>CM077148.1:63124644-63754840 GCA_039583875.1 Platanthera guangdongensis | reverse complement strand
TTTTTGAGGTTGAAGGATATTCTGCATATTATTGAACTTATGAGGCTGACACCTCTTCATGTCCGCCTGGTTTGCTTAGTATAACTTTGCCTACAACTTCAGACAGAATTTAGCCTATTATTCAGTCACCTTCCTGTTGAAAACTGATCCTATTTTCATCTTAGGATCAAGACCACACCAGGTAAGTGCTTCTCTGGTCTTAGATGTGGTCACTCCTCTTTCTTCTGAACTTTAGGTAGCTGAAGTACCTTTCTCAAGGACTGGGTGAATCTTGACCTTGGTGCCATGCACCCTTGACTTAATTCTGTATCCTGAGTCATCTACAGACGCTCCAGTAAGGAATTCAATAACTTCCTTCTTCCAATCTTGTTGGTTCTGAAACCAAAACTCCAATCCTGAATCGTGACTAGGGTTCCACCGACTTGATTTCTGATCGCCATCGTCAAAAGGCACCTCGCACGAGCTCATACCCTTCGTTGACATTCTCCCAGAGCTTGGAGCCATTAGGGTTTGAAGATTTAGTCTTGAGAAGAGAGAAATGTCGACACAAGAGTTTTGGTCTCGAAACTTTGAAAGCGTGTCGACAAACAAAGACAGAACCCTATTTATACCTTTTCTTGTTGAAGACGAACAGGCGGGATGAATTTCTAAAGATGTGTCGACACTGGCAATAAAGTCGACACTGACTTATAATGTCTCGACACACATGTGTCGACACAAGTTTAGTCAACAGATTTTATGTGTCGACACTTGGTAAGTGTCGACACCACATACACTCGACATGTAGTCGAGACTTTACTTAGAAAATTCTGAGTAAAACTTAAGTGTCGACACTTATTGGATGTGTCGACACCTACTCGACATGTGTCGACACTAACATTCTGAAGTGTCGACACCAACTTCCTAGATGTGTCGACACCATTTTCCTGAAGTGTCGACACTTACTATTCTGTGTCGACATAGACTTGTCTATGTGTCGACACCTTTTTACTTAGCCAATTTTTATTCTGTAAACTTAGTCTAAGTTTATCATACTAGTTCAATTTTGAACCTATTGAACTTAGCTTCTTCTAAGGGCTTAGTACATATCAGCTATCTGATTATCAGTTTAACATATTCAAGTGCAATATCATTTCTTTCTACATGCTCCCTAAGAAAGTGATATTTAATCTCAATATGTTTAGTTCTACTATGTGATACAGGATTATTAGCTATTGAAATAGCACTTGTAGAATCACAGTAAAGTGGAGTTCTACTTACCTGAAATCCATAGTCTTCTAGCTGATGTTGAATCCACAGAAGTTGAGCACAGCAACTTCCTGCAGCTACATATTCTGACTCAGCTGTGGAAATAGCCACACTGGTTTGCTTCTTACTGCTCCATGAAATGAGTCTTCCACCTAGAATTGACAGGATCCAGTAGTGCTCTTTCTATCTTCTTTGCATCCTGCAAAGTCTGCATCTGAATAGCCTGTTAGATCAAAATCTCCATTCCTAGGGTACCAGAGGCCTAGATAAGGAGTGCCCTTTAGATATCTCAAGATTCTCTTGACTGCAGTCAAGTGAGACTCTTTAGGGCAGGCTTGATACCTGGCACAAACACATGTAGCATACATAATGTCAGGCCTACTTGCAGTCAAGTATAGTAGGGAGCCAACTATCCCTCTATACAAGGTTTCATCTACAGGTTTCCCTGCATCATCCTTGCTTAGAGACATACTTGACCCCATAGGAGTCTTCATGGTACTGGATGAATCCATACCATACTTCCTTATGAGTTCTAGGGTGAACTGGACTGACATATGGATAAACCACTTTCAGTCTGTTTAACTTGGAGACCCAAGAAAAACTTCAGTTCTCCCATACTACTCATCTCAATTGACTTTGCATAAGCTTTGCAAACTTTTTGCAAAGGCTACTTTCAGTAGACCCAAATATAATGTCATCTACATATATTTGGACAAGTTACTTTGCCTCTAGATTCCCTAAGGAATAGAGTCTTATCTATTTTCCCCCTTGAGAACTTGTTCTCAATGAGGAAACTAGATAGGGTTTCATACCAAGCTCTAGGTGCTTGTTTTAACCCATATAATGCTTTCCTAAGTCTATAGACATAATGAGGTAAAGTTGGATCAACAAAACCTGAGGCTGCTCCACATAGACTTCTTCTTTCAAATTACCATTTAGGAATGCTGACTTGACATCCATTTGGTATACTTTGAATCCTTGATAGGTTGCATAGGCCAAGAACATCCTTATGGCCTCCAGTCTGGCTACTGGGGCAAAGGTTTGATCAAAATCAATACCTTCTTCTTGCCTATATCCTTTTGCAACCAGTCTTGCTTTATTCTTTATGATGACCCCTTGTTCATCTAACTTATTTCTGTAGATCCACTTAGTTCCTATAACATTGTGGTCTTTAGGCTTTGGAACCAGCTCCCAAACCTTGCACCTTTTGAACTGATTAAGCTCTTCTTGCATAGCTTCAGTCCACTGTGGATCTTGTATAGCTTCTTCAAATTTCTTTGGTTCTATTTGAGACAGAAAACTTGAATATACTACAGCATTCTGATTTCTGCTCCTTGTCTGAACACCTTGTCTTGGATCTCCAATAATCAGCTCTACTGGATGATCTCTTAGATGCCTGTTGGCTGGAGGCATCCTTACTTCTGTTGAACTTCTTCAGCATCTTCATCATGCTGAGTTCCTTGTACTTCTTCAGCTCCTGGTACATGTAGTTCTCCCCCTGGACATAAGCCATCTTCTTCTACTTGCTGTCTTGCAGCAGGTACATCTTCTATGGTTAGCTTGTCCATCTTCTTAGTAAGACCTGTGGGGCTGCATACATACTAGACAACTCATTGTTAATTAGTTGTGTCTCATCAAAAACTACATGCACAGACTCCTCTACAACTTGTGTAGTCAAGTTGTAGACTCTATAAGCCTTACTATTATTGCTGTACCCAACAACACTCCCTCTTGGGACTTGGCAGCAAACTTAGTTAGGTAAGACTTCCATTGTTAAGTATGAAGCATTTACAACCAAAATCCTAAATAGGATAAATTTGGTTTCCTGCCTTTCACAACTTCATAGGGGGTCTTGTTTAACCTTTTAGTGATGGTAGCCCTATTTATCACATGGCATGCAGTGTTAACTGCTTCAGCCCAGAAATATTCTGGCAGTGATGAATCACTTAATAGGGTTCTACCAGCCTCTATCAAGGTCCTATTTTTCCTTTCAGCAATGCCATTTTGCTGAGGTGTTCTAGGTGAAGAGAATTCTTGAAATATCCCATAATCTTCACACAGCTTTGTCATGCTTTCAGACTGAAACTCAGTACCATGGTCACTTCTAATTTTGACCACTGTACAGTTCAATTCATTCTGAATTTGCTTAACAAAACTATAGAAGACACTAGGTGTTTCAGATTTCTGCTTTAAGAAGAACACCCAGGAAAACCTTGAGTAGTCATCAACAACTACAAAGGTGTAGACCTTCCTACCTAAGCTGTGAACTGGCATTGGACCAAATAGATCCATATGCAAGAGGTATAAACACCTCACAGCATCTTTGTTGTCTAAGCTTCTAAAGGTGGATTTAGTCTGCTTGCCCTTTTGACAAGCTGAGCAAATGCCATCTTTGACACACTTAACTTGAGGACCATTCCTCACTAACTCTTTACTAAAGAGTTTGCCAATAGTCTTGTATTAAGATGAGCAAGCCTCTTGTGCCATTTGACACATTGAGAGACTGTCTCATCAGCTACAAGACAAACTGGAGAACCATTGTTCTCAACCATAATGTCTAAACAATAGACATTTCTCTTCCTATAACCTGTCAAAATGATCTCTTGATCACTTGACCTCTTGATATGACAACCATTTTTAACAAATGAGATGTCATACCCTACATCACTTAATTGACTTATACTAATGAGGTTGTGTTTCAACCCTTTAACATAAGCCACTTGAGTAATGGTAACTAAGTTTGAGGAAATGTTACCAAACCCTTTGATGATTCCTTTTCAGAACCACCAAAGGTCACCTTTGGACCATTTTTGATTGGAATGTAGTCCTTCAGTAGTCCCCTAGTTCCAGTCATGTGTCTGGAACATCCACTATCCAAGTACCATGTAGGGGTATGGCCACTTGGATTTACCTGCAAAACAAATTACTTAACCTTAGAACCCAATGGCTTCTTGGGTCCTTGGTAACTGTTAGCTTGCAACTTAACAAGCTACCTACTGGCTTTCCACCAGGTAGCTTGTTACTACCTTTGCACTTGCATTGTGCCAACAGTCCAAGGCAAAGTGGCCAACTTTGCCACAGCACCAACATTCAAATTTGTTGTACCTTTGCTTAGGTACAGACTTGCTGTCTTAACTACAGCAGTTTTATTGAATGTTGGGGCTTTGCCCTTGGACTTAACTTGACTGCATAGTCCCTGCAGGTCTACAAAACCCAGTCCAGCTTTTCCTTTTTGATGAACAAATTCATCAATTAAAGGTAGTACTGATTTAGTTTTGAAAACCTGGCAGCAAGCTCTTTTTCCTTTTGGAGATTTGTCTCCAGTAACTTAATTTGATCATTCTTAAAAGTGATAGTTCCCATCTGAATCACAGTAATGTGTTTCAGCCTGGCTACCTCATTGAGCTTTTTGATCAAATTCCTTCTCAAAATCTGTTGCAGCTGCCTTGAGATCAGCAATTCCTTTGCCTGACTTTTGGCAAGGGACTTGCTTTTCTTATAGGCTTGCAACAGTACTTTATATTCATCTAAGAGCTGATGAATATCTCCTCAGATTCAGAAACACTTCATCACTTGATGAAGATGAATCTGACTCTGAACTAGAACTGAAATCTGAACTTTGAGTTGGAGGTACCTGACTAGGTCCTGGCTGCTCCAGGATTTTGGTACTTTCAGTCAATGCCATCAGTCCTTGGCACTGAACCTCTTCTTGTTCATAGATTGATTCCATGATCTGCATAAACTCTTCTTCTTCTTCAGCAAATAGCCCTATATAGGCTTCAGCATCTGTCTCAGTGTCTGAAGAAGAAATGTCTGAAAGAGTCTTCTCATTCTTTGCAACAAAGGACTTCTCCTTCTTTCCTTTGAAGTGAGTCTTCTTTTTGTCACTGGATTCTTTCCTTCTTCAGGACAATCTGCAATAACATGCCCCTGTCTATTGCAGCAGTAACACACAATCTTAGACCCAGTTGCCTTACTAGTCTTTGTCTTTTTCTTATCCTTCTTTGAAGGCTTCTCTCCTGATACTGGACTTCTTTCCCTTTGGAATATGAAGGTCTGGACCTCCACTGTTTCTTCTTAAGGAATTTCTGAAAATGTCTGGTGAATGCAGCAAAATCTTCATCACTTTCACTGCTTGTAGATTTAGTGCTAACAGACTCATCAGATTCTGATTCAACTACCTCTGGAGGAGGAGTTGATGACTTAGTCCTGTTCTTTCTAGGTACTTCTGACTTAAAGGCAACAGTCCTTTCCCTGTGTTCAGTCCTTGTTGACTTTTCCCTCCTCTTTTCTTACTGACAATTGCATCTCATAAGATAACAACTTGCCAAACAGTGTGGGAGGAGGAATTTCTCCCAACTTTGCCATTTCTCTGATGGCACAGATCTTGGTGTCCCAGTCTTTGGTTAGGGACCTTAAGAATTTATCATTCAATTCATAGTTAGAGAACTCTCTTCCATAGGACATGAGTTCATTAACAATTCTATAAAACTTCTTGTAGCATTCAGTGATGCTATCTCCTCTTCCTTGCCTAAAGCTCTCATATTCTTGATTAAGCAAGGACTTCCTATCTTGTCTTACTTCTTCAGAACCTTCCATGTAGACAATGAGGGTATCCCACATTTCTTTTGCTGTTTTACAGTGAATAAGGTTCTGGAAGGTGGCATCATCAATTGCACTAACTATGATGTTCTGTGCCCTTTGTCCATTGTAGCTAGGACAATCTCATCCTTGGTCATCTCAGAAAAATCCTTTGGAGTCTCTGTGTAGCATCCAAGACTGAAATCTTCATGGCACATAAGGCCCTTCTTTGACTGTGATGTTAGATCCTAGGGTCAGAGGCCTCCATGAACAGCCTTACCCTTTCTTTCCAGATTCCAAAAATCTCCTTTCTGCATATGGGCAGTTTCATTGAACCCAATTCCTTGTGATTCTCTGAAGAACCCATGTTTCTTGATTTTCTTGAAACTGTGTTCTGACTTATCCTAAATCTGCCAAACTGGATCTCCTCAGATAGTTAGTCCTTTTTGAGGAACCTGGCTCTGATACCACTTGAAAGATATGGTACCTAAACACCTAGAGGGGGGGGGGTGAATAGGTGACCTAATCCTTTTTAACTTTTGTTTGGCAGCACAACAGCTATTTCAGAGAATTCTACAGCTAACAGCAATTACAGCATAAACAGTAATTCCACAGCACAGCACAGCACAGAAGACACACTAATTTATAGTGGTTCCCCAATCTTTGGGTACATCCACTTTCCCCCTTCGCCTATCTAGCAGTGTACTAGATTCGGCCAAACTTCTCCACTAACTCAGAACCCAACTAGGTTCCTACCTCAGGCCCAAAGCCTTACACTCAGCCAAAAGGCCTACACTCAGCCACCCAGGCCTACACTCAGCCAATTAAGGCCTACACTCATAGTTCTTCAACTCCTACACTCAGGCAATCAAGCCCTACCCTCAGCCTTTATAATATAGGCTTACAATTCTCTCAGATCCAATGGATCCTACAAGTTAAAATAGAAATACAATTGCTAACTCTACAACTCAAAAATAAGAGAGGAGTTGAGAGTTTCTTGAAGAGTTCTTGGAAGAACTCAGTTAGATCCAAACTGACTTAGCTTCCTTCAAAGCTTCTTGAGTAGAACTGAATTAGTCTGAATCTTCTGCAGTTGTTCCTTGACCTCTGCTTCTTGAGATCCAGATGTTTTTGAATCCTTCTTCTCAGCCTTAGTTCCAAAGACTGAATTCTTGATTGGAGCTCTCTCCCTCCAACTTCTTAGATCTGCAGTTGGACTGACAATCTTCTTGTGTTGATCCTCTGTGTATTACTTCTTGATTTAATCTGATCAACCACTTTGAATATTCTCACAAGTTGTAACAACAACAATCCTTCACACACACTTTCTGTAAACAATGGTGCCTATTTATAGGCTTCCTTCATGGTAACCGGCTGATCCGGTTCATAACAGACTTCTGATTTCTCTGACAGTTGCTGTAGACCGGCTGGATCGGCAGCTGTCATGTCAACCAGTCACTTCTTGAAATTTCCTAACTGTCAGATAGTGTCGAGACTTTCTGTTCTTAAGTGTCGACACTTATAGGCCAAGTGTCGACACATGTTGTGTAAGTGTCGACACAAGTCTACAAGGTGTCGACACAATTCCTTGTATGTCTCGACACAGATTCTTCTGCATGTGTCGACACTGAAATTGAGTGTCGACACAAGTCTTGTTCTTCATTCTTTAACTATATTCTTCTAAGTGTCGACACATGTTATTTGTGTCGACACATCTTCATGTGTTGAAACTGTCAAGTGTCGACACTGCTTCTTGGTGTCGACACAAGTCTTCACTTTTGTTTCTTCAGCTGAGTGTCGACACATTCTTTTAGTGTCGACACTTGTACTTAGAATATTTAACTTTTCTGTTCTTTAGCTCAAGTGTCATACACAGCTGTCCTGGTGTCGACACTCTTTCTTCAAAGTGGTAAGTCTTCAATTAAGTGTCGACACATTGTGCTGAGTGTCGACACTGTTCTTCAAGTGTTGAACTCTCCTGGTTTGTGTGTCGACACATTTGTGCTGAGTGTCGATACTTTCTTCAAATACTGACTCTTCAGCATAGTGTCGACACATTGTTTGAGTGTCGACACTTACTTCAAATTACTGACTCTTCAGCATAGTGTCGACACATGTGTTGAATGTCGACACTTACTTCAAATATTGACTCTTCAGCATAGTGTCGACACATTGTGTTGAGTGTCGACACTTTTACTTAGACTCTGCAGACTTTTGCTGCTGAGTGTCGACACAGCTCCAAGTGTCGACACTTTCTGGTGTAGACACAGCTCTTCTAGGTGTCGACACTTCTGCTAAGTGTCGACACACAGCTTTTCTGCATACTTCTTCACTGAGTGTCGACACAGCTCCAAGGTGTCGACACTTTCTGTCTGGTGTCGACTCTTCATCCCAGGTGTCGACACAATGACTCCAAGTGTCGACACTGCTTGTCTGGGTGTCGACACAAGCTTTCTCAAGTGTCGACACTTTCCTCTGGGTGTCGACACATGGACTTAGAAACTTTTAGCTTCAGTCTAGTGAATACCTAACCTGCACAAGTAACTCAAACACACATCAAATACATTATGATGCATATCATTGAGTTAGGGAAGGCTTCTTCAAAATCAGGTACATTTGACCAATGTACCCAACAACATACACGAGAGATAGAAGATGTACTTGAGTATATAGGGAGTTACTCGAGTAGGTCTATAGAAGTTACTCGAGTAGGTCCTTTGATTACTCGAGTAGGTCAAGTCTATCTCGAGTCAGAAAGATCAAAAATTTGTGAAATGCCAAATTTTGACTAACCCTTGTATTTTCTTTGCTTTCTTGAAATCCAAACTTCTCTAATCTTCTTTGTTGAGCATCCCAAGTTCCGTTTGAAGAATGAGAACTTGGTCTCGTCCAGCGCTTTGTGAAAATCTGCAACTTGCCTGTCTGTGAGACATATTGGAGATCTATGTCCCCATGCTCTACATGCTCTCGGATGAAATGATACCTTAGCTCGATATGCTTTGTCCGGCTATGCAAGACTGGATTGTTGGCTATTGCAATTGCACTAGAAGAGTCGCAAAACAATGAGACATTCTTGAACTTCATGTGTAATCCTCAATTGATTCTTTATCCATAGTAACTGTGCACAACAACTGCCTGCAGAGATGTAATATGACTTGGCTGTTGAGATTGCGACATAGTTCTACTTCTTACTACTCCAGGAGATTAGCCTTCTTCCAAAGAATTGGCAAGTCCCGGAGGTGCTTTTCCTGTCATCTTTGCTTCCTGCAAAATCTGCATCTGAAAAACCAATTAGTTTGCTGTCATTACTTCTTGGGTACCATAAGCCAAGATTTGGTGTACCTTTAAGGTATCTCAAATCCCACATTGCAGCAGCGTAGTGAGATTCCTTAGAGTTTACCTGAAATCTAGCACAGACACATGCTGAAAATATTATGTCAGGTCTACTGGCAGTAAGGTAGAGCAAGGATCCAATTATGCTTCTGTACTTGGTTTCATCAAAAGGTTTCCCTTTTTCATCCTTGTCCAGAGATATAGTTGAGCTCATTAGAGTCCTCATAGAGGTTGCGCTCTCCATTCTGAATTTCTTAATCAGCTCTTTGGTGAACTTGGTCTGCGAGATGAAAATCCATCTTCATATTGTTTCACCTGAAGCCCTAAGAAATACTTCAGCTCGCCCATACTACTCATTTCAAATTCCCTTGCATAAGTTTTGAGAACTTTTTGCAGAGGTTGTCGTCTGTAGAGCCAAAAATAATGTCGTCTACATAGATTTGCACTAGCAAAATCTTGCCTTTTATTTCCCTAAGAAATAATGTCTTGTCTATCTTTCCCCTTGTGAACTTATTCTCAAGTAGAAAGGTAGACAGCGTCTCATACCAAGCTCTAGGAGCTTGTTTCAGACCATATAGGGCCTTATGCAGGAAATTGACATAATAAGAAAGTTAGGATCAACGAAACCTGGAGGTTGTTCCACATACACTTCCTCCTTTATGTTACCATTTAGGAAGGCAGACTTCACGTCCATCTGATAGACAGTGAAGCCTTTGAATGCAGCATATACTAGGAACAACCTTATAGCCTCCAGCCTTGCCACTAGAGCATATGTCTGGTCGAAGTCGATTCCTTCTTCTTGACGATAGCCTTTAGAGACAAGTCTAGCCTTGTTCTTTATGATCGTTCCGTCTTCGTCCATCTTGTTCCTGTAGACCCATTTTGTTCCAATGACATTCTTTCCTTTGGGTCTTGGAACAAGTTTCCATACATTACAACGCTTGAACTGATTTAATTCTTCTTCCATAGCCAGTATCCACGATGCGTCCGAGTTTGCTTCCTCAAACTTCTTCGGTTCAACCTGTGAGAGAAAACTCAAATAAAAATTCTCATTAGTTGTACCTCTTCGAGTTCTGACACCGTCCCAGGGATCTCCTATGATCTGGTCCATGGGGTGATCCTTCAGATGTCCGAGCTCTAAAGTTCTTGCATCTGGATTATCTTCAATCACCGAAGTGACTTCTTCAACTTGGATGATCTCTTCATTTTGATCATCTACCTCCCCAATAGGGGTTGAAGTGGTGATCTTGAAGAATTTTTCGTCTTTTTCCTCATTGGGCTCTTTCAGGTTGATTTCATCTAGCTTTGCACCTGCATCATCAATGAGCACACTAGACGGATTACTTTGCAGCAAGCTCGTCTCATCAAATACAACATGTATCGATTCTTCTACCACCAGAGTTTTTCTATTAAATATTCTCTATGCCTTACTATGGCTTCTATAACCTACAAAAATATCTTCAAAACTCTTTTCGCTGAACTTGGTGGTATGATACTTACCATTGTTAAGTACGAAGCATTTACAGCCAAAGATTCTAAAGTATGAGATGGTTGGCTTCCTGCCCTTTAGAAGTTCGTAAGGTGTCTTATCGTGGTTTTTATTTATGAGTGCTCGATTTTCCACGTGGCATGTAGTCTTGACGGCTTCAGCCCAGAAGTACTCCGGAAGTGAAGCGTCACTCAACATTGTCCTGCAGGCCTCTATGAGTGTTCTGTTCCTTCTCTCAGCCACTCCGTTCTGTTGTGGAGTACGAGGAGAGGAAAACTCATGAAGGATACCTAAGCTTTCACAAGAATTCTGTCATGGCCCCAGATTTGAACTCTGTTGTTTGTCACTTCTGATTTTGACTATGGAGTAGTTGTGTTCATTCTGGATTTGCCTGAAAAAATTAGTAAAGATCTCAAAGGTATCTGACTTGTGTTTCAGAAAGAACAAACATGCAAAGCGCGAGTAGTCATCAACAATTACTAGCGTATACCTTACCTCCCAAACTTCTAATTTGAAGTGGACCAAACAAGTCCATATGCAATAGATGGAGACATCTATTAGATTCTTTGCCAATAACGCTTTTGAAGGTGGCCCTTGTTTGCTTGCCTTTTACGCACGTATGACAAGGTATATCTTTGATGCACTTGACATTTGGGGCATCACGTACTAAGTTCATTGAAAATAATTTATTAATTGTTTTTAAATTAATATGTGCTAGTTTCTTGTGCCATTGGTCACCAAGAGACGCACTATCTTTTGCTAAAAAACACACTGGTGTGTAGAGGAATCTATACAAATGAAATTTAAATAGAAATATTCCTGCTTCGAGTGCCGGATGGAATAGTTTCCATATTTTCAACGGATTTTATCAAGCACTTATCAGCATGGAATTCAACTATGTATCCTTTATCACAGAGTTGGCTTATGCTTATGAGATTGTGTTCCAATCCTTCGACATAAGCCACATCCAAGAAGGATATGTTGCAGTTAGTAATCATACCATAACCTCTTGTAATTCCACGGTCTGAACCTCCAAAGATGACCTTTGGTCCATTCACAACTGGAGTAAAGTTCTGAATAAGGCTTCTAGTCCCGGTCATATGCCGAGAGCATCCGCTGTCCAAATACCAGATTGGCATTTTGTTGGCCTTTGGACATACCTGCAATCATAATCAATTTGCCTTAGGAACCCAAACACGTTTGGTCCTTGGTCTCAGGTTAGAGTACTCCTCCTACGAGTGTTAGCATTATGAGTGGTCTTTCTCATATTGCTGACATGAGGAGTTGCAGCGTTTCTGGGATTGAACCAGCAATCAGTGGCGAAGTGACCAAACTTGCCACAGCACCAATAGTCAAATCTGTTGTACCTTTGCCTCAAGATCTCCTGCTTGACCTTTTGGAGTTTTGGTCTAGCAGGGTCAGCATTCTTGGAGGAGAAGCTTCGTTATAATGACAATCACATGTCTTCTTCTCCTTAGGAGGCCTTTCCACAACGAGCTTTGTCTTTGGTGCCTTCTTGAAGTTATGTCCATGATTGAAAGGGCCGTAGCTCTGAAGAATAACTTCTTCATAAGGTGCCTTAAAGAAACTTTCGCCAAAGTTTCTGGGTCGAGTCCATCCTTGATAACGGAATTTGGCTCTACATAGGTAGGCCTAGCAAAGTGCCCGTAGGATGAGTCAAAATCAACTCATTTGAAGGAAATATAACCTTCTTGAACGTGGTCTGATCTTGAGGGGCTTCCCCTTTTTTTGGCTAAGGCCTTTTTGGCGGCCTTATTCTTCCGTTGAGCCTTATTTCTCCTAGAGGATTTACTAGGAGCTTCTTAATGGCCTAATCCGGCACCCTTGTTGCTGAGAATTCATCAACGAATGGAAGAACCATCTTGGGCTTCGAGAAACTTTCAACTAGTTTCTTTTCAGCTGCAAGTTGGGCTTCCAATTCCTTGATGATTTTCTCTTTGAGGTCAAGGTGCTCAAGATCCTTGTTGTATTCTTCAATAGCATTATTGAAGTTTTCTTCGAGGGATTCAGTCTTTTGCGACTTTCTCTCTCAAGATGCTCTCCTCGGCTTTCAGAGATTTGATCTCTTTAGCCTGAGTCTTCACGACTCGACGACATTTGTCATAAGCCATGATTAACTCCTTGTACTGAGCCATTAGTTCTGACTCATCGTCAGAGGAGCTATCCTCACAATCATGTTAAGAGACTTTAGAATCTGAGAGTGGGGTATGAGACTTTACCTTCCCAGTGAACTGGGGCTCTTGATCATCATATGTTTGATCCATAAGCCCAAAATAAGCTTCTTCTTCTTCACTCACTCGACTCAGATGAGTCGAGTCACTAAGAGTCTTGCTCTTTTTGGCTATCAGGCTCTTCTCTTTCCTCTTTTTGTTGTACGAGGATTTCTTTTCTTCTCTTCTACCACCCTCCTTCTTCTTATGAGGGCAATCGGCGATGACGTGTCCTGGCTTATTACAACAATAGCAAATAATGTCAGCGAAAACATATTTGTTCTGTTTAGAGGAATACCTGTCATGGCTGCTTGAGCCTTTTCTTTGCTGATCACGATCGTGTCGTGATCTTCTATAGGAGGCATCCTTGACTTTCCATTGCTTCTTCTTGTTCAAGAATTTCTTGAATTGACATTGGAGCAGTGAGAACTCTCCTTCTGAGCTCAGAGCCTGAGGTACTTGGCTCTGAAGTTTCTTCTTCTTCACTAATTTCTGGAGCTAGAGTAGGGGAGGCAGCCTTTGTCTTTCTAGAGGTGTCTGCCTTTAGAGCAACAGACTTTTCTTTGAGAGCAGACCTGCTCTTCTCTTCTTCATCTTTCCTGGTGTTGAGTTGAAGCTCATATGACATAAGCTTCCCGAAGAGATTTTGTGGGTCTGTCTCAGCCAGCTTCCCAAACTCCCTGATGGCACAGACCTTATTATCCCATTCTTTGGTCAGGGATCTCAGGAACTTGTCATTCAGTTCTCCATTAGTGAATACTCTGCCATAGACTCTTAGGTCATTCACTATCTTGAAAGAGTTATCAAAGGTATCAGCAATGGTCTCTTTGCTTCCCTGTCGGAAGGATTCATACTTCTGATTGAGGAGGAATCTTCGATCATCCCTCACTTCTTCTGTACCTTCCATCAAGGTAACCAAGGACTGCCACATCTCCTTTGCAGATTGGTAGTGGATTAAGTTCTGTAGCGTTGAGTCATCAACTGCACTTGCTATAATTTTTTTAGCTTTCTTGTCTAGTGAGACAAGTGCAATCTCGTCCTTGTCTAAATCTATCAGCTTCTTTGGAACCTTCTTGGTAGGATCTATAGTGGAGATAGTCATAGGGATATAAGGAACTTCTTCAACTATCATGAAGGTCCTCGGATCCATAGCCTCATGAAGAATTTATTCTTTCTTTCCACATGGGAAAGTTGTTCTTGTTGCATAGGGGAAGCTTGGCAAAATCCTTTGCCTTGTCCATGGTAGATAGATCTCAAATGACAACTATTGCAGGACTGATCAAGGTGTTAACCTTTTAACGATCAACCTCCCTCTGATACTAATTGAAAGATAATAATTGTCAATCTAAATCAACTAGAGGGGGTGAATAGGTGAGTTGTACGTCTTTTGCGGATAAAAAAAATCTCAGAACAAAGCACAGATCTATCTACCAATTATCACAGACAAGACAAGATTTATAGTGGTTCCCCGATCTTGGGTACATCCACTTTCCCTCACCTATCTAGCAATATACTAGGCACGGCTACTCCACTATCTCGGATTGAAAATCAATCCTACCCTCGGAACAAAGTTCCTACAATCTCAATCCAACCAACTGGATCTACAACTCGGAAGGCAAAACTTCCTACAAACTCGGAGTTGAAAACTCCTACACTCGGAGAAACCTTCTCCTACAAGAATGAAAATTGTTTTAGAAAATACAAACAATAATTTCTCTGTCAGATCTGCAAGCAAGCAACTAGGATCTTCTTCTTGTAAGCTTTGCGACACTTTCAGAAAGATGAAGAAAATCTCGGCAATAGATCTGGATTCTTCTTTGTCTTACACGATCGGGAAGAGAATGAGCAGTTGAGAAACGATCTCGATCTGTAAAACTTCTTCAGTCTGATTCCTCTGAAAATCGAAACCCTTGCCGGAGAAAAACAGTGGCGGCGGCGGCGGCTTTCTTTCCGTGAAGAGAGAGAGAGGAAACAGAGACTTGGAGAGAGAAACGACTGCAGAAATTTCTCAATAATTTTTGATCTTGAAAGCTTGTTGTTGTTAGGGTTTGTCGATTAGACAGGACCTTATATAAGATTTTGAATAACGGTCATAATCAGTCTTAATGATATACACGTGCACCAATCATTTCACGGGATTTGAAAATCTGTCAATTATGGACGTAGAAGAATTTCGGAGAAAAGGTGGTGATATACACGAGTAGGTATATAACTACTCGAGTAGGTAAAGGACTACTCGAGTAAGTAAAGGAATGTTACTCGGTTATATAATTCATGACTACTTGAGTAGGTTGAAGACAACTACTCGAGTACATATAATCAACTACTCGAGTACTTAGAAGATCTACTCGAGTATACAGAAAAGTTTCACGGGAAGTGGAGTTGAACTACTCGAGTACAAGTTGTACTACTCGAGTGGTTTGACGAACTACTCGAGTGAAAGGACATACAAATATTTTTGAACACTGGAAAATGAGCTACTCGAGTAGTCAGACTGAACTACTCGAGAGGATATAGTCTACTCGAGTATATGGAAAGAACTTACTGGAGTAAATGACAGAATATTTTTAGGAGAAGAGAAATTTAGTTTACTCGAGTATGAAGCTTGAACTACTTGAGTAGTAAGTGAACTACTCGAGTATATAACTTATACTACTCGAGTATATAAAAAATTTACTCTTGAGATAGAAAACAGTTACACTAGTCAGAATCTATAACCACTCGAGTATATATATACTCACTCGAGTGTTTTACTTAGAAAAACTTGGAGAGTGAAATCTGTACTACTCGAGTAAGAAGAATGATCTACTCGAGTATAGGAATTCTGACTCGAGTAAAATGCAAGTAATCTACTCGAGTTGTTAAATGCAAGTAATCTACTCGAGTTGTTAATGACCTACACGAGTAGAATACTTAGAAAAATTTTCAAGGTGGAAATTCTTCTTCTTTGGTGAAATCAGCATCCAACTCTATTCACATAGTCCAAGTGCTTGAATATGAGGTGTATCCCAATAGAGAGGCTATACATGGGTCAACACTTTGGATCATACAATGAGGGATTACATTGCATGGTCCTGTGTTTGGTGCCTCATTGTAGACTGACATTGGTATACACTTCCCATTGGAATCCTGCAACCACATAACTCAAACAAAGCATCAAATACAACTTAATTCATCTTAGTTCCACTGGGTTAATGTGGACATAGTTCCCAACAGAAATCTTCAGTCAGGTATTCCTTACAACCTCTCAGGATGTTACATTTTTTTTTCATACTTTAAATCCCGTAGGACTAAATCAAATTTCGAGGACGAAATTTTTCATTTAAGTATTGGGATTTGTAATATATCTCAGACAACTAGAACTATATGAGTGGTTTTGTCATGACTAGTTCATGACAAAACCCTAGGAAGACCAAGTGAACCTAGGAATGTAGGTGAGGTCTCTATGGTCTGCAAATAGTAAATTTCTAAACACTAGGTTAGGATGATCATGGGGCTTCACCGTGACACTATGTGTAACACCCCAAATCCCAGGATTGGGAAAAAGTTGGGTGACATGGCCTGGGACACGAGCATGTCCCAGGTCGTGTCCTGCTTGGGTGAGCAGCCGACGGGAGTTCGATAAAATTTTGTTCTATGAAAAATGTGGGAATACGCCATCTGACACAGGTGTGTCAGAGGCTGTATCCTCCTATGGTCGACGAAGTAAGTTCGACAAAGTTGAACTGGGGCATGTCTAGTGCCGTGTATGGGTACACGGCCTGTTACACAGGCGTGTCACAGGCCGTGTCCTTTTCTGGACATACCCAAGGCATTGAGGCCTGGTGAACATGGGCACAACACGGGTATACCTTAGGGTATACAGCCTGTGACACGGGCGTGTCACTGGCCGTGTCCCGATTGGGTTGAAGTTGGTTTTGTGCATCCTGATGTACACGACCACAGACACGGGCGTGTCTGAAGGCATGAAAGGTGACACAACCCATGACACCGGCATGTCCCATGGGCGTGTACTGGTCTGGATAAGTCGGTTGTGTACCGCTTAAGGTACATGGCCTGTGACACGGGCGTGTTACAGGCCGTGTTAGGCAAAAAATAGTCTTTTGTGGCAAAATCATGGCCGTCCATTCCCTCAGCTGGGATCTGATGGCTGAGGTTCCTCCCTATCTCCTTAAGGCTAGAATGAGAAGGAAATCCTCATTTTGCTTTTGGCCTTGATCTTTCTACAAAGCTAGAGAGAAAGTGAGAGGAAGGAGGAGGAGGTGGAGAGGAGCCGACCATCGGTGGAGCTCTGGAGTTCCTATTCACAATTCGAGGCTAGTGTTGGGAAGGCAAAGCCATTGCGGTGCTTTCCAGCCAAATCCATGGCTCCGAAGCATACTTAAAGGGTAACGACCTTTCTTCCTAGCCATGTGAAGGCTTCCTTTTTGGCATGTGCATACGATTCCCCCACCAGAGGGTGGCTTGTTATGGGAGTTTCTTGGGTTGATTCATGGAATCCCCACTAATTTGGCATATAAATTAGGAAATGGAGTACGAAATAGGCATGCTGTGTGAAGCCCAATTGGACAGGTTGGTCGGGATTGGTGATGTTGCTTATACGCACCAGAGAAGACTCCGTGATAAACGTGTAGTCTAGGAGTCGATAGTGTTGGATCCCTAGTTTGATTTGGGCAAGGTTCACTAACTTAGAATCATGTGACCCACAATGTATAGCCAGGGTCATAGTTATGTCCTAGAGTCTAGGCAAAGTCCTTAGAGTCAACATCACATGGACTAGCTATCAACAAGACTGCCAGAGACTCAAGACTTAGAAGATTTCAAGACTCTGTAAAGTGAGTTTGATGTTCGTCGAACTCAGGTCGATGGTAGTCGTGCTTAGCTCGACGATCTCAGAGTAAATTCTCTGAGTTGAGCTCGACGAACTTGGTACTCAGGTCGGCGAAAACTTGGACACTACAACAACACTTCAAGTTCAAAAAACATCAAGATATTCTAAGTCCTTAGTATCAGACTTTGGTCGAGGAACTTAGTTCTGAGCTCGACGAACTCTATTCTTTGGTCGACGAATCTTTGGACTACTACAACATTCTGTCAAGACTATGTTCTCTAGTCTCAAGTCGACGAACCCAGTTCTCTGCCCGACGAATTCGGGACTCTGCACTTCAACACTTTCATTCAGAAATTATTCTAAGTCCAGACTGAACTCTAGTCGACGAACACATTTACCAGCTCGACGAACTTCAGACTCAGAATAGGCAAAGTTCAGAAGAGACAGCAGTTCAGTTTCCAGCTCGACGATCATGGAACTCAGCTCGACGAATAGAAGCCGTCTGGTCGACGAACACAACATCTCAGCTCGACAAACTGTGGACTCAGTTCGACGATTTCTGTCAACTGTTTGACGATTCCAGACTGAGTCATTTCAAGCCCTGTCCCCATGATTACTGTAATAATTCCTGAGTAATCAATGCTCTAACATTCTCTGAATATAACCGTTAGAGGAACATCGATTAGGATATTCTCCAGGATTATTGCTTGCCATTTTCCACGGGACAGTTGGGGAAATTATTCAATGCTGCTTATTCTCTGGGCCGTCAGCATTGAATGAAGAAGGAATTCAAAATTCGAAAGACCAATTTTCCCAGGAAATATAAAAAGAGTTTTTTTCTTTTCCAGTACAACACACAGACAAAAAGAAAGTCAAAAAATATACAGAGAGAAGAATACTGAATCAGAAAAGAAAAACTCAACCCGTCTGCTCTCAGTCTGACACAAGATTTCTGATACTGAAGAAAAGAACAATCATTCAAATATCAAGAGTCTTCATTCTTCAAACTCTCCAGGACACTTCACAGGAGAACAAATCTTCCATTTGTCAAAGAAGTTCCTGAAGATCTCTCTGATCAAAGCTGAAATCTTGAAGGCCTATCACCCTGTGCAAAGCTCCAGTTCTCCTGAACTCTTCTACTTCTCAGGGGAGCTTTGACAACATCACTGAATCCACATAGTCTTCTCATTGTGATTGAGAAAAGAAGACTTTCATCACTCTCTCATCCCCACCTATGTAAAGGGTTGTCATCTCCCTTCAAAGTGATTCCTGGTTACAAGTCACCTCATCAAAAGACTTGAGGATTTGGTTTTTGAGCACCTGATCAAAAGCTTATTGGTGTCAGGCACCTGATCAAAAACCTGAGTGGATTCCTACCAGGGTGGTAGAAGAGTGGATGTACCCAGGTTGGGAACCACTATAAAATTTCTTGTGCCATCTGGTTGCCCCTTTTCTTGTTGTTCTTGTTGTGCTTGTGCTTTTAGGACTGCTATGTGATTATTTACTTTAGTTTAATTCTGCACATTTTAATTACAGCAGAATCAGTAATAGTTTTATAAGGACCTACAAATACTCTATTCACCCCCCCCCCCCCTCTAGAGTATATTAGATCTAACACATCACTTTCAATTGGTATCAGAGGAGGTTCCTTTGGTTGTACAAGCTGAACCTTGAACCAAAGATCCTTTGTTAGATCTAAACATTATTTCATCTTCATTTAGATTATAAACACAGCCATGTCACAGAACAAGGATTATGCAAGCACCAGACCTCCAGTTTGCAATCTTAATAGGTTTGCCATCTGGGAGACAAGAATCAAGTTGTACATGAACTCTATTGATGAAGACATCTACAACTCTATTTTGACAGGTCCCTCACAGGCATCTACGTCTACAACATCTTCCAGCAACAATGCAGTCCCACCACCTGAGTGGACTGAAGCCCAGAAGAAAGCAAAGATTGTTGATGCCAAAGCCATGAACATAGTGGCTCAGACTGTGTCAGATGACATCTTTCAGAAGGTGACTGAGTGCACCTCTGCAAAAGCAATCTGGGACTCACTCAATCAAATGGTTGTTGGCTCAGTAGATGAGAGGAAAGATAGAAGATCGAACCTCATCACACAATATGAAAACTTCAAGAAGGATGAGGCAGAAACAGTTGAAGTAATGTACAACAGGCTTAGCTCCATCATCAGTGAGTTAGGACCTCAGACAAAGAAATCACCTTGACTGAAGTGAATGACAAGATCCTAATGTGCTTCCCAATCTCATAGGATACCAGGATCTGTCCAATCAAAGAGGCCAGAAGATTGAATGAGATTTCGACTAAATCTTTCATGGGAAAGCTCAAATCTTATGGGCAGCTAATCAAATCCAGAGAAGCAGTGGAACACAGGACTCCTCCTCCAGCAAGGAAAGAACAATCCATTCCATTCAAGGCTGCTAAAGAAATTGAAGCCCCAATAGTCATTGAAGATCTAATGAGTCTCTTTGACAAGAGATTCTTCAAACTGGCAAGGAAAGACTTCAGAAGGAAGTCATCCAGAAATGACAGCCAGCCAAGGTATGACAAAACCCCCACTAAAGAGGTAGTGTGTTATGGGTGCAGGAAACCAGGACATTTCATGTCTGAATGTCCTAAAAATCAAAAGAAGGAAAGAAGAAAAGAGAAGGAATCAAGAAGCAAGCATTATAGCAAGCCCTCTTCCAGCAAGCACAAAAGGAAGGACAAAGGATTTGTGGCTGAAACATGGAGTGACACGGAAGATGAATCCACATCTTCCATCTACAGTGAAGAAGAAGAGGAGTGTTGGGTACATTGGTTTAAATGTACCTGATTTGAAGAAGCCTCACCCTACTCACTGATATACATCAAAATGTATTTGATGTGTTTTGAGTTACTTGTGCGGGTTAAGTATTTGCAGGAAAGATGAAAAAGTTTCTAAGTCCATGTGTCGACACCCAGGAGCAAAGTGTCGACACTTAAGAAGACTTGTGTCGAAACCCAGGCAAGCAGTGTCGACACTTGGAGTACTTGTGTCGACACCAGGGATGCAGTGTCGACACCAGACAGAAAGTGTCGACACATGACGGCTGTGTCGACACTCAATGAAGAGAATGCCAGTGAAGCTGTGTCGACACTTAGCAGCAGTGTTGACACCCAGAGGAACTGTGTCTACATCAGAAAGTGTCGACACTTGGAGGCAGTGTCGACACTCAGCAAAGTTCAGCAGAGTCTAAGTATAAGTGTCGACATAATAAAGAATGTGTCGACACTCAACAGAAGACTCAACACATGAAGAAAGTGTCGACACTAGGAAGCTGTGTCGACACAGGCAAAGTTCAGAAAATTCTAAGTACAAGTGTCGACACTAAGGTGATGTGTCGACACTCAGCCAAAGTCTCAGCAGAAGAAGAATGTGTCGACACAAGGAGCTGTGTCGACACTCAGCAAGTATCAACACAGAAGGCATGTGTCGACACCAAGAAGATGTGTCGACACTGACAAGTTCAACACATGAAGATGTGTCGACATAAAGGAGTTGTGTCGACACTTACAAGAATTCAACTAAGTGCTGAAGAACAAGAAGTTGTGTCGACACAGAATATCAGTGTCGACACATGATGAAGAAACTGTGTCAAGAAGTGACTTCTACAACACAAGGAGTTGTGTCGACACCTTGGAGGCTAGTGTCGACACTTAGTCAACTTGTGTCGACACTTGGTCTATAAGTGTCGACACTTAAAGACAGACAGTCTCGACACTTTCAGACAGTTACAGTTATTTCAAGAACTGACTGGATGACTTGACAGCTGCCATTCCAGCCGGTCTACTGCACCTGTCAGAGTTGTCAGAAATCAGTTAGGAACCGGACCAGCCGGTTACCATGAAGAAGGCATATAAATAGGCTTACACTGTCTATAGAAACTGATGATTGTCCAAGAGATCAAGTTGTTGAAAAGCAATTCATTGAAGACTTTCAAGTGAAGTTCTAAGTAGTTGGAGAGAGAGATCTCCATCCAAGAAGACAGTCGTTGGAACCAGGCTGAGAAGAAAGGTTCAGACTTTGTTCTGAATCTTAAGTTGCAGAGATCAAAGATCAGCTGTAGAGAAGATCAACCCTATTGTGTTCTACATTCAAGAAGCTTTGAAGAAAAGCCAAGTGTGGTTGATCTCAGCTGAGTTCTTCCAAGAACTCATCAAGAACCTATCAACTCTTCTCTTTCTTCTCTGAGTTGTAGGTATAAACTTTGTATTCTAATTTCTTGTAGGATCCTTAGGGATCTGAGTTGTAAGCCTGTAATTATAAAGGCTGAGTGTAGGGCCTGTGTGCCTGAGTGTAGGAGATCTGTATCTCTGAGTGTAGTCCTGTTGTGGCTGAGTGTAGGCCTGTTGTGGCTGAGTGTAGGCTTTGTGAAGAAGCTGAGTGTAGGTCTTTAAAGAAGACTGAGTTGTAGGGCCTTGGGCCTGAGCTGTAGGAACCTGTTTTGGGGTTCTGAGTGTAAGATCTGAGGATCTGAGATAGTGGAGGAGTTTGGCCGAATCTAGTACACTGCTAGATAGGCGAAGGGGAAAGTGGATGTACCCAATCCTTGGGAAACCACTATAAATTGGTGTGTTCACTGTGTGCTTGATTGATTGTTGTGATTGCTGATTGATTGCTGTGTTAAAGTAATTATAACTCTGTGATAAAATCTGAATTATGCCTAAAAAGTCAAAAAGATTTAAGTCACCTATTCACCCCCCTCTAGGTGATTAGGTACAATATCTTTCAAGTGGTATCAGAGGGAGATTACTCAAAAGGACGTAACTGTCTGAGTAAATCCTGTTGGCAGATTCAGTCTAAGTAAAGTGCAGAATCAAGAAACTCAAGAAACATGGGTTCAACAGAGAATCATAAGGAACTTGGATCCATGAAGTTACCCATTTGCAGAAAAGAAATTTTTGGCATCTGGAAGGAAAGGGTGAGACTGTTTATGGAAGCCTCAGACCCTAGAATATATATCACAGTTAAAGAAGGGCCATATGTGCCCATGAAGGTTTCAGTCCTGGATGCAAATCAGAGGACACCTAAAGACTTCTCTGAAATGACAAGGGTGAGATAATTCTAGCCACAATGGACAAGAGGGCTCAGAATATCATTGTGAGTGCTATAGATGATGCTACCTTTCAGAATTTGATACACTGTAAGACATCTAAGGAGATGTGGGATACTCTTATAGTGTACATGGAGGGTTCTAAAGAAGTGAGGCAGGATAGAAAATCCTTATTAAACCAAGAATATGAAAGCTTCAGGCAAGGTAGATCTGATAGCATAACAGAATGCTATAAAAAGTTCTATAGGATTGTCAATGAGCTAATGTCCTATGGCAGAGAGTTCAGTAATTATGAGCTAAATGATAAGTTTCTAAGGTCCCTAACTAAGGATTGGGACACCAAGATCTATGCCATAAGGGAAATGGCAAAGTTAGCAGATATTCCTCCACCAACACTGTTTGGAAAACTGCTATCCTATGAGATGCAGTTGATGGTGAGGAAAGAAGAGGAGAAGTCTACACGAAGTGAACATAAGGAAAGGACAGTGGCATTCAAGACAGAAGCCACCATAAAATACAGAAGTAAGTCACCAACTCCACCTCCTAAAGTAGCTGAGACTGAATCAGATGAGTCAGCAAGTAGAAAGTCTGAAAGCAGTGAAAGTGATGAGGACTTTGCAGCATTCACAAGACACT
This sequence comes from Platanthera guangdongensis, assembly GCA_039583875.1. NCBI lineage: Eukaryota > Viridiplantae > Streptophyta > Magnoliopsida > Asparagales > Orchidaceae > Platanthera > Platanthera guangdongensis. The sequence continues at coordinate 63,731,392 of CM077148.1, read as the reverse complement.
TTCAGAAGTTCTTAAAGAAGAAACAGTGGAGGACAAAGCCATCTACTTCACAGGATAAAGAAGACTATTATCATAACAAAAAGTCATCAAAGAAAGACAGGAAAAAGACCAAGTCAAGCAAAGAAACTCTATCAAAAATTGTTTGTTATTGCTGTAACAGACAAGGACATGTTATTGCAGACTGTCCTGAGAAAAGAAAAGAGTCTAATGATAAGAAAAAGACTCAATTTAAGGGCAAGAAGGAAAGGTCTTTTGTTGCCAAAAAGGATAAGAGCCTGTCAGACATATCTTCATCAGAAACTGAGTCAGATGCTGAAGCATACATAAGACTGTTTGCTGAGGAAGAAGAAGAAGAGTTCATTCAGATAATGAACTCTATATATGAACAAGAGGACAGTCAGTGCCAAGGACTGATGGCATTAACAGAAGATGACAAAATCCAGGAGAAGCCTGGACCTAGTAAGGTACAAAAATTGTTCATTAAGTTCAATTTCTTGTGCTAGTTCAGAATCAGATTCATCATCATCAAGTGATGAGAGTGCATCTGAGTCTGAAGGGGATATTCATCAATTGATAGATGAATATAAAGTTCTGTTGCAAGCTTTTAAGAAGAGCAAGTCCCTAGCCAAGAGTCAGGCAAAAGAAATTGCTAGTCTCAAAGTTGCTGCAACTGATTTTGAGAAAATGATTGATCAAAAGCTAAATGAAATAGCTAGACTGAAGCACATAACTGTGATTCAGATGGGGACTATAACATTTAAGAATGATCAAATCAGAAGTCTGGAGATTAGTCTTCAGAAGGAGAGAGATTTAGTTGCTAGGTTTTCTAAACCAAAGTCAGTTCTACCCTTAATTGATGAATTTGTTCATCAAAAAGGTAAAGCTGGACTAGGGTTTACTAAATCAGCTAGGACTGTTCAGTCTAAGTCCAAGGGCAAAGCCCCAGCTCTCAACAAGCCAGCTGTAAATAAAACAGCTAGGGATGTACCTAAGCAAAGGTACAATAGCTTTGAATGCTGGTGCTGTGGCAAGGTAGGCCACTTTGCCATGGACTGTTGGCACAATGCAAGTGCCAAAGTGAGTAGCAAACTGCCTGTTGGAAAACCTGCAGGTAGCTTTGTTAGGAGACAAACTAACCAGTACCAAGGACCCAAGAATTCTTTGGGTTCTAAGGTTCACTAATCTGTTTTGCAGGTAAGTCCAAGTGGCCATGCCTCAATATGGTACTTGGACAGTGGATGTTCCAGACACATGACTGGAACTAGGGGATTGCTAAAGGACTTCACACCAATCAAGGATGGTCCTAAAGTCACCTTTGGTGGTTCTGAAAAAGGAATCATCAAGGGTTTTGGTAACATTTCTAGCTCCCATATAAATATTACTCAAGTGGCTTATGTTAAAGGTTTGAAACATAAACCTTATTAGTATAAGTCAATTGAGTGATGTAGGATATGACATCTCATTTGTCAAAGATGGTTGTCATATCAGGAGTTCAAATGATCAAGAGATCATTTTGACAGGTTATAGAAAGAAGAATGTCTATTGCCTAGACATTATGTGTGAGACCAATGGTTCTCCAGTGTGTCTTGTAGCTGATGAGACAATCTCTCATTGTGTCAAATGGCACAAGAGGCTAGCGCATCTAAATTACAAGACAATTGGCCAACTCTTTAGTAAAGAGTTAGTGAGGAATGATCCTTAAGTTAAGTGTATTAAAGATGGAATATGCTCAGCTTGTCAGAAGGGCAAGCAGACTAGATCCACCTTTAGTAGCATTGAAAACAAAGATGCTATGAGGTGTTTATACCTCTTGCATATGGATCTCTTTGGTCCTATGCCAGTTCACAGCCTAGGTAGGAAGGTGTATACCTTTGTATTTGTAGATGACTACTCAAGGTTTTCCTGGGTGTTCTTCCTTAGACAGAAATCTGAAACACCTAGTATCTTCTATAGCTTTGTCAAACAAATTCAGAATGAACTAGACAGTACAGTGGTCAAGATAAGAAGTGACCATGGTACTGAATTTCAGTCTGATAGTATGACAAAACTATGTGAAGAATTTGAGATATTTCAGGAGTTTTCTTCACCAAGAACACCTCAGCAAAATGGCATTGCTGAGAGGAAAAATAGAATCTTGATTGAGCCTGGTAGGACCCTATTAAGTGACACATCTCTCCCAGAATATTTCTGGGCTGAGGCAGTTAATACTGCATGCCATGTAATTAATAGGGCTACCATTACTAAAAGCCACAACAAGACCCCCTATGAGGTTGTGAAAGGCAGAAAACCAAACCTATCCTACTTCAGGATCTTTGGTTGTAAGTGCTTTATACTTAACAATTGAAAGTCTTACTTGACTAAGTTTGCTGCCAAGTCTCAAGAGGGGATCTTTGTTGGGTACATCAACAATAGTAAGGCTTATAGAGTCTATAACTTGTCAACTCAAGTTGTAGAGGAGTCTGTACATGTAGTATTTGATGAAACTAGACTTATTAACAATGAGATGTCTAGTAGTATTTGCAGCTCCACAGGTATTACTAAGAAGATGGACAAGCTCACTATTGAAGAAGAACCTACTGTAAGACAGCAAGTAGAAGATAGTAGCTGCTGTCCAGGGGGAGTACTACATGTACCTAATGAAGAGGAAGTCCAAGGAGTGCAGCAAGATGAAGAAATTGAAGAAGTTCAACCTGAAGGCAGGATGCCTTCAGCTAATAGACATCTAAGAGATCATCCAGCAGATCAAATCATTGGTGATCCAAGACAAGGGGTACAAACAAGGAGCAGAAATCTGAGTGCAGCGCTCTACTCTAGTTTTCTATCCCAAGTAGAGCCAAAGAAGTTTGAAGAAGCCATCCTAGACCCTCATTGGATTGAGGCAATGCAAGAAGAGCTGAATCAGTTCAAAAGGTGCAAAGTCTGGGAGCTTGTTCCTAAACCAAAAAACCACAATATAATTGGAACCAAGTGGATCTTTAGGAACAAGATGGATGAACATGATGTCATCATAAAGAACAAAGCAAGATTGGTTGCTAAAGGATATAGGCAGGAAGAAGGTATTGAATTTGATCAAACTTTTGCTCCAGTAGCCAGTCTGGAAGCCATAAGGATGTTCCTGGCCTATGCAACCTATCAAGGATTTAAAGTTTACCAAATGGATGTTAAGTCAGCCTTTTTGAATGGTAATCTAAAGGAAGAGGTTTATGTGGAACAGCCATTAGGTTTTGTTGATTAAACTCAACCTAATTATGTCTATAGACTTAGGAAGGCATTATATGGGTTAAAACAAGCCCCTAGGGCTTGGTATGAAACCCTGTCTAGTTTCCTCATTGAGAATAAATTCACAAGGGGGAAAATAGACAAGACTCTATTCCTTAGGGAATCCAGAGGTAAGATAATACTAGTCCAAATATATGTAGATGACATAATATTTGGGTCTACTGAAAGTAGTCTTTGCAAAAAGTTTGCAAAACCAATGCAAGGACAATTTGAGATGAGTAGTATGGGGGAACTTAAGTTCTTCTTGGGTCTCCAAGTTAGACAGATTGAGAATGGATTATCCATATGCCAGTCTAAGTTCACCCTAGAACTCATAAGGAAGTATGGTATGGATTCATCCAGTACCATGAAGACTCCTATGGGGTCAAGTATGTCTCTTAGAAAAGATGATGCAGGGAAACCTATAGATGAGACTTTGTATAGAGGGATAGTTGGCTCCCTACTCTATTTGACTGCAAGTAGACCAGATATCATGTATGCTACATGTGTCTGTGCAAGGTACCAATCTTGCCCTAAAGAGTCTCATTTGACAACAATCAAAAGGATACTGAGATATCTAAAGGGCACACCTTATATAGGCCTTTGGTACCCTAGGAATGGAGACTTTGATCTAACAGGTTATTCAGATGCAGATTTTGCAGGCTGCAAAGAAGACAGAAAAAGTACAACTGGAACCTGTCAATTCCTAGGTGGAATACTGATTTCATGGAGTAGCAAGAAGCAAACAAGTGTGGCTATCTCCACTGCAGAATCAGAATATGTGGCTGCAGGAAGTTGCTGTGCTCAACTTCTGTGGATACAACATCAACTTGAGGATTATGGAATTCAGGTAAGTAGAACACCACTGTTTTGTGATTCTACTAGTGCTATATTAATTGCAAACAATCCTGTTTCCCATAGTAGAACTAAACATATTGAAATAAAATATCATTTTCTTAGGGAACATGTAGAAAAAGAAGATATTTTACTGGAATATGTTACAACAGATAATCAACTAGCTGATATGTATACTAAGCCCTTAGAAGAATCAAAGTTCAATAAGTTTAAAATTAAACTAGGTATGATAAACTTAGAATGAGTTTATAGAAATGGCTAAGTAAAATAGTGTCGACACACAGAGTTGTCTGTGTCGAGACAGAAAATTGGTGTCGACACTTCAGGGAAAAGGTGTCGACACATCTAGAAAGTTGGTGTCGACACTTCAGAAAATTAGTGTCGACACATGATAAGTAGGTGTCAACACATCCAAGGTGGTGTCGACACTTAGGCTTTACTCAGAATTAGTAAAGTAAAGTCTCGATTATGTGTCGAGCTAAGTGGTGTCGACACATAAACAAGTGTCGACACATATATTCTGTTGACTAAACTTGTGTCGACACATTGGTGTCGAGACATTATAAGTCTGTGTCGACACTTTTCAGCAGTGTCGACACAATTTGAGTTTGTTAGCGCGCCCTTTCATCTTCAATCCTAGAAAGGTGTAAATAGGATTTCAACATTGTCTGTCGACACGCTCACAAAAGTTTCGAGACCAAACTTGTGTGTCGACACCTCTCTTCTCTCAATTCAAATTCTTCAAACCCTAATGGCGCCAAAGCTCGAGGAGAACGTGAACGAAGGCTATGAACTGGTGCGACAGGCGTTTGACGATGCAGAATAAGAGATCAAGGATGTGATAACCCTAGTTGCAGACTCAGGGTTAGATTTTCTTATTTCTGAGCCGACTAAGATCTGGAAGAAAGAAGTATTGGAATTTCTAAATGGAGCAACCCTAGACGAATCTGGATTCAAGATCAAGTCAAGGGTACATGGAGAAAAGGTGAAGGTCTCACCAAAAAGTTTGAGAAAGGTCCTAAATCTACCAAGGATAAAAGAAGAGGATGAAGTTACTGCTTCTAAGACCAGAGAAGCTTTAACATGGTGTGGACTGGATTCCAAGCTGAAAATTGGATCTGTATTCAATCGGAAAGGCATGAACAGCCAGGGGAAATTTCTCTCAGAAATTGTTGGCAAAGTTATCCTGTGCAAGTCTGGAGGGCATGACAGGATTTCAGCTTATATGTTCAGTATTATGACAAGGATAATCTTTCAACTAACTACTGATTGGTCTGTAGTATTATTTGAGAAGATTAAGGAGAGCCAGAAGAAACCCAATTTGGGTAGAATTCTCAGTCTTTACATGGCTGGTAGTATACCAGAAGTAATGAGTCAAGTTACTGGCACTAAGATCAACCATATGAGGAAGATGGATATGAGGATATTCTCTAGGTGGGACAGAGTTTTAACTAAGGAGATGCCTACTCCTGAGAAAGTAACACCCCTAAAGAAGAAGAAGAAGATAGCTCCAGTAGCTCAAGAATCATCAAGTAGTTCAAAAGAACAAGTTGTCTTCACTCCTGATGAAGAAGACACTGGAGATGCTGGGAAGTCTCCAGCTCAACAAGAAGTTGCTGAGAGGCAGGGGGAGTTACCTCAAGCTAGCCCCTTACACCAGGATTCAGTACAGGGGGAGCCTCTAGTAGTGGAAGAGCCAACTCCACTGAAAAGTGAACAAGCAACCCACACTATCCTTGAGGTAATCTCAGAAATCAATCAATTAGATTTCCTTATTGAGAGTGAAGTTATAATTGACAACTTATCTGATGTTAATCAGCCACCACAGATTGATAATCTACCCCCAGATGTTGTCATGGAGGACACATCTGTTACAGATCAAGTGGAACCACATCAAGTCACTGATGAGATAAGAGAATCTCCATCACAACCTTAACAAGAGTATACAATGAAAGATCTTTTCCTTAACTTAGATCAGACAGATTTTGAGAAGGAATGTGCTGCTGCTGAGGGGGAGAATGCTCAAGTTGAGGGGGATCATGTGGAAATTTTAAAAGAAACTGCAAGGCAAGAGCCTGAGAAGGCACAGGAAGTAAAGGAGCTACCTAAGGAGAGGGTAGAAATAGCAAGCACATCAGCCTCTGAAGATGAGGAGGCTGCTAGAGCAAAGAAAAAGAAATTTCAAGTATTTAAAAGAAGGAGCCAGACTTATAAGAAGGCTTTACAAACTATAGCACCACAGCCTATATCACAGCCAGCACCATCTGTAGATTATAGTTCTCTCATGGTTGCTATGCAAATAAAACTTGATGAACACAGGCAAGCAATTGAAAGTATGTGGATGAAGGGAAAAAATCTCTACAGTTTGATCTGGCCCAGGACATTAAGTCCATAAGATTTGAGATGAATCTCAATAAAAAGGAGATGACTGACTGCTTCCACAAGGGAGGGAATGCAGTAGTCTACTTAGCTACTCATCAGGAGAAGATAAAAGCTCAAGTGGATGAACTTAAAGTTAAGCAAGGCTATGTACTGGAGAATCAAATCAGAATGAATGACAATTTGACTGCTTCTCACAATGCTATTGTCACTGAGATAAAGCATATAGCCACTACACTGTCTGCAGAAAGTGCCACAGCCAAAGAAACTTTTGATAAGCACTTGCAAGAGAGCTTAACTTCTGTTACAACTGCCATACAAGACTCTCAGAAGATCATAACTGACAAACTCCAAAGGTTGAAACCTTACTTTAAAGATGGAGTCAACTATTTGGATGCCCAAATCAGATTTCAAAAGGATGATCTAAGAGATCACATGGAAAGAGAAGTCATAAAGGGGGAGAGGGTGTTAGTCAAAGCCAGCTCTGATCATGCCAAGTGGATTTCTAATTCTATCAAAGCAACTCTTGGTTATCCTCCTTTATGTGATGATGACAATGTGGCAGAATCTGGGATACATCCTGCATATCTAGGAGGGGAGCAACCTGAAGTGGCTCAAGTAATCTACCCTCCTCCAGATTTTGATATGGTACAAGCTGATATACAGTCAATGTATAGCCCACCCGAGGGTCAGCAAAATGTCATCATAGAAAAGGTGGTTCAGCCAGTATCAGAGGCTATGCAAGAAGCTTTACTGAAAGAACAAGAAGCCAGACTGTCTAAGAAGAGGTTCAGAGAGCAAGCTGAACAAAGGCCTGACTTTGAGCAGTGGAGCCCCACTTCAAGAAATATTATCTTAACTGCATGGAAGGCTGCCAAAGATAATATTCAAGATAGAAACAAATGGTTTTCTGAACTAGAATGGAGAAAGCATGAGACTAGGCAAGAAGCTATAGTGCAATATAGAAGAAAGACAAAGATGGGAAAGCTACCTCCTACTGCCCAGGATCCTAGTAAGTACTTTCTCAAGCCTTATCATTACTTTGAGAGGCAGAAGATTAAAGCTGCAGAGCTAAAGAAGAAGGAGCTGAAAGGGAAAAAGCCTGCTGAAATTGAAGATGCTGAAGCTTCTGTGCAAGCCAAGATACAGTCTGGAAAGGGAATAGTGATCAAAGATGCTGATCAAAAATAGAATAGAATTTTCTTCAGTTTACAATTGTAATCTTTTGATTTTAAATACTTTGAAAACTTTTGAAAAATGAATATGACAAAGCTGTTAGAACAATGTGCTATGTGAGAAATCTATTTCATATTTGTTCTAAGATGATATCTGTGTATACATGTTTTGCTTGATACATGTTTATGTTTTCCCTGATTGCATAATCCTGTTTTACATCATTCTGTAATTTTATTATGAATGGTGTATATCATTGACTAAGGGTTATGACTTCTCCAAATAGGGGGAGATTGTTGGGTATATTGGTTTAAATGTACCTGATTTGAAGAAGCCTCACCCTACTCAATGATATACATCAAAATGTATTTGATGTGTTTTGAGTTTACTTGTGCAGGTTAAGTATTTGCAGGAAAGATGAAAAAGTTTCTAAGTCCATGTGTCGACACCCAGGAGAAAAGTGTCGACACTTAAGAAGACTTGTGTCGACACCCAGGCAAGCAGTGTCGACACTTGGAGTACTTGTGTCGACACCAGGGATGCAGTGTCGACACCAGACAGAAAGTGTCGACACATGACCGCTGTGTCGACACTCAATGAAGAGAAGGCCAGTGAAGCTGTGTCAACACTTAGCAGCAGTGTCGACACCCAGAGGAACTGTGTCTACATCAGAAAGTGTCGACACTTGGAGGCAGTGTCGACACTCAGCAAAGTTCGGCAGAGTCTAAGTATAAGTGTCGACATAATAAAGAATGTGTCCACACTCAACAGAAGACTCAACACATGAAGAAAGTGTCGACACTAGGAAGCTGTGTCGACACTCAGCAAAGTTCAGAAAATTCTAAGTACAAGTGTCGACACTAAGGTGATGTGTCGACACTCAGCCAAAGTCTCAACAGAAGAAGAATGTGTCGACACAAGGAGCTGTGTCGACACTCAGCAAGTATCAACACAGAAGGCATGTGTCGACACCAAGAAGATGTGTCGACACTGACAAGTTCAACACATGAAGATGTGTCGACACAAAGGAGTTGTGTCGACACTTACAAGAATTCAACTAAGTGCTGAAGAACAAGAAGTTGTGTCGACACAGAATATCAGTGTCGACACATGATGAAGAAACTGTGTCGCGAAGTGACTTCTACAACACAAGGAGTTGAGTCGACACCTTGGAGGCTAGTGTCGACACTTAGTCAACTTGTGTCGACACTTGGTCTATAAGTGTCGACACTTAAAGACAGACAGTCTCGACACTTTCAGACAGTTACAGGTATTTCAAGAACTGACTGGATGACTTGACAGTTGTCATTCCAGCCGGTCTACTGCACCTGTCAGAGTTGTCAGAAATCAGTGAGGAATCGGACCAGCCGGTTACCATGAAGAAGGCCTATAAATAGGCTTACACTGTCTACAGAAACTGATGACTGTCCAAGAGATCAAGTTGTTGAAAAGCAATTCATTGAAGACTTTCAAGTGAAGTTCTAAGTAGTTGGAGAGAGATAGCTCCATCCAAGAAGACAGCCGTTGGAACCAGGCTGAGAAGAAAGGTTCAGACTTTGTTCTAAATCTTAAGTTGCAGAGATCAAATATCAGCTGCAGAGAAGATCAACCCTATTGTGTTCTACATTCAAGAAGCTTTGAAGAAAAGCCAAGTGTGGTTGATCTCAGCTGAGTTCTTCCAAGAACTAATCAAGAACCTATCAACTCTTCTCTCTCTTCTCTGAGTTGTAGGTATAAACTTTGTATTCTAATTTCTTGTAGGATCCTTAGGGATCTGAGTTGTAAGCCTGTAATTATAAAGGCTGAGTGTAGGGCCTGTGTGCCTGAGTGTAGGAGATCTGTATCTCTGAGTGTAGGCCTGTAGTGGCTGAGTGTAGGCCTGTTGTGGCTGAGTGTAGGCTTTGTGAAGAAGCTGAGTGTAGGTCTTTGAAGAAGAATGAGTTGTAGGGCCTTGGGACAGAGCTGTAGGAACCTGTTTTGGGGTTCTGAGTGTAAGATCTGAGGATCTGAGATAGTGGAGGAGTTTGGCCGAATCTAGTACACTGCTATATAGGCGAAGGGGGAAAGTGGATGTACCCAATCCTTGGGGAACCACTATAAATTGGTGTGTTCACTGTGTGCTTGATTGATTACTGTGATTGCTGATTGATTGTTGTGTTAAAGTAATTATAACTCTGTGATAAAATCTGAATTCTGCCTAAAAAGTCAAAAAGATTTAAGTCATCTATTCACCCCCCTCTAGGTGATTAGGTACAATATCTTTCAAGGAGGCCAAGGCAAAGGAGGTTTGCCTCATGGCAATTGATGCAAGCAGTAGCCGATCAGATACAGATGAATCTGATAATGAAGAAAACCTGTCAGCTGAAGATCAGGTAATAGCATCTTATGATTTTGAATCTCATGAATTTAAATTTGAATTTAAAAACCTGTGTTTAGATTTGATAAGCTATGAGAAGGAAATCAAACTTCTCAGAGATAAATTGAATGATCTAGATAAACTCACTTCTGAAAATGCAAATCTATCTAGTGAACTAAAATATGCAAATGAACAAATTACTTTTCTTAAATCAGAACTTAGCAAAGCTAAGATATTAGAAGAATCATTAAATGGCAGAAGTTTGAAAATGTTAGATATAACCAGCACAGTAAATGCTAGAACTAATAACTGCAGATTAGGATTAGGAGCCACATCCAGTGAACCAACTCTAATCCAAAGGAAGCATCTTTCAAAAACTGTAAATTTTATCTCTGATAAAGGAAAGAAAAAACTGAACAAGTAAACAAGGTTAATAAAATTCTAGAACAAATTGAAGCTAAGGACAAAATTAAAAACCAGAAGAATGATAAAAATAACAATGTTCAATAGTTATCGTCGAACTCAGATCGACGATATAGGAACAGATCGTCGAACTCAGAACGACGATGTCTAAACGCAAACTTTAATAATAATCATTCGTCTAACTACGATCGATGAACTTTGTATGGTTCGTCGAGCAGAGGTTGACGAACGTGGGGCACAGAAAATGAACATGTTCATTCTCTGGGCAGAGATCGACGATCTCAACCCAATTCGTCGAACTCTGGTCGACGAACTTACAGAAATTCGTCGAACCCAGAAATACTTAACCAAAATTTTAACTATAACTACAACCTAAATAATTCTAGAAAAGCCTTTAATCCTCTAGCTGATTGGGTTATACCACCTAGAAGATATCACCCTCTACGATATAAATCCCAACCAGAATTTTCAGTTATTTCCAGTTTTTCATATCAACAAAACAAAGGACCCAAGGTAACCTGTGTCAAGAATATTTAATTGCTTTCATTGTAGGAGAAGAGCTGTCTAGGAGTGAATCAGCCATGGCACGTGGACAGTGGATGCTCCAAACACATGACAGGTAGCAAGGACAATCTCACCAATTACAACGCCAAGCTAGGGCCAAAGGTGATCTTCGGTGATTCAAAAAGTGGCCAGTCTGAAGGATATGGAGCAGTGAAGATTGGATCAGTTACATTCAAGAAAGTAACATATGTAAGAGGACTCAAACATAACCTCATCTCAATAAGTCAACTTTGTGATGAAGGTTATCATGTAACTTTTAACACTAGCTCTTGTATTATTTTATCTAAAGGAAACAAACCTGTTTTAATTGTAAATAGACAAGACAACATATACTTAGTTGATTTTCTATCTGCCACTTCTGATATCTGTTTACTTAATTTAACTAGTAACCAGAATAATTTATGACATAAAAGACTAGGTCATGTAAATCTGAAAAATATTGCTAGGCTATCTAAAGACAACCTTGTTAGAGGTCTACCTCCTGATCCCTACAAGAAGGAAGCCCTTTGCAGGGCTTGCCAATTAGGCAAGCAAACTAAATCTACTTTCAAATCCATTAATAAAAGTAATTCACCTAGGATTTTGTATTTTCTACACATGGATCTATTTGGATCCATTGTTATACAAAGCCTAGGAGGGAAATCCTACACTTTGGTTATTGTGGATGACTTCTCCAGGTTTACTTGGGTATCCTTTCTGAGATCTAAGTCAGATACCTTCAAGGTTATTACAGATTTTTTCAGGACCATACAGATTGAGTTCTCTACTCATGTTGCATTGATCAGAAGTGATCATGACACAGAGTTTGAGTCTCTTCTTATGCATGAGTTCTGTGAGAAGGAAGGTATCAGGCATTGCTTCTCAGCTCCTAGAACTCCTCAACATAATGGGGTAGCAGAAAGGAAAAATAGGACACTCATTAAAGCTGCAGGTACATTGTTTGCTGATGCATACATGCCACTAACCTTTTGGGCAGAGGTTGTACACACTGCAAACTATGTCCTGAATAGAAGCCTAATACATAAGCTAAAGAATAGGACTCCCTATGAATTACTAAAAGGGAAGAAACCTAAAATAAACTATTTTAAAGTATTTGGTTGTACCTGTTATATACATAATAACAACAAGAAATACATTAGAAAGTTTGAGGCTAAGGCTGAAGTGGGAATTTTTCTATGATATTTCCATGTAAGCAAAGCCTATAAGGTCTTTAATAAATCATCACTGAAGATTGAGGAATCAATTCATGTAAGCTTTGATGAGACTAACATGTATTGCAAGGAGAAAGAAGTTTCTACCAGTAATTTTTTGCAGGTACCTCACTTGTGTGAGAAGTTGAATGACCTAAACCTTACCCAAGGGTTTCCAACTCATCCCTCTCCATATGTCAATGAAGATAGTGAAGAAGAAAGCATTAAAGGGATTGACTCTCCTCCAACAGCCAACATAATTCCACAAGAGGAATTGGTTTCAAATACTGTTGCACAACTAACTCCACCCACTGATCTTGTCACACTTAGGGATCACCCCAGATCTCAAGTGACTAGAGACATATCAGCAGGTGTATAGACAAGGCATCAACTCAATCAAGATGTGATGCATGCCTGTTTTCTCTCTCAGATTGAACCTCAATCCATTCATTATGCAGAGCAAGATCTCCACTGGATCATTGCAATACAGGAGGAATTAAATCAGTTTGAGAGATGTAGAGTTTGTGATTTAGTTCCAAGACCACAAAACTACCCAGTTATTGGAACCAAATGGGTATACAGAAATAAGCTTGATGCCCAAGGTGTTATTGTGAGAAACAAGGCTAGGCTTGTTGCTCAAGACTACAGACAAGAGGAAGGAATAGATTATGATCAAACCTTTGCTCCTGTTGCAAGGTTAGAAGCCATAAGAATATTCCTAGCCTATGCAGCCTACAAGAAATTCAAGGTCTACTAAATGGATGTGAAGAATGCATTCTTGAATGGAGTATTAAAAGAAGAGATTTATGTTGAACAACCTCCAGGTTTTGTCTCTCCAACTCATCCTTTGCATGTATTCAAGTTGCATAAAGCCCTCTATGGTCTAAAGCAATCTCCAAGAGCTTGGTATGAGACCCTAGCAAGCTTTTTATTAGTGCATAAATTCATTAGAGGAATAGTAGATAAAACACTTTTCACTAGACATCATAAAGATCAAATCTTGTTAGTACAAATATATGTGGATGACATCATCTTTGGGTCTACTGATTCAAAATTGTGCAAAAGGTTTTCTGACCTCATGCATTCCAAATTTGAAATGAGTAGCATGGGTGTGCTTTCTTATTTCCTTGGGTGTGCTTTCTTATTTCCTTGGTCTCCAAGTGAAACAGCTCCCTGATGGCATCTTCATCTCCCAAGCTAAATATGCTAAAGAGCTAATAAAGAAGTTTGGGATGGCTGATGCCTTAGTAAAGAAGACACCTATGGCTACAAATGCTGTGATTGACTCTGATGCATCAGGGAAACCTGTAGATCAGAAACTATATACGGGCATTGTTGAGTCCCTACTATATCTCACATCTAGCAGACCTGATATCATGTTTGCCACATGCCTTTGTGTTAAGTTCCAGGTGAACCCAAAAGAATCTCACCTTATTTTCCTAAAAAGAATTTTGAGATATATAAAGGGTTGTCCTAGTGTAGGCCTATGATATCCCATAGAATCAGATTTTGAGTTAACTGGATACTCATATGCTGATTTTGCTGGATGCAGGGTGGACAGAAAAAGTACCTCAGGAACTTGCCAGTTCCTTGGTATGAGATTAGTTTCCTGGTTTTGTAAAAAGTAATCCTCTGTGTCAACCTCCACTACTGAGGCAGAATATATTGCAGCTGGTAGCTGTTGCTCACAGATGCTATGGATACAAAACTAACTACTAGACTATGGTCTCAACTTAAATAATTCAACTTTACTTTGTGTTGGATCCCTAGTTTGATTTGGGTTAGGTTCACTAACTTAAGATGATGTGACCCAATATGTATAGCCAGGGTCAAAGTTGTGTCCTAAAGTCTAGGCCAAGTCCTCAGTAACAACATCACATGGACAAGCCATCATCAGACTGCCAGAGACTTAAGACATAGAATTTTCCTAAAGATTTAGAGATTTCTCAAGAGACTAAGTAAAATGAGTTTGACGTTCGTCGAACTCAAATCGACGATAGTCGTTCTCAGCTCGACGACCTTAGAGATATTTTCTCTGAGCTGAGCTCGACGATCTTTAGTCATAGGTCGACGATCCTTGGACTCCACCTTGAGCATTCTAAGTCCAGACTGTTCTCTAGACTTCGATCGATGAACCTAGTTCTCAGGTCGACGAACTTCATTCTTTGCTCGACGAATTCTGGACTTCCACTTCAACTCTATTGTCAGAGTTTCATCAATTTTTCTCTAAGTCCAGAATCATTTTCAGCTCGACGAATTCAAGGTTCTCCAGACTTAGCTCGACGAACACCATTCTTTGGTCGAAGAACCTTTGGACTACTATAGCATTCTGTCGAGACTATGTTCTCTAGTCTCAGGTCGATGAACTCAGTTCTCTACTCCACGAATTCTGGAACCAGAAGACTTATGTCGACATTTAGAGTATATGTCGACACCAACTGAGTCGACACTAGAAGAACTTGTGTCGACACCAGGATCATTAGTCGACATTATGGAAAGGCTATGTCGACACCACACAGACGACTTTTGTCGACACACAGGATATCAGTCAACATACAGAATATTTGACAACTCCAAAATAGTTGCTGAACTCCAGTCGACGAACATATTTACCAGCTCGACGAATAGGCAAAGATCAAAAGAGACAGCAGTTCAGTTTCTAGCTCGACGATCATGGAACTCAGCTCGATGAACAGAAGCCATCTGGTCGACGAATACAATGTCTCAGCTCGACGAACTGTGGACTCAGTTCGACAAATTCTGCCAACTGTTCGACGATTCCAGACTTAGTTATTTCTGGCCTTCTGTCCCCACTCTAATGCGATAATTCATGAGTAATTAATGCTCTAACATTCTCTGAATGTATCCGTTAGAAGGAGCATTAATTATGGTCTTATCCAGGATTATTGCTTGTCGATTTTCCATGTGACAGTTGGGGAAATAAATCAATGCCGATTATTCTCAAGGCTGTCAGCATTAAATGCAGATGCATTCAAATTTTTGAAAGATAGAGAAGAAGAGAATAATGATATACACATTGAGATACACAGAGGATCAGACAACAAGGCAATTAAAAAAAGCTTCACACAGAGCATAACTGACTCAGAAGCATACAGAGACACAGAGAAAAAATATTCAGTCTTGAACAACCTGCTCTGTCAACAAGAAGCATTTTCTGATACACAGAAGATCTTGACCAGAAGCTCATCAGCACTTGAAGAATAAGAACAATAATACCCATATCAAGAGTCTTCTTTCTTCAAGTACTCCAGGACACTTCAAAAGAACAACTTCTGTTCAATCTGTCAAAGAAGTTCCTGAAGACTTTTGCTGGTCAAGGATTCAGCTTGAAGACCTATCACCCTGAAGCTTAGCTCCTATTTTTCCCTGATTCATTCTACATCTCAGGGGGAGCCTTAAGCTATAATCAGACCACAGTATTCTCAGTTGTATATTGAGAAAGAGAAGACAAAATCATCTCTCACCCCCACTGTATAAAGGGTTATCATCTCCCTTCAAAAGTGATTCCTTGGTTGCAAGTCTCCGAATCAAAAGACTTGTGTTGGTTTTTGAGCACCTGATCAAAAGCTCATTGGTGTCAGGCACCTGATCAAAAACAAGAGTGGATTCCTACCAAGGGTGGTAGAAGAGTGGATGTTCCCAGGTTGGGGAACCACTATAAAATTCTTGTGTCATCTGTTTGCCTCATTTTCTTGTGTTCTTGATGTGCTTGTGTTTTAGGTTTATTGCTTGGTAGTTTATTAATTCTGCACTTTTAATATACAGCCAAAGCTGTAATAACTCTTAATAATTTTTAAGCATACTCTATTCACCCCCCCCCCCTCTAGAGTATTTCAGATCTAACTCTCACTTTCAATTGGAATCAAAGCGGGTTCCTTTGGTTGTACAAGTTAAATATTGAACCAAAAGATCCTTTGTTAGATCTACACATCACTTTATTCTCATTTAAATTATAAGCACAACCAAGACACAGAATAAGGATTATGCAAGCACTAGACCTCCAGTTTGCAACCTTAATAGGTTTGCCATCTAGAAGGCAAGAATTAGGTTACACATGAATTCCATTGATGAAGACATCTACAATTCAATTTTGACAGGTCCCCCACAGGCATCTACATCTACAACGTCTACCAGCAACAATGCAGTCCCACCTCCTGAGTGGACTGAAGCCCAGAAGAAAGCAAAAATTGCAGATGCTAAAGCTATGAATATCTTGGCACAAACTATGTTAGATGATATTTTCCAAAAGGTTGCTGAGTGCACCTCAGCAAAAGCCATTTGGGATTCTCTATACCAAATGGTGGATGGATCAGCAGATGAGAGAAAGGATAGGAGATCAAATCTCATATCCCTATATGAGAACTTTAAGAAGGAGGAAGCTGAGACTGTTTCTGATATGTACAATAGGTTAAGCTCAATTATCAGTGAGCTACAAACCTTAGATAAGAACATCACTCTTACTGAAGTGATTGACAAGATCCTGATGTGCTTCCCAAGCTCATGGGATACAAGAATCTGGCCTATCAAGGAGGCCAGATGCCTGAATGAGATTTCAATTGAATCTCTATTAGGTAAACTGAAGTCATATGAGCAGCTGATAAAGACCAGGGAGGCAGCTGAACAAAGAACACCTCCAACAGCCAGAAGAGAACAAAGTATTGCTTTCAAAGCCACTGAAGAGACAGAGACTACAACATCAAATGAAGAGCTTATGAGTCTCTTTGCTAAGAGATTCTTCAAGATGGCCAGAAAGGATTTTAGGGGAAAGTCAGTAAGAAAAGATGACAAGCCAAAATATGATAAGATACCAACCAAAGAAGTTGTGTGCTATGGATGCAGAAAGCCTGGGCATTTCCTCTCTGATTGTCCAGAAAACCAGAAGAAAGAGAAGAGAAGAGAGAAGGAAACCAGAAGACAGCACACTAGCAAACCCTCTTCCAGCAAGCACAAGAAGAAGGAAAAGGGCTTTGTGGCTGAGACCTAGAGTGAGACAGAAGATGAGTCAACATCTTCAAGCTCCAGCGAAGATGAGGAAGAAGAAAGACCAAAGAAGGTTTGTCTCATGGCAATTGATGCCTCCAGAAGTCACTCAAAAGAAGAAGAATCTGAAGATGAAGGATTATTTGAATCAGAGGCAGATCAGGTAATGTCCTCTTTTGACTACAGCTCTGAAACATTCAAATCTGATTTCAAATTAATGTGCATAGATTTGATTAACTCTGAAAAAGAAATTAAAACTCTTAGAGAAAAACTAGGAAACTTAGATGTTGTTCAAACTGAAAACATTAGGTTAAAAGATGAATTAACCTTATCAAATGAAACGATAATTTCATTAAAAAATGAGCTTTGTGAGGCCAATCAACTTGAGGAAACTCTCAATGGGAGAAGCCTCAAGCTGATGGATATCACAAGTACTGTTAATGTCAGACTTAGTGGCAAGCAAGACTTAGGTGCTCCATCAGGTTTGCCCCCCATTCTCAGGAAGAACATTTTATCAAATCCAATAAAATTTGTATCTGCTAAAGGCAAAGAAAAAGTAAATGACAAACAAACAGTAGAAAAGATCTCTAAGACAATAGGAAAGAAAACCAAAAACCAAAAAATACCTAATAAAAACAAGGTTCAGCAATTTTCGTCGAACTCAGATCGACGAAATGAGGCCAGTTCGTCGAACCCGGATCGACGATCTCTGAACGCAAACAATAGTTATATTTATTCGTCTAACTGCGATCGACGAACTCTGTATGGTTCGTCGAGCAGAAGTCGACGAACGTGGGGCACAGAGAATGAACATGTTCATTCTCTGGGCAGAGATCGACGATCTCAACCCAATTCGTCGAACTCTGGTCGACGAACTTACAGCAATTCGTCGAACCCTAGAAGACTTAATCAAAACTATAATTCTAACAGCAACTTAAATACTTCTAAGAAACCATTTAATCCACTAGCTGACTGGATCATACCACCTATGAGATATCACCCTCTAGGATATAAATCCCAACCTGAATTCTCTGTTATTTCCAGCTTCTCTTATCAGCAATATAAAGGACCCAAGGTAGCCTGGGTCAAAAACCATTAACTGTTTTTTATTGCAGGTGAAGAGTTGTCCGGGGGTAAATCAAACTTGGTACCTGGATAGTGGCTGCTCCAAACACATGCCTGTCAGCAAGGACATCTTAACCAACTATAAGTCAAAGCTGGGGCCAAAGGTTATCTTTGGTGACTCCAAATGTGGTCAGTCAGAAGGATTTGAAGAAGTAAGAATAGGAGCTGTCACATTCAAAAAGGTGACATATGTAAGTGGACTCAAGCATAACCTCATCTCCATAAGTCAGTTATGTGATGATGGTTATCAGGTATACTTTAACCCATCCACTTGTTCTATTATTGATAAAAACAACCAAACAGTTTTAACTGGAAGTAGACAAGGCAATATATACTTAGTAAATTTTCTTTCAGCCAAAACTGATATCTGCTTACTTAACTTAACTAGTAATCAGAATGACTTATGACACAAAATATTAAGTCATGTAAATCTGAAAAATATTGGTAGGCTATCTAAGTATAACCTTGTTAGAGGTCTACCTTCTGGTCCCTACAAGAAGGAAGGTCTCTACAGGACTTGTCAATTAGGCAAGCAAACTAAAATTAGTTTTAAATCTGTTAATAAGAGTGATTCACCTAGGATTTTGTACTTGCTATATTTGGATCTCTTTGGACCCATTGTTGTACAAAGCCTAGGAGGGAAATCCTACACTTTGGTTATAGTGCATGACTTCTCTAGGTTCAGTTGGGTATTCTTTCTGAGATCAAAGTCAGATAAATTTAAGGTTCTTACAGATTTTCTCAGGATCATACAGATTGACTTCTCTACTCATGTTGCATTGATCCGAAGTGATCATGACATAGAGTTTGAGTCTCTTCTTATGCATGAGTTCTGTGAGAAGGAAGGTATCAGGCATTGCTTCTCAGCTCCTAGAATTCCCCAACAAAATGGGGTAGCTGAAAGGAAAAATAGGACACTCATTGAAGCTACAGGTACATTGCTTGCAGATGCTTACATGCCCCTAACCTTTTGGGCAGAGTCCGTAAGCATAACAAATTATGTCCTGAACAGGAGCTTAACTCACAAACTAAAGAACACGACTCCCTATGAATTGCTCAAAGGGAAGAAACCTAAAATCAACTATTTCAAAGAATTTGGATGCTTATGTTACATTCATAGCAACAAGAAAAAATACAGTAGAAAGTTTGAGGCTAAGGTTAAGAGGGAGTCTTTCTAGGATACTCCCAAGTAAGCAAGGCCTATAGGATTTTTAATAAATCAACATTAAAAATTGAAGAGTCTATTCATGTTTCATTTGATGAGACTAACATGTATTGCAAGGAGAAAGAATTTTATACCAATAGCAACTTGTAGGTACCACACTTGTGTGAGACCTTGGATGGACTAAACCTCACTCAAGAGGTGCCAACTCATCCCTCTCCACAAGTCATGGAAGAAAGTGAAGAAGAAGAAGTTGAAGAAAATGAATCTCTACCAACAACAAATACAATTCCACAGGAGGAATTAATTCCAAATGTTATTGCACAACCAACTCCACCCACTGATTGCGTCACAATTAGGGATCACCCCAGATCTCAAGTTATTGGAGACATATCAGCAGGTATACAGACAAGGCATCAACTCACCCAAGATTGGATGCATGCCTGTTTTCTCTCTCAGGTTGAACCTCTATCCATTCATGATGCTGAGCAGGATCCCCACTGGATCCTTGCAATGCAGCGGGAACTAAATCAATTTGAGAGATGTAGAGTTTGGGATTTGGTTCCAAGACCCCAAAACTACCCAGTTATTGGAACCAAATGGGTTTTCAGAAACAAGCTGGATGCCCAAGGAGTCATTGTGAGAAACAAGGCTAGGCTTGTTGCTCAAGGATAAAGGCAAGAAGAAGGAATTGATTATGATCAAACCTTTGCACCTGTTGCAAGGTTCGAAGCCATAAGAATATTTCTTACCTATGCAGCATACAAGAGGTTTAAGGTCTTCCAAATGGATATGAAGAGTGCTTTTCTAAATGGAGTGCTATAAGAAGAGGTTTATATAGAACAACCTCCAGGTTTTGTTTCTCCAACTTATCTCTCTCATGTTTTTAAATTGCATAAGGCCCTTTATGGTCTAAACCATGCTCCAAGAGCTTGGTATGAGACCTTAGCTAGTTTTCTATTAGAGCATAATTTACAATAGGAACTGTAGATAAAACGTTTTTCACTAGACATCATAAGGACCAAATCTTATTAGTACAAATTTATGTGGATGATATTATATTTGGCTATACATATTCCAAATTATGCAAGAGGTTTTCTGACCTCATGCATTCCAGATTGAAATGAGTTGCATGGGTGAGCTTTCCTACTTCCTTGGTCTCCAAGTGAAGCAGCTCCCTAATGGCATCTTCATCTCTCAAGCAAAATATGCTAAAGAACTTCTAAAGAAGTTTGGGATGGCTGATGCCTCAGCAAAGAAAATTCCCATGGCTACTAATGTTATTGTGGACTCTGATGTACCAGGGAAACCTGTGGATCAGAAACTTTATAGGGGCATTGTTGGGTCCCTATTATACCTCATAGCAGGTAGGCTAGATATTATGTTTGCCACATGTCTTTGTGCTAGGTTCCAGGTGAACCCTAAAGAATATCATCTAATTTTACTAAAAAGGATTTTGAGATATATAAAGAGTTGTCCTAATCTAGGCCTATGGTATCCTGCTGAATCAGAATTTGAGTTAACTGGATACTTTGATGCTGATTTTGCTGGATGCAGGGTAGATAGAAAAAGTACTTCAGGAAATTGCCAGTTCCTGGCTATAAGAATAGTATCTTGATTTTGTAAAAAAGCAAACATCAGTGTCAATCTAAACTGCTGAAGCAGAATATATTGCAGCAGGCAGCTGTTGTTCACAGATGCTTTGGATACAAAATCAGCTTCTAGATTATGGGTTCAACTTAAATAATTCAACCCTACTCTGTGATAATACAAGTGCTATAGCCATAGCCCGGAATCCAGTTCACCATAGTAGGACAAAACATATTGATATAAGACATCATTTCATTAGAGAGTGTGTAGACAAAAATAAAATCAAGCTTGTCTATATCTATACTGATTTACAAAGGGCTGATATATTCACCAAACCTCTGGATGTGAGAAACCATATGTTCTTTGTAAATCAACTTATAATGATCAATGGGGGAAGACTTTATTTAATTTCTGTCTGCACTCGACAAACTTCCCAAAATTCGTCGAACGGAGTTCGACGAACCGTGACAAGTTTGAGAGATATTCGTCGAACGGAGCTCGACGAACTCTCTGTGAGTGAAACAATATTCGTCGAACGGAGTTCGACGAACTTGCTTCAGAAGATATTTGTCGAACGGAGGTCAACGAACTGTCTTCAATTCTTCTGGATAAGATCGACGAATTATTTCATTCAAAATTACTTCGTCGAGCTCAGTTCGAAGAATTATTTTTATTTTCGTGGAACGGAGTCTGTCGATTCAAATTCTTGAAAACCCTATATTTAGGTTTTCTTCGACCTCCGTCCTGCGCTTTCTGTTCCTTTGCACTTGATCTCCATTTTTGTGTGTCTCTTGCAGGTGATTCCATGGCGATTCCGGCAAGCATTCTCTCAGGCATAAAGTTCGATACTGGTTTTGATGTGGATTTTGATTCATTTCAACACTCTGATCCCATATTCCTCTATATTCTAGAACTCCTTGAAGAACAAGAACTCAAAACCGTGATGACTAGAAGAATCAAATTACACAGTACTGAAATCAGAGAATGTGTCTATACCCTATTGCCAACAGAGGAGAATACAATGACAGGCACTATTGTGGGTAACTCCGTCTCCTTAACTCCCGCAATCTTAACTGAAATTTTTGGATTAAGAAATGAAGAAGAGCAACTGGAGATTGAAATAGAGGAATCTAACGTGATGTTGAGCCTCATGGGTTATACTGTAGATAACTCTAACAAACTCTTGAATAAACACCTCTCTGCCCCTTATAAGTTTTTGGCGGATTTGGTTGGAAAGGTTCTGCTTGGGAAACATACTGCCCATGATTACATCACCAGACACCAGTTTCTGGTCATGTGTGCAATTATCAACAAGAAACCAGTGGATTGGGCACATATTCTCTTTGATCTGATACAAAAGAAAAACAACAAAAAGGAAGTATGCTTTGGAAGGATCCTAGGGATCTTTTTACAAGAGAAGGCCGCTGAATCACTGGTCTCCCAGACCATATTCATCAATACCAGTAAAAGGCTCACATGTGCCTTATTTGGCAGGTGGGAGAGAATAATCACCAAGCCAACTAAGGCTTCTACCTCTTCCACCCCAGCTTCTGAAGGCACCAGGGCTGTTAAAGCCAGTCCCCCAACTGCTGAAGAGATTCATCCAACACCACTATCTCTTCCAACCCCCCTTCCAGCAACACAAATCTCTTCCTCTCCCATTATCTCTTCAACACCACAATCACAACAACCTACTCCTGTTCCTACTCCACCTCCATCTCAACATGCTACACCATCTCCATCTCCACCAATTGACATCACTGACATTCCATCTCCCCCTCTTCAAGAAACTCAACCACCAATACCTCTTGATTCCCCCCATGTCACCTACATTCCTACACCACCAGAATCTCCTCTTCTGCCACATCTCTCTTCAATACCATCTTACCATCTACCAACAGACACCATCATGCAAGATGCCATCCATCGATCCCCCTCAACATCTACCATCCCTCCAGATGTTCACATACCTAATGCTCCACTCTCTATCCCTCCCATAGTTCCCACTTCTACACCTTCTGCAACACCATCTACCACTCCATCATTGGACCACTCCACCATATCTTCCATCATTTCCATAATCACTCCCCTCCTCAAGTCCCTTATAGTAGAGGCCATTACACCTCTGACTACCACCATCTCCTCTCTTTCTAACAAAATCTCTACTCTTACTGCTGCCCCATCCTCATCTAGGGGCCTGGCCTCAGTTGCCACTGAAACTAGGCAGGGGGAGATGCCTGATGATGAAGCAGCAGCTACAGCTCCAGAGGCTTCAGCTCCAGCTCCAGCTCCAGCAGCAGATGCTCCAGCTACAGCAACAGTAGCAGAGTGTACAGAATACATAGATAAAGAATTGATTGACTTTATTGAAACTGATATGGATTTTGATGAATCAGACTCTGAAGAGCCTAACACTGTTGGTGATTTCATGCTTAATCCCAAAGTTAATTT
The DNA here is from genome assembly GCA_039583875.1 of Platanthera guangdongensis. Lineage (NCBI taxonomy): Eukaryota > Viridiplantae > Streptophyta > Magnoliopsida > Asparagales > Orchidaceae > Platanthera > Platanthera guangdongensis. The sequence continues at coordinate 63,707,865 of CM077148.1, read as the reverse complement.
AGCACATTTGTTGAGAATTTTTGATACTGTACATTTGCATTACCTTCCAGCTGAGATTACTAAGCCATCATTGGCTATTAGACCATACACTTCCCCCATCTCTTCAGAAATTGTTAAGCAACTTAGGGACAGTTTTGCTATTACACAGTTAGTAGTCACTCCACTTCCAGAAGTAGTGGCTATTCCCTTTTCTTCAATAATGTCTTCAGCACCAACTTTTGTAATGGATGACTCTCCCATGCCAGATCTAGATGAACTGATCTTGGCTGATATTGCAGTTGAAAATAAGGCAGCAGCTGAAAGCTCTGTCCAAGTTAGTTCTGACTTTTGTGTAGCTTCTCCTCCAACTCCTGCTGAAACTCCAACTCCTGTTGAAATTCCTGCTCCTGCTCCAGAAAATGCTGCTATTTCTGCTAAAGCTTTGAAGGCTTTGGATTATCTATAATATAACCCTCAGGGGTCTGACAATGATGATGATGAAGATGAGGATGAGGATTTAGATGAGTATGAGGATTCAGAGAGAAGAAACATGTATCAAAGAAAATAAAAGCTCCTCCTCCTCCTGCTCCTAAGCCTAATCCAAACAATGACACCCATTACTATATTCTTCAAAAGATAACTCCATACAAAGGGATGCCAACATGGATGTGGCTATCTAAGAATCAGCAAAAGGAAAGGAAGAAGAGTAAAATATACTCTCCTCCACCAGTTCAAAGGTACAGAAAGGATCCACCACCTACTCCTCCTCCTATAGCTGGTGCTTCTGGTTCTAGTTCTTAGAGATCTGCCACTATTCAAACATATCAAAGACATCAAGGGAGATCCCATCATGAAAGCAGCCAGCACAGGCAACAACCCTCAGGAAAATAACATCAGCAGCAACAACAACATCAACAGCAACAACAACATAAGTAGCAACAACATCAACAAGCTGAAAATCCTAAAAGATCACTCTCTCCTCCTGTTCCTTATGAAGATCCAGAAACAGCCAACACAGCCAAAATGGCCAGGTTCCAGGAACTAGTAGGCCTCTCTATGATCAACAAGGCAAAGGCTGAAGGGAAGGATATTTCTGAATACACTACAATGTCAAAATACAGGAGAGAAGAACTGAAAAGGTTTGAAAAGGCTAACAAAATTTTTAATGTTTATGATTATATGAAATTACATACTGAAGCAGTGGTCCCTAGAGCTACATCTCTGAAGATTATAGGGGTTGCAGACATGACAATGACTATGGAACAAGCTTTAAATCCAAACAGGGAAATAGTCTTTACCAAGCCAGGAGACAAGGGAAAGGATGTAAAGCATCAGGAGAAGAAACAGAAGAAGTGAAATATGAACCATTTTATTTCTGTTTTTCTATCTTAAACTGTTTCATATTGCCTGAACAAAGCTTCTGTGTAAATATATCTGCTACATGTGTTAGTTATCTCTGCCAGATATATCGTTTTCCTGCTTTGTTTACTTTATGTTTTTATTTTGAGTCTACTAGCGACCTCACCCAAATAGGGGGAGATTGTTGGATTCCTATTTTGATTTGGGCTATGTTCATTAACTTAGGATGATGTCACCCAATATGTATAGCCAGGGTCAAAGTTCTGTCCTAGAGTCTAGGCCAAGTCCTCAGTAACAACATCGAATGGACAAGCCATCATCAGACTGCCAGAGACTCAAGACATAGAGTTTTTTTAAAAATTCAGAGATTTCTCAAGAGACTAAGTAAAATAAGTTCGACGTTCGTCGAACTCAGGTCGACGATAGTTGTTCTCAGTTCGACGATCTTAGAGATATTTTCTTTGAGCTGAGCTCGACGATCTTTAGTCACAGGTCGATGATCCTTGGACTCCACCTTGAGCATTCTAAGTCCAGACTGTTCTCTAGACTCAGATCGACGAACCTAGTTCTCAGGTCGACGAACTTCATTCTTTGCTCGATGAATTCTGGACTTCCACATCAACTCAATTGCCAGAGGTTCATCAGTTTTTCTCTAAGTCCAGAATCATTTTCAGCTCGACGAATTCAAGGTTCTCCATACTTAGCTCGACGAACACCATTCTTTGGTCGACAAACCTTTGGACTACTACAACATTCTGTCGAGAATATATTCTCTAGTCTCAGGTCGACGAACTCAGTTCTTTACTCGACGAATTCTGGAACCAGAAGACTTATGTCAACACTCAGAGTATATGTCGACACCAACTGAGTCGACACTGGAAGAACTTGTGTCGACAACAGGATCATCAGTCGACATTGGGGAAAGGCTATGCCGACACCACACAGAAGACTTGTGTTGACACACAGGATATCAGTCAACACACAGAATATTTGACAACTCCAGAATAGTTGCTGTACTCCAGTCGACGAACATATTTACCAGATCGATGTATAGGCAAAGATCAAAAGAGACAGCAGTTCAGTTTCCAGCTCAACGATCATGGAACTCAGCTCGACGAACAGAAGCCATTTGGTCGACGAATATAATGTCTCAGCTCGACGAACTGTGGACTCAGTTCGACGAATTCTGCCAACTGTTCGACGATTCTAGACTTAGTTATTTCTGGCCTTCTATCCTCACTCTAATGCGATAATTCCTGAGTAATTAATGCTCTAACATTCTCTAAATGTATCCCTTAGAAGGAGCATTAATTATGGTCTTCTCCAGGATTATTGTTGGAACCAGCTTTCTGATCCCTCCTAAAGTTCGAAACAGGATGCAACCCACACGTACTCTCCCTACGCTACCCTCCTGACGAGAGTCAGTGACCTGAAAACAGACCGAGGGGGCCCAGCTTGGAGGTCCTGCCTCTTACACGGAAGAACTGAAAGTCTTCCCCTCCCTAGCCAGTGCTGAGCTAGGTGCCTGTGAGGACGATAGTGGAAAGGTTCAACAACCCTCTCAGGCACCTCTACCGGTCTATTTATAGGCCTCTGAACCTGATCTGCAAATATCATTTCTAAATCAGCCTGAAATGACCAAAACACCCCGGACTGGGTCTGCTAACAGCCAAACTCCGTTGTTCTAGAGAGCTATACGCAGACCTCTAGGGGTAAAAATGTAAAACTACCTGGGGCACAAAGGTAAAATCCCCCTTGTGGGTAAAAAGGTAAAGACACCTCTTTTCACATGTGGCGAGTGGGGAAAGGACTGACGGGCGAGACGACCACCCTGCCCATCTCGCCGGCCACTCGCCCGGTGGGGCATCTCACCCCCTAGGAGGTCTCGCCTACTAAGAGGTCCCGCCTACTTCTAGGGGCGGTGCGTACCTCTCGCCTCTTGTAGGTGGGCCTCCTCCCATCTCGCCAGTTCCCCTTTCTCGCTTGCTGGATCACCTCTCGCGAGCCCAAGGTTGTACACAATCCCCGCTCTTTTCGAGGTTGCCCTAACCTCGAAAAGATAGTCCAACCGTGGCTCGCGATGCTAGGATTCCTTTTGGAGAATCTTTGGTGCCCCCCCCCCCCCCGACGGGGCCTATAAATATGAGAAGAAAGCCTTCATTTGGAATCGTCAGCGTCGTTCTTCTTTCGGAATGTCTCATAGTCAAAGTTTCCGCGAGTGCCTTGCGATTGTGCGAAGGTGAAACAAAGCCAACACGGACGCCCTTTTCCCGGATCTGGGGCGTACTCCCCCCTTAGCCTCTCCGCCCTCTCGCCTAAAAAGGACGAAAGCCGCCTACCCCCCTCTCTCGGCGGGCGCAACCTCCTCTGCCCCCCCCCCCCGATAGACAACCCATTCGCTTCTTCCGGAGAGAAGCAGGTAATCACATTATCCTTTCCCTTCTCTGGTTTTGCCTGCTGACTATGCTTTTTCAGGAAAGTTTTGCTGATTCGCCGGTGTCTGCCAATCCTCCCGATAATGTAAGCCAAGTTCCTCAGCGCACAGACTCGCCCAAGGCGGCCTCCCCACCCCCCTCGCGGAGAGAAAACCTCTCGCGAGTTGTGGGGAACCCTCGCATCCCCAGTAAGATCTCTTCCCTTCTCGCCTCTCTGTTGATTCGCCTTCTTTTATCCGACTCGCGCGGGCTCATCCTTGCTTGTGATCTCTCGCTATTTCCGCAGGCGTCCACTTTGATTCCGATACTGAAGAAGCTCTCGCGTCTCCCCCCTCTCGCCTCTTCCTCATCCTGGCGAGATCGAGGACTACCTGGGTGATCCCATGGACCCCCTGGAATTGAAGCGGAGGACAGCCAGGATGTTTCGTAAATATACGCACATAATCCGCGAGATGGAGCTCGAGAAGCAAGCCTCCGACCGGCGCATGGAGTGGATTGAAGCAAATTATCACTGCCTTTCCGCCAGGATGGAAGCGGACGGGGTGCTAGACGGGACCGACCCCTAGGCCATCTTAAACGAGATGGACGAACATCTCCGTCTCGCGCGCCGCGGCGTGATTGCTGCTCGCGCCTTTCACCTTCCTGGCCGCCCTCCATGCGCGGGAGGTAAAGATGGCCGCTGGCAGTGCGTGCAGAACTAAACTGTCGCAGTCCCGTCTCGCCTTCTCTGGATCTTGTTTCATCAATTTCGCTGTTTGATTACTGATATGTTGTATAAACTTATTTGGGCGAGATGTTCCCTTATGCGGGACGATCTATTTTAAACTTTTGGTAATGCACTGGTCATATCACGCCGTCTTTTCAGTATTGTCATGATTAGCTATTATTTTATTAGTCCGGTAATGATGGCTTGCCTCAAAAAGAATACTGTGGCGCCCCCGCCTCTTGAGTTCTAGAGAGAGTGTGAGATAGGGAGAGTGAGATAGGGAGAGAGAGAGAGGGAAAAACGAAACGTCGGGGTGTCCTCTCATTTCCCGCCGCCTGACTTTCCCGCCACTTTCCCCTATCACTTATAAATATCTCCAACCCCGGCCCCTCTGCCTTATTATTCTGAGCCGTTTCTTTGATCCCGGTTCCCGTCTCCCCTTCGCCATCTCGCGTCTCTCTCTGAACCGTCCTCTCTCTCTTTTGCCGCTTTCTCGCCAGTTATGGGAAAGAAAAGGATTGAAGAGGGCGAGGGGCACAGCCGTTGCGGGAAGCGCTTCGTGGAAAAAGACTTCCCTCTCAGCAGACTGCCAGAGGAAGACCACGCTCATTTCTCCAGCGAGTATCTCTCCGACAGCTATCTGTCTCGCCCGCCCAAGGTTGGCGAGTGCATCAACACCTTCTACCCCAATTAGCTGGCTTTTCCCGTCTCGCACTTCGAGGTGGGGCTGCGGCTTCCCCTCTGGCCGGAGGTCAAGCTAGTGCTGAAGTACTTTGGGGTCGTCCCGGCCCAATTCAACCCCAACGCCATCTCCATGCTGATCGCTTTCGCCTGCTACCTGCGGCGAGAGCGTATTGAGTTTAGTCTAACTGCCTTCCGCAAGCTGTTTGTCTACCACGCCAAGGACGACGACATCTCTTACTTCACAGGCCAAGGCCTTAAAGTGTGCGAGACGCCGAACAAAAACCACCACTGGCTGACGCGGTTCGTCTTCATCCGCGGGGATCTGGGAGGTATCCCTCTCGCCGCCGTATCTCCTGCCGAATGCTATTATGACACCCCCAAGGTGGGGGGTGCCGAGAAAGACCTCTGCGATTTCTTCCCAGGGAAGAATTGTGAAGTCCAATACCTTCGGCGAGACCTCAACTCGCTCCCCGCCGTCTTCCCCGGCGAAGGTATGCTTCTATTTCCCTCTTTATCCTTGTAAATTCTTACTCCCCGCTGACTGTTACCTTATCTAGGAGAGAGTACCGTCCCCGTCTATCCCCCCTACCAGAGTAATCGAACTCTCACTTTGGCGAGTATGGCGGCGGAGGCCGCGAAAGACATGCTGACACCTGCCACCAAGAAGAGGCCCGCGGGCGAGGGTACTTCTTGCCTCAGCCCCAAGAAGAAGAAAAAGTCTGTGTCCTTCAAGAAGGAAAAATTTGAAAGGAAAGAGAAGAGCCAGCGGGGTCCCTGTCCCCCATCACTCTATCATCTCCCTCGCCTCCGCGACGACCCGTCTCGCCCGCCCGCGAGACGTTCTCTTCAGAGCCAGCTGCCTACGGCCATGTTCAGCCCTCTCAGCTCCCTCCTGGCGAGTCTGGCTCGTCCAGCCGCCCGACTCCCGCCTCACACCCTAATTATAATATTGGGCCTGTGACGGACGATGACGCCGACGAGCCGGTTCTCATATGGGACCAAGACTCCAACCGCGTGTCGGTGTCTACCCTTCTCCCTTCCTGGAAGGAACAGGACCCCTCACCAGTCATGCCTTCTCCTTAGGGTTTGGGCTGTATGGCGGTCTTGGCTCCGAGCCCGCAGATAACGAGACATCGCGAGACCTCATTCTAAAAAGTGCCCACTCTCAGTTTCGCTCCCTGGAGCTCGCGCACCGGGTCTCGCGCTGCCTCGTTTTCAACAATAGGAAATGGAAGGAGGCGGAGGCCGGTCTCGCCGCGGAGCCGAAAAGTCCCTTGACCTGGAGAAGCGGTTGCTTGTTGCCGACAACCTCCTTGTGCAGAGTCAGGGCGGCGTGGTAAGTTTACTTACCGTTGCTTTGCTAGTCTTACTCTTGCTTCTTATAGTCCCTCACTTGCCCTCCTCCTGCAGGATGCCGAGATGGCCGACAGGATGCGCTCGCGTATTGAGGAGCTGGAGGGGGAGAACAAGAAGTTGAAAGCCGAAAATCTCCGCCTCCGGAGCAGCGTGACACCCCCACCGGATCAATTTCCCGTTCCTTCCCGCTATTCCGTAGATGAGGTGGATGCCATCTGCCGGGACTCAAATATCAAGACGGCGAAGGTTGTCCTCAAGATAATGAAGGAGCTTGGAGTGGTGCGCGAGGATGCAGAGACGGTGACCGTCCGTGACCTGGTCCCCCGCTTATACGACGAGTCGGACGGCAGCTCTTCCTCTAACAGTGAGTAGCGTACCATCCACTGCAGTGACTTCTCTTCCCCATCATCTTTTGTCTAGTACTTGTAGTTCTGGTACACTTCCTTGAAAAAAGGAGAGCGAGGTGTTCCCGCTTTATGGATATTTTGTTTAAAACTTTTTATATACTAATTGTCGCTTCCCTCTTTGGGCGTCTTGTGCAATAGTTAGTCAGAGGCAACTTTTTAGATGCTATTTTAATTGCCGCCTTGATCTTCTGCCGTCTCGCTTAGCTGCTAGCCAAAGGCATGAGACTATTTTTTGGACGTTGTTTAATTGCTGCTTTTATCGTCTGCCATCTCGCTTAATAGCCAGCGCGAGGCAATTTTTATCGCTTTCCGCCCCTATCTTAATTACCGCCCACTGTTAGCACTCGCCTCGCCGCAAGATTATCCCGCGCCGGAATCCCTGGGGACCGGCCGTCTCGCCCGGTCGGTTCCGCTGTAACACCCCAGATTTTTGCTAGAGGTTCAGTCTGTAGTTCTGGAATTTTTTTTGGGTTTCTGGCAGAAGGCACACGGCTTGCGACACGGGCGTGTCGCAGGGCGTGTCGAGGCCGTGTCGACACTCAGCCCAAGTGTCGACACCTTCGCTCGACAAAGTGTCGAGAGGGGGGGCACACGGCCTGCGACACGGGCGTGTCGCAGGGCGTGTCGAGGCCGTGTCGACACTCGGCCAAAGTGTCGACACTTTCGCTCGACAAAGTGTCGAGAGGGGGGGCACACGGCCTGCGACACGGGCGTGTCGCAGGGCGTGTCGAGGCCGTGTCGACACTCGGCCCAAGTGTCGACACTTTCGCTCGACAATGTGTTGAGACTGGGGCACACGGCCTGTGACACGGGCGTGTCACAGGGCGTGTCCCGCTTGGTCGACGATCTTCGCTCGACGTTTTTCCGCGGTGTCGACACAAAGCCTGTCGACGGGTGTCGAGACTTGGCACACGGCTTGGGACACGGGCGTGTCCCAGGCCGTGTCACCTCTCGGGTTGGTGTTGGGGCCGTGTCGTTGGAGACACACGGCAGGCCACACGGTCGTGTCACTGGGGACACGGGCGTGTCAGATTGAACACGGGCATGTCGAATGCCCGTGTCTAATTCCAGGCGCGTCGATTTGAGATGGCGAATGAGGCACACGGCCCTGGACACGGGCGTGTGCCAGGCCGTGTTCGGCCCAGGTCTTCTATTTTCCAAGCGAATCGCGACCATTCTTTTTCTGGTTTTAGGATCTAACGGTTCAGGCCATCTCCTGGGGAGTTAAGACCGAATTCAGGGTTGGAAACCCTCATTTGTTTTCCAAGTTTCTCTTTCTAAGATCTTGAGAAAAGCTAGAGCAAGGAGGAAGAAGAAGAAGGTCTTGGGCTGTAGGAAGGGTTTCGGTGCTCCAAATCGCGAGCCGAGTCCGGATCCGTGAAGCTTAGACCGCTGCGAAGATTTCCGTCCGGCTATTTTGCCATGGCAAGGAAGAGGAGTCGGAAGGTAACGACATCTCTCCTCTCGGTCTTTAGGATGCACGTTATTAACATCATTTAGTTTTCTTTCTCCCTAATTTCTGGGCACCGAACTCTCAAATGAGAGGGGTTTTTGTTTGCCAAGTTTCAAGAGGAACTTCCGGGTTGATTGAGTCCATCCCCGGCATATTTTGCATTAGAGATCCGCTTCGTTAGTGGATTAGGCATGGTGGGTGAAGCCGTAGTCGCGACCGTTAGTCCGACTCGGTGATGTTGCATACGAACTTAGGGGTTCGTAGAGATTTCCGTTGCGGCATGATGCCGTTTGTGTTGTGGTGTTGATTGTCCCGTTTGCTTGAAAAGGGTACATGTAGTCGAACTCGGACAAGGTTAGCTCCTCGTGGCGGTAGATGGTTTCCTTGAGGGACAAGGTTAGCTCCGTATGAGAATGGAGATGGTTTCCTTGGTGGACAAGGTTAGCTCCGCACGAGTTGGAGATGTTTTCCTTGGTGCACGGGAACGCTGCAGTACAAAGAGGGATTGCGATGTATTTAGTCTTGGTTGTGTTGTGCCAAGGCGTGGCTATGTCTCCGTGGCCGGCTGGCTATCCCGTGACATGTGCGTCATGTGTGGAGAGTGTCCCGGCGAGACTAGTCCCCTTCTGTGAGACTGACGAGAATGCCAAGCTTGGGGCAAGACCGGGCAAAGAGGCCATGAGCGGGTGGGGTCCAGCAAGGCTTCTTAGAATCGGTCAGTCTGTGGTTGTTGGAATCCTGACATGAGACGTCAGAGCTTGCAGGCAAGCCCGGGGCTAAGCCCACGAGCGGGTGGGGCCTTGGCAAGAATTCCATGTGGCGGCCTGTGCGCCGTGTGAGGGAGTTGTGTCTCCCTCAATGTTTGCGGCTTTATGCCAATTGGGGAAATGTGAGTACCCAAATGATGTGATGTTGTGCTAGATGCATACGCTGTAGGGTACCTTGGGTGAAGCCCGGGTGTTGCATTCATGTTGCATAGTAGGCCCTTTCTTTATATGCTCAACCAATAGAGAACATGTTTGATGATTGAGACATCCAAGCCTGTTTTAAATGCTTTTCTATTTATAGATGTTTAGTTGCATATGAAGTGCTGACTTGCAGGTTGGAGGGTTCCCCGGGGTCCGTTAGGGGTGGCTGGGAGGAGATGTGTTGTTACACAGTTTGAGGTCAGCCTTTGCTGACCCACGTTACTAATAATTTTTACAGGGCAAGGATCGCATGCAGAAGCTAGCACGCCGGCCAGAAAGGCCTAAGCCCCATGAAGTGTTTTCCCCTCTTTTGTAGCACTACCTTTTTGATGATGTTTGTTTGAGACTCTTTTGTCCGGCTTGCATGCCGAGGTAGACTAGGAGTGCTATGCACATTCATGTTTGATGTACTATTTACTTTTGGACATTTGATGTAAGGCCTTAAGGCCATTTGTTTACTCTCTTGGTTAGTGGATAACTTCTGGTTGTGCTTGGTTTTCCGCTGTGTTGTGCAAGTGTTTTGAGTTTGGGTAGCTATATCAACTTATAATACTAAAGCTGTGGCGTTCGTATGTTGTGGGGCCCCGGCCGGACCCATATTATACGTCCACTACAGGGGAGGTGTTACAATTTGGTATCAGAGCCAGGTTTGATTCGAGGTCGGTTCGTAGAGAAGTTATCCACATAAGAGTAACGCGGGACCATGAGTGTCCTTATGTTTTAGTCTTGAGATTGGAGACTAATCCCTTATTTCTTGTCTTCCTGAAGAGTGCAAGCAACGAGGCGGGCACTTCAAGAGCAAGGGATGATCTCTCGGCGAGCAGTGCTACTGCTCCAGGTCTTTTGGGCACGGGTGTAGACCCGACCGACTTCTGCCGCATGCTTGCAGAAGCGATGGTGGCAGCTCAAGCTGCAGCAGCGGCTCAGGTGGCAGCCCCTGCCACACCAGATACGGCAACGGCCGTGCCAGGAGCAGAAGCCAGGCGAGTGGAGCCTTTGGCGGAGAGGGTAGTTGTCGGACATGGAGACCGACACATGAAGTATTTCCTGAGTTTCCATCCCCCGTCTTTCAAGGGTGTTGGAACGCCAACGGATGCGGAGGACTGGTGGGTTCGCATTCAAGAACTGTTAAGGGCGGCAGAGACGCCAGAGGAAAAGAAAGCTGAGTATGCGGCGTTCATGTTGGAAGGAGACGCCAAGTTGTGGTGGGTGATCCATAGCGGCCGCCAGTTTCCGGGACGCACCCCGTCAGTGGAAGAGTTCGGGGATGCTTTTCTTAAGAGGTATATCCCAGTTTCAACTCGGTTGGCCCTGCAGAGGCAGTTTCTGAATCTAATGCAGCGAGACAAGACATTGGATGAGTACGTGCAAGAGTTCACCCGTTTGGGTCGTTATGCTGGAACGACAATGGCGGATGATGTAGAGAGGGATAACCTCTTCTACCAAGGTTTGAGGGAGAATCTGAGACAACCCCTCATCTCCATGAAGAGGGCGGGATTTAATGAACTAGTTGAAGCCGCCAGGAGTTTGGAGAATGATTTGGAGCGAACCCAATGTCGTAAGGGTTTTACTCCCAAGCAAGGGGAAGGGAAGCCTTCCCAATCTCATGGTAAGTCTGATGGGAGTAGGTGGAGGAAGAAGCCTTTCACTTCCAGATCTGGTGAGAGGAGCAACTGGACGCCTGGGGGTTCCCACTCTAGGGGACCGCCGACGTGCTACAACTGCGGGAAGGTTGGGCACATAGCCCGTGCTTGTCAGCAAGGGGGAGCGGGGCAAGAGTCAAAGCAGGAGCAGTCTGTGCGCTCGGGCCCCAGTGCTGCAGAGAAAGGAAAGATGGCGGAGTCGAGCGCTTCTCGGTTCCAACCGGTGCAACCAAGGGCTTACAACCTTGGACAGCAAGAAGCGATCCGCCAAACTGATGTGGTGACAGGTATGAAGAGAATTTAAGTTTAAATTTTGTGCTTCATCCTTTTAGACTTTTGTGTAATGTCTATGTTATAGGCTTCGTGTTAGTTTCCGGATACCCCGCTAGGGTATTGTTTGATACGGGAGCATCGCACTCCTTTCTGGCGGAGAGCTTCATCCGGAGAATAGGAGTTGAGTCTTTCTCGTCGGGAGCATAGCTGAAAGTGCGCATGCCCAATGGGTCATCTATGACCACCGGGGCTAAAGGGCGCATTTGTTGGGAGCTAGACGGAGTTGTCTTCGCTCTGGAAGCAGCAGTGTTACCATTAGTAGAGTTCGATGTCATTTTGGGCATGGACTGGCTTGCAGAGCAGCGCGCCAGCATTGATTGTTTATCCAAGGTAGTGACTCTAAAGAGTAAGGGGCAAGCGGAAGTCAAATTTGAGGGCCTTTGTGGAGTGGCCTGTTCCCTGATTTCGGCCATGCAGTTGGTGCGGGCGGTTAACCAGGGTGGTGTAGCGCTGGTAGCGTTATTGGAGGTTCGTCTCTCCCAACTATCTATTGAGGAAGTGCCTGTGGTGGCAGAGTTCAAGGATGTATTTCCGGATGAACTTCCAGGAGCGCCTCCTCGGCGGGAGATCGACTTTTCGATCGAGCTAGTGCCGGAGGCTAGACCGGTGTCGCGTCCTCCCTTTAGGATGGCACCAAAGGAGTTGGCGGAACTTAAGGTACAGTTGCAGGAACTGTTGGAGCAGGGGTACATTAGGCCCAGTTCCTCACCGTGGAGCGCACCGGTGTTGTTCGTAAAGAAGAAGGATGGTAGCATGCGCTTGTGCATAGACTACCGAGAGCTCAATAAGTTGACCGTCAAGAATAAGTATTCGATCCCTCGGATAGACGATTTGTTTGACCAATTGGTGGGGTCAGTGGTATATTCGAAGTTGGACTTGAAGTCGGGATACTATCAACTACGAATTCGAGATGAGGACATACCCAAAACTGCCTTTGGTACAAGGTATGGACACTTTGAGTTTACGGTGATGCCGTTCGGGTTGACGAACGCACCATCGGTGTTCATGGACCTTATGAATCGGGTATTCCGGGAATACCTGGATTCTTTTGTGGTTGTTTTCATTGATGACATTTTGGTGTATTCCAAATCGCAAGTGGAGCATGAGACCCACTTAAGAATGGTTTTGCAAGTGTTGAGGGAGAATGAGTTGTATGCAAAATTCTCCAAATGCGAGTTCTGGTTGGAGAAGGTGGCATTTTTGGGCCACGTGATTAGTGGTGATGGGGTGGCAGTGGATCCAGCGAAAGTGGAGGCCATCAGAGATTGGCCGGTGTTGAGGACCGTGGCGGAAGTCCGAAGTTTTCTTGGACTAGCCGGGTATTATAGGAGATTCGTGGAGAATTTCTCGAAGATAGCTCTACCCCTCACCTCTCTCACTCGCAAAGACCATAAATTTGTGTGGACCCAAGAGTGCAGTCAAGCATTTGAGGCCCTGAAGGAGAGGCTTATGATGGCTCCGATCCTGAGTTTACCGCAAGGGACCGATGGATTTCAAATTTTCAGTGACGCATCGGGATGCGGCTTGGGTTGCGTGTTAGTGCAGCATGGCAAGGTGATAGCTTTTGGGTCTAGACAGCTGAAACCTCATGAGAGGAATTACCCCGTCCATGATTTGGAGTTGGCGGCGGTAATCTTCACACTGAAAATTTGGCGGCATTATGTTTATGGCGCAAGAGTGGAGATCTTCACGGACCATAAAGCCTGAAGTATCTCTTGGATCAAAAGGACTTGAACATGCGGCAACGCAGATGGGTTGAGTTTCTTGGAGACTACGAAGTGGCGATCCAGTATACGCCGGGTAAAGCCAATGTGGTGGCGGATGCGTTGAGTAGAAAGTACTCGGGGCAAGGAAATTGGATCGAAGCTCATGATGAGCGGTTGGTACGGGAATGGGAGTCCCTTGGATTGGAATGTGTTGCGAGAGGCGAGTATAGCGTGGCTCGGTTGAACTGGATTGAAGTGCAAAACGACTTGTCCGATCGTATTCGGGAAGCGACTCGATTAGATGTGGAGTTTCAACCTTTTGTGTTGGAGGCTCAAGCGGGCGAGAGCAGCACCTGGGAGATGATCGGGGGAATCTTGAGAAAGGATGGAAGGGTTTGTGTACCGCAGTTTGACAATCTCCGTGAGGAGTTGATGTTTGAGGCTCACTTCTCAAAGTACTCCATTCACCCGGGCAGTACAAAGATGTACTTGGATATGAAGAAATCCTTTTGGTGGCCGGGGTTGAAGCGAGATGTGGCTTTGTATGTGAGTCGTTGCCAAACATGTGCCTTGGTGAAGGCCGAATGTCAGAAACCGGGCGGGTTCCTGAAGTCCCTTCCAATTCCTGAATGGAAATTTGAGGACATCTCCATGGACTTTGTGCATGGGTTGCCTAGATCGCAGCATGGGAATGATGCTATTTGGGTGATCGTGGATCGCCTAACCAAGGTGGCTCACTTCATCCCAAATCGGAAAGAGGACAGCGTGGAGAAGCTGGTGGAGTTGTATGTTCGCAACATTGTGCGACTGCACGGAATTCCTAAGAGCATAGTCAGTGATCGAAATGGACGGTTTACGTCCAAGGACTGGAGATTGGTTCAGAAGAGCTTGGGCACGAAGCTAAAGTTTAGTACGGCGTTCCATCCTCAAACTGATGGGCAAACGGAGAGAACGAACCGTACTATGGAGGACATGTTGAGGATGTGCGTTCTTGATTTTGGCAAGAGGTGGGAGGATCACCTCTTCATGGTGGAATTTGCGTACAACAACAGTTTTCAAGCTAGTATAAAGATGGCGCCATACGAAGCTTTGTATGGGAGGCGGTGTCGAACGCCAATGTCTTGGGCAGAGGCGGGAGACACCAAACTTTTGGGAAAGGGTGCGGTAGTTGACGCTTGTGAGATGGTACGGACCATCCAAGAGCGTATGAAGGTGGCACAAGACCGGCAAGCAAAATATTTTAATGCTCGTCACCGAAAGTTGGAATTTACAGTTGGTGATTGGGTTTATCTGAAGGTCAAGCCGTTCAAAGGCGTCTCACGGGTTCGCCGACTCAAGAAGTTGAGTCCAAGGTTTTTGGGGCCTTTTGAAATTGTTGAGCGGGTAGGAGAAGCAGCCTATCGGTTGGCGTTGACCGCGGATTTGAGTGGATTACATGACGTCTTCCACGTCTCCGTGTTGAGGAAAGCCTTAGTGGAGGCTAGCGTGGTGATTGAGCCGGCGTCGGTGCCGATTGAGGAAGACTTGAGGACGCGAGTCCTTCCAATCGCTATAGAAGATTCGGAGACTCGGCAGTTGCGGAATAAAGAAGTCAAACTTGTGAAAGTTCGTTGGGACAACTGCGGTCGTGAGGAGTTCTCTTGGGAGCGAGAACAGGCCATGCTAGAAGACTATCCAGAACTATTTTTGTCAGGTACAATTTAAGTTTTGTACCTCTTTTGTTTTGAAATTTCGGGACAAAATTCTGTTAAGTGGGGGAGAGTTGTAACACCCCAGATTTTTGCTAGAGGTTCAGTCTGCAGTTCTGGAATTTTTTTTGGGTTTCTGGCAGGAGGCACACGGCTTGCGACACGGGCGTGTCGCAGGGCGTGTCGAGGCCGTGTCGACACTCAGCCCAAGTGTCGACACCTTCGCTCGACAAAGTGTCGAGAGGGGGGGGCACACGGCCTGCGACACGGGCGTGTCGCAGGGCGTGTCGAGGCCGTGTCGACACTCGGCCCAAGTGTCGACACTTTTGCTCGATAAAGTGTCGAGAGGGGGGGCACACGGCCTGCGACACGGGCGTGTCGCAGGGCGTGTCGAGGCCGTGTCGACACTCGGCCCAAGTGTCGACACTTTCGCTCGACAATGTGTCGAGACTGGGGCACACGGCATGTGACACGGGCGTGTCACAGGGCGTGTCCCGCTTGGTCGACGATCTTCGCTCGACGTTTTTCCGCGGTGTCGACACAAAGCCTGTCGACGGGTGTCGAGACTTGGCACACGGCTTGGGACACGGGCGTGTCCCAGGCCGTGTCACCTCTCGGGTTGGTGTTGGGGCCGTGTCGTTGGAGACACACGGCAGGCCACACGGCCGTGTCACTGGGGACACGGGCGTGTCAGATTGAACATGGGCGTGTCGAATGCCCGTGTCTGATTCCAGGCGCGTCGATTTGAGACGGCGAATGAGGCACACGGCCCTGGACACGGGCGTGTGCCAGGCCGTGTTCGGCCCAGGTCTTCTATTTTCCAGGCGAATCGCGGCCATTCTTTTTCTGGTTTTAGGATCTAACGGTTCAGGCCATCTCCTGGGGAGTTAAGACCGAATTCAGGGTTGGAAACCCTCATTTGTTTTCCAAGTTTCTCTTTCTAAGATCTTGAGAAAAGCTAGAGCAAGGAGGAAGAAGAAGAAGGTCTTGGGCTGTAGGAAGGGTTTCGGTGCTCCAAATCGCGAGCCGAGTCCGGATCCGTGAAGCTTAGACCGCTGCGAAGATTTTCGTCCGACTATTTTGCCATGGCAAGGAAGAGGAGTCGGAAGGTAACGACATCTCTCCTCTCGGTCTTTAGGATGCACGTTATTAGCATCATTTAGTTTTCTTTCTCCCTAATTTCTGGCACCGAACTCTCAAATGAGAGGGGTTTTGGTTTGCCAAGTTTCAAGAGGAACTTCCGGTTGATTGAGTCCGTCCCCGGCATATTTTGCATTAGAGATCCGCTTCGTTAGTGGATTAGGCATGGTGGGTGAAGCCGTAGTCGCGACCGTTAGTCCGACTCGGTGATGTTGCATACGAACTTAGGGGTTCGTAGAGATTTCTGTTGCGGCAAGATGCCGTTTGTGTTGTGGTGTTGATTGTCCCGTGTGCTTGAAAAGGGTACATGTAGTCGAACCCGGACAAGGTTAGCTCCTCGTGGCGGTAGATGGTTTCCTTGAGGGACAAGGTTAGCTCCGTATGAGAATGGAGATGGTTTCCTTGGTGGACAAGGTTAGCTCCGCACGAGTTGGAGATGTTTTCCTTGGTGCGCGGGAACGTTGCAGTACAAAGAGGGATTGCGATGTATTTAGTCTTGGTTGTGTTGTGCCAAGGCGTGGCTATGTCTCCGTGGTCGGCTGGCTATCCCGTGACATGTGCGTCATGTGTGGAGAGTGTCTCGGCGAGACTAGTCCCCTTCTGTGAGACTGACGAGAATGCCAAGCTTGAGGCAAGCCCAGGCAAAGAGGCCATGAGCGGGTGGGGTCCAGCAAGGCTTCTTAGAATCGGTCAGTCTGTGGTTGTTGGAATCCTGACATGAGACGTCAGAGCTTGCAGGCAAGCCCGGGGCTAAGCCCACGAGCGGGTGGGGCCTTGGCAAGAATTCCATGTGGCGGCCTGTGCGCCGTGTGAGGGAGTTGTGTCTCCCTCAATGTTTGCGGCTTTATGCCAATTGGGGAAATGTGAGTACCCAAATGATGTGATGTTGTGCTAGATGCATACGCTGTAGGGTACCTTGGGTGAAGCCCTGGTGTTGCATTCATGTTGCATAGTAGGCCCTTTCTTTATATGCTCAACCAATAGAGAACATGTTTGATGATTGAGACATCCAAGCCTGTTTTAAATGCTTTTCTATTTATAGATGTTTAGTTGCATATGAAGTGCTGAATTGCAGGTTGGAGGGTTCCCCGGGGTCCGTTAGGGGCGGCCGGGAGGAGATGTGTTGTTACACAGTTTGAGGTCAGCCTTTGCTGACCCACGTTACTAATAATTTTTACAGGGCAAGGATCGCATGCAGAAGCTAGCACGCCGGCCAGAAAGGCCTAAGCCCCATGAAGTGTTTTCCCCTCTTTTGTAGCACTACCTTTTGATGATGTTTGTTTGAGACTCTTTTGTCCGGCTTGCATGCCGAGGTAGACTAGGAGTGCTATGCACATTCATGTTTGATGTACTATTTACTTTTGGACATTTGATGTAAGGCCTTAAGGCCATTTGTTTACTCTCTTGGTTAGTGGATAACTTCTGGTTGTGCTTGGTTTTCCGCTGTGTTGTGCAAGTGTTTTGAGTTTGGGTAGCTATATCAACTTATAATACTAAAGCTGTGGCGTTCGTATGTTGTGGGGCCCCGGCCGGACCCATATTATACGTCCACTACAGGGGAGGTGTTACATCCGCCTTCTAAGGCTCACTTGTGCCTGGGATAAGGAAGACCCTCCCGCCAGGCGCGAGACCACCTATTGCGAGTGCCGGCCGGGGACCTTCTTCCTTGGCCCGATTCCTGGCCCCTCTCTGTTTTAGGGACTTTCTATCAACCTTCTGATGAACACGGATCTTTCCCCACGCGAATTCTCACCCTTAGACTTGTCCCCTCGAGTGAGTCTATCGCCCTGCCAGCTAGATGGGAGCCTGGTCAGCGGGTCTGCTCGGGGTCTCCTCTCCAAAACTCCTCCAACCACCGAGTGAGCCTACAGCCCTGCCAGCTTGATGGGAGCCTGGTCAGCGGGTCTGCTTGGGGTCTCCTCTCCGAAACTTCTCCAACCACCGAGTGAGCCTACAACCCTGCCATCTTGATGGGAGCCTGGTCAGCGGGTCTGCGCGGGGTCTCCTCTCCAGAACTCCTCCAACCACCGAGTGAGCCTACAACCCTGCCAGCTTGATGGGAGCCTGGTCAGCGGGTCTGCTCGGGGTCTCCTCTCCTCAACACCTCCAGCACCGAGTGAGCCTACATCCCTGCCAGCTAGATGGGAGCCTGGTCAGCGGGTCTGCTCGGGGTCTCCTCTCCCCAACACCTCCAACCACCAAGTGAGCCTACAGCCCTGCCAGCTAGATGGGAGCCTGGTCAGCGGGTCTGCTCGGGGTCTCCTCTCCACAACACCTCCAACCACTGAGTGAGCCTACAGCCCTGCCAGCTTGATGGGAGCCTGGTCAGCGGGTCTGCTCGGGGTCTCCTCTCCAAAACTCCTCCAACCACCGAGTGAGCCTGCAGCCCTGCCAGCTTGATGGGAGCCTGGTCAGCGGGTCTGCTCGGGGTCTCCTCTCCAAAACTCCTCCAACCACCGAGCGAGCCTACAACCCTGACAGCTTGATGGGAGCCTGGTCAGTGGGTCTGCTCTGGGTCTCCTTTCCTCAACACCTCCAACCACCGAGTGAGCCTACAGCCCTGCCAGCTAGATGGGAGCCTGGTCAGCGGGTCTGCTCGGGGTCTCCTCTCCACAACACCTCCAACCACCGAGTGAGCCTACAGCCCTGCTAGCTTCATGGGAGCCTGGTCAGCGGGTCTGCTCGGGGTCTCCTCTCCAAAACTCCTCCAACCACCGAGTGAGCCTACAGCCCTGCCAGCTTGATGGGAGCTTGGTCAGCGGGTCTGCTCAGGGTCTCCTCTCCTCAACACCTCCAGCCACCGAGTGAGCCTACTGCCCTGCCAGCTAGATGGGAGCCTGGTCAGCGGGTCTGCTCGGGGTCTCCTCTCCCCAACACCTCCAACGACCAAGTGAGCCTACAGCCCTGCCAGCTAGATGGGAGCCTGGTCAGCGGGTCTGCTCGGGGTCTCCTCTCCACAACACCTCCAACCACCGAGTGAGCCTATAGCCCTGCCAGCTTGATGGCAGCCTGGTCAACGGGTCTGCTCGGGGTCTCCTCTCCAAAACTCCTCCAACCACCGAGTGAGCCTGCAGCCCTGCCAGTTTGATGGGAGCCTGGTCAGCGGGTCTGCTCGGGGTCTCCTCTCCAAAACTCCTCCAACCACCGAGCGAGCCTACAACCCTAACAGCTTGATGGGAGCCTGGTCAGCGGGTCTGCTCTGGGTCTCCTTTCCTCAACACCTCCAACCACCGAGTGAGCCTACAGCCCTGCCAGCTAGATGGGAGCCTGGTCAACGGGTCTGCTCGGGGTCTCCTCTCCACAACACCTCCAACCACCGAGTGAGCCTACAGCCTTGCCAGCTTCATGGGAGCCTGGTCAGCGGGTCTGCTCGGGGTCTCCTCTCCAAAACTCCTCCAACCACCGAGTGAGCCTGCAGCCTTGCCAGCTTGATGGGAGCCTGGTGAGCAGGTCTGCTCGGGGTCTTCTCTCCAAAACTCCTCCAACCACCGAGTGAGCCTGCAGCCCTGCCAGCTCTATGGGAGCCTGGTCAGCGGGTCTGCTCGGGGTCTCCTCTCCAAAACTTCTCCAACCACCGAGTGAGCCTACAGCCCTGCCAGCTTGATGGCAGCCTGGTCAGCGGGTCTGCTCGGGATCTCCTCTCCAAAACTCCTCCAACCACCGAGTGAGCCTACAGTCCTGCCAGCTTGATGGGAGCCTGGTCAGCGGGTCTGCTCGGGGTCTCCTCTACAAATCATCTCGCCCCCGGTGCCTCACAAAGGTCACCCACACTTTCATCGCATCAAAAGAGCACATCAGAATTGTAAGCATTGTACAATAATAATAAAAAGGTGCGATGGATAGAGTGCTACGGGTAAAATCTCTTCAAATCATCACCACTCCGAGCTCGCTCGAGGGATACCCCGTCCACATCCTGGAGGTGGTACCCTCCTGACTTTAAGACTTCTTTTACTACAAAAGGACCCTCCCAATTGGGGTTAAGCTTCCCTACGGAGGCCCCTCTACCCGCCGCGTCTACCTTTTTCAGGACCAAATCTCCTTTCTCAAACTGTCTGATTCTTATATGCTTGTCGAAGTACCTCGCCATCCGGCGCTTGACCTCCTCCTGCCGGACCATCGCCAAATCCCGGAGCTCCTCCACGAGATCCAATGAGAGTCTCTATTCTTCTTCGTTCTCTGCTCTCCATCCTTCGGCTCCTTCCCATGCAACTGCTACTCTTGGTGATGTGACTTCAAACTCGATAGGTATGATAGCCTCTGAGCCATGAGAGAGCTTAAATGGGGTTTCCCCCGTGGCTGTGTTTGGTGTGGTCCTCAAGGCCCACAGTACTGAAGGTAGCTGCTCCACCCAGCTTCCTCTCAAATTCTCCACTTTTTTCTTCAATAGATTAACAATGACCTTATTAGCCGCTTCGACCTGTCCATTACTCCATGGATGATGAACAGAGGCAAAGCGGAGATCTATTCCCAAACGAATGCAGAAATCCACGAATTCTCTGCTTGCAAATTGTGGTCCATTATCTGTCACAATGGCTAGGGGAAACCCATGCCGGCAGATGATCTCCCCCCATACGAAATTCTTGACCACCTGCGAGGTTACCTTAGCCAACGCCTTCACCTCCAGCCACTTCGAAAAGTAGTCCACCATGACTAACAGGAATTTCCTTTGGCCACTCGCTTGGGGAAAGGGGCCCACCAGATCTAGTCCCCATATAGCGAATGGCCAGGGAGCTGTGATGGTCCGCAACCTCTGGGCCAGAAGGAGCTGAAGGGGGCGAATTCCTGGCACTTTTGACACTTTTTCGCGAATTCCTCCGCATCTCTCCTGAGGGTGGGCCAAAAGTACCCCTGCCTCAGCACCCTCCCTTCTAAAGTCCGGCTCCCCGAGTGACTTCCACATTCTCCCGAGTGAATCTCCTGTAGAACCTTGGGAACCTCCTCCTCTAACACACATCTGGCCAGCAGACCCGACAAGGTCTTGCAATATAAAACTCCATCCTTCAGCAGGTAGTATGCCGATTTGTATCTGGTATGCTTCTTGTCGAGTTCCATCGCGGGTAACTGTCCTGATGCCAAAAAGGTGATAAAGGGGTCCATCCACGACCTCTGCTGGCATACTTCCATGAGTTCCCCTTCCTCTATAGACGGTCTGAAGAGTTCTGTCACTGTTACCCCGGCTCGAGGGCCATGCTTGGCGAGTTGGTCTGCCTGAGTGCTCTCCTCCCTCGGGACGTGCTGAATTGAGAAGCTTCGGAACTGCCCTATGATGTCCTTGACCTTTCCTAGATACAACTGGAGGGTGGGCTCCCTTGCCTCGAACTCCCCTTTGATCTGGCCTGCCACCACCATGGAGTCTGTCGAGGCCTCAATGTCTTGTATGCCCAGCTCCCGGGATAACCTGAGTCCCGCAATGACCGCCTCATATTCCGCTTGGTTATTGGTGATTGCGAAATGAATCTTCAAGGCCTGCTCAATCTGGGTCCCCTCCGGGCTGATCAATACCATTCCCCCCCCCAAAGGAATTTCTTCCCGACGCTCCATCCACTAACATCTTCCAGGTTGCCCGAGGGGACGCCTCCGTCTCCCGGACCTCAACTACATAGTCCGCCAGGAAATCGGCCACCGCATGTGCCTTTATGGCGAGCCGAGGAACGAAGACGAGTTCGAATTCACTGAGCTCTATTGACCATTTTGCTAGCCTCCCAGAATGCTCCACCCCCCAAGATGCGACGGAGGGGGTGATCTGTTACCACTTGTATGGAGTGAGCCTGAAAATACGGCCTGAGCTTTCGGGCCGAGATGATGAGGGCAAATGCTAACTTCTCAAGGACGGGTACCCGAGTTCCGCTTTCTTCAGGACCCTGCTTACGTAATAGATCGGAAATTGTTTCCTCCCTTCTTCTCGCACAAGAACCGAGCTCACCGCCACAGTCCCTACCCCCAAATATAAGAACAAGACCTCTGCTTCCCTTGGTCCCTGGAGTAAGGGCGTTTGGGTAAGCTGTTGTTTTATGGCTTGGAAAGTCGTCTCACATTCCGAGGTCCACTCGAATCTCTTGCCTCCTCGCAGCGTTCGGAAGAAGGGTAAGCACCTCTCCCCGGCTCGAGAGAGGAACCTGCTTAGCCCGGCCAACTTGCCTGTGAGACGCTGGACTTCCTTAACATTCCTAGGGGACTCCAATTCCAGGATTGCTCTCACTTTTTCGGGGTTGGGCTCCACTCCAGATGGAGTGAGAAGATGTCCCAGGAACCTTCCTCTGCTGGCACCAAAAACACATTTCAGGGGGTTGAGTCTCATTTTATACTCCCTTAGGGTTTCAAAGGTCTCCTCCAGATCTAGGATATGAGCTTCGAGGTCCTTGCTTTTGATCATCAAGTCATCTACGTGTACCTCGAGGTTCCTCCCTCTCTGCTCTCGGAAGATCCGATCCATCATTCTTTGATAGGTCGCGCCCGGATTTTTCAAACCGAAAGGCATCATATTAAAGCAGAAGCATCCATCCTCTGTGACGAAGGTGATGTCCTTAACGTCCGGGGGATGCATGCGTATTTGATGATATCCAGAAAATGCATCCAAGAAACTCATAAAGGGGAAACCGACGGCTGAGTCAACCAGCGCGTCGATTCAGGGCAGCGGGTAACAATCCTTGGGGCATGCTTTATTTAAAAGAGAAAAATCCACACACATTCTCCACTTACCCTCCCCTTTTTTGACCATTACAACATTACTCACCCACCCCGGATACTTACAGGCGGACACAAACCCCGCCTTAAGTAATTTTTCCACTTCCTCTCTAATAGGTCCGGCCATCTTGGAGGCGATAGCCCTCTTCTTCTGTTGTATGGGGCGAGTATTGGGATCTAGATTGAGGCGGTGACAGGCGACGTCTGCATCGACCCCTGGCATGTCCGCGGCGCTCCATGCAAAGACGTCAATATTTTTCTGCACGCAGGTCCTGATCTTCTCACGGTCCTCCGGGCTGAGCTCGCCACTGATTTTTATGTTCTCCTCTCGGCCTTCCTTGGTGCGGATCTCTACCTCGAAGACCTCCACGGCCGCTTTCAGCCTTGATAGCTCTTCCTCTCCTTCCTGCTCTGCCTGCGCATCCTTCTCCTTGGCTTTGCCTTCCACGTTGGCCATCATCATCTCTCCCCCGGCTGCTCTGTCTCCCACTTGCTTGCGTCCTCCTCTTCCTGTTGTGAGGCCCTTCTCTTTTCCGGCCAGTTCCCCTTTCTCGCTTGCTGGATCACCTCTCGCGAGCCCAAGGTTGTACAATTATTGCTTGCCATTTTTCCATGGGACAGTTGGGGAAATAAATCAATCCCGATTATTCTCAAGGCTGTCAACATTAAATGCAGATGCATTCAAATTTTTGAAAGACAGAGAAGAAGAGAATAACGATATACACATTGAGATACACAGAGGATCGGACAACAACACAATTAAAAAAAGCTTCACACAGAGCACAACTGACTCAGAAGCATACAGAGACACAGAGAAAAAATATTTAGTCTTGAACAACTTGCTCTGTCAACAAGAATCATTTTCTGATACACAGAAGATCTTGACCAGATGCTCAGCAGCACTTGAAGAAGAACAACAATACCCATATCAAGAGTCTTCTTTCTTCAAGTACTCCAGGACACTTCAAAAAAACAACTTCAGTTCAATCTGTCAAAGAGGTTCCCGAATACTTTTACTGGTCAAGGATTTAGCTTCAAGGATCTAGGTTTTCTTCGACCTCCATCCCACGCTTTCTGTTCTCTTGCACTTGATCGATGTTTCTCTCTTTTGCAGGTGATTCCATGGCTATTCCAGCAGGAGCTCTAGCCGCTATGAAGTTTAACACTGGGTTGATGTCGACTTCGAATCGTTCCAGCACTCGGATCCAATCTTTCTATATATTCTAGAACTTCTGGAAGAACAAAATCTGAAGAACCTGATGACTACCAGGATAAAATTGGCAGGAATAGAAATCAGAGAATGGGTCTATACTTCATCCACTTCTGAAGACAATACAATGACAGGATCAATTACGGGTAACACTGTCTCCTTAACTCCCACAGTTGTAACTAAAATTTTTGGTTTTACAAATGGAGAAGAGGAATTAGAAATTGATTCTGAAGAGATTGATACGATGTTAAATCTGATGGGTTATGCTAGTGACAACCCAAATAAATTGTTGAAGAAGCATCTGTCTGCAGCATACAAGTTTCTGGCAGGCATTGTTGGGAAGGTCTTGCTTGGCAAACATACTGCCCATGACTACATCACAAAGCATCAGTTCTTGGTCATGTGTGCAGTGATAAATAAGAAGCAAGTGGATTGGGCTCAGATCCTCTTTGATCTGATAAAGAAGAAAAATAATAAGAAAGAAGTGTGTTTTGGAAGGATCATAGGGATCTTCCTCAAGGAGAAGGCTGCTGAATCCCTGGTCTCCCAGACCATATTCATTAATGCCAGCAAAAGGCTTACATGCGCCTTGTTTGGAAGATGGGAGAGGACCATACCTAAGCCATCCAAGGCTTCTACCTCTTCCACCCCAGCTTCTGAAGGCACCAGGGCTGTTAAATCCACTCCCCACCCTACTGAAGAGATTCATCCAACACCACCATCTCTTCAAGCCCCCCTTCCAGCAACACAAATCCATCCCTCTCCCACAACTCCATCATCCCTTACTCAACCTCCTACTCCACAAGAATCTCCACATGCTTCACCAGCACCAACTCCTCCATCATCTCCACTTCCTCCTCATTTATCCTCCATACCATTTTTCAACATACCTCCATCACCTCCCAATTCCCCTTTTCCTCCAAACACCCACATGGAAGATGCCACCCATCCATCCCCATCAACATCTACCATCCCTCAACATGCATCCCCTCCAGATGTTCACATACTAGATGCTTCACCTCCTATCCCTCCCACAGTTCCCACTTCTACACCTTCTGCAACACCATCTACCACTCCACCATTGGACACCTCCACAATTACTTCTCTCATTGCCCTCCTCACTCCCCATCTCAAAACCCTAATAGCAGAGGCCATTACACCTCTTGCTACTTCAATTACTACCTTATCTGCACAGATCACTGCCCTCACTATTGCCCCATCTTCAGTCAGGGGCCTGGCTTCAGGTCTTTCTGGAACCATGCAGGGGGAGATGTCTGATGATGAAGTTGTAGTAGTTCCAGCAGTAGCAGATCCAATAGCAGAGGCATCCACAGTAGCAGCAGATTGTACAGATTATATTGATACAGATGATATTGATTTTATTAATTTTATTGATACTTACATGGACTTGGAAGAGTCAGTCTCTGAGAAAATAACTGGTGGTGATTTCATCATTAATCCCACAGTTGATTTAGAGAATTTGTTGAATAATTTTGAATTTGCAGTTTTGAGATGTCTTACAGCAGAACATACTACTAAGCCATACTTGGCTATTGTACCATATACGTCTCCAGTAAGTCCATAAGTTGCAAAGCAACTTAGTGATAGTTTTGCTATTCCTGAGCCCAAAGTTATTCCAGCTCCTTCAGAAATTTCTTATGCTCCTAGTTATGTCATGGATGACTCTCCATTGCCAGATCTGGATGATGTGATCTTGGCTGACATT
Source organism: Platanthera guangdongensis (assembly GCA_039583875.1). Classification (NCBI taxonomy): domain Eukaryota; kingdom Viridiplantae; phylum Streptophyta; class Magnoliopsida; order Asparagales; family Orchidaceae; genus Platanthera; species Platanthera guangdongensis. Next base: position 63,682,388 of record CM077148.1, on the reverse strand, counting down.
CAACAAGAGGAAAAGGCAGCTGCTGAAAGCACTGTCAGAGTTGATGACACTCCAGCTTCTTCTATGGCTTCTCCTCCAGTTCCTGTTGATATTCCTGCTCAAGATCCTTCTCAACCTAATAAGCTTATCATTTCTACTGAGGCACTGAAGGCTCTGAATACTTTATATGATAATCCTCAAAGATCTGATGATGAGGATAGCAATGATGAGGATGATGATGATGAATCTGATGATGAACCAAAGAGGAAGCCAGTATCCAAGAAAAGAAAAGCTCCTCCTCCTCCCACTCCTAAGCCTAATCCAAACAATGACACTCCTTATTACATTCTTCAAAAGATAACACCATATAAAGGGATGGCAGCTTGGATCTGGCTGTCCAAGAATCAGCAGAAGGAGAGGAAGAAAAATAGAAGATACTCTCCTAATCCAGTTCAAAGATAAAGAAAAGATCCACCTCCTCCTCCTCCAGCAGCAGGAGCCTCTAGATTAGCATCTCAAAGATCTCCTTCTATTACTCAGACCTATCAAAGGTAAGACAGATCTTCAAATCCTCCTCCAGCTGGATCATCTGATAAGTATTCATCCTCTCAAAGGTCTATTACTTCAGGAAAGTCAAAAGGAAAGATTATTGAAGTCCCACCTCCCAGGTCTTTATACTCCAGTCAGAAACAACAACATACAGTGTCTACAAATTTCCAGGACCAATCTACTCAGTTCAGAATCTCTTATCTAAAGTCAGACCAGGTAGCAAATTCAGAGAGACCTCCTTCTCCTCCTCTTGACCCTGAGCTTGACCCCAACTTTAGAATGGCAAGGTTTAATGAATTAGTTGGGCTCTCTCAAATGAATAAAGCCAGGAAAGAAGGTCAAGCCTGCTCTAAATTCACTACTATGTCATCATATAGAGAGAAAGAACTTAATAGATTGCAGGTCAGCAAAAAAGTATTTAATCCATCAGAGTATATGTCTCTTCATCCTGAAGCAGTTGTCCCCAGGGCTACATCTCTGAAGATTATAGGGGCTGCTGACATGACCATGACCAGTGTGCAAGCTTCAGATCCTAACAAAGAAATAATATTTACAAAGCTAGGAGACAAGAGCAAGGTTGCAATGCCAAAGGAAAAGAAGCAGAAGAAGTGATTTTGAACTATATTTATCTTTTTGCATTATTTATAACTGCTTTATATTTTCTGAACAAAGCTCATGTATATATATCTGTTACATGTGTTATCTATCTCTGCCAGATATATGCTTTTTTTTTCTTTGTTTATTTTAAATTTAAGTCGGAGTCTATGCTTAGTAACCTCACCCAAATAGGGTGAGATTGTTGGATCCATAGTTTGATTTGGGCTAGGTTCACTAACTTAGAATCATGTGACCCACAATGTATAGCCAGGGTTATAGTTGTGTCCTAGAGTCTAGACAAAGTCCTTAGAGTCAACATCACATGGACCAGCTATCAACAAGACTGTCAGAGACTCAAGACTTAGAAGATTTCAAGACTCTGTAAAGTGAGTTCGACGTTCGTCGAACTCAGGTCGACGATAGTCGTGCTTAGCTCAAAGATCTCAGAGTAAATTCTCTGAGCTGAGCTCGACGAACTTGGTACTCAGGTCGACGAAAACTTAGACACAACAACAACACTTCAAGTTCAGAAAACATCAATATATTCTAAGTCCTTGGTATCAGACTTTGGTCGACGAACTTAGTTCTGAGTTCGACGAACTCTATTCTTTGGTCGACGAATCTTTGGAATACTACAGCATTCTGTCAAGACTATGTTCTCTAGTCTCAGGTCGACGAACTCAGTTCTCTGCCCGACGAATTCTGGACTCTGCACTTCAACACTTTCATTCAGAAATTATTCTAAGTCCAGACTGAACTCCAGTCGATGAACACATTTACCAGCTCGACGAACTTCAGACTCAGAATAGGCAAAGTTCAGAAGAGACAACAGTTCAGTTTCCAACTCGACGATCATGGAACTCAGCTCGACGAACAGAAGCCGTCTGGTCGACGAACACAACATCTCAGCTCGATGAACTGTGTACTCAGTTCAATGATTTTTGTCGACTGTTCGACGATTCCCGACTGAGTCATTTCCAGCCCTATCCCCATGATTACTGCAATAATTCCTGAGTAATCAATGCTCTAACATTCTCTGAATATAACCGTTAAAGGAGCATTGATTAGGATATTCTCCAGAATTATTGCTTGCCATTTTTCCACGGAACAGTTGGTGAAATTATTCAATACTGCTTATTCTCTAGGACATCAGCATTGAATGAAGAAGGAATTCAAAATTCGAAAGACCAATTCTCACAGGAAATATAAAAAGAGATTTTTCTCTTTTCCAGTACAACACACAGATAAAAATAAAGTCAAAAAATATACAGAGAGAAGAATACTGAATCAGAAAAGAAAAACTCAACCTGTCTGCTCTCAGTCTGACACAAGATTTCTGATACTGAAGAAGAAGAACAATCATTCAAATATCAAGAGTCTTCATTCTTCAAACTCTCCAGGACACTTCACAGGACAACAAATCTTCCATTTGTCAAAGAAGTTCCTGAAGATCTCTCTGATCAAAGCTGAAAGCTTGAAGGCCTATCACCCTATGCAAAGCTCCAGTTCTCCTGAACTCTTCTACATCTCAGGGGGAGCTTTGACAACATCACTGAATCCACATAGTCTTCTCATTGTGATTGAGAAAAGAAGACTTCCATCACTCTGTCATCCCCACCTCTGTAAAGGGTTGTCATCTCCCTTCAAAAGTGATTCCTGGTTACAAGTCACCTGATCAAAAGACTTGAGGATTTGGTTTTGAGCACCTGATCAAAATCTCATCGGTGTTAGGCACCTGATCAAAAACCAGAGTGGATTCTTACCAGAGTGGTAGAAGAGTGGATGTACCCAGGTTGGGGAACCACTATAAAATTTGTTGTATCATCTGGTTGCCCCTTTTCTTTTTGTTCTTGCTGTGCTTGTGTTTTTAGGACTGCTGTATAATTATTTACTTTAGTTTAATTCTGCACATTTTAATTACAACAGAAGCAGTAACCATTTTATAAGGACCTACAAATACTCTATTCACCCCCCCCCCCTCTAGAGTATATTAGATCTAACACATCACTTTCAGACAGGTTAAACCTGTGAAGGGCAGTAGTAGGAAGTACTGGAGTCGTAGTCTAGGAAAATAGCCATATGATGTTTGTGCTGTTGGGTTGTACCTGTGAAGGGTAGTAGCAGGAAGTACTGGCATGGTAAGCCAGGAAAATACCCTTGATGCTTGGAAGGCTTGGTGGGTTGTGTCTGTGAAGGGGAGTAGCAGGAAGTACTGGCTTGGTAGTCAAGGAAAATACCCGCAAGTGGTTACTATGATGTACGGTTAAGCGTAGGGATGGAAATTGAGTTCTCTCGCTAATGCGAGGTGTGGCTCCTAGGTAATTGATGAATGTGAAGCTAGTTCCGTGAGGATGGGCTGGTTATGTGTGGGCTGATAAGCTCACCTAAAGGAAACAGGTAAGGTGAAACGAACCCGTGCCTTTTATGTAGCCGCGAGTACACCGTACTCGGTGATGGCAAGGCAACTTGAGCAACGGGGGGTGGATGATCCGACCTGCGCTATGTCTGTCTAACGTGAGACCTGAAGGAGCGTTCTATTGGAGTGCATAGCAATAGTCTTGGGTCTGCGCGCCATGACAAAATGGGGGGCTACGGGCCAATCCCGGGTCATTAAGACTAAAGTCTCTGGCTGCACGCCATGGAGTAAATGCTCAACTTTTACCATTCGTTGTGAACCTGATACGGTGGTCGGACACTGGTTTGCCGGTACACTAAGAATGTGCCACGAGTACACGGACTGTCGGGCTGCGTGCCTGACAGTTGTGATGGAATGTATGTGCGTGAGAGCATAATGTATGAATATATATATCTGCCTGTGAAATGCTATGCCTACAGGGAAGAAATACCACTGCCCCGGGAATGGGGTAGGGTCGTTATAAAATTGGTCAGCTGAATGCTGACCGTTGCCTTGTTTGACATCGTTGGGTGAGCTATCCCTGTGCAGGTGCTGGAGAACCAAGCGGGACACATAAAGTCTGAGTCACTGCTGCTGTTGCTGCTGCTGCCGCTAGCCCTTGAAGGCTAAGCTTAAAATACTGTGTTTTGTTATATGTGGCTGGCCTGCGCGACAATGTTTAAGGCCACTGTTGTGAAAAGACTTGTAAGGTCATAAGGACAACTGATTTATATTTGGTGAACATTCCTGTTATATATAAATGTGGATCTTTCTTTGGTGTACATTCATGTTTAGAGTTCAACCTCGTGTTATAAGCTTCTGCTAGAATGATTTTGTGTTAAGATGCGCAACCGTGGTATCATTCCGTGACTCCGCCGCCTGTTTTGGTCAATATACTGTGGGGCCCCGGACGGACCTTCTAGTATATACTATATGAACGGATATAGTCGTTACATTTTTGGTATCAACTGTCTCGGTCTTTCCCTTTCGAATTCGTTGTCGAATTCTTTTGTGGGGTGGCGAGCACGTGTCTGTGCGAACCATGTTAACACCAATGACCTCGTGAATGTCCACTTTAGGAATGCAAATACATGTGTATGAGGAACCTGCACGTTCCTATCTTGTTGTTATTGCTTGCGTACGGTCCCTAGTGTGCGTGTCTTGTTCACCTATAGGAGAGCCAGAGTGGTGCTGGGCAATCAGAGCCCCAACAGTCTGATGAAAGTACGACACCGGCTTAGGTGCCTACACCTCCGCCTTCTGCGGAAAGTGTGCGATTAGTTGCTGAGGCGTTGTTTACCATGATTCAAGCACAGCCGATTGGGCAAGCACATCCAACATTGAGGCCAAAACAGGTTGCGGCGAGGCCAGAACCTGTTGCTGTTGTGGCACCTCGAGCAGCTGAGATGCAGTTGAAGCAGTTCATGAGCTTTAACCTGCCTACGTTTTCGGGAGTAGGATCTCCTACGCAGGGAGAGGATTGGTTGTCGCGCGTCAAACGGATAATGACGGCGATTGGGATGGCGGATGATCAGAAGGTCACCTTAGCCACCTTCTTACTGGAAGGAGAGGCGTGTTTATGGTGGGACGAGATGGAACTTCACCACTTAGTGGGGAGGCCATTAACACAAGTGACGACTGAGGAATTCTCCCGACTCTTCCTGGAAAAGCACCTCCCGGCGGCACAACATATTGCCATGGAGAACGAATTCCAAAGGCTGACGCAAGAAGAAGGCAGTGTTGACACTTAACTGCATGAGTTCACGAGGTTGGGACGGTATGCTGGTTCAATCTTCGTCGATGAGCAAAGGAAGATGAATAGGTTCTATGAAGGATTGCGGGATGAGTTACGGTTCCTGCTCACTAGTTACCTGAACCAAGGCTTCCAGGCATTGGTTGACACTGTGTGCGCGCTGGAAAAGGACATGAAGAGGGTGCAAGGGAAGAGGGCCTTGGATGTGACACACCCAGAGTCCAAGGTGTCGCGACCTGGGAAGTCATATTACAAAAAGAATGGGGCAAGAGGTCCAGTTGGTTGGACAAGATCCTTCTACGGTTGCATCGGGTGCAATGTCGGTGGCCTCTTCAAGGACGGATACTCGTCGTGCTTTACTTGTGGAAGAGTGGGGCATATAGCCCGTGACTGTCGGTTTGTTCTGCCGAAAGGAGAAAAGAAGGCGGAAGCATCCTATGATGAGAAGGGAAAGGCGGTGGTGGAGTCCTCTTCCTCCCAGGCGCAGCCCCGAGTCTACAACTTGGCCTGCATGAGGCCATTAAGCAGAGTGACGTCGTCACAGATACGAGTTAAGTTATTGCATTATTTTTCTTAATGCATGTTTTGTTAATTGTGTGCTTTGGATGTGGCTTGTGTGTGACACGATTGACATATGCTTTGTGATGATTTGGAACACGCTGGCGCGAGCACTATTTGATACGGGTGCTTCACATTCTTTTCTGTCTAAAGACTTCATAGCGCGACTTTGGATACCTAGTCATGTGACAACAGATAACGTCAGGGTAGTGTTGTCGAATGGTTGTTTGATGCTCGCGGATCGGGCTTGCGATGTGGCGGTGCAAATAGGAAGTCGGGATTTCTGTTTGACTGCATGCCATATCGGAATTCGACGTGATCTTTGGTATGGATTGGCTCGCGGAGCAGCATGCCTTGATTGATTGTAATGCTAAAGAAATCACACTGGGCCAGGATACCGAGCAGACAATGAAGATCGCGGGTATGCGAGGAGTGGGCAGGACGTTGATGTCTGCACTCCAAGTTGTCAAGGCTGTTCGGAAGGGCGCGGAGTGCTACTTCACGCTGATTCAGGCTGTTGAGACCAAAGGCCAGTGTGAGCGATGTTCCGGTGGTATCAGAATTTGCAGATGTGTTTCCCAATGATCTCCTTGTGCTACCACCCCAGTGAGAGATTGACTTCACCATCGACTTGGTGCCAGGTGAAAAACCTATGGCCCGCTCTCCATATCGCATCGCGCCAAAGGAAATGGCAGAGTTGAAAGTCCAAATGCAAGAGTTACTGGAGCAGGGTTATATAAGCCCAAGCATGTCACCTTGGAGCGCGCCTGTTCTGTTTGTGAAAAAGAAAGACGGTGGTTTGCGGTTATGTATTGACTACCGTGAACTGAATAAGCTGACCGAGAAGAACAAGTATTTGATTCCACTGATTGATGAGTTGTTTGATCAGCTGGTGGGATCAACCGTCTACTCCAAGTTGGATTTGAACTCTGGTTATTACCAGTTGAGAATTCGGGAAGGTGACATTCCCAAGACCGTATTTGGGATACGTTATGGGCATTATGAGTTCACGGTAATGTCGTTTGGGCTGTGCAATTCACCATCAATGTTTATGGACCTGATGTACTGAACGTTCCGAGAGTACCTGAACTTGTTTGTGATTGTATTCATTGATGATATCCTGGTGTACTCGAAATCTATAGCCGATCACGAAAACCACTTGCGGTTGGTGTTGCATATTTTGAGGAAGAATAAGCTCTATGATAAGTTCTCGAAGTGCGAGTTTTGGCTATCGTCGGTGGTTTTTCTTGGCCATGTGGTAAGCGGAGATGGCATCGTAGTGGATCCGTCGAAGATAAGTGCCATACAGGAGTGGTTGGGGTTGTCTTCGGTGGCCGAAGTCAGGAGCTTCATAGGACTGGCGGGCTACTATAGACAGTTTGTGGGAACTTTCTCTCGGATCGCTTTGCCTCTAACCACACTGACGAGAAAGGATCAGAAGTTCGTTTGGACGCTGGAGTGTGCGCGAGCTTTTGAAGAGCTGAAGTGTCGGTTGACCACGGCGCCTGTGTTGATATCGCCATGTGGTACTGGCGGATTTGAGATCTACAGTGATGTTTCAGGAAGCGGCTTAGGCTGCGTTCTTCCGCAAAATGGGAAAATGATTGCTTATGGCTCTCGCCAGTTGAAGGTGTATGAGCAAAATTATCCCGTCCACGACTTAGAGTTGGCGGCGGTGATCTTTGCACTGAAGTTATGGAGGCATTATCTGTATGGCGTAAAAGTGAAAATCTATACAGACCACAAGAGCCCAAAGTATTTGTTGGAGCAGAAGGACCTGAATATGCGATAACGAAGGTGGTTGGAGTTCCTTGGGGACTCCACCTTTATGATTCATTATACTCCCGGGAAGGGAAATGTGGTCGCTGATGCCTTGAGTCGGAGAGCTCTAGCAAGGGCAAATTGGTTGCAGAGGCACGATGAACGTCTAATCCAGGAGTTGGAAGAGTTAGAGATTTCTTGGGTTGACAAGAATTTTACAGCCGATGCATGTTTGAACTAGACGGAGGTGCAGTGTGACCTTGCAGACTGGGTTCAACGAGCAACGGAGCTAGATGAGAGTCTCCAACGCTATGCCAAGGATGAGCCAGGGGGCAAATTCTCATGGAATGACGACCTTTTGTGTAAAGAGGGTCATTTGTGTGTCCCGAGTTTGGGTAAATTACTAGAAGAATTGATGTACGAAGCTCACTATTCAAAGTACTCAATTCACACTGGGAGCACAAAGATGTTCAGAGACATGAAGAAGTGTTCTGGTGGCCAGGACTGAGGAAAGATGTCGCTCATTATGTAGCTAAATGCGAGACTTGTGCTTTGGTCAAGCCGGAATGCCAGAAGCCTGGTGGTTTCTTGAAGTCGTTGCCGATTCCGGAATGGAAGTTCGATGATATTTCTATGGATTTTGTGCACAGATTGCTGAGATCTCAGCGCGGGAACGATTCAATCTGGGTGATTGTAGACAGGCTGACAAAAGTGGCATACTTCCTTCCGAATAAATGGGACGATTTCGTGGAAAGTTTGGCGAAGCTGTATGTTGAACAGATTGTACGGCTACATGGTGTTCCTCGAAGCATTGTGAGCGATCAGGATGGGCGATTCACATTGAATGACTGGAGGCTAGTCCATCAGTTGTTGGGCACAAAGTTGATGTTCAGTACGACCTTTCATCCCCAAACAGATGGCCAGACTGAGAGGACCAACAGAACGATGGAGGATATGCTCTGAATGTGCGCCCTTGACTTGTGCAAGAGATGGGAAGAACATCTCTATCTGGTGGAGTTTTCCTACAATAATAGCCACCAAGCGAGCATCGGTATAACACCGTTTGAATCTCTGTATGGTCGGAAGTGTCGTACACCGTTGGCTTGGGCAGAAGCAGGCGAATCCAAAGTGTATAGGAGTATCGAAGTCGAGGAAGCGAACTCGACAATACGCACTATCCGAGAGAGACTATTTCTAACCCAGGATCGTCAAGCGAAATACTACAACGCCAAGCACCGGAATGTGGAGTTCGCGGTGGGCGATTGGGTATACTTGAAGATCAAACCCTTCAAATGCATGTCCAGGATTCGGCGACTGAAAAAGTTGAGCCCGAGATATCTTGGTCCATTTGAAGTGGTAGAGCGAGTTCGGGAAGCTGCATATCGGCTAGCTCTTTCGGCAGACTTGGGTGGATTACATTATGTGTTTCACATCTCGGTACTTCGGAGAGCCGTCAAAGATCCAGCCCAAGTGATCGAGAATGATCGGGTGCCGGTGGAGTATGGGCTAACGACGAAGGTTCGGCCCATTCAGATCGAGGATTGTGCCGATAAATAGTTGCGGAACAAGATAATCGGGATGGTCAAAGTTTGGTGGGACAACTGTGGCCATGAGGAGCTAACATGGGAGCGCGAGCAGACTATGCAGGCTGAATTTCCCGAGCTCTTTGTGTAACTGTTATGCAGTGTGTGTCGAGTTGTATTGAACGTTTATGGAATAGAATATCTTGTGTTTGACTTCCTTTCTGTGTGCAAATTTCGGGGATGAAATTTATTGTAAGGAGGGGAGGGTTGTAACACCCCAAATCCCAGGATTGGGAAAAGTTGGGTGATACGGCCTGGGACACGGGGGTGTCCTGCTCGGGTGAGCAACCAGCGAGAGTTTGACGAAAATTCATTCTACGAAAATAGGGGAACACGCCATCTGACACAGATGTGTTAGAGGCTGTGTCCTCCTCTGGTCGACGAAGTTGAACTGGGGCGTGTCTAGTGTCGTGTATGGGCACACGGCCTGTTACACGGGCGTGTCATAGGCCGTGTCCTTTTCTGGACATGCCCAAGGCATTGAGGCCTGGTGAACACGGGCATGACATGGGTATGTCTTAGGGTACACGGCCTGTGACACGGGCGTGTCACTGGCCGTGTCCCGATCGGGTTGAAGTTGGTTTTGTGCAGCCTGATGTACATGGCCACAGACACGGGCGTGTCTGAAGGCGTGTCAGGTGACACAGCCCATGACACGGGTGTGTCCCATGGGCGTATACTGGTCTGGATAACTTGTCTGTCTACCGCTTAAGATACACGGCCTGTGACACGGGCGTGTCACAGGCCGTGTCAGGCAAAAAATAGACTTTTCTGGCAAAATTGTGGCCGTCCATTCCCTCAGCTGGGATTTGATGGCTTGAGGTTCCTCCCTATCTCCTTAAGGCCGAGGATGAGAAGGAAATGCTCATTTTGCTTTTGGCCGTCATCTTTCTACAAAGCTAGAGAGAGAAAGTGAGAGGAAGGAGGAGGAGGAGGAGAGGAGTCGGCCACCGATTGAGCTGCGGAGTTCCTATTCACAATCCGAGGCTAGCGTTGGGAAGGCAAAGCCGCTGCGGTGCTTTCCAGCCAAATCCATGGCTCCTAAGCATTCTTTAAGGGTAAATACCTTTCTTCCTAGCCATGTGAAGGCTTCCTTTTTGGCATGTGCATACGTTTCCCCCACCAGAGGGTGGCTTGTTATGGGAGTTTCTTGGGTTGATTCATGGAATCCCCACTAATTTGGCATATAGATCCGGAAATGGAGTACGGAATAGGCATGTTGTGTGAAGCCCATCTGGATAGGTTTGTCTGGATTAGTGATGTTGCATATACGCACTGAAGAAGACTCTGTGATAAACATATAGTTTAGGAGTCGACAGGTTAAACCTGTGAAGGGCAGTACCAGGAAGCACTGAAGTGGTAGTATAGGAAAATACTCGTATGATGTTTGTGATGTTGGGTAGTACCTGTGAAGGAAAGTAGCAGGAAGTACTGGCGTGATAAGCCAGGAAAATACCCTTGATGCTTGGAAGGCTTGGCGGGTTGTGCCTGTGAAGCGGAGTAGCAGGAAGTACTGGCTTGGCAGTCCAGGAAAATACCCTCAAGTGGATGTTATGATGTACAGTTAAGCCTAGGGATGGAAATTGAGTTCTGTCGTTAACGCGAGGAGTGGCTCCTAGGTAACCGATGAATGTGAAGCCAGTTCCGTGAGGATGGGCTGGTTATGTGTGGGCTGATAAGCTCACCTAAAGAAAATAGGTAAGTGAAACCGACTCGCGCCTTTTATATAGCCGCGAGTATGCCGTACTCGGTGATGGCAAGGCGACTTGAGCAATAGGGGTTGGATGATCCGACCTGCGCTATGTCCGTCTGATGTGAGACCTGAAGGTACGGTATGTTGGAGCGCATAGCAAGAGTCTTAGGCCTGCGTGCCATGACATAATGGGGGGCTACGGGCCATTCCCGGGTCATTAAGACTAAATTCTCCAGCTGCACGCCATGGAGTAAATGCTCAACTTTTATTGTTTGGTTGTGACCCTGATATGGTGGTTGGACCCTGGTTCGCCGGTACACCAAGAATGTGCCCTGAGTGCACGGACTGTCGGGCCGCATGGCTGACGGTTGTGATGGAATGTATGTGCGTGAGAGCACAATGTAAGAATATATATCTTCCTGTGAAATGTTATGCATGTAGGGAAGAAATACCAATGCCCCGGGAAAGCGGTAGGTTCGTTATAAAATTAGTCAGCTGAATGTTGACCGTTGCCTTGTTTGCCACCGTTGGGTGGGCTGTCATTAGGAGGTGCTGGAGAACCAAGAGGGACACATAAAGGCTGAGTCCCTGCTGCTGTTGTTGTTGCTGCTGCTAGCCCTTGAAGGCTAAGCTTAAAATAGTGTGTTTTGTTATATGTGGTTGGCCTGCGCGCCAATGTTTAAGGCCACTATTGTTAAAAGACTTGTAAGGCCATAAGGCCAACTGATTTGTATTTGGTGAACATTCATGTTATATATAAATGTGGATCTTTCTTTGGTGTACATTCATGTTTAGAGTTCAACCTCGTGTTATAAGCTTTCGCTAGAATGATTTTGTGTTAGGATCCGCAACTCTGGTATCATTCCGTGACTTCGTCGCCTGTTTTGTGGTATATACTGTGGGGCCCCGGCCGGACCTTCTAGTATATACTATATGAACAGATTGAGTCGTTACACCATGACCCCACCACAACATGACTAACCTGTTAGAAGGTCCATTAGAGCCATAGGGACACACTAGGGTCAACTAAAATGGTCAAGTTCACCAAAGTCAACTCAACCCCTAATCAGGTCAAACTAAGCTCATACAAGGTCAAATGACCTCCCCTTGGCCAAAGGGACCCACATAGACCTTCCCAAGCCCTAAGGGAGGCCAATGGGTCACCAAGGACCCATTGGGGTCAACTAAAGAGGCTAAGCTTACCCAAGTCAACCCTAGCCCCAGAAAGGTCAAAGTGCCATAACTAAGGGTCAAGTGACCCCCAAGATGCCCAACCAACCCTACCTAGGTCTTCCTAGACATAAGGTGAAGTCAATGAGTCACCAAAGATCCCTTGGGGTCAACCCAAATGGTCATGTTGACCAAAGTCAACTCTAGCCCTAATTTGGTCAAAGTACCCTTCCTAAGGGTCAACTGACACCCAAAGTGCCAAGTCAACTCTACCCAGCCTTACCTAGAACTTAGGGGAGGCCAATGGGTCACCAATCACCCATTGGGGTCAACCCAAAAGGTCAAATTGACCAAGGTCAACCATAGTCTAGGTTAGGTCAAACTTAACTCAAATGGGCTAACCCAAGCCGAAGCCCTTTTCCATTTGGGCTAACCACCTCCTAATTATATGATGACTTGATTTATTAGGCTGTAAATAGGCTAAAGGGATGAGCAAGTCAGCCTTGATGACTAGGTGAAGAGTTGTAAATATACGTATTTTGTGTACAATAAATAAGTCGTTTTAGTTTCTTTTCGTTATTTTTACTTAATTTTCATAATAAAATGTTTCCTTTTTGTAAAAATTGTTCTAACTTACTTTATTTTGATTTCCTAAAATTTTCAGGAAAATTGTCAGAAAATGCATAGTACACGCCTGTGTACTTAGGGTTACGCCCGTGACCTGGGCGTGTACATTCAATGCCGTGAAATCAGACATTCTTTTGAAGAAAAAATGTGACAAAACCAATGACATGCCTGTATCATTGGACACGCCCCATGACCTGAGTCCGTGTCAATCCAGCTCAAAGAAATCGCACTCAGAGATAGTCGAACCGACCCGACACGCCCGTGTCCAAATGCCACACGGGCGTGTACTCCTCCGCCTCGCCCGACAAGACAGCGCGGCGACTTTTCGACGCAACCCGCGCCCAGATCGACCTCCCCAACAAGCCCACCAACACTCCCATGACCTAGCGCGTGACCGTCATGTGGACCGCCCCGAAGTCAAGTTTGTCGTCAAATTGCCGGATCGAATCTTGTACAGTGCTGACACGCCCCCCAACATGCCTATGTTAGAGGGCGTGTCACATGAAAATTTTCTCTATAAAAAGCCCTGTTTTGTATGAACTCTGGTTCCCCTTATTTTTGAACCATTTTGTATAAGGGCTTTGCTGTTAGGTGATTTCCAATGCTATGTAAGGGATATTTCTCCCCCATCTCGTTAGCTTTTGTTTTAGTATTTTTGTAACTCATTTTTTACTTAATAAAATGTGTTTTTCGTCTCTTTATATAGTGCTGGAATGAATCCAAGCAACTCTCTTTATGCAATCTTATTTTTTCTTTGCTTTAACTTTGTTTTTCTTATCTTTTAATATGGGTGTGTGTGTGTATGAGCATAGCTTTTGTTTTTATGTTTTAGTTTTTTTACTTAACTGTGTTAAACTTATGATTTTATAGCTTTCTATTTCATTTCTATAGATCCGTAAAAGCGTTTTGAAAGTGGTTTTCATTTTCGATTTTCTTATTTAGGTCAAAAAACTTTTCGTTCTTTTTACTTTATTTTACACTTTTTTAGCACTTTTACGGAGTTATAGAAATGAATATATAGTCGTTTTATTTTTTCAAGCACTTCGATTTTCGTTTTAAACTTTTGCTCATTTAATTTTTTCGTCTTCTTTTTATGCATTTCTACCACATTCTAGCGGTAGAAATATATTTGTTTTAATTTTTCGAGCACTTTCATTTTGCATTTTTGTGCAAACCTTTTTGCTCGTTTAATTTTTATTTCTGCTTTTTATGCATTTCTACCGCATTCTAGCGGTAGAAATGTAGTTGTTTTAATTTTTCAGACAATTTGTTTTTCCTATTTTTTGTACGTGTGTGTGCGTGTATGAGATAGATTTTTCCGCTTTATTTCATTCCTGTAAAGTGCGTGTGTTTTTAATTCAAGTAGAGTGTGTGGAGTATTTTCATTTCTATTGTGTGAGTGTGTTTAATTTTTGCAGTGTGTGTGCGTTTTCATTTCTGTAGAGTTGAGTTTTCCATTTATGTAGAGTGCGTGTGTTTTACTTTATGTCGAGCGTGTGCGTGTGTTTTAACTTCTGTTGTGCGTGTGCGTATTTCAATTTCTATCAAGTGCGTGGGTGTGTGCATTTATTTTCTCCGACTCATTTGACTAGTACTCGCTTTAATTTTATGCCTACTCATTTGAGTCAGACTTGGGTGTGTGAGTTTTCATTTTCTGTCGAGTGTGTGTGTGCGTATTTCATTTATGTAGAGTGCATACGTGTGTGCATTTATTTTCTCTGACTCGTTTGAGCAGGACTCGCTTTAATTTCAGTCCTACTTGTTTGAGTAGGACTTGTCTTTTACTGCTTTCATTTCAGTCCTACTCATTTGAGTATGACTCGTAATTTACTGCTTTATTTTCTGCTTTACTTTTCCTGCCTTCATTTTGTGCTTTTATTTTATTGCTTTCATCACAAGCCGTCCCCACTCCGATGAGTGGCCTACTGCTCTTAGCCCTCAGTATTGAAGAGCATTGGGACAGATAAAATAGCTTTAAATAATTAAAGGTCTTGTTTTTCAATTTAATTAAATTAACTTAAGGTTTGCCTCGGGTTTACGAAGCGTAGAACCACATAATCGATGTGTGGGCTCTATTTCCGTAGTGCATACCCTACCTAGCCGAGAGGCCATGCGTATGGACCGATCACCCCTTGGTAAATGGAGTTCCACACTAACCCTCGAGAGAGGAGGCGTGCAAACTCTACCGGGTTGGGTTCCCCACCCAATAGCGGGGTTCTTAGCGTAATGCGGGCATTAAGAGGAATCCTTCGTCGGACGAGAACCCGGTCGAATAGTCTTAATATTCAGGTGAGCAATAGTCCTAGAGATAGGTGAGCTCATTTTAGAGGAACCTCCGCGGCCAAGTCTCCGCCTTAATTAATTTGAAACTTAGGATATCTTTTTTTTAAAAGTATATTTTAGTTCAAATTTTATTCGATGCGGTTGAGCTAAGCTCTTCTTCGGCTCCACCTTTAAAGCTTTTATTTTCTGTCTTTTTTATATATATATTAAAAAATAACCTGACAAGTTAAATATGGGTAAAATAATAGTCCCCTCCAGGGAAGAGTAGAAATAATCAACCCAACCCCGAGAACAATACGACATCAATATTCCACACAGGAATATTCTGTACTACACGCGATAGGTGCACTTGTCTCCTTTCGTTAAAACTCGATTTCACTGTTTTATATCCAAAATAATAAATCCGCGCGCCCCTTTTTCTAACTAAAACCAAATCCGCTTTTCTTAAATAAAACCGCTCGGGGCGCCGCGTGCTCTTAATAAGTTTTGAAGTTTTAACCATCACGTTTTTGGCGCCGTTGTCGGGGAATCTTTCGAGTCATTATTTTGAACTCTGTAGACCTATTAATTTTATCTATATATATATATAAACATTGGCCAACACAAAATAATAATAATAAGAATAATAATAATACTAATAATAATAATACTAATACTAATAAAACTACTTTTTTAAAAAAAACCAACAAAAAACTTGAATAATTATTATCATATTATTATATATAAAGAAAACTATTTTTGAAATGACGTCGTTCCTAATAAAAAACAAAAAAAACTAAAAACTAAAAATCTAAAAACTTTAAAACACCAAAAACCCAAAAAAATAACCCAAATAAAATCTAAAAAACAAAAAGACTAAAACTATAAAAACCTAAAAGAACAAAAACTAAAAAACAAAAACTAAAATAAAAAATAAAAAATCTACCTAAAAACCAACTAAAAAAATAAAAAACCATACTTAAAAACACTAAAAATATATATAATAATTTGTTATTAAACATGTATATATTTTGTTTAACTTCTTTTATTTTAACTTCATTTGTTTCATTTCGCTTCGGCGCACTTCACGCTATTCTGTGCATTAGGGGATCGCATTTTTGTCGCGCTCATAAGCTAAGATGTTAGCTTCGAGTCACACACACTTGCCCCTACCTCCCGCAACCTTTTCGCAGAGTTTACTTTTTCGTTTTTTTGTTATCTTTTTTTTTTTCTTCTAAATAATGCAGGGTTCCATATGGGCCTCTCCGAACTTGTCTTAGGGAAGCTTCTACCCTCCTTTTTCTTTTTGTACATATTATAGTTTATCTATTATCGTTTCGCATAATTAGATTGTAACATTGGGGACAATGTTGTGTTTAACTATGAGGGTATTTTCCTATTCCGCAATTATATTTTTTTTGTACTCATCAAAAAATAAAAAAAATAAAAAAATTTGAAACCTTCAAAAACTTTTTTGCTCGTTTTTATAATCAAAAACTCAAAAAAATCATAAAAAACAAAATTTTTTTAAAAAAAATTTTTGTTTTTCACTTTGTACATTTTTTGAAAACAAATAATCTTTCTCTTTTCCCTCTGTCTTCTTTGTACATAATAACTCTTTCTTTTCTCTTTCTTGTAAATAACTTGTTAAAAACTTAAAAAAATCAAAAATCAAAAAACTTAAAACTCAAAAAACTTCGAAATTCCAAAATCCAAAAAAAGAGAAAAACTCTAAAAATCCAACAAAAAAAGATATTAAATAAAAAATACAAAAACGATAAAAACTCTAAAAATCCAAAAATTTTTTGAAATTATTTAACAAATAAATCGAATATCTCATTCTTAACCCTTTTCGCTCTCCACAAATTTAGTTGTGAGTTAATTTATAAGCGAATTTTATTTATTCTTTGTTTACTATTCATTTACTAATTAGAGATTGATAGATTAAGATATCTAGGGTTAAGTTTTAAAGAATTTCGTATGCTTTTTTTTATTTAGATAGAGTCTTGTTTTTAGCACCACTACTACTTATCTAAATAGTTGCACATTTATTTTGTTAGAAAATAACACTCTTAGATTTCAAATTATGTTACTCCAAGATTTTTTTTGAAATATAAAAACATTTAATTTATAAAGGTTGCTCTCAAAATGTTTTTACTAAATCTAGTTTTCTTCTTCAAAAAAAACATATCACCTTTTTTTTCATGTCTGACTTGACATGATTTTGATCCTTAAAAGATCCTATGTTAATGAGAATAAGATTTCGTTCCGTAAACATAGACATAAAATATTTAAAAATATTATATGTTACGGAGTAAGAGGATAAAATTCATTACTCCTATACATATACATTGGATTATTATGAAGTTGTTAAAAAATATTATATGTCATGAAAAATAAGATTTCGTGTTTCTAACATCCACATTCAAACCAAAAAAATTCTTTAGAGGTTTGAGCGAAAAATATACCCTCACCTCTAAATATCAAAGACTTCTTCATATACCACGACATCCCACTCCGCAAATTTCAAATGATCCTAGATTTAATTTTAAAATCTTTTTGAGAGCATAATTTGTAAATAAAATTATTTCCTATAATTCTTTTAAGCTACAATTTCATAATCCAATTTATTTTTGTTAGCCTAACAAATAAAATATTTTGCTATTTATTCGATTATATCGAGAAGGTTTTAGCTGAAACTCTTCCTTTATGTAAATTTTTGTCATAATTTAAGATTTAACTATTATACCCTGGATATTTAGTTAGATCTTTCTTTCAATTAATTCAAGCGGTAGCTAAACTTAGGATTTTCTTTAATTCATTATAAGTTCATCTCTAAATTTTGCTCTGGAATAGCAAAAGCTTAAGTATGGGGGTATTTGATGAGTTGTAAATATACGTATTTTTGTGTATAATAAATAAGTCGTTTTAGTTTCTTTTCGTTATTTTTAATTAATTTTCATCATAAAATGTTTTCTTTTTGTAAAAATTGTTCTAACATACTTTATTTTGATTTCCTGAAATTTTCAGGAAAATTGTCAGAAAATGCATATTACACGCCCGTGTACTTAGGGTCACGCCCGTGACCTGGGCGTGTACATTCAATCCCGTGAAATCAGTCGTTCTTTTAAAGAAAAAATGTGACACGCCCAATGACACGCCCGTGTCATTCGACACGCCCCATGACCTGAGTCCGTGTCAATCCAGCTCGATGAAATCGTGCTCAATGATCATCGACCCGACCCGACACGCCCGTGTCCAAATGCCACACGGGCTTGTTCTCCTCCACCTCGCCCGACAAGACAGTGCGGCAACTTTTTGACGCAACCCGCGCCCAGATCGACCTCCCCGATACGCCCACCGACACGTTCGTGACCTAGTGCGTGATCGCCACGTGGAACACCACGAAGTCAAATTTGCCGTCAAATCGCCAGATCAAATCTTGTATAGTGCTGACATGCCCCCCCCCCCCCCCCCCCCCGACATGCCCGTGTCAGAGGGCGTGTTCCATGAACAGTTTCCCTATAAATAGCCCTGTTCTGTATGAACTCTGGTTCCCCTTTTTTTAAACCATTTTGTATAAGGGTTTTGCTGTTAGGTGATTTCCAATGCTATGTAAGGGATATTTCTCCCCCTTCTCTTTAGCTTTTGTTTGTGTTTTTGTAACTCGTTTTTTACTTAATAAAATGTGTTTTTCGTCTCTTTATATGGTGCTGTAATGAATCGAAGCAACTCTCCTTATGCAATCTTATTTTTTTGCTTTAACTTTGTTTTTCTCGTCTTTTAATATGTGTGTGTGTGTGTATGAGCATAACTTTTGTTTATGTTTTTGTATTTTTACTTAACTGTGTTAAACTTAGGATTTTATAGCTTTCTATTTAATTTTTATAGATCCGTAAAAGTGTTTTGAAAGCGGTTTTCATTTTAGATTTTCTTATTTAGGTAGTAAAACTTTTCGTTCTTTTTACTTTATTTTACACTTTTTAGCACTTTTACAGAGTTATAGAAATGAATATATAGTCGTTTTAATTTTTCGAGCACTTCGATTTTCATTTTAAACTTTTGCTCGTTAATTTTTTCGTCTTCTTTTTATGCATTTCTACCACATTCTAGTGGTAGAAATGTATTTGTTTTAATTTTTCGAGCACTTTCATTTTGCGTTTATTTGCAAACTTTTTTGCTTGTTTAATTTTTATTTTTGCTTTTTATGCATTTCTATCGCATTTTAGCGGTAGAAATGTAGTTGTTTTAATTTTTCAGTCAATTTGTTTTTCCTATTTTTTGCACCTGTACGTGCGTGTATGAGATAGATTTTATCGCTTTATTTCATTCCTGTAAAGTGTGTGCGTTTTCAATTCAAGTAGTGTGTGTGGAGTATTTTCATTTCATTTGTGTGAGTGTGTTTAATTTCTGCAGTATGTGTGCGTTTTCATTTCTGTAGAGTTGAGTTTTTCATTTATGTAGAGTGCGTGTGTTTTACTTTATGTCGAGCGTGTGCGTGTGTTTTAACTTCTGTTGTGTGTGTGCGTATTTCAATTTTTGTCGAGTGCATGGGTGTGTGCATTTATTTTCTCCTACTCGTTTGAGTAGGACTCGCTTTAATTTTCCGCCTACTCATTTGAGTAGGACTTGGGTGTGTGAGTTTTCATTTTCTGACGAGTGTGTGTGTGTATTTCATATCGGTAGAGTGCGTGCGTGTGTGTATTTATTTTCTCCTACTCGTTTGAGTAGGGCTCGCTTTAATTTCAGTCCTACTAGTTTGAGTAGGACTTGTATTTTACTGCTTTCATTTCAGTCCTACTCGTTTGAGTAGGACTCGTAATTTACTACTTTATTTCCTGCTTTCCTTTTCCTTCTTTCATTTTCTGCTTTTATTTTATTGCTTACATCGCAAGTCGTCCCCATTCCGATGAGTGGCTAACCGCTCTTAGCCCTCAGTATCGAAGAGCATTGGGATAGATAAAATAGCTTTAAATAATTAAAGGTCTTGTTTTTCACATTAATTAAATTAACTTAAGGTTTGCCTTGGGTTTACAAAGCATAGAACTACATAATCGATGTGTGGGCTCTATTTCCGTAGTGCATACGCTAGCTAGCCGAGAGGCCGTGCGTATGGACCGATCACCCCTTGGTAAATGCATTTCTGCACTAACCCTCGAGAGAGGAGGCGCGCAAACTCTACCGGATTGGGTTCCCCACCCAATAGCGGGGTTCTTAGCGTAATGCAGGCATTAAGAGGAATCCTTTGTCGGACGAGAGCCCGGTCGAATAGTCTTAATGTTCAGGTGAATGATAGTCCTAGAGATAGGTGAGCTCATTTTAGTGGAACCTCCACGGCCAAGTCTCCACCTTAATTAATTTGAAACATAGGATCTCTTTTTATTAAAAGTATATTTTAGTTCCAATTTTATTCGATGCGGTTGCGCTAAGATCTTCTTCGGCTCCACCTGTAAAACTTTTATTTTCTGTCTTTTTTTATATATATTTAAAAAAAACCTGACAAGTTAAATATCGGTAAAATAATAGTCCCCTCGGGGGAAGAGTAGAAATAATCAACCCGACCCTGAGAACAATACGACCTCGATATTCCATACCGGAATATCCTGTACTACACGCGATAGGTGCACTTGCCTCCTTTCGTTAAAACTCGATTTCACTGTTTTATATCCAAAATAATAAATCCGCGCGCCCCATTTTCTAACTAAAACCAAATCCGCTTTTCTTAAATAATACTGTCTGGTGCGTCGCGTGCTCTTAATAATTTTTGGAGTTTTAACCATCACTAAGAGAGTGAGAAAGCTCATTTTCCTTAATGGAGGAGAGAGAAAGTGGGGAGGAAGAAGCCCTTCACGACATCGGGAGGCCAAGGGCCGCCTTTGATGGCTGGATTCAACTCCTCTGGGGAAGAGGAGGATTTTCCAGCCATTTTCTGGCCACTCCAAGCCAGGTTCACCCCACCTCCACCACCATTTGGCCGAAAGTTTCATTGAAGGCCATTAATGGCCATTGGTGCTTGGCCCTTCCTCTTCCCCCTTTGATGATCTTAAAAGCACCACAGGACTCAGAGGAGTCGTTTACCCACTTCACCTAAAGGAGACAAGGCGTTCCACTGTGTTGTTGCAGAAACCCAACCGGCGGCACCACCACCATGGCAACCCGACGATCAACGCGACTTTAAGCCTCCAATAAGGTCCTCCCCTTCTCCTCTCTCTGTGGGTAGATCGTAGGGATCATTAGGGATGAAAATTGGGCTCAACTGAGTCCTATCGGGAAGGCATTTTCCCCATTTTTCCATGAAAAATCAACCTATCGGGATCGCAGGAATCCGCCCCTCCGACAGCTGTGCCGCTGCCTGGCGATAGCCTCCACCTCGACGGAGGTGGTGGTGTCGGTGGCCGACCGGGGAGATGGCTGGGTGGCCCGCGGGAGCACTTGGAAGTTGCTCCAGGAAGAATGAATCCTGGCCGATGGCGCGCTGGAGAAGATGACCAGATACCGTCCATTTTGCGCCAAGATTCGTGCCGCTTTGATTTTAATCTTAGGTTAAATATTTCATTTCATGTGATTTTCTGTCACACTTTATACAGTCAATGTTTTAAATTATTACAAATACCTATATACCTCTAGTGAAAAAATGGTAAACATCAAAGTTGTAGCCCTAGGGGTGTACTTTAATTTAAAATTGGTTTGAACTAATTTGGATGTGTGGTTTGACCAGAGCACTCATTTTGGTGGTGTCTATACCTAGGGTTAGTCAGAGACTAAAATGAGTGTCCCCACTTCATCTCTTGTCCAAATGACATGAAAATTGGATAGGGAGTCATTATAACCTATACCTAGGTCTGACCAAAAATGAGAATTTTTGGAGATAATTTTTCTATAGTTTTTTTGAAAAAGATAATAAATCATGTAAAAATTAATTAGGTGTCTTAAACACCTCAAAAACCCCAAATATTTTGGTGGGTGATTTTGGGGAATATTATAGGGATTTGGTAAAACTTTTACCCCTTTTGGGTTTGATTTGATAGGGAAATTGTGTAGCCCAAGGTTGACCTTTTTAGGTCAAATTAGGGCTAAGTGCCCTAAGTGCTCTTGGGTTGGCCAACCTCATCCAAGGTGATGGATCTTGGCACTCAGCCATATTAGCACACAAAATACCCCCTCCACTGATATTGGGTGGAAGTTGAAGGGAGGAGCTGATGAGTCTGGTTTATATAGAGTTTTTCGGACTCATTTGGGCTTGTTTTCTCACTCGTGCACTGCATTTCAACCGGTAATTGGTTATATTTGCATCGTTCGGTCATTGACCATATTGTGTACTTTTCTGGCCCAAGGTTGTACAATTGCGCATTCTGTTGTTGGGGGTAAGCACATGGTGCTCCCCAAGGGCTCTTTCCAGTTACTTTTGATGCATTTTGCTTTGCTGGAGGGCTGTCTTTAGTTTTTTTGGTTTGTATGCAGGTGGTACGTTTTCCCCAAGTCTGGAATGCAGGTTTGAGGAAAACACACGGTCGTGCGTTTTCTTAGCACACAGTCCTTTGTGATCGTGTGTTTTGTTTGTGCAGGAGAAACGTCGGGCTGAGCTCGATGAACTTAGCTCAACGATCTTAAGCACGGTTAACGCATGGTTTCTTCGGAACCGTGCGCGAAGGAAACGCGTGGTTTTCTTGTATCTTCTTGTTATTACATTCTGTGGTTAATCGTGTGATTTGTTTACGCACTGGCGGAAGCACCCGTGCGCGAGTAAAATGCACGTTCCACCTGCTTTTCTTGTTTCCTGCTTTCTGTCGCTACCCGTGCGATTTCCTTCACGCACGGGCGGAAGCTCCCGTCCGCGAAGAAAATGCACGGGTCAACGATTCATCTTCTGCAAGCTTAGCCTGCAAGTTAATAATGCACGGTTAGCACACGGTCATGCGCAGAATCGTGCATGCCTAATTTTTTGACTTGCTTCTATTTAAAGCGCAGATTTCTCACCATTTG
The DNA here is from genome assembly GCA_039583875.1 of Platanthera guangdongensis. Taxonomy (NCBI): domain Eukaryota; kingdom Viridiplantae; phylum Streptophyta; class Magnoliopsida; order Asparagales; family Orchidaceae; genus Platanthera; species Platanthera guangdongensis. Next base: position 63,659,478 of record CM077148.1, on the reverse strand, counting down.
GGGGATTCGTATTCCGGCCATTCCAGCCGCCCTTTAGGGCAAAGACCCGCCTTTCCACCTCCATCCTCCATCTTCCACCAAGGAGAGAAGCTCCGATCATGCTCGTGAACCCTACATCTTTTCGGTGCTTGCTCTCGGCCTTATCCATCATATCTTGGGCTCCATTTTATGGTTTGATGTCATAGCCAACAAGCAAATGGAATCTTGCAACTTTCTTCTGGATCATGACACGAAGAAGACAGGTTCATTGGAAGTTAGTGACAGCCTCCTCTACCCTGGATGTAGTTGAGGACCGCTCTTGGATGCGGATTGACAACCCGACGATTCCTTCTGCAACCCCTCGACGAGCCTTCAGATTGGGTCGATCTCTTGACTTGTTCTTACTTTCTTGTTGAATATTGGTGCTAAAACTTCATTTATATTGATGAGGTGCACTTTAGATGTAAACTTTATGTGATTCATGTCTATGTGAACTTGTATTGCTTTACTTCATTATTTGCTTGAGTAGCGCCTTTATTTTCCATCCGCCATCCATCTATTCTTGCCGCACTAGCGATTGTTAGTGGCATGCATACCGAAGAGGTGCTTACGACCCTCATATTCCTCGGTTCATTTGGTTCATACTCTTGCCTACGCGTCCATCCGCCCAACGATTCGGTTAATAGCGGCCCGTGTAGTCTTCCATCCCGCCCGGCGAAGCATCGCATAGCGGCGTTGCATAGGAGTAGTTGTTAGTGTTTTGCTTTATTTTATCGCAACCATCATCACCCCATAGTTAACTCCGACCTAAGGACTTCAATCTAAAGTCATCCTCGATATTAACTCCCCCTTACTGTATTCCTTGAAGAGATCGATACTTGGGAAAGCTACCCATTTTATATTGCTTGTGCGACCGGTACACTTGCCGACCAACGCATCAAGTTTTTGGCGCCGTTGTAGGGGAACGCAGTCGTGTGAGTTTTGGAGAGAAAGATAGTAGATCGAAGACCTTTCCATTTGTACATTGCATCTTTCTTCTTTGCTTTAATTTTTAGAATTTGTTGCGTATTTTTCTTTGTTCCTTTTCTAGTTTTAATTTTTCTGCAGCAGGCTTTCCTTTTCTTTTATTTGCTGGTGTGTAGTTAATTTTTGCTTAGAATATTTCTATTGGAGAATTGTTTCTTGTTGCACCATGTATTCCTATGTGAATCTCCGTTGCAGATGGTGCAGGGATTATAGTCATCGTAGTGATGAGTGCGCCATTGAAGATAGTGAGCATACTTCTCGTGGTTCAGTGTATGGAGCACCGTCTTCTTATGGTACTTCATACACCATACCCCAGTCTTATGGTCACTTCTTCTCTACACCTTCACCTTCTTCTTCTTACTCTTCAGTCCCATCAGGACCAAGGAGTAATGGAAAACGGTGTTTGTGTTGTCGTAGCACCGACCACATGTTGAAAGATTGCGCATAATTTCAGCGCCAGTTAGACGAGGATGATGGACCGGATATCTGAATCGTTCCATCCACCTATCAACTGGCTGCCCCTTCTGATTCTGATGATATATTCGCAGTACCACTTTGTCTATGGGGGGACTGCTGCGGATATACCCATCAGACTTTCTGCTGATCGGTGTGACAACATTGCGGTGTCGCCTCTCCCTATGCATTCTTCCGCTCTTTTGGATTCACCACCGGAGAAACCCGCACATATTTTCTCTAATGTTGTTGTTCCTCCACTTTCTTTGCATGAATTATCTATCCCCATTTCTAGTGAGTCGGTTTATGATGTTATGACTGATAGTGATTCAAAGCCTGAGGTTACGCCAATGTCGGATGAGGACGTTATTCTCTCCCAAAGAGAGTGTGACACCTTGGAACATGATGACGTATCGAGGTGGGATGATGAGGAGATCCTTTCTGATGAGGAAGTTTTCACTTCCTTGTTAGATGAGGAGGTCCAAACCACCACCGAGGACCTCGAGCTCTCGAATTCCCCTTGCTATGACTCATATGACACTAGCGATGATCTATGTTTGGATCCTACTGGGAGTGAGACCGGGACCACTCCCCCTATTTCTGAATATTTAAGTTTTTCTCTTCCTTTATTTCATGATCTCCTTTCTGCATCTAAGCTTGTGCGGGTTGAGTCTTCGCAGGTGCTTCAAGGACTTGGAGATTTCAGCTCGAGTCATGGTTGATAGCATCCTCTTTTACGAGGAGGTTGATTCCTCCTCTACTGATGAAGCTGCATTTATTGCTCTCTGCTCCAGTCATATCCTTGTAGACGATGTCTTGGCTGGGTAAGGATTTTTTGTGTGATAAGATTGACGAGGACCAACGCTCCTTCTCTTCTTATTTCTTATTGCCTCTACCTGTTTGGCAGGTATGATTATTTAGGTAGAGGGGTAACTATTTTATCTCTGTATAGGTACCTTTTACCGCACTGGATAATGGAATAGTTACCTGTGCATTTTTTATTTCATACACCATTAGCTCGAACCTTTTTCTTTAGCTGAATAAGTCGTGTTGGGATGACAGTAACCCCAGTACTTATATTTCATTTTCTGCATTTTTATTTTTCATGTCTATTTTACTTTTAATATTTCTTTATATTTTGTATATTTTTCTTTTGTTTTTGGCGGAGCTCACCCCAGCAGGTATTCATAGCAAATCGAATTGGCGTGGTTGTGATTCTTCGTATGGCGGAGCAGCTTCTGTTTTTCAGCGTCTTCTGGTATGCTCACTAGCTGAGCATTGGGTAACCTCTTCCCTTGTATCTATCTGATTTAAATTTTTATATCATATGCTGTGTAGCTTAGATTAGGTCTGGGGGAGAGCCAGTATGTGTTACCTTTTGCACGCACATATTTCATGTGCATACTAGAAGCTTTCCATTATTTTATTTTGATTAGTTCATTGCATCGCACATCACTGCACCCACATGAGCGTGTGCTTAGCCGTTGTTAGCGTGCTGCGGTTAAACTCGTTTCTTTTGTATGATTTGTGAAAATTTTTGTTCTGGAATAGGATTGTGAGACGGAGTAAAATGTTGACTTTGCTGTGCTCCTAGTCAATTGCTCTCGTCTCGTGTAGAAAATGGAGTAGATTTATTTTTTCTGTATACTTATAGTTTTATATTTTTCTAATTGTGTAAATACTTTTTATTCTACTCAAAAAAAATTGCTGAATCCGGTGTAAATCTGACGGTAGCTTAGGGATGTATGTAGACAACTGTTAGATTCATATTGCTCGAGTCGGGAGGAAGGGTAGTCTTTCTCGTTGGCTAAGAACTTGCCACAAGCTATTCTTGAAGCATGGGTATAGATTAGTTCATTCGCATGAGCATGATGTAGGTCATTATTTGGCCCGTTGAGCTTTGTACAGTTCCTAACTGTTAAAATTCAACAACCTGGCTCAGATACTATGTTGAAATTCAACAACCTGGCTTTGATACCATGTTGAATTTTATCCAGGTGGTCAACAAGATAGTCCTGATGCCAAATTATATTCTCATCACTATCAAGATCACATCTTTATCACGCGGAAATTTCCCTGGACCTTAGAGTGAGTTAGGGATTATCTTAACTAAAGCCAGTCAACCAGAAAACACATGCAGCACAAGAGTCTTTATTGATTCACATCAATCTTCTTTACACAGCGAGACATACATGGCGAGACATGCTTCACCAAACAACCACCCAAGGGAAAGCAGAGACTACAAGTACAAGACAGGTTAACACAAGCCGCGCGGACTCAAACATCAAGCCGTCGGTCTACTATTGTGGAGTCCGCACAGTCCGCGAGGTCGCCAGACCGCAACCCAAGCCACGCGGACTACCCCTTATTCCAATGCTAGCTCTATACGCCGATCTGCAAGCCGCCTAATCGCGAGGTCGCCAAGCCGACAGACCGGACAAGCTGCGATGCCGAATAGAACAGTCTGCCTGAAGCAGGCGACTTATTGAACCCCGAACCAAGTTGCCAAAGAGAAGACCATCTGGTTGATGTCTGCGACCTTCTGTTTACCGCATGTTGCCTAACCGCAGAGTCTGCACTGTCCATGACAACAATCAGAGCCAAGTCCTGGCTTTTCAGTGCTATCCGCACAACCTACACAGCACAAACCGGTCAACTCTATCAAACCTCGCGGACACCAAAAGGCAGTCCGCAACAACTATTGCGAGCTCACTTACTGTTCACTCAGTTTCTCAGGTTACTCTCAGGTTACTATTCCTGATGTGACATGGGTCCTATTTATAGGCACGATGATGAGTGTGGTCACCGCCCTAGCCGATAGGATTACCGCCACATCCCACAGCACGACATCTCCGCAGTCTGCGGATACATTCTAGTCCGTCGCCACTATGTAGGATAGCGTCCACCATATCTTCTCCAAGGCCGGACATAATCGCCAGTCTGCCTTGTCGCCAAGGTCTAAGCCGCCAAGACATCAACAAGGCCAGACAGCAACACCAGTACGCCTTGTTGCCGAGGGACAAACCAGGACTGCCACAGCCAGAATCCGCAGCAACATTGTCCGCCAATCCGCGGACATAGCTCCAGCCCGCTTATCCCTAGCCAACAGCCTCGCCACCAAGCCAACTGTCGGACTCTGCAAACACAGCTCCAGTCCGCTTATCCCGAGCCCACAACCTCACCACCAAGGCACCTGCCGGACTAAGCAGACACACCGCTTCAGTCCGCTCATCCCGAGCCCACGGCTTTGCCACCAAGGCAACAACCAGACTCAGCGGACACGCCGATCCAGTCCGTACATACTGCGGGTAGCTCTAGACCGCATATTCCTGCAGATAACTCCAGTCTGCATACCCCGAGTCCATTGCCTTATCACCAAGACACCTACCGGACTTAGCGGACACTGCTTTAGTATACTTACACAGCAGACACATCCACTCCGCATCTTCCGCAGACAGCACCAGTCTGCATATCTCGAGTCCACGACCATGCTAGCAACGCAGCTGTCGGACTCAGCGGACTCCAGTTCCAGTGTGCACACAGATGTGGACTCAATCTCCAGTCCGCTTCTCCCAAACTTGCAACAAAGGCACACAACACTTCTACCGAGCTTGGCAGACTGAGAAGCAGTCCGCGCTCCACTACACGATCTCCCTGGACTGAGCCAAACATGGACTTGGTTCATAACCAACAAAGTCCACACCACTGGCCGCAAGGGCCAGTCCACACTTACTGGCGGACTCTTCGGCTTCCACTTGCCGCTTCACCAGAGCAAGACCAAGGCTTCTGCCAAGCCAGCCTGCCGAGCTCCAGTACAGTCCACTTCCCGCCGGACTCCGCAGATATAGTTTCTATCCGCCCGGTTACCTCCTGGGATCCAACTGCTTGCTGAGCACAAGCTGTACTGGCTAACCGTCATTGCTATCCGCGTAGTTCGTGCGAACAGACCGTCCAGGACGCTATAGAGTAAACCGTCTGCAACATCCTTGCTGACCTAGCTGTCCACCAACCCTGTCCACATAGTCCACGCGGATAGGTCCAAGTGCTCCATTCACCCACTTTCACTTCACAAATTTCAAAACTCCCCTTTGAAGTGAGAAGTGGTGAATATCTCCTATAGCTCCCATAACCTTGCACCTGATCCCTCTGATAGCATCTACGAAGAAATGTCCAAGACATAGTCCTCACCCCGCATATCATGGACCATGAGGGAGCCCTCCAGCATCTCCTAAAAGGATCCATACTTCCCTCTACCTTATTCTTCAGCTTCAACCTCCACTCATGCATCACATGAGTATCACCAACTACCTTGGGCACAAAAGCTCAATCATCGTTACCTCTGAGAGTAGACACCTCCTTAGCCTTGGTGTCAATCACCTCCTTGATTCTAGTGGGGTCATCACAGCCAAAAGGTAATCTCTCGACCTGAGGGCTTGCAAGGAAACATGGGACAAAGCCCGTTGTGTTCCCTTCACTATATCGAGTTGGTGGCTTACTGATCCTCTTTGATCTCCGAAGAACCTGATCATGGATAACCACCTCCGCTGCTCCTCTTGAACCAGCTCCGTTCCCTGGCAAACCCGGAATAATGCTCCCCTTGCTTCATGAACAAGATGCCACCTCACTGGAACCAGGAGAACCTGGAGCAACGCTCCCCCTGCTACCTGAACCAGAAGACTCCCCTCTTGAACAAGAACTACCTGGAACATCTCTCCTCCTGCTTCCTGAACTGGAAGCCTTCGCCTTCGAGCCAGAAGTATTTGGAGCGTCGCTCCCCCTACTTCCTGACCCTGACGCCTTTGCCCCGGAACTAGAACAACCTAGAGCTCCTGGTGACTCAGGCAGCTCCACCTGAACCTAAGCAGTAGCCTCCTTCAGCCCACCATCTGACCTGCTCATCTTTAGATCCACATAAGAGCTATGACAATATGGCGTCAACTCATCGAAGACAACGTCTCTTGACACGATGAGCATCTTCATCGCAGGATCCATACACCTCCATCTTCTCCTCTGTTCATCATACCCAACAAAGATTAGCTTCGTCTTGAGAGCAACCGGATTGTGTAGTAGCAGGTAGATCCAAACACAGTAGGTGATTTACACTGGGCTTCACCCCGAACATCAAATCATAAGGAGTCTTCACATAGATCGGACTAATAGGCATCTGATTGATTACATGAGCAGTACAGGCCATCACTTCCGCCCAAAGAGCCTCAGGAACGCCTTTAGTCTGAAGCCAACACTTGTAGGTCTCCGTCAACCAATGGATCATTCGAGCTGCAACACAACCTTGCTGTGAAGTCTGTCCACAAGAAATCTCCTTCTGGATCCCATACTTTCAGCAGAAGTTTGAGAACTCAGTTGAGCCAAACTCACCACCGATGCTTGTCCTCAACTTCTTGATCTGCAGGCCAAGTTGGCCTTGCACAAGCTTCTTGAACTCCACAAACAAGGGCATCATGTTCGACTTCGCCTTCATAAAGTACACCCAAGTATACCTTGAATAGTTATCAACCAATATCAGCATGTACCTGCTGCCTCCAAGACTGGCGGTGACGGTCGGTCTAACCATAGTCTAATGGACAACCTCCAAAGGTGCTTTACATCTAGATTGTGCCTTATCAACCATAAAGCGATAAGCTTCACCATGCTGACATCCCGCACACCCCTGACCATCACCATGGGATGACAATCTAGTCAATCCTCTTACGAGTCTTCTTACCGTCATTGCTTTCAGCTTGTCCACCCCTACATGCCCCAATCTTTCATGCCAGATAGCTGCACTATCACTGTCCTTCATCCGATCAGCACTTGAACTTGTTGAAGTCCCAACTAAGTTCTTCTCCTTACACCCAACATGAGCTACGTTCATCGAGAGCAAGACAACCTTGCACTCTTTCCTGAGATGACCATGCTGCTTGCATTTATAGCACCTTGGTCCTTCCTTCCTCTTCACATCATGCCTAGGATAAACACTCCTCTCTTGCTGATATTAAGTAGAAGGACCAACCTCTGCAGCAACCTTCACCTCCTTCCTGAACAACCCATCAGGGGAAGTCCAAACCTATACAGCTGACCGACATCCACTGATGTGGTCCAAGAGCTCTGATGAGATCACATGCTTGAGAATAGACTCCGCTTTCACATTTGTCTCCTTTCAAGCTCTCATCTCTTCAGCATTGCCAGCAGTAGCCTCTTGTCTTTTTGCTCCGCATACTACCTCCCAAAGGTCCTCGCCAAGAAGAAAGCTCTCCATACAAGACTTCCACCTATCAAAGTTCGTCTCTATAAGGAGATAAATTCCAAGACAACTTGCATCTTCCACTGCCATGGTTCAACCACTGGTTCCCTCTTCAAAAGAGCAACAAACACTTCAGTTGATCGCTGCTTATCCACTCCAATCCAGCTCTGATACCATGTTAAAATTCAATAACCTGGCTCTGATACCATGTTGAAATTCAACAACCTGGCTTTGATACCATGTTGAATTTTCTCTAGGTGGTCAACAAGATAGTCTGATGCCAAATTAATATTTTCAGCACTATCAAGATCACACCTTGATCATGCGGAAATTTCCCTGGACCTTGGAGTGAGCAGGGATTATCTCAACTAAAGCCAGTCAACTAGAAAACACATGCAACACAAGAGTCTTTATTGATTCACAACAATCTTCTTTACACAGCGAGACATACATGGCGAGACATGCTTCACCAAACAACCACCCAAGGGAAAGCAGAGACTATAAATACAAGACAAGTTAACACAAGCCACGCGGACTCAAACATCAAGCTGCTGGTCTACTGTTGTGGAGTTCGTACAGGTCGCCAGACCGCAACCCAAGCCGCGTAGACTACCCCTTATTCCAATGCTAGCTCTAGCCGCCGATCTGCAAGCCGCCTAACAGCGAGGTCTCCAAGCCTCCATACCGCATAAGCTGCGATGTTGAATAGAACAGTCTGCCTGAAGCAGGCGACTTATTGAATCCCAAACCATGTTGCCAAAGAGAAGACCATCCGATCGCTGTCCGCGACCTGTTGTTTACCGCCTGTTGTTTAACCGCAGAGTCCGCACTATCCCTGACCGCAATCAGAGACAGGTCATGTCTTTCCAGCGCTATCCGCACAACCTGCACATCACAAACCGGTCAAGTGTATCAATCCTCGAGGACACAAAAAGGCAATCCGCAGCTTAACTGTTGCGAGCTCACTTACTGTTCACTCAGTGTCTCAGGTTACTCTAAGGTTACTATTCCTGAGGTGATATGGGTCCTATTTACAGGAACGATGATGAGTGTGGTCACCGCCCTAGCCCATAGGATTACCGCCACATCCCGCAGCAAGACATCTATGTAGTCCGCGGATACATTCTAGTCCGCCGCCACTGTGCAGGATAACATACACCATAGCTTCTCCAAGGCCGGACACAATCGCCAGTCCGCCTTGTCGTCAAGGGCCAAGCCACCAAGACATCACCAAGGCCGGACATCAACACTAGTCCGCCTTATCGCCGAGGGCCAAGCCAGCACCGCCACAGCCGGAGTCCGCAGCAACATTGTCCGCCAATCCGCGGACACAGCTCCAGCCCGCTTATCCTGAGCCAACAGCCTCGCCACCAAGGCAACTGCCGGACTCAGCGGACACAGCTCTAGTCTGCTTATCCCGAGCCCACAACCTCACCACCAAGGCACCTGCCGGACTCAGCGGACACACCGCTTCAGTACGCTCATCCCGAGCTCATGGCTTTGCCACCAAGGAAACAGCCGAACTCAGCGAACACGCTGATCACATCCGCACATACTGTGGACAGCTCTAGTCTGCATATCCTTGCAGATAACTCCAGTCCACATACCCTGAGTCCATTTCCTTGTCACCAAGATACCTACCGGACTAAGCGGACACTGCTTCAGTCTGCTTACACAGCAGACACATCCAGTCTGCATCTTCCGCAGACTACTCCATTTCGCATATCCTGAGTCCACGACCATGCCAACAAGCAGCTGTCGGACTCAGCGGACTCTATCTCCAGTCCGCACACAGTTGCGGACACAATCACCAGTCCACTTCTCCCAAACTCGCAACCAAGGCACACAACACTTCTGCCGAGCTTGGCGGACTGAGAAGCAGTCCGCGCTCCATTGCGCGATCTCCCCGGACTGAGCCAAACATGGACTTGGTTCAAAACAAACCAAGTCCACACCACTGGCCACAACGGCCAGTGCGCACTTACTGGCAGACTCCGCGACTTCCACTTGCCGCTTCACCAGAGCAAGACCAAGGCTTCTGCCAAGCCGGTCTGCCGAGCTCCAGTCCAGTCCACTTCCTGTCGGACTCCGCAGATAGAGTTTCTATCCGCCCGGTAACCTCCTGGGATCCAACTGCCTGCTGAGCACAAGCCGGCCTGGCTAACCTCCGCTGCTGTCCGCGTAGTCCGCGCGAACAGACCGCCCAAGCTGCTACAGAGCAAACCGTCTACAACATCCCTGCCGACCTAGCTGTCCGCCAACCCTGTCCTCATAGTGTGCGTGGATAGGTCCAAGTGCTCCATTCACCCACTTTCACTTCATAAATTTCAACAGTAACATCTTATCTTCGCTAGCCCCATTGTGTCGATCCCTTCTTTTGATTCAGCTCCACCATTATTTCACCAAAGCCTCATAGCCGATCCTAGTCGCACTCCCAAGTCGAGCTTTAGTGTTTTACATTTCCATATTGGGGTATTGATGTGGTGATATTCCTTGTGAATTTGTGGATGTGCTCCAAAGCTTATATTTGCTGAAACTGTTTAAAGAAAAGAAAATGATTTGAAAAGAAATATATGTGAAAATGAAAAGTAAAAAAAATAAGAAAAAGTATTATTTAAATTTTTATTTGAGATGAGATCATATTTGGTGTAGGCGGTGCACACACCCATATTTGGAAAAATTAAGTCTAGGGGTGTGGTGTACCCATGTGTATTTTGCTTAGTAGAGGGATTCTTTTTTATGATAGCTCATATGCATTAGGTTCGTAGCCTTCCTGTTTATCTTTGTTTACCTCGTCGAAACCCAAGTCCCACCTCTTCACCTAACGTCCTACTGATTCAGGTGTGAACCAAACCAGTGTCGTGGAGAGAGTGCGATAGGGCAAGCATATGGTCACCGACATTGGTCGATTCTTTTGGAGGTTATCACGAGCCCCGATCTTTGGCAATGATCTCCTAGCGATTAGTCAACTTTCTCCCTACGCGTGACCAGAAGATTCACCGTGATTCCATTTTTGAGTAATAATAAAATTTTGATACGCATTGTGAAAAGTGTAAATTATTTTGCATACTTAGAAATTTCCTCTATTTATATTTTTATGCGTACGGGCATGCAACTTCGCATGGTACTCCATACCACAATTTCTATATTAGCTAAGTCATTTTTTCTGTCTACATAGATTTTGTTTGCTCGGGATACGCAAACAGGTAAGTCTGCGGATGTGATGATTCCGGTTTATATAGATTTTTTCGGACTCATCTGGGCTTGTTTTCTCACTCGTGCACTGCATTTCAGCCGGTTATCGGTTATATTTGCATTGTTCGGTCATTCACCATATTGTGCACACTTCTGGCCCAAGGGTGTGCAATTGCGCATTCGGTTGTTGGGGGTAAGCACATGGTGCTCCCCAAGGGCTCTTTCCAGTTGCTTTTGATGCATTTCTGCTTTGCTGGAGGGCACTCCTTAGTTTTATTGGTTTGTATGCAGGTGGTGCGTTTTCCCCAAGGCTGGAATGCAGGTTTGAGGAAAACGCACGGTCGTGCATTTTCTTAGCACACAGTCATTTGTGATCGTGCGTTTTGTTTGTGCAGGAGAAACATCGTGCTGAGCTCGACGAATTGAGCTCGACGATCTTAACGCACGGTTAACGCACAATTTATTCGGAACCGTACGCGAAAGAAACACACGGTTTTCCTGTAGCTTCTTGTTATTACATTCTGTGGTTAATCGTGCGATTTGTTCACGCACTGGCGGAAGCACCCGTACGCTAGTAAAACGTATGGTTCCACCTGCTTTTCTTGTTTTCTTGCTTTCTGTCTCTACCCGTGTGATTTCCTTCACGCACGGGCGAAAGCGCCCGTGCGCGAAGAAAATGCACTGGTCAACGCTTCATCTTCTGCAAGCTTGGCCTGCAAGTTAATAACGTACGGTTAGCACACGGTCGTGTACAGAACCGTGCGTGCCTAATTTTCTGACCTGGTTCTATTTAAAGCGCAGATTTCTCACCATTTGGGGGGATCCGTCTTCCGGCCATTCCAGCCGCCTTTTAGGGAAAAGCCCCGCCTTTCCACCTCCATCCTCCATCTTCCACCAAGGATAGAAGCTCCGGCCATACTTGCGAAGACTACATCTTGTCGGTGCTTGCTCTCGACCTTCTCCATCATATCTTGAGCTTCATTTCATGGTTTGATGCCATAGCCAACAAGTAAAGGGAAGTTTGCAACCCTTCTTCCGGATTGTGACGCGAAGAAGACGGGTTCATTGGGAGTTAGTGACAGCCTCCTTTACCCTGGATGTAGTTGAGGACCGAGCTTGGACGCGGATTGACAACCTGGTGATTCCTTCCGCGACCCCTCGACGAGCCTTCAGATTGGGTCGATCTCTTGACTTGTTCTTGCGTTCTTGTTGAATGTTGGTGTTAAGACTTCATTTATATTGATGATGTGCACTTTAGATGTAAACTTTATGTGATTCATCTCTATGTGAACTTGTATTACTTTACTTCTTTATTTGCTTGAGTAGCGCCTTTATTTTCCATCAGCCATCCATCTATTCTTGTCGTACTTGCGACTGTTAGTGGCGTGCGTAGCGAAGAATTGCTTACGACCCTCATATTCCTCGGTTCGTTTGGTTCTTACGCTTGCCTACTCGTCCATCCTCCCAGCGATTCGGTGCATAGCGGCCCTTGTAGTCTTCCATCCCGCCTGGCGAAGCATCACATAGGGGAATTGCATAGGAGTAGTTGTTAGAGTTTTGCTTTATTTTATCGCAACCATCATCACCCCCATAGTTAACTCCGACCTAAGGACTTCAATCTCAAGTCCTCCTCGATATTAACTCCCCCCTTACTGTGTTCCTTGAAGAGATCGATACTTGGGAAAGTCATCCATTTTATATTACTTGTGCGACCGGTACACTTGTCGTCCAACGCATCAGGAGCCCTAGAACAATAGGGTAGGTCCTAAGTGTGCAAACCTAAGGTTTGAAGATCAAGGGGTCAAGTGACCTTAAAATGACTTGAAACTTGGCGAAGAGGACTCCAGGGTAGTAAAGGTCCTCTGGTAGAAATATTATGGAATTTAGAGGTCGTTCAACCCCTCAAATCCCTAACCCTAGTTTAGGGCACAAAATTATACTTGTAAGTTTGGTCATCAAAACTTTGTGAAAAGTGGTGAAACTTGGGTAGTGTAGCCTTAGGGTTAATATGAGACTCTGGTAATTTTATTGGAAATTTTGGAACAATAATTTTGGTACCTCCTTTGTTGTACATGGATTAGCCCTTGATAGACATTTGTTTATTATGATCTTAATGTTCACTCGAAAATTATAAGAATTGGGACGAGGAAGTTTTAGATCATTATGCTCATACCTGAATTTTATTATAATTTTTAAATGTATATTTTCAGTACTTACCTCACAAGCTTATAAATATGCTCATGAGGAAATTTTATCATAATTTTTAGGTGTATAATTTCTGTAGTTATTTCTTTAATTTATGAAAGAGGGATATTGATCAAAATTACAATAAGAGTTCATTATTCACTGGAAAATTTGGAAACTTGGTCGGGAGTGTTTTTAGGACATTTCAGTCATGCTTAAATTTTCTCATAATTTTTGGATGTCTATTTGCAGCACATGTTTCTTTAATTGATAAATATTTGTTTACATTTAAAGTTTTGGATCAGAGGCCTAAACCTTGCAAAAAATTGGGGGATTTGAATTTACTGTCTATTAGTTTCCTAGTATTTATCATAATTTTGTGGAGCAATTTGCTTGACTATACAAGCCACTTCATATTCATAACTAGGGCATTTGGATTTTTAGGTAAAATAAATAAAATATATTTTAATTATGAAAATTCCAAGTTTATGGATTTGGACTAAACATGTCATGATAGGCCCACACTAATTATCTTACGGTTATTGGATGAAAATTTGGAGTACCTCCTATCATGTACATCATATAGCTTAGGTTGGTCTGCATTTAGTAAAACTGCAGAAAATATGATAACATTTGAATTGGTCATATGGGTTGGGGTTAATAGTTGCTGGTTTGGGTAAAATGAAATTGAGTTCATCATTGGAAGTTGGTATGAGTAGAGTGTTGGGTCTACTAGGTTTAGGTGGTGCTTGAGATCGACGAAAGATCGTCTTTCTAGTGGAGAGAGTCAAAACACACTAGGGTTAGATCCAGAGTAGTAATAAAAGGGACCATGAATCGGGTATTGAACAAGAATAGTAAGTGCCTTGCGAAAGGGAGCTTTGTGCTTCAGCGCATCGAATTTCCTAGTGCTCTCGAGAACCCTTCACGGGGTATACCTTGGGCAGTCTTGGGCTAACCTACACTGTATGCAAAATAAACTGCAAGAGTAACCAGTACAACTAGGCTTTCACTTTCACTAACATATGTGTCTCGAGAATTTAGGTTGTATCTTAGGAGCAGTAGGCTCGGTGGTGGTTTTGGTGATGGGCTGGTTAGCCCGGCGAGTCGATGGCTCGGATGGTTCTGAGACGAACGGGATAGTCCGGGGAGCTTTGGCTCGGTACATATTTGTGACGGACGGGTTTGTCCGGGGAGCTTTAGCTCAGTGGTGATATATCAAGATTGCATGTGCATGAATTATAAGGTGGTGGGTCTTCGGTATTAGAGGGTCGATGCACCGACGCCAATACATTGACTCGGGAAGTGTGGTATTGCACTTCACCAAGTTAAGTCCGGTGGACATGCCGACAAGACTACGCAGGAGCTTTGCTTAGTGCACCAGCATCGAGGCGTATGATAGGTCTGACTGGTAGTGCAATTACCGGTTTAAAGGTGGGCGAGGCCCAACCCACCGCTTTCGTTTGCCACTATGGAGGTATCCTGGGAGGTTAGGCTCCAGAAAGGGGGAACTAAAGGTCTGTGTGCACAGAGTCGAGTGGGTGTGTTTCACTTGCATGTTCACATCATAGCACACTTGTATGTCATAGCATCATCATTGCATATAACCCCTGTCACCTATTGTATAAAGTGGTATGGGACGCTTTATACAAAGGCTTTGCAAAATGACCCCTTAGCTTATAAGTTTGCGTGAGCGTGCTTATAAGTTAAGGTTATTATTCCGTGGATATATATATTGCTTGCTTGAATAACGACACCCCAATGTATAAATCGGTATGGAACTTTTTATACGATGGGAGCCTTACAAAAGAGCCCTTAACTTATAAGTTTGTATGTGAATTCATATATGTTAAGGTTACTTGTTTCTTTTCATATACTTACGGCTCCATTTTACTTTCTACCTTACTGTGGGCTTGTGTTAGAGTTCTATTTCATGTGCTCTCATACTTTTGCTACTTTTCTGTGATCGATATGGCCGGCAGGATCGGCATTTTGTAGTGATGACCTTCCCCGTGGTTTAAAAAAATGGGGTCTTACATAGTAGGGGATCCTCCCAGAGATAATACTTGACGTCTGAGAAAAACTTCTTTTGTTGATATGTTAAATGCGGCTGCAGCTCCTTGCTTCCTAAATGTTAGCAAAGTCAACATACCATGGAGTAGAAGCAATAGAAGAAAGGGCGAACATGCCCTCATCAGGAAAAGCATCGAAAATTGGAATTCCCTATGAACCCTCGCCTTCTCCCCCTTCAAGTCTCGATAGATAGTCGACAATCACATTGTCAACTCCACGGCGATCCCGGATTTCAATATCATATCCTTGCAGCAATAGAATCCAACGCATGAGCCACGGCTTAACATCTTTCTTGTGTATGAGAAAATGATTAGACGCATGATCAGAATACACCACCACCCTGGAAAGAATTAAATAAGAATGGAACTTCTCAAAGGCGAAATCAATAGCTAAAAACCCCTTCTCGGTCGTGGCATAGTTCAGTTTTGCATCATTCAACGTCCGACTCGCGTAGACAATTGTATGAAAGGTCCTATTTTTATGTTGTCCCAACACTGCCCAACCACGACATCGCTAGCATCACACATCAACTCGAAAGGCGCCGCCCAATCAGGGGATGACAGAATCGGGGCTGAAACCAATCGATCCTTTAAGCAAGTAAATGCCTGATTGCAATCATCATCAAACACAAACTTGACATCATAAGCCAATAGATTAGATAAGGGCTTAGCTATAGCCAAGAAGTCTCGAATAAAACGCAGGTAAAATCCAGCACGCCCCAAAAACACTACGAATTCCATGAAGTGTCGACGGAGGGGGCAGGTTTCTAATAACCTCTACCTTTGACGGATCAACCTCAAGCCCCTACTGAGAAACCTTGTGCCCTAGAATGATCCCCTCACGCACCATGAAATGGCACTTCTCCTAATTGAGCACTAAGTTAGTATCCTCGCAACCTTACAAGGCCAAAGCAAGGCGGTGCAGTGCTTCTTCGAAGCTACACCCAACAAGGAGAAGTCATCCATGAACACCTCCAATAAATCCTCAACCATCTCGCAAAAAAACTGTGGTCATACCGCGCTGGAAGGTGGCTACCCCATTACACAACCCAAAAGGTAGCCGCCTGAAAGCAAAGGTCCCAGACGGGCAGGTAAACGTTGTCTTCTCCCGATCCTCTAGGGCAATTCCAAGCTGATAATTGCCCGAGTAGCCGTCCAGAAGGCAGTCATAATCATGCCTGGACAGCCTTTCCAGAATATGGTCCATGAACGGTAGCGGGAAGTTGTCATTTCTGGTTGCCGCATTAAGCTTTCGATAATTGATACAAACTCTCCATCCAACGACAATCCTCATAGTAAGATGCTCGCCGTTCTCATTACGAATGATAGTGATTCCTCCCTTTTTGGGCACCAACTGTACCGGACTCACCCATTTGCTATCACTTATGGGATATATAATACCAGCATCCAAAAGCTTGATAACCTCGTTCTTCACCACGTCCTGCAACATAGGGTTCAATCTGCACTGCGGTTGAGTTGAAGGCTTGAAGTCATCTTCCAGCAATATCTTATGCATGCACACCGTGGGGCTAATTCCTTTGACATCCGAGATTTTCCACCCAAAGGCTTTTCTATATAACTTCATCACTTCAACGAGACGGACCTCCTGATCAGCTATAAGAAGAGCCGAAATAATGGTAGGATAAGTTTCTTTCTCTCCTATAAAGACATACTTCAGCGTTCATGGGAGCGACTTGAGCTCACGAGATCCGTCTGAGTCAAACGGGGGTACCGATAGAAGCTTGGGATCTCCAACCAGCACCTCACACGACCCTTCCTGAATATTTATATCAGGGTCACAATGTAACATCCCATGTTACTTTTAGACCCCTCAACTTAGATTGGGTTAGGCATGGGGTGGGTGATAGGGGATTTAGCTAGGTTTGACCCTGGGTAGTGGGTTGTAGCCATGTGGGCCCACTAAGGGGCAAAAGTCAAACTAGGTCAAACTAGCCTAAATAGGAACCCTAACCACACCATGACCCCACCACATTGCCCTAACCCTAAAACAATCTAGGTGGACCCTATGGCATGCCATTAGGTCATCCCTTTGACCCTAATTGACCAAAGTCAACCATGACTCTAATATGGTCAAACCTATACCTATAGGCCCAATTAGCCCAAGTGGGGCATCCCCTTGGCCCAACCCAAGTTGGGTGGTGCCACTAGGATCATGACCATCAAAGTGGGGTCAGCCCACTCACCTTTGTTGACCAATTCAACTCCAGTCAACCAAGTCAACCCATTTAGCCTAAAAGAGAAAATGAAGGCCAAGCCCATTCCCATTGGGCTAAGTCCATGCAAATCAGCCCAAGCCCAATCCAAGTGGTCAAAGACAACTTCTAACCCCCAAAATCAGGAGAGAGAGTGCATGCAAAGGGGTAGAAATGGGATTTTAAGAGGAAGAGGAGAGAGAAATGGGAATGAAGAGGAAGGGTGGCCACATGGCCACCCCTTCAGCTGCAATTCTCTGCCCAACACATGCTGGCCGGCCTCCTCAGGCAATTCTAGAAGAATTTAGAGCATGTTGACCACTTGGCACCATGGGTGGAGCAACAAAAGCTCAACCCGACCCCCCCCCCCCCATTGGAGTTATCTCCACATACACCCCCTCTCAGCCCAAATTACCCCCACCATCAGCTTCAGAGAGAGGAGAGGAGTGGAAATCAACTACTGGATCGAAGCAAACAGTGGAGAATCGTGATTTTGAGCAGGAGATCGTCGGAGCTATAGAACCATGGCCACCCGCCACCAAACTCGTCGTCGCGCCGCCATACAGGTTTGTTTCACCTCACCTCTACCCGTGCTAGATTTCTAGATCTTTAGGGAGAGATATCGGGCTCAATTGAGCCCGATGCCATGGGAGAAATGAGTGATTTTTCCAAGCTTTCTTAACCGCTCGGGATCGCCATCGCCGCCGTCTCCCGCCGCCCCATCATCGGGAAACGATAGCCACCACCACCGTGAAGGTGATGACACCGTTGGCCGGGGGTGGCGCCGCCTCTGGTGGCCGGAAATGGCCCCGCAATAACCCCAGGTCGGCTCGATCTCAGTCGTTGGACGGGTAGAGAAGATAAACGGATGCCGTCCATTTCTGCTTTAAGATTTGTGTTGTGCATTATTTAAAAATCAAATTATTTTATTATATATTAAATGAAATGAAATCAAATTATTGTCACACTTATTCAGTGACATTGCATGTCTTTTGTAGGCCACGTAGAGGTATTTCCTGTAAGACCCCTCCTCCCCGGATCCCAAAACACGGCACGAAGGGGGAGTCTTATGCCCGGAACAGCCGTCTTGCGGTAGCATTAGCACACGGGCTAACCTGTACCACAAGACGCCTATTCCTCCGGCTACAACAATATCAATATAACATGTCAACCCAACCAAATAAATAAGCAAGAGAAGTCAAAATACACACTAAGTTATAATGTCCAAAAACATCAATAAATAGAAGCTAAAACATGCTTCTACCATATATCAGAGTACAGCTAAACATTGCCCAAACGGGCTACATCAGAGTATCAAATACTAACATCAGAAACTGACGGTATCGACGGCACCGTCACCTCAGGCCCTGTCATCCTGGCCTGGCCGTCCTGCAGCGTAGTCTGCGGCTGCTCCACCTGCGGCATGACCTCCTAAAAAGGAAGACGTAGCAACCGTTAGTCGAAACGACTAAGTGGTTTCACATCCGCTCCCCCGGCGACTCCTCGGCACCGGGCGGAGAAAAGGAACAAGAGTATAGTATATAACAAGTATGCAAGTAAAGGAAGTACAAGCAGGTGGCAGTAGTGTAAGAGTAACAGTATCATAATCAGCATTTATGTAAGAGCTACACTAAACTAGCATGAATAAGTAACAGCAGGAAAGTAACTTAACTTATAAGAATGCCCATACAAACTTATAAGTTAAGGATCGGGTTACATAAAAGTAACTCATCGTATAAGAGTGCCCATACAAACTTATACGATGAGGATCTTGTTGTGCAATGTTATGAAATGCTATGAATGCTATGCAATGACTCACCCATGCACACCTATGCAATTGCTATGTCGACACAGACTATAGTTCCCACTTTTCGAGCAGGTAGCTAACCTCTCAGGCATCAACCGCCGTGGCCAGGCGGTGACAGTAGAACGGGCACTTCTACTACTAGGCGGGTATCACACTACTTCACCTAGGCCTCCGTACGCCTCAACGCTAAGAACACAACAGCGGAGCCCATGCGTACTATGGCCCAGCGGGGTCTTGGGTAGATGTGCACCAAGAACACAGCCCGAACTGGCCTTGCGTGACCCGGAAGGGGCCTCGGAAGAAAGCACGAGGACACAGCCCAACCGTTCACCTGTTCGGAGGGGCCTCGGGACGTGATCACCGAGGACACAGCCCAAACCGACCAAGTCTAACTGCCAACTCCCGTCGGTGTGACGACTGGCGAGCCCGTAGACCTGCCACACTATCCTTAACCCAGGATTACGACACCGCGTGTCGACTCACACCACATGCAATTTCCAACCTCATCATACCATGGAAGGGACCTCGGAGTGAGCACGAGGACACAGCCCAACCATCCATCCACACCTTACCTCAACACGACCAGAACAAGTGGCGGTCAACACCGCACTTACAAACTTACACAATACTACCCATAGGTAGGCGACGCTCTAAGTATTGGACTACCAAATTCAATCCACTATTCAACATTCACATGGCCATGAGTTATCCTTCTATATGTCATATCAGGTGATTTCAACACAATATATCAAGATGCACATGTATAAAAATCTACTAACTTCTAACAAGTCAAATCATTCAAGTATACTATCTTACAATTCTATCACATGGAATCCGATTAATAATCTTCATCATTTATGCAGCTGAATTGATTATTCATAAGAGTTTATCCAAGCCTCAGGGTTACATGTAATATTAGTTTCTCCGAATCCAAATCCAAATATTATAAACCCAGATTTTTAAGTGCAGGAATAGTCTGGTCAGCAACTTCAACCGGAGATTCCTGAAGTTACAGGAATCCGGTGGAGGCGTGTAACCCCTCGTTGGAAAGGTATTTCCATGATCTACAACTTTCATATTCAGGTCACAACCTAGATCTGACAATAACTTACTCGAAATCGGCTTCAAAGTTTACTGCGCACAAAACACAATTTCTGTGTACAGGAATTGCCGGACAACAAACTCGATTAGGTTTTCCCGGGGCCACAGACATCACCTGAAGTCGTGCAACCACTCGTTGGAAAGGTATTTCCGAGGGCTACACCTTTCGTGTTTAGCCAAAAGCCCAGATCTGGCCATATCCATCGGGAGAATGGCCTAGAAGATTGTTGCGCGCAGAATACAGATTCTGCGCGCATCTTAAAGGAAAATGAACGGCATCGGTTCGTCTTCCTCCTCAAGGCGATCGTTCCTAAATTTTCCAGAAATATTCTCCTCCCTTATTCAACCTCAAAGGCCATAAACTCCTCACGAGACCATCCACCCATCGTCATATTGAAGAAAAGGGGAAGGGTTGAAGAGATCTAAAGTCTAGAACACAAGTTCTAACATGGCCTAACCTAGAAATCTTCTCCTCTCCATCAAGCTCTCTTGAACCGATGTCTCTCCTAAATGTCTAAGATCTAGCACCAAGGGAGAGGGTAGGAAACTCACATTGGCTCCAGCGGTACCACCATTTCTTGCCATGGATCGCGTAGTTCTCCTCGGCGGCATCTTCTCTTTCACGGCGATGGCGAATCTCCTCCGGTAGAACTTGCTCCAGCGGTTTTCCTCTCACCAGGAGTTCTCACAGGAGATAGGGGGTGAAATGAGAGTGAAAACGGCTAGGGTTTCCTCTGCCCCTTATAAACAAAATATGACACGGGTAGGGACACGGCCGTGTCCGTACCCGTGTCCCGCTTCCGCGAAACGGCCGTGGCGGTTTCCATGTCGGTTCAATGTTTGACACGGGTAGGGACACGCCCGTGTCCCGACCCGTGTTCACATGACACGGCCGTGTGCCTGGCCGTGTCATTGGCCGTGTACTTCTCGGGTTGCATCTCGACACTTCTCGTCGAGCTCAACTCGACGCACACGGGTAGGGACACGCCCGTGTCACTACCCGTGTCCCCCGCTCGACTATCTCGACGCATCTCGACGATCTCGACATGCTTCGTCGAGACCATCTCGACGCACACGGGTAGGGACACGGCCGTGTCACTACCCGTGTCACCTGGTGTCGACACAGTTCGACGATCTTGACACTTCTCGTCGAGCTCAACTCGACGCACACGGGTAGGGACACGCCCGTGTCGCTACCCATGTCTTTTTACACTGATTTCTCCATGTCACCACAAGTGCAGTCCAATTCCCTGCACTTCTCAGGACTTGAGTCAACCCTCCTGACTCAAAAACACACACACTAGGGGCCTAGAGCGATTCGGGACGTTACAAATCCTATAAACAAAATAAAAGATTTCGTCCCCGAAATCAGGCTTAGGCTGTGTGGAGAAAAACTTAACAGGAAGTTTACCATATGTTTTTAAATAAGATTACCTTGGGCAAACAACTCCGGGTAGCGTTGCTGCATCAAATCCATTGGCTCCCAGGTGTACTCCTCCTTCCCATGATTCAACCATAACACCTTCACCAAGGGGACACTTTTGCGGCGTAATGTTCTTGTCTCGCTGTCAACAATCCGTACCGGCTCTAGTCGCACAGACCTATCTGACGCCACCGCACCATCAGTAGTGGGAATAAATTGGTCGGGCCGCAATAGTGCTTTTTGAAGCGACGATACATGGAACACGTCGTGAAGATTTTCTAGTTCTGGTGGTAACTCCAACCGATAAGCCAACGGGCCAATCCTTTCCAATATAGTATAAGGCCCAACATACCTTGGGCTGAGCTTTTTCACTCCACGCACCCGCGACACTCCATGCATCGGCCGAATCTTGAGGAACACTTTTTCGCCCACTTGGAACTCCACCATCCGGTGCTTTTTATTATAATATTTTGCCTGTCGACTTTGAGCCTCCAACATGCGGTCTCTTATCAATCTGACAGTCACATCAGTATCATCTATAAATTCATTTCCCAATGCCTTCGGATCTTCATCCTGCACCCAAGACAAGGGGGTCCTACACCTTCTTCCGTAAAGGGCTTCATGGGGCGCCATACCGATGCTCGCTTGATGACTATTATTGTAGGAGAATTCCACTAGGGATAAGAGTCTTTCCCACGGCTCTCCTCTGTCCAACACACATAACCTCAACAAATCCTCCAGCGTTCTGATGGTCCGCTCTGACTGCCCGTCCGTCTGAGGATGAAATGCGGTACTAAAGGTTAGGCGTGAGCCCAAATACGCCTGTACCGCCTTCCACTCATTGGATGTAAACCGACCATCCCGATCCGAAACAATTATCTTGGGCACACCATGATACCGTACAAATTGCTCCACAAAAAGGCGTACCAAAACATCCACGTGTGCTTCCTTCTTCATTGGGATGAACCGGGCCACCTTTGTTAGTCGATCCACAATAACCCACACTGAATCATTCCCGGAGTGGGAACGAGATAACCCATGAACAAAGTCCATGGAGATATCCTCGAACTTCCATTCAGGGATGGGCAGCGACTGCAACAAACCACCGGGACTCCTGCATTCAGCCTTCACTCTTTGGCATGCTTCGCAATGTGTAACATAATAGCGAACATCCTTCTTCATTCCCGGCCAACACATGGTCTTTCGCAATCCGGCGTACATCTTAGCAATACCCGGGTGCACTGAATATTGAGAGGAATGTGCATCTCTCAAGATATCCTCCCGAATTTTGCCGCCCTTGGGAATATAGAGTCGGCCACGAAAATAAATGAGGCCATCTTTGAGTGTGTACTCATCGGTGGTCCCATCTTCAATTACCATGATTGCCGGGGCCAAGGCTGCATCCATTCCTTGCTCCACCTGAATCCGGTCTCGGATATCACAAACTATGCTCACGTTGGCCAAATACTCCGCATACTCTGTCGAAGGAGCCTTGAATACTAGAGTAATTTCCATCTCCTTGATCATCCGAGCCAAATCCATACTCATCAACTGACACTCTGGGCTAGAGCCTGGCGCTTTTCTACTCAAGGCATCGGCTACCGAGTTCGCTTTCCCGGGGTGGTAGTTCATGGTGAACTCATAGTCGCATAGAAATTCCAACCACCGCCGTTGTCTCAGGTTCAACTCCTTCTGAGTGTGGACATACTTCAAGTTCTTGTGATCGGAAAAGATCTCGCAGTGTACGCCATATAGGTAATGCCTCCAGACCTTCAAAGCGAAGACCACTGCTCCCAACTCCAAATCATGAACCAGGTAATTGATTTCATGTTTCTTTAACTGCCTTGAAGCATATGCGATCACGTGCCCGTGCTGCATCAATACCGCTCCCATCCCTTGATATGACGCGTCCGTGTAAACTTGGAATCCTTCCTTCCCCGACAGAAGTGCAAGGATGGGGGCGGAGGTAAGCCTATCCTTCAGCTCTTGAAATGCCGCTTCACATTGAGGTGTCCACTCAAATGTCACACCCTTCTTCGTCAAGGAGGTAAGGGGAAGAGCGATCTTGGAGAATCCTTTCACGAACTTGCGGTAGTACCCAGCAAGTCCAAGAAAGCTTCGTACATCGGCCGCCGACTTCAAGGGCGACCACTCCTTCACGGCTCGCACCTTCGCTGGATCCACCGCTAATCCTGCTCCACTGATCACATGCCCCAAGAAGGCTACCTCCTTAAGCCAGAATTCACACTTGCTAAACTTGGCATACAAGGCATGCTCCTTCAATTTCTTCAAAACCAAGGTCAGGTGCTCGACATGCTCCTCCTCCGTCTTTGAGTAGACCAAGATGTCGTCGATGAAAACAATGACGAAGATGTCCAAATATGGTTCAAACACCTTGTTCATCAAACTCATGAAGGCCGAAGGGGCATTTGTGAGCCCAAACGGCATTACTGTGAACTCATACAAACCATATCTCGAACTGAAGGCCGTTTTCTGGATGTCCCCTTCTTGTATCCTCAACTGATAGTATCCGGAGCGCAAATCCAATTTAGAAAACCAATGTGCTCCCACTAGTTGATCGAACAACTCATCGATCCGAGGTAGTGGATAAGTGTTCCGTACCGTCAACCGATTGAGTTCCCGATAATCTATGCACAATCGCAGGGTTCCATCCTTCTTCTTTACGAACAGCACAGGGGCACCCCATGGTGATGAACTGGGGCGAACGAACCCTGAATCCACCAGTTCTTGCAATTGAACTCTAAACTCCGCGAGTTCTTTCGGAGCCATTCTGTACGGAGCCTTGGATACAGGCTTGGCACCTGGTACTAGATTGATCTGGAAGTCAACCTCTCTATGCGGAGGTAATCCTGGTAGCTTCTCAGGAAATACCTCGGGAAAATCCCGCACAACCCGTACATCCTTTAATTCCAACGCTTCCTCCTTCAACTCGAACCAGATCATGAAGACCTCGTCCCCCTTCCTATGGGCTTTTACAACCTGGACGGAAGATAACATCATGCGAGGTGCGAAGCCAATACCTTGGAAGATGACGTCAGAGTCTCCATGTCTCAAATAGATCCGCTTCTCCACGCAGTCGATCCTCGCGATGTGCCAATCCAGCTATACCATGCCCAAAATGATGTCAAACTCCGGCATTCTCAGAACCGTGGCCGGCGTATCAAAGGCATTCCCATCAATAAATAACTCAAACTCGCACTTGGCAGTTGCGATCATCTCCGAGCCATCCGGAAGGCGTACACATCGGGCTATGCCAGTGAAGTACTGTACATCCTCCACGTCTTTTATGAAATCCTCGGACACAAATGAGTGTGAGGCACCGGTATCGAACAGCGCATAGGCTGTCTTCCCGCCAATAATCACGTTGCCTAAGTACCAACAACCAAAACTTATTGCTAGTGGCTAGTAAGTTCTAATCAATTCAAGTTAGACCATGCAAATATGTAAATTAATTAAATCATACCTGCAATCACATCTTGTGGGTTCCGTTCCTGCGCCATGTCAAGCACGTACACCTGATCCCGGACCGGTCCGGGGTTTCCTCTTGGCGGTCCTCGTCCTCGACCACGCATATATCCCCGCCCTCGTGGAGCTGCTGGAGGGAGAGCAGGACGGAGAGCAGGAGGGAGAGCAGGAGGGGCGTTCCCATATAGCTGCGGGCAAAAACGCCGGATGTGGCCCGGCTGGTTGCATTCGAAGCACACCAGACCACGACGCCCTTCAGGTTGTTGAAATCGCTGAGGCTGTGGGGGTGGAGGCAACGCAGTCGGCTGCGGAACTGGATGCTCCACCCTATAGTTTCGGTGGACACGCCCTCCACCTCTTTGATAACCTCTTCCTCCTCTAAAGTCCCGCCTCCTTCTATTACTTGGGCCGGCTTCCATCACGTCCTCCGCAGGCCTCTTACTACATCCCAGGTGGTCCGCCTCCAATCTTTTCGCCATATCAATGATCTCCGCCAAGCTACCATCCACTATAAACAAAAGGGACTGCCTTAGGGGATCTCGCAGGCCTTTATAGAAGCGCTTGGCATAACCTCTGTCATCCAACTCATAAGAATCCGCAAACCTTGCGAGATGCTGGAATTCCCGCTGGTATTCTGTAACCGACTTTGATCCCTGCTTTAGTAGAAGGAACCTCTGCTCAAGCTCATCTCGGGCCGATGTAGGGATAAAGTGCTCCAAGAAAATACCCGAGAATTCACTCCAACTTATCTCAGTGTAGATCCGTCCTTGGAAGGTAGATCCCATGAGGGACTTCCACCACCTCTTCGCATGTAAGTCCAAGACGGACACTGCCAATGTCACTGCCATGTTGGCTGGGCAACGGATACCAGCCAACAACTCTTGTATCGTATCTAGCCATTCCTCTGTACGTACGGCTGACTCCGTCCCAAGGTAGACGGGAGGGGAGAGAGCACGAAAGGTGCTCAGCCAGTTGGAGCTCGGGGCCTGTTGTTGCACCGGAGCCTGCTGTGCCTTAAAAGCATCAAGAATGGCGGTGAGCGTCTGCCCCAACTCAGACTGTTGGAACTGAGTGGGTGTGGGAGGGGTAAGAGTACCCCCCATCGGCTCAACATGCAGTGGAACCTACACATACACGACAAATTTGTGGTCAGGTTGGCTAAACTTAAGGTCAAAGTTGGACAAACTTAATGTGAATTACATATGGGCACACCACTGCTTCCGCTAAGTCAGTTTGTCCCCAAACTGACTAACCAAACGGGGGTGGCACCATTGTTGAATGACTTCTTAGTTGAGGATCGTGGCAAACTGATACCATTTGTAAGACCCCTCCTCCCCGGATCCCAAAACACGGCACGAAGGGGGAGTCTTATGCCCGGAACAGCCGCCTTGCGGTAGCATTAGCACACGGGCTAACCTGTACCACAAGACGCCTATTCCTCCAGCTACAACAATATCAATATAACATGCCAACCCAACCAAATAAATAAGCAAGAGAAGTCAAAATCCACACTAAGTGATAATGTCCAAAAACATCAATAAATAGAAGCTAAAACATGCTTCTACCATATATCAGAGTACAGCTAAACATTGCCCAAACGGGCTACATCTGACTATCAAATACTAACATCAGAAACTGACGGTATCGACGGCACCGTCACCTCAGGCCCTGTCATCCTGGCCTGGCTGTCCTGCTGCGTAGTCTGCGGCTGCTCCACCTGCGGCGTGACCTCCTAAAAAGGAAGACGTAGCAACCGTTAGTCGAAACGACTAAGTGGTTTCACATCCGCTCCCCCGGCGACTCCTCGGCACCGGGCGGAGAAAAGGAACAAGAGTATAGTATATAACAAGTATGCAAGTAAAGGAAGTACGAGCAGGTGGCAGTAGTGTAAGAGTAACAGTATCATAATCAGCATTTATGTAAGAGCTACACTAAAGTAGCATGAATAAGTAACAGCAGGAAAGTAACTTAACTTATAAGAATGCCCATACAAACTTATAAGTTAAGGATCGGGTTACATAAAAGTAACTCATCGTATAAGAGTGCCCATACAAACTTATACGATGAGGATCTTGTTGTGCAATGTTATGAAATGCTATGAATGCTATGCAATGACTCACCCATGCACACCCATGCAATTGCTATGTCGACACAGACTATAGTTCCCACTTTTCGAGCAGGTAGCTAACCTCTCAGGCATCAACCGCCGTGGCCAGGCGGTGACAGTAGAACGGGCACTTCTACTACTAGGCGGGTATCACACTACTTCACCTAGGCCTCCCTACGCCTCAACGCTAAGAACACAACAGCGGAGCCCATGCGTACTATGGCCCAGCGGGGTCTTGGGTAGATGTGCACCAAGAACACAGCCCGAACTGGCCTTGCGTGACCCGGAAGGGGCCTCGGAAGAAAGCACGAGGACACAGCCCAACCGTTCACATGGTCGGAGGGGCCTCGGGACGTGATCACCGAGGACACAGCCCAAACCGACCAAGTCTAACTGCCAACTCCCGTCGGTGTGACGACTGGCGAGCCCGTAGACCTGCCACACTATCCTTAACCCAGGATTACGACACCGCGTGTCGACTCACACCACATGCAATTTCCAACCTCATCATACCATGGAAGGGGCCTCGGAGTGAGCACGAGGACACAGCCCAACCATCCATCCACACCTTACCTCAACACGACCAGAACAAGTGGCGGTCAACACCGCACTTACAAACTTACACAATACTACCCATAGGAAGGCGACGCTCTAAGTATTGGACTACCAAATTCAATCCACTATTCAACATTCACATGGCCATGAGTTATCATTCTATATGTCATATCAGGTGATTTCAACACAATATATCAAGATGCACATGTATAAAAATTTACTAACTTCTAACAAGTCAAATCATTCAAGTATACTATCTTACAATTCTATCACATGGAATCCGATTAATAATCTTCATCATTTATGCAGCTGAATTGATTATTCATAAGAGTTTATCCAAGCCTCAGGGTTACCTGTAATATTAGTTTCTCCGAATCCAAATCCAAATATTATAAACCCAGATTTTTAAGTGCAGGAATAGTCTGGTCAGCAACTTCAACCGGAGATTCCTGAAGTTACAGGAATCCGGTGGAGGCGTGTAACCCCTCGTTGGAAAGGTATTTCCATGATCTACAACTTTCATATTCAGGTCACAACCCAGATCTGACAATAACTTACTCGAAATCGGCTTCAAAGTTCACTGCGCACAAAACACAATTTCTGTGTACAGGAATTGCCGGACAGCAAACTCGATTAGGTTTTACCGGGGCCACAGACATCACCTGAAGTCGTGAAACCACTCGTTGGAAAGGTATTTCCGAGGGCTACAACTTTCGTGTTTAGCCAAAAGCCCAGATCTGGCCATATCCATCGGGAAAATGGCCTAGAAGATTGCTGCGCGCAGAATACAGATTCTGCGCGCATCTTAAAGGAAAATGAACGGCATCGGTTCGTCTTCCTCCTCAAGGCGATCGTTCCTAAATTTTCCAGAAATATTCTCCTCCCTTATTCAACCTCAAAGGCCATAAACTCCTCACGAGACCATCCACACATCGTCATATTGAAGAAAAGGGGAAGGGTTGAAGAGATCTCAAGTCTAGAACACAAGTTCTAACATGGCCTAACCTAGAAATCTTCTCCTCTCCATCAAGCTCTCTTGAACCGATGTCTCTCCTAAATGTCTAAGATCTAGCACCAAGGGAGAGGGTAGTAAACTCACATTGGCTCCAGCGGTACCACCATTTCTTGTCATGGATCGCGTAGTTCTCCTCGGCGGCATCTTCTCTTTCACGGCGATGGCGAATCTCCTCCGGTAGAACTTGCTCCAGCGGTTTTCCTCTCACCAGGAGTTCTCACAGGAGATAGGGGGTGAAATGAGAGTGAAAACGGCTAGGGTTTCCTCTGCCCCTTATAAACAAAATATGACACGGGTAGGGACACGGCCGTGTCCGTACCCGTGTCCCGCTTCCGCGAAACGGCCGTGGCGGTTTCCATGTCGGTTCAATGTTTGACACGGGTAGGGACACGCCCGTGTCCCGACCCGTGTTCACATGACACGGCCGTGTGCCTGGCCGTGTCATTGGCCGTGTACTTCTCGGGTTGCATCTCGACACTTCTCGTCGAGCTCAACTCGACGCACATGGGTAGGGACACGCCCGTGTCACTACCCGTGTCCCCCGCTCGACTATCTCGACGCATCTCGACGATCTCGACACGGTTCGTCGAGACCATCTCGATGCACACGGGTAGGGACATGGCCGTGTCACTACCCGTGTCACCTGGTGTCGACACAGTTCGACGATCTCGACACTTCTCGTCGAGCTCAACTCGACGCACACGGGTAGGGACACGCCCGTGTCGCTACCCGTGTCGCTACCCATGTCTTTTTCCACTGATTTCTCCATGTCACCACAAGTGCAATCCAATTCCCTGCACTTCTCAGGACTTGAGTCAACCCTCCTGACTCAAAAACACACACACTAGGGGCCTAGAGCGATTCGGGACGTTACATTTCCAGAAACTGGACTCTAAACGAAAATTGTATCTGACTGTCTTACCTTTAATTTTCCACCTTAAATTTGTGATTTGGTGTAGTATACAGTCCTGTAGGGCAGTTTTCCTAGGACTGGTCCTAGACAAGGGCAGAACTTCATTTTGATGCCCAGGTCAAACCTGCAATCCACATGGCCCCAAATTTTGGGTACATGCATGATTAGGACATATTTAGCCCCTACCAAAAATTGAGAATTTTTGAGGATAAATGTCCTATAGTGTTTGCTTAATCATCAAAAAGTAAATAAATGAAATAATTTGGGTTGTATGGCTCCAAATGGCCCCAACTTTTGGTGGCATGTCCTTAGGGGCATTATCCGTGTGTGTTTAAAATTTCAGCCAATTTGGACCACAGCAAGTTAGGTAAATCCACTTGCATGTGTTGGCTTCATATAGGCTTGATGTGCATTTAGCCTAAAATGAAATATTGTGTATTCAGCCAACTTGGAACACTCAAAAATCCTAATTTTATTTATAGAGACATATTAGGGTGTAATACACCCCTCATAGAAATAATGGGATTTTTGGAAGCAAAAAATCCCATTATTTGGAATTTTTGGAAGAATTGGACTTTTTGATAAATAAATTTTAGAATAGGCTTATCCACGAGATAAAAACCCAAATTTTGTCAAGGTCAATATCATGTCAGACGTAGCTCCTCAAAAATTTTATTTCTTTGTTTGATAAATTTTAAGTGGAGTTATGTAGAAATTACAATTTTTCCATTATCACATTTATTTAGAACATTGATGGAATATTCAGTAGAAAATTATGAAAAATTTTGTAGGACTGTATTTGTGAATAAATAATCTTGGATATTTATCTCAGCATTTTTGGATGAATCAGTAAATTTTTAAAGCTTATAGTGGCATTTTGGTAAATTGAAAAGAATTGCATTTGGTAGGTCATTACACTATAGAAGTTGATGAAACTCTGTCATTAGCCTTAAAATAATGATATGTAAGCACTGTAATTTTCTTAGAATTTTCAGTAAAATATTCCTCTTACTTCATTTGGAAAATGACAATTGAATGAATTTTGTATTAATTAAGGAATAAATATAAATAATCAAAGGAAAATTATAAATTTTGGTAGACAGCAATATGACACCAAGATACATCTCAGGAAAAATTGCTTAGGTCAGTGGATTTAAATTTGGGATACTTCATGTTTTAAATGACCTAGGGGATTAAATTAATAATTTAATTAAAACCCTTAATGACTTAGGAAAATTATGGAAATTTATCCTAGTCATCATGTAGGTCCATACCATCATAGGATAAATGATTTGAGGCATATGGATAGAGGAATTGGAAGTTCCATTTTGGGGTGGTATTAGGTCATGGGCCGCGTATAGCATAAATGAGTTAGAGTATAAGGACCGCCAGGGGATAGATCGATGTCGAGCTAGAGATTGAAGTTGGTGAATAACCCTGGTGGGTAGTATTGTTAGTGACGAGAATAAAAGTGCAAGTCCTTAGGTAGTAACTGGAGTGGAGGCTGACGGAAGACCGTCGGTTTCCCGGTAATATCTTAAGTCATTAGGATTATTCCAGAGCAACAATGAGAGTTGGGGTGAATTATGGGTAGTCATCAACTAAAGTAATTATCCTTGCGAAAGAGAACTTTGGGCGTAACCCCATCGTAGTTCCTAGTGCCCCCGAGAGCCCTTCACCGGGTATAACCTGGGCAGTGCTGGGATTAATCTTAAATCACTAAGTATAATAACCTGTAGACAAGAGTAGTCTAATAGGTTAAGACATTTGTAGTACATTCTCACCCGTGTAGGGTTTGAGGGAATTGGAATAAAGGCACAATTGTGCGTTCTCACCCGTGTTGGGTTTGAGGGATTCAGGACAGGTTGGCCCTGCGAGCTGCAGGCTCGGGATGAAATACTTGCATGTGCATAAATATAGTGGCAGGGCATGCGGTACTGGCCGTTCGTCACACCGATGGCAGTATGGTGCACCAGGCGGTTGTGAGGGTTAGAGGGGCCAGTGGGTTGTTTTACACTGCGGTCTGGAGGACGATCCTCGATAACACGCATCCGACCCAACAAGACTGACGGGTTGTCAGCAAAGTACGTACGCGAGACTCTAGAGTGCACCTTGGACGTGTACAGAGGCGTATGAGAGGGGTCTAAGGTTTGGTAGTGTGCATACTGACATAGAAGTGGAGATGCCCGGTCCGCTGCTACCGTAGCCACAGCGGTGGTACCCGAGAGTGATGCTAGCTCTCAAAAAGTGGGAACTAAAGGTATGTGATCACAGAGTCGTTGTGTGTGAGTTGCACATGCCTGTGCATAAAATTGCATCATAACATTCATTCATATTAGGTCATACGCTTTATAGATCCTTATCATATAAATTAGTATGGGCTCTTTTATATGATAAGTTAAATTTCCTGGAAATCCTAACTTATATATTTATATGTGCATTTATATAAGTTAGGGTACTTTTGTGATGGTAGTATAGTGGTAGAATAGTTTTATTTCCATGCTCTTACTTTCTGTTCTTTACTTCCTTACTAGTACTGCACTTTACTTACTTGTACCATATACTTAGAACTGCTAGAGTAGAATGATAATATCCATTATAACTGCTAGTTAGATCTTGTCACCTGTTTCCACCTTTGCTACCCCTTGTTGTCCTCCGCTTTGTCCTCCCGCTCGGTGCCTAGGAGTTACGGGGCGAGGTGCGGAGGAAACGACTTAGTCTTTTTGACTAATGGTCGGTGACCATACTATTTTTAGGAGCTCGTGGTGATGGAGCACCAGCACGACGAGGAGACAGGACTTGAGGAGCAAATACCGCTACAGCAGGCGACTGCCATTACTATGCGTCCTCAGGTGGGACGAGTTCTGATGTATTATTATAGCTTCCGCTTTTATTTGATAGAGAGATTTGATATGATGTACTGGGTATAAGCCCTTATTACTCTTTCATTTTGTACTCATTGTGGACTATGTTTCTGTACTTTTCATTCCATAGATATGATATGTACTATATGACTTGTGGACTAGTAGATTTGTTACACTGCTATACTTCTTTCCTCATATTGGCCTACAGGTTATGTATATGATCGTAATAGCCGGCAGAATCGACGTATTGTGGTGTCGACTAACCCGTGCGTTAGTGCCACCGTAAGACGGCGGTTCTGGGCATAAGACCCGGTAGCCCTCCTTGGTAAGGGGGACGGGGGTCTTACAAACTGGTATCACTTGAACAACGATCATATGAGAAAGAAGTGCACAACACGGGACCACCCCCGCCCGAGCATTAGTTTGAGGACAAACTATGCAGCGGAAGCAGTGGTGTGCCCATGTATAAAAGTCACATAAAATGGTCCACTAAGTACAATGAGTTAGGCCAGTTCTATTTTAACATTACCTTTATGCAACCTCCACAGGTCGTCGTGCCACAAAATGTGGCTCCTCCCCCTCCAGCTGCCACTTCATTCCTATATATGGAGATGGGGCAGACTTTGACGGCGATTCTGGATGCCTTCAAATCCCAGCAAGTCTCGGCTCCGCATCCAAATCCGGGGTCGAGCTGGCTGAGTGCCTTCAAGAGCCTGTCCCCACCGATGTACAGTGGGCCAGAGGATGCGGTAAAGACGGAAGAATGGCTGGAGGCCATACACGAGATTTTAGCAGGCATCAGCTGCCCGGTCGGTGAGGCAGTACCTCTAGCCACCTCTGCACTAGAGGCTCATGTGAAGAGATGGTGGAAATCAGTGCGGGAGTCTATATATGCGGACTGGGAGCTATCAGAGATATCATGGGAGGAGTTTGGCGATGTATTTCTGGATCACTTCGTCTCTGCTACGGACATAGATGCCTTGGAGGAGAGGTTTTTGAACCTCAGGCAGGGGACTAGATCGGTGATCGAGTATCAGAGAGAGTTCTCTCATTTGGCCAGGTTCGCAGGGATTCAGGATACCGATGATAGGAGGTATGCCAAGAGGTTCTACCGGGGCCTCAGGGATGATTTGAGGCAGGCCTTGTTGTTCATTTCTCATGGCACCTCTAGGCAGATCATCGAGATGGCAAAGAAGCTGGAGGCTGACCAGCTGATGGTGCAAGGCAGAGGAAAGAGACCGTTTGATGGGTCGACATCAGGAGAGAGCAGCCGGGGCTCTCAGAGGGGCAGGACTATCGGATACAAGAAGGGTGGTGGACGTCGTCGTCCCAACTTCAGGCAGGAGCAGGGGCCTCCTCCAGCATTAGCTCCCCCACCTCTACAGGTGCATGATCTGAGGAGACATGATGACCATGGCCACCGGCAGGTAGTTTGTTACGGATGCTGCCAGCCCGGGCACATTAGGTCGGAGTGCCCGCATCGATTCAATCCTCCTCCTCCTCCTCCACCTCCAGTGGCCCCAGTACAGCAGGGCCGAGGGCGAGGCCGAGGCCGAGGACGAGGCCGAGGCCGGGGATATCACGGCAGGGGACGCAATCAGGAGCAGATATACGCTTGGGACCTCACGGAGCAGAGGAACCCTGAGGAGGTTATCATAGGTACTTAAGGTTAATTATTAAATTCCTTGAGTTTTCAATTATATAGTACCTGGAACTATAGGGTAACAATTAATTTTAACTTAAACAAACCTCAGGCATAGTTATGATCAGCGACAAGCCCGCACATACTCTCTTCGACATGGGTGCTTCGCACTCGTTCGTATCTGAGGCCTTCATAGATGGACTTGAAGGCGTGGAAAGATTTTTGGGACTAGAGATGAGGGTGCGTCTACCCGATGGGTCAGAACTGCGGACCACTGCCCATTGTGATATGGAGGACGAGATTGGCGGCAAGGCATTTGAGGTGCCAGCATCTATTCTGAAGCTGCAGGACTTCAACTTGATTTTGGGCATGACATGGTTACATCAGAACCATGCTCAGATAGGTTGCCCATCAAGGAGGATCACACTAAGGCATGTCGACTCCCATGTTATCATCGAAGGTATTCAGCCTATCTGCCACCTATTGTTATCTTCTGTACAGGCTGTGAAGGCCCACGAGCAGGGAGAAGAAGTTTACCTTATCTTCTTTGAGATGGTGGGAGCAGAGACTTCTATTTCAGATATTCCGGTGGTCCGGGATTTCTCCGACGTGTTCCCGGAGAAATTGCCCGTGCTACCACCAGCCAGAGACTTGGATTTCAGGATTCAGTTAGTACCGGGAGCGAGGCCGGTGTCCCGGGCACCTTACAGAATGGCTCCTAGAGAGTTGGCAGAGTTGAGGACTCAACTTCAGGAGCTAGTTGAGTCGGGATTTGTGCGGCCCAGTTTATCGCCGTGTGGAGTGCCAGTTCTCTTTGTGAAGAAGAAGGACGGGTCGTTACGACTATGCATAGATTACCGGGAGCTGAACCGGTTAACGGTCCGCACTACCTACCCACTGCCTCGGATAGATGAGTTATTTGATCAGCTGTAGGGAGCCTTCTGGTTCTCTAAGCTAGATTTGTGATCTGGTTACTACCGCTCCGCATCCGAGAAGAGGACATACCGAAGACGGCATTCAGCTCACGCTATGGATTATATGAGTTCACGGTGATGCCTTTTGGGCTCACGAATGCCCCTGCCGCATTCATGAGTCTAATGAACCGTGTATTTGAGCCCTTCTTAGACTGCTTCGTGATTGTATTCATCGACGACATTTTGATTTATTCCCGGACTCAGGAGGAGCATACAGAGCATTTGACACAGGTCTTGCAGAGACTGAGGGAGTCCCAGATGTATGCAAAGTTTTCAAAGTGCCAGTTCTGGCTACATGAGGTGGCTTTCCTGGGGCACACTATCAGTGGGGCTGGATTAGCAGTGGATCTAGCCAAAAAAAAGACAGTGAGGGATTGTCCACGGCCGAAGACAGCATCCGACATTCGCAGTTTCTTGGGGCTAGCAGGGTATTATCGTAAGTTCGTGGAGGGGTTCTCGAGGATAGCACTCCCCCTCATGTCCTTGACGAAGAAGGATGCAGATTTTGTTTGGTCAGAGTAGTGCGAGACAGCTTTTCAGGAGCTGAAGGACCGACTCATCTCATCCCCTATTCTTGCGCTTCCATTCGGGAGTGAAGGATTTCAGATCTACACAGATGCCTCTTACCAGGGGATGGGTGCTGTCCTAATGCAGCATGGACATGTTATTGCTTATGCTTCGAGACAGTTGAAGAAGCATGAGCATAACTATCCAGTACATGAGTTAGAGCTCGGGGCTGTGGTATTCTCCCTAAAGATGTGGTGACATTACTTATACGGGATTCATTGTGATATTTATTCAGATCACAAGAATCTTAAATATATCGATACGCAGAAGGACTTAAACCTACGACAAAGGAGATGGCTGGAGTTCCTCTGCGACTGTTGGAACACCCTATTACTAATTTGGGTCAGGATCACTATGTCTCTAGGAACCTTTGCTTGACCTTCTGTATATCTTAATAGGTCAATTAGAATTGAGTCTAAGGGTTAGTAGTCTAGGTCTGGAAGCTGCCCTGAAGACCAAGATTTTGTGTTTGGAGACTAAGTCAGATCGTCGAGCTCAGCACGACGATTCGTTGAACTCCGGTCGACGATCGTCTAGCTCAACTTCGACAGATCGTCGAACTCCATTCGACGATCGCTGAGCTCAACTTCATTATATCGCCGAACTCCATTCAACGATCGGTGAGCTCAGGTCGACGATCTTGACTCTGCTTTGGATCTTTATCTCTGAGCTCAGTTCGACGATCTTTGAGCTGAGATCGACGACTTTTTGCTGCTGTATATTTCCAGATCGCTGAGCTCAGCTCGACGATAGCAGAGCTCAGTTCGACGATTTCAGATAACTTCCAGGATATTTCTTATTTCAAATTCAAATCAGTTAGGAGTTATTCTGCAATTAATTCAGAGATTTGCTAGCCGTTTGCATTCATTTCTGGACCAAGTTTCAAGGGATTTTTAAAGGAAAATTTTTGTGGACTTTCCTCCAGAAGAGATTATGCAGTTAAGGCTGCAATTAATGCAGGCCAACAGCTATACTTGACAGAGAATGTTATTCTATTCTGTACCAGAGAATAAAAGATAGAACTTTTTGAATCTCTCACAAGAAGCTAACACACAATACAGAGAGAGAAGACAGATTACAGAGACACATTCAAAAATCTTCTGTCACAAAGAATTCTGAAGAACACTCATCCAAGGAGATCAAGCTTTTTCAAATCTTCAGTTCTCTGTAGTTTTCAAAGTGTTCAAGGCCAACATATTTCCAGACTCCAGACACTCAACATTTCAGCTATTGCTGAAATCATCTATTGCTGGAGTTCAATCTCTGAAGGCCTATCACACTTAGCAAAGCTTATCTTCCTGAAGATCTCAAGGATTCAGGGGGAGCTTTGACATCAACAATCCACATAGTCTTCTCAGTTGTTTGAGAAAGAGAAGACTGTCATCACTCTCTCACCCCCACTCTGTAAAGGATTTCTCAAACTCCCTTCAAAAGTTTGAGCTTGGTTTTTGAGCACCTTGTCAAAAGCTCATTGGTGGCAAGACACCTGATCAAAAAATCTGCTTTGGTTTTTGAGCACCTTATCAAAAGCTCATTGGTGCCCAGGACACCTCATCAACTCATCCTGCAGTGGATTCCTACCTAGGGTGGTAGAAGAGTGGATGTACCCAAGTTTAGGGGAACCACTATATTTCCTTGTGTCTTCTGGTTTTGCTTGCTTTCATTTCTGTTTCTGGCCTTGATTTCTCTGTGCTTAGTGTTTATTTAACTTAGTGCTGTGATTAGATTTAGTATTGCTTCCCTGCTCACACATATTACAACAATTGTTGTAAAAAGTTTCAAAGCACCATATACTCTATTCACCCCCCCCCCCTCTAGAGTATATCAGATCTAGCTGCACTTTCAATTGGTATCAAAGCGAGGTTGGTTAAACATACCATACCTGATTGGTTGTACAGGCTAACACCTGAACCCAAAGATCCCAAACTAGATCTGCTGTCCTTTGTATTTTATTATTAGATTTTGTTTTCACAAATCATGGCCCAAAACAAAGATTATGCAAGCACCAGACCTCCAGTGTGCAATCTATCCAAGTTTGCACTTTGGAAGGCAAGGATCAGACTTTACATGAATTCTATTGACGAAGATATTCTTAATTCTGTTTTGACAGTGTGTCCAAGACCCACAGAGAGCACAAGTACAAATGCTGTGCCACCTCCATCAGGAACAGATGCTGACATCAAGAGATGGAAGGTAGCTGATGCTAAGGCTATGAACATCCTAGCCCAGACAATGTCAGATGACATATTTCAAAAGGTAGCTGAATGTAATTCAGCTAAGGAAATTTGGGACAAGCTCTCAGAAATAGTCTCAGGCTCAGCTGATGAGAGAAAGGATAGAAGATCCCATCTCATCTCTCAATATGAGAATTTCAAGAAGGGAGAGACTGAGTCAGTGGGAGACATGTACAACAGGATAAGTCTAATTGTCAGTGAACTCAGGACATTGGACAAAGAGATCTCTCTAACAGAACTTAATGACAAGATCCTAATGTGCTTCCCCAGCACTTGGGATTCAAGAATCTGGCCAATTAAGGATGCCAGAAGCCTGAATGAGATCAATACTGAAGCTCTGTTGGGTAAGCTCAAATCTTATGAGCTACTCATCAAAACTAGAGAGGAAGAACAGAAGGCTGCCTCACCAGGCACAAGAAAAGAGAAGACCATGGCATTTAAGGCAACTGAGGATCTGCCTGAAGATAAAGCTACAGGCAATGACGAACTACTCAGCTTGTTGGCCAAAAGATTCTACAAAATGGCCAGAAAGGACTTCAGAAGAAGATCATACAAGGAGCAGGATAAGCCAAGATATGACAAGTCCATTAGTAATAATAAAGACATTATTTGCTTTGGTTGCAGGAAACCAGGGCACATAGTTCCTAACTGTCCAGAGAACAAGAATAAGGACAGAAGGGACAGAAAAGAAAGAAGAAAGGAGAAAGACTCCAAAAGGAATGGCAATGGCAAACCTTATTCAAGCAAAAATAAGCATACAAGAAAAGGGTTTGTTGTTGAATCCTGGAGTGAGACAGAAGAGGAGTCAGAAGCCTCATCCAGCTCCAGTGATGATGAGGATGATGCAGAAGAAAAGGAGTTCTGCATGATGGCAATCAATGCCTCACAGCACAATTCAGAAAAAGAAGAGTCAGAGTCAGACTCAGAGACTCAACCTGAAGAAGATCAGGTAATTGGTTCCTTTGATTTTAGTTCAGAAGATTTTAAATCTGAATTTAAAGCACTGTGTTTAGACCTGCTAAAGTCTGAGAAAGAGATTATCTCTCTCAGAAATCAATTATCTGAACACAATGCTCTAAAGTCAGAAAACCTCAAACTCTCTCAGGAGTTGGAGTGTTGTAGGGAACAGATAGCTTCACTGAAAAGTGAGCTCTCTGAGGCCAAGAAGCTTGAAGAATCCCTTAATGGGAGAAGCATCAAGCTGATGGACATCACAAGCACAGTGAACTCCAAATTCAATAGTACACTGGGCTTGGGTGCTTCATCCAGCCAACCTATAGTCCTAACAACTCCCATCAAATTCATTTCTGACAAGGGAAAGGGAGTTGTAGAGGTTGCCAGGAAAAATTCTGATCTGCCTCAGAAAATTAAGTCCCAGCAGAAATCGTCGAACGGAGATCGACGATCGCTGAATGAAGATCGACGATCGCCGAACGCAGCTCGACGATCTCAGGCAAAATCGTCGAACGTAGATCGACGATCTCAGCCAAAGTCATCGAACGTAGGTCGACGATCGCAAATACCTGACCTCAGCCATAGTCGACCGTCGAACGGAGCTCAACGATCTGACCCAAGATCGTCGAACGCAGCTCCAAGATCGTCGAACAGAGGTCAGAGCTCTGGAAAAGTTTTCAAAGGCAAATCAAAATTGAATCCTAAGGGTCCTTCATCCCAAATTTATAACCCTTATACTGAATGGATTTTACCTCCAAGGAGATATCATCCTGAAGGATATAAGAGTCAACCTGGGATGTCTTTCATTTCAGAATTTAAAGGCTATCAACCTAGGCCCAAGGTAAACTGGGTCAAAAACAAGTAAATTGTTTTATGTGCAGGTGAAGACCTATCCAACATCTAACCAGCAATGGTATTTGGATAGTGGGTGCTCTAAGCACATGACAGGGAACAAGGACAACCTCACATCCTTTAGAGCTAAGCTTGGACCCAAAGTTATCTTTGGTGATTCAAACTTTGGACAGACTAAAGGATATGGTGAAGTCCAGATTGGTTCAGTAACTTTCAAGAAGGTAGCATATGTAGAAGGACTGAAGCACAACCTAATTAGCATCAGTCAGCTGTGTGATGAAGGCTACCAGGTGACCTTCAGCAAAGCCTTATGCAAAATCAAGTCAGGGGACAACACAACAGTGTTGACAGGTAAAAGGAAAGGTAATATCTATCTAGTAGATTTTCTTTCAACTGATGTAGATATCTGCTTGTTTAACTCTGTCTGTAGACCCAATATCTTATGGCATAAGAGATTAGGACACCAAAACCTTAGAACTATTGCTAGGCTATCCAAGGACAACCTTGTTAGAGGACTACCTTCTGGCCCCTACAAGAAGGAAGGACTCTGCAGGGCTTGTCAATTAGGCAAGCAAACTAAAAATAGCTTTAAGTCACTTAATAAGAGTGATTCACCTAGGATATTGTATCTGTTACACATGGATCTTTTTGGACCCATCACAGTACAAAGCCTAGGAGGGAAATCCTACACTTTAGTAGTTGTAGATGAATTCTCTAGATTCACTTGGGTGTTCTTTCTAAGGAAGAAGTCTGATAACTTTAAGTGTCTGACAGAGTTTCTCAAATATATACAGATTGAGTTCAATACTCACATTGCCCTGATTAGAAGTGATCATGGGACAGAGTTTGATTCTCTTCTTATGCAAGAGTTCTGTCAGAGTGAAGGGATCAGACACACTTTCTCAGCTCCTAGAACTCCTCAACAAAATGGGGTAGCTGAAAGGAAAAATAGAACCCTTATTGAATCTGCCACCACATTATTGTCAGATGCTCATCTACCTCTATCCTTTTGGGCAGAGGCAGTGAACAACTCCAACTATGTGCTGAACAGAAGTCTGATACATAAACTAAAGGGAAAGACTCCCTATGAATTACTCAAAGAGAAGAAATCTAAAGTTGACTATTTTAGAGTCTTTGGTTGTATTTACTACATTCACAATAATGACAAGAAATATTTAGCAAAATTTCAAGACAAAGCTGATGAAGGAGTGTTTCTGAGATACTCCATGATCAGCAAGACCTATAGGGTCTATAACAAATCATCTTTGAAAATTGAGGAATCTGTTCACATTTCTTTTGATGAAACTAACATGTCTTTCAAGGAGAAGAATTCTTCTACCATAGAACCTTTGTAGGAACATTCTCTAGTTGAAGATATGAACAAGTTACAGGTTGCTCAAGAAGATGAAAGCAGTGAAGATGAAGGGAATGCTCAACATAATGAAGAACAACTTGAAGAGCCAGTTGTTGTACCACAAGAGGAAATAACAACACAGGTTGGTGAACAATCAACACCCCCTGTTGATTTAGTAACATCAAGAGACCATCCAATTTCCCAAATAATTGGAGAAATCTCAGCTGGTGTGCAAACCAGAAATCAGGTTAACCAAAACCTGTTGCACACCTACTTCCTATCTCAAATTGAACCTCAGTCCATTCAAGATGCAGAGCAAGATCCACACTGGATCATTGTAATGCAAGAGGAGTTGCATCAATTTGAGAGGAACAAAGTA
Organism: Platanthera guangdongensis; assembly: GCA_039583875.1. Classification (NCBI taxonomy): domain Eukaryota; kingdom Viridiplantae; phylum Streptophyta; class Magnoliopsida; order Asparagales; family Orchidaceae; genus Platanthera; species Platanthera guangdongensis. The sequence goes on along the minus strand of CM077148.1, from coordinate 63,617,888 downwards.
TGGGAACTAGTGCCAAAGCCTAAGGATCATTCCATTGTTGGAACAAAATGGGTATTCAGAAACAAACTGGATGATCAAGGAGTAATTATAAGGAACAAGGCAAGACTAGTTGCTCAGGGATACTCTCAAGAAGAAGGAATAGAATACGAGCAGACTTTTGCACATATTGCAAGATTAGAAGCCATCAGAATATTTCTAGCTTATGCAGCTCATAAAGGCTTCAAAGTATATCAGATGGATGTCAAAAGTGCTTTCTTGAATGGAGACATCAAAGAGGAAGTTTATGTCAGACAACCTCCAGGTTTTATCTCTCCAACTTTTCCTGATTATGTTTTTAGACTGAACAAAGCATTATATGGTCTCAAGCAAGCTCCTAGAGCATGGTATGACACCCTAGCATGCTTTCTCTTGGAAAATGGTTTTATAAGGGGTAGAGTTGACCAAACTCTTTTTATTAGAACTCATAAGTCCCATACCCTGCTAGTACAGATTTATGTAGACGATATTATTTTTGGTTCTACTAACTCTAAATTGTGCAGAAGGTTTTCTAACCTGATGCATTCTAAATTTGAGATGAGTAGCATGGGTGAGCTATCCTTCTTCCTAGGATTGCAAGTCAAACAACATGCTGAAGGCATCTTCATTTCTCAAACCAAGTATGCACATGAACTGGTTAAGAAATTTGGTATGTTTGAAGCATCTTGTATGAAAACACCCATGCCTACTAATGCTGTATTGGATGCTGATGAACATGGGAAACCTGTTGATCAGACAACATATAGAGCAATGATTGTCTCTTTACTGTATCTTACAGCTAGTAGACCAAATATAATGTTTGCTACATGTATATGTGCTAGGTTCCAAGTAAGCCCTAGAGAGTCACACCTAACTTTAGTAAAGAGGATTCTCAGGTATGTTAAAAGTTGTCCAAATCTAAGTCTCTGGTATCCAAAAGATTCAGCATTTCAGTTAACTGGATTCTCTGATGCTGATTATGTTGGATGCAGAATTGACAGGAAAAGCACCAGTGGAACTTGTCAGTTCCTTGGTGACAGACTTGTCTCTTGGTTTTGTAAGAAACAAACATCTGTGTCAACTTCAACTGCTGAAGCTGAATATATGGCTGTAGGCAGTTGTTGCTCACAAATCTTGTGGATTCAAAATCAACTCCTAGACTATGGCTACAACTTAGAGAAGTCTAAAATCTTTTGTGACAATACAAGTGCTATTTCCATAGCTCAAAATCTAGTCCTCCATAGTAGGACAAAACACATAGAGATTAGGCATCATTTCTTAAGGGATAATGTTGAAAAGAATAAAATTGAATTACAATATATCCCAACTAATTTACAAAGGGGAGATATTTTCACCAAGCCATTGGATGAAAAGAAACACACATTCTTCCTAAATCAGTTAGGAATGTTAGATGGAGGAAGTCTTAAATAATATCCAAGATTTTGAAAGTTTAAAAATTGACCAAGACTAGGCAAACATTCTGATTTTTCTTAGTGTCTAGAATTTTTCTGCTCTCTGAACTGCGCTCGACGATTTGCCCCAAGATCGTCGAACGGAGATCGACGATTTCCAAAAATCGTCGAACTGAGTTCAGCGTCTATCAGATAGTATGAACTATCTCTTCCGGTCAACAATCGTCGAACGACGCTCGACGATTTTGTTCTCTGAACGATCGTCGAACAGAGCTCGACGCTCTCCAATATCGTCGAACGGAGATCGACGATGTTGAAGACTCTTCAGATTCCTTTAAGAACCTCGATCGTCGAACTGAGTTCAACGATCTTTCCAATTCTGCGTCGAACCCTAATATAAAACTCCTTTTTTCGCCGTCGTTCTCTTTTGCGCTTTCGATTTCTCTGCAAGAATTTTCTTTCCCTCCAAACAGTTCTACACTTGGTCGTTTTGTTTGTTGAGTTTTTGCAGGTACCAATGGCTGTGTCAGTTGCTGTTCTTGCTGCAATGAAGTTTGATGCTGGGTTTGACATTGATTTAGAATCCTTCAGCACGACTGATCAGATTTTTCAAGATATACTGGGTTTGTTCAAGGACCAGAATCTGACAGCACTAATGACCACCAGGATCAAGCTGGCTTCTGATGAGATCAAGGAGTGGGTTTATACTGCCCATAATCAAGATAACAACACTATTGTTGGGTCTATAGCTGGAACTCAGGTACCCTTGACTCCAACAATTTTAACAGAAGTTTTTGGATTGAGAAATGGAGAAGATTCTGCTGATTTATCTAGAGATGAGTTTTCTGAACTGCTTGCCAGGATGGGTCATCCAGAGGGAAACCCTAGCAAGCTATTCAAAAGGAACCTGTCTGTAGAATATAGGTTCCTGACAGATGTGGTTGGGAAAGTGCTACTGGCAAAGCACTCTGCCCATGATACTATATCAAGATATCAACTCTGCCTCATGGGAGCTCTTGTGGACAAGAAGGATCTGAACTGGGGAGAGGTTTTCCTTGACCTCATTAAAAAGAAAATAAACAAAAGTTTTGTTAATTTTGGAAGAATTATTGGAGTATTTCTGCAGCACAGGTGCCCTGCCTTGCTGGTCTCCTCTGGAGTTCACATAAATGCCTCCAAGAGATTGACCTGTGCCCTATTTGGAAAGTGGGACAGGCAAATCAGCAAGCCTAGCAGGCCCTCCTCTAGTGCTCCTTCAGGCACAAGGACTCAAAGAGTCACTCCTCCACAGGTCTCTGCCCCTGTAGATGACCTGGCTGCTGCTGTTGCCTCTCCTCCTCCTCCTCCAATTCCATCCCTTCCCATACCAGCCACCATTCCAGCTCCATCCACCATCATCATCTCCAGCCCATCTCCAACATCCACACCTTCTCCAGAACCCATTCTACCTCCACCAGTAGACCAATTCCACCCACTATTCTCCTATCCTCCACCAGATATCACCTCATCACCCTCCATTCCATCCTTCACCCTACTAGATGATTCCTTTATGGATGATTCCCCATCATCTCCTCCCGACTTACCTTCCTCCTCCACTTCATTTCAAGATCTCCTACACCACATCATAGACCAACCAACATTCACCCCATCCATATCCATTCCTCTATCCTCCATATCCACCCTCCCAACACCTGAGCCATCCCTTCCACCATTCTCCAGCTCTTCACTTCCAGAACCTTCAGCTGCTTCCCTACCTTCTACCTCTGCTCCAGCTCTTGAGCAAGTAGACCTCTCAGCCCTAGCTGATAGGCTGTATGAGTTACTTGCCCCTAGGCTAACTCTGCTGTTGGAGACCTCTTTGGCTCCACTCCACCTGTCAGTGGCAGCCCTTTCTGCCAGGCTCTCTTCCCTCTTCCCTCAGGCAGCACCTGCAGCAGTGTGCCTTGATCCAGTCATATCTGCATCTAGGAAGGGGGAGATGCCATATGAAGAGAATCTTCATGCTGCTGTTGCTGCTGCTGTTTCTGCAAGCCCTCTGTCTGCTGATGCTGTTAGTTCTGCTTCTTCTGCTGCTCCTCCTCTTGCTGCTGCTGCTGTGCCTCCTACTGTAGTTCTTGCAATAGACCTCAGGTCTTTGCTATCTGTTTTTGATTCTGCTTACTTTAGCTATCTGCCAGAGGTCCATGCTGTCCAGCCTCCAGAAGAATTATCCAAGGCACTTGTGCCTTTTTCTTGTTGTGACCCTAGCATGATCTCCTCCTTTGTAAATTCAGTCATTGCTGCTGCTGCTTCTTCTGAAGAAAGGACTGATTTTGCTTCTGAGAATGTTGATACTGCTGCTGCTGAATATATTCATACTGCTGCTGAAGTTCTTACTGTCTCTGCTGAACCATCTTCCAAGGACATTATGATGTCAGAGGCCACTGAATTTGAGCCTTCTGCAGTCTTTGATGATGTTCCTGCTGTTTCTGCTGTTGTCAGTGAAGTAGTTGCTGCTATCACCTCTCCAGTTTCTGTTGCTGTTTCTACTGCTGTAAGTGAGACTGTTACTGCTGCTGTCACCTCTCCAATATCTGCTACTGCTGCTGTTGTTGCACCTTCTCCATCTGCTGCTGTCCCTGCTGTTACCATCTCAACACCTACTGCTGTTGCTGTTTCAGCTTCTGCCTCATCTGCTTCTGCTCAGCTTAAAAAGGACTTGATGAAGAAAATAGATGCTCTATATGATGACCAGAGTTCTGAATCTGATGAATTTAAAACAGACTCTGATGACTCATCTGCTACCATTGCCAGGAAAAGGAAGGCAAGGAGCAAAGCAATGAAAAGGGTACCTCCTGCTAAAGTTAAAGATGACAATGATATCCCATATTACATTCTGCATAACTGCCCAATCACTGAACACTGGATGCAATACTCTAAAAATCAGCTGAAAGCAATGAAGAAAAAGAGAAAATATGAGAAGGGTTCATCCCAAATCCAGCACTCTCATCCTCCTCCACCACCTCCTCCTGATGCAGGTGCAGGTGGAAGCTCTGCAAGTCAACCCCCAGCTAGAAGCCAGGCTCCCTATCAACCTCATGCCAGATCTTACCAAAGGGAAAGCCAATCCAGGGGTTCAAATTCTAGGAGAGGAGGATATAGAGGTACTCAAAGAGATATTCAGGTTTATTCCAAAGGATACTCCAGGCAGCACCCATATTCTAGGGGAGGACATAGTTCTTCTGATATAACTTCTGGTCCTTTCCCCTACAAGCTAAAAGAGACTGTGTCTGACAGGCCTCCTCAAGACAATCCATCCAACAGGTATGAGCCACCTGTACCTTTTGAGGATCCTGAAAATAATCCAGCTGCTTGGACTGCCAGATTAAAGGAATTAGCTGCACTGGACCAAATTAAAAAGGCCAGAGAACAAGGATTAGATTCTTCCAACATTTCAACTATGTCTGAGCAAAGACAGAAAGAACTAGAGAGATATGCTTCCAGTAAATTCTTTGATGCTGACAGATACATGGAATTACATCCTGAAGCTGTAGTCCCCAGGCCTAAAAAGCAAACATATTTGGGTGCAGCAGATGACACCAGGTCCAACAAAGAAGCCCTTAATCCAAACAGAGAAATTAAACTTGTTAAAGGCAAAGAGAAGCAATGATATTATAAGATGACAATTTCTGTGATCTCTGATTGCTATCTGGATGATATATATTTCTGTGATTCTGCTATGTCTAGCTGTTGCTTTTCTGTTTTTCTTTCTGATTGTATGTTGTTACTTAAGCTTTTCCAAAGTCTGTAAATAGTAATCCTAACCCAAATAGGGGGAGATTGTTGGAACACCCTATTACTAATTTGGGTCAGGATCACTATGTCTCTAGAAACCTTTGCTTGACCTTCTGTATAGCTTAATAGGTCAATTAGAATTGAGTGTAAGAGTTAGTAGTCTAGGTCTGGAAGCTGCCCTGAAGACCAAGATTTTGTGTTTGGAGACTAAGTCAGATCGTCGAGCTCAGCACGACGATTCGTCGAACTCCGGTCGACGATCGTCTAGCTCAACTTCGACAGATCGTCGAACTCCATTTGACGATCGCTGAGCTCAACTTCATTATATCGTCGAACTCCATTCAACGATCGGTGAGCTCAGGTCGACGATCTTGACTCTGCTTTGGATCTTTATCTCTGAGCTCAGTTCGACGATCTTTGAGCTCAGATCGACGACTTTTTGCTGCTGTATATTTCCAGATCGCTGAGCTCAGCTCGACGATAGCAGAGCTCAGTTCGACGATTTCAGATAACTTCCAGGATATTTCTTATTTCAAATTCAAATCAGTTAGGAGTTATTCTGCAATTAATTCAGAGATTTGCTAGCCGTTTGTATTCATTTCTAGACCAAGTTTCAAGGGATTTTTAAAGGAATATTTTTATGGACTTTCCTCCAGAAGAGATTATGCAGTTAAGGATGCAATTAATGCAGGCCAACGGCTATACTTGACAGAGAATGTTATTCTATTCTGTACCAGAGAATAAAAGATAGAACTTTTTGAATCTCTCACAAGAAGCTAACACACAATACAGAGAGAGAAGACAGATTACATAGACACATTCAAAAATCTTCTGTCACAAAGAATTCTGAAGAACACTCATCCAAGGAGATCAAGCTTTTTCAAATCTTCAGTTCTCTGTAGTTTTCAAAGTGTTCAAGGCCAACATATTTCCAGACTCCAGACACTCAACATTTCAGCTATTGCTGAAATCATCTATTGCTGGAGTTCAATCTTTGAAGGCTTATCACCCTCAGCAAAGCTTATCTTCCTGAAGATCTCAAGGATTCAGGGGGAGCTTTGACATCAACAATCCACATAGTCTTCTCAGTTGTTTGAGAAAGAGAAGACTGTCATCACTCTCTCACCCCCAGTCTGTAAAGGGTTTCTTAAACTCCCTTCAAAAGTTTGAGCTTGGTTTTTGAGCACCTTGTCAAAAGCTCATTGGTGGCAAGACACCTGATCAAAAAATCTGCTTTGGTTTTTGAGCACCTTATCAAAAGCTCATTGGTGCCCAGGACACCTGATCAACTCATCCTGCAGTGGATTCCTACCTAGGGTGGTAGAAGAGTGGATGTACCCAAGTTTAGGGGAACCACTATATTTCCTTGTGTCTTCTGCTTTTGCTTGCTTTTATTTTTGTTTCTGGCCTTGATTTCTCTGTGCTTAGTGTTTGTTTAACTTAGTGCTGTGATTAGATTTAGTATTGCTTCCCTGCTCACACATATTACAACAATTGTTATAAAAAGTTTCAAAGCACCATATACTCTATTCACCCCCCCCCCCCTCTAGAGTATATCAGATCTAGCTGCACTTTCAGCGACTATGATTATAAGATCCACTACCATTCGGGGAAAGCGAACACAGTAGCAGATGCTTTGAGTAGGAGGGCCTGCACTTCTGGACCGGAGCCTCAGTTGATGTCTATAGAGCTGCTACGGATGATGGAAGACATGCACATTACCATGGTATCTGAGGCCGAACCAGTGGTATATCGAGAGTATTTGAGCTCAGTGATCAGTGATGATGATATACGGGAGCGCATCCGAACACATCAGAGGTTGGATGCTGCATTACATCCGATTTTCAGTGCCCTGGAAAGGGGCAAGGTTGAGGACTACACGCTACAGGATGATCTTCTTCGATTCCATGGACGCATTTACATACCAGCAGGGGGCAGTATCCGGGATGACATACTCAGAGAGGCTCATAGCTCCAGATATTCAGTGCATCCCGACATCACCAAGATGTGGGCAGATTTGCGGAGGTCTATGTATTGGTCTGGGATGAAGAGGGAGATCACTCATTTTGTGACATTCTGCGAGACATGTCAGCGCGTGAAGGCGGAATGTAAGAGCCCAGGAGGTTTGTTGCAGCCATTGCCAGTTCCAAAGTGGAAGTTCGAGGACATTGCTATGGATTTTGTGCACGGACTACCTCGCTCCCACTCTGGGCATGATTCTATATGGGTCATAGTAGACAGACTGACCAAGGTAGCGCGCTTTATTCCAGTTCGGAAGGATGCCCTAGTTACGATTATGGTGAGACTATTTGTGGAGCAGTTTGTCAGATACCATGGCATTCCCAGGACGATTGTTTCGGACCGTGATGGTCGGTTCACTTCGAGCGAGTGGAGGGTCGTGCATGCTTACTTTTGCTCTCGGCTTACTTTTAGTACCGCCTTTCACCCGCAGACCGATGGACAGACCAAGCGGACCATCCGGACCATGGAGTATCTACTCCGACTGTGCATATTGGATACAGGGAAGCCTTGGGAAAGGCTACTGCCACTGATCGAATTCTCCTACAATAACAGCCACCAGGCTAGCATCAGGATGGCTCCTTATGAGGCTTTATGGGAGGAAATGCCGGACACCGCTATCATGGGTTCAGGATGTGGATACCAAGGCTCTTGGATCTGATTATATAAAGGATACTGAGGCTCAGGTACATTTGATCAGGGATCGGCTGCTAGAGGCCCAGAGCAGATAGGCGAAGTATTATGATGCTCGGCACTGAAAGGTGGAGTTCCAGGTTGGATACAGGGTTTTCTTGAAAATACGTCCAGTACACGGTGTCTCTCGGGTGCGGAGGCACAAGAAGCTCAGTCCTCGATACATGGGGCCGTACTTGATCCTGGAGCGTATCGGCCCCTTAGCTTACTGACTGCAGCTGCCACCGAAGTTGGGTGCACTACATGACGTTTTCCATGTCTCTTCCTTGCGAAGAGCTCTCCTACGGTCGGAGCAGCATGTTACTACTACAGCCGGTCCGATAGCGCCAGATAGATTCATCAGATTGGAGCCGATCCGGATTGATGATACAGATGTCCGAGTGTTGCAGAAGAAGAAGGTCCCTCTTGTGAAGGTGCTGTGGTCTAACCATGGACACACTTGGGAGCCGAGGGATCTAATGCTGGAGCGACACCCGGAGCTGTTCACTTCAGGTATACTTTAGTTTACACGTTAAAATTTCTTATAATTCTTGCAAGTAGAACCCGTAGACCCGAACTTAAATTTCGGGGACGAAATTATTTTCTTGTTTATTGGGATTTGTAACATCCCATGTTACTTTTAGACCCCTCAACTTAGATTGGGTTAGGCATGGGGTGGGTGATAGGGGATTTAGCTAGGTTTGACACTGGGTAGTGGGTTGTAGCCATGTGGGCCCATTAAGGGGCAAAAGTCAAACTAGCCTAAATAGGAACCCTAACCACACCATGAACCCACCACATTGCCCTAACCCTAAAACAATCTAGGTGGACCCTAGGGCATGCCATTAGGTCAACCCTTTGACCCTAATTGACCAAAGTCAGCCATGGCCCTAATATGGTCAAACCTATACCTATAGGCCCAATTAGCCCAAGTGGGGCATCCCCTTGGCCCAACCCAAGTTGGGTGGTGCCACTAGGCTCATGACCATCAAAGTGGGGTCAGCCCACTCACCTTGGTTGACCAAGTCAACTCAAGTCAACCAAGTCAACTCATTTAGCCTAAAAGAGAAAATGAAGGCCAAGCCCATTCCCATTGGGCTAAGTCCATCCAAATCAGCCCAAGCCCAACCCAAGTGGTCAAAGACAACTTCTAACCCCCAAAATCAGGCGAGAGAGTGCATGCAAAGGGGTAGAAATGGGATTTTAAGAGGAAGAGGAGAGAGAAATGGGGACGAAGAGGAAGGGTGGCCACATGGCCACCCCTTCAGCTGCAATTCTCTGCCCAACACATGCCGGTCGGCCTCCTCAGGCAATTCCAGAAGAATTTAGAGCATGGTGACCAATTGGCACCATGGGTGGAGCAACCAAAGCTCAACCCGACCCCCCCCCCCCCATTGGAGTTATCTCCACATACACCCCCTCTCAGCCCAAATCACCCCCACCATCAGCTTCAGAGAGAGGAGAGGAGTGGAAATCGACTACAGGATCGAAGCGAACGGTGGAGAATCGTGATTTTGAGCAGGAGATCGTCGGAGCTGTAGAACCATGGCCACCCGCCGCCAAACTCGCTGTCGCACCGCCATACAGGTTCGTTTCACCTCACCTCTACCCGTGCTAGATTTCTAGATCTTTAGGGAGAGATATCAGGCTCAATTGAGCCTGATGCCATGGGAGAAATGAGTGATTTTTCTAAGCTTTCTTAACCGCTCGGGATCGCCGTCGCCGCCGTCTCCCGCCTCCCCATCACCGGGAAACGATAGCCACCACCACCGTGAAGGTGATGGCACCGTTGGCCGGGCGTGGCGCCGCCTCTGGTGGCCGGAAATTGCCCCACAATATCCCCAGGTCGGCTCGATCTCAGTCATTGGATGGGTGGAGAAGATAAACGGATGCCGTCCATTTCTGCTTTAAGATTCGTGCTGTGCATTATTTTAAAATCAAATTATTTTATTATATATTAAATGAAATGAAATCAAATTATTGTCACACTTATTCAGTGACATTGCATGTCATATTTAGGCCTCTTAGAGGCATTTCCAGAACCTGGACTCTAAATGGACATTATAGCGGCCTGTCTTACCTTTAATTTGCCACCTTAAATTTGTGATTTGGTGTAGTATACAGTCTTGTAGGGCCATTTTCCTAGGACAGGTCCTAGACAAGGGCAGAACTTCATTTTGATGCCCAGGTCAAACCAGCAATCAACATGGCCCCAACTTTTGGGTACTTACATGATTAGGGCATATTTAGCCCCTACCAAAAATTGAGAAGTTTTGGGGATATATTTCCTATAGTTTTTGCTTAATCATCAAAAAGTAAATAAATGACATAATGTGCGTTGTATGGCTCCAAATGGCCCCAAATGTTGGTGACATGTCCTTAGGGGCATTATTAGTGTGTGTTTACAATTTCAGCCAATTTGGACAACAGCAAGTTAGGTAAATCCACTTGCATGTGTTGGCTTGATATAGACTTGGTGTGCATTTAGCCTAAAATGAAATATTGTGTATTCAACCAACTTGGAACACTCAAAAATCCTGATTTTATTTATAGAGACATATTAGGGTGTAATATACCCCTCATAGAAATAATGGGATTTTTGGAAGCAAAAAATCCCATTATTTGGAATTTTTGGAAGAATTGGACTTTTGATAAATAACTTTTAGAATAGGCTTATCCATGAGATAAAAACCCAAATTTTGTCAAGGTCAATATCATGTCAGACTTAGCTCCTGAAAAATTTTATTTCTTTGTTTGATAAATTTTAAGTGGAGTTATGTAGAAATTACAATTTTGCCATTATCACATTTATGTATAAAATTGATGGAATATTGAGTAGAAAATTATGAAAACTTTTGTAGGGTTGTATTTGTGAATAAATAATCTTGGATATTTATCTCAGCATTTTTGGATGAATCAGTAAATTTTTAAAGCTTATAGTGGCATTTTGATAAATTGTAAAGAATTGCATTTGGTAGGCCATTACACTATAGAAGTTGATGAAACTCTGCCATTAGCCTTAAAATAATGATATATAATCTCTGTAATTTTCCTAGAATTTTCAGTAATATATTCCTCTTACTTCATTTGGAAAATGACAATTGAATGAATTTTGTATTAATTAAGGAATAAATATAATTATCAAAGGAAAATTATAAATTTTGGTAGACAACAATATGTCACCAAGATACATCTCAGGAAAAATTCCTTAGGTCAGTGGATTTAAATTTGGGATACTTCATGTTTTAAATGACCTAGGGGATTAAATTAATAATTTAATTAAAACCCTTAATGACTCAGGAAAATTATGGAAATTTATACTAGTCATCATGTAGGTCCATACCATCCTAGGATAATGATTTGAGGCATATGGATAGAGGAATTGGAAGTTCCATTTCGGAGTGATATTAGGTCATGGGTCGCGTATAACATAAATGAGTTAAAGTATAAGGACCGCCAGGGGATAGATCGACGTCGAGCTAGAGATTGAAGTTGGTGAATAACCCTGGTGGGTAGTATTGTTAGTGACGAGAATAAAAGTGCAAGTACTTAGGTAGTAACTGGAGTGGAGGCCGACGGAAGACTGTCGGTTTCCCGGTAATATCTTAAGTCATTATGATTATTCCAGAGCAACAATGAGAGCTGGGGTGAATTATGCGTAGTCATCAACTAAAGTAAATATCCTTGTGAAATGGAACTTTGGGCGTAACCCCATCGTAGTTCCTAGTGCCCCCGAGAGCCCTTCACCGGGTATACCCTGGGCAGTCCTGGGATTAACCTTAAATCACTAAGTATAATAACATGTAGACAAGAGTAGTCTAATAGGTTAAGACATTTGTCGTACATTCTCACCCATGTAGGGTTGGAGAGTTTCATGATATATGCTCACCCGTGTAGGGTTTGAGGGAATTGGAATAAAGGCACAATTGCGTGTTCTCACCCGTGTTGGGTTTGAGGGATTCAGGACAGGTTGGTCCTGTGAGCTATAGGCTCGGGATGAAATACTTGCATGTACATAAATATAGTGGCGGGGCATATGGTACTGGCCGTTCGTCACACCGATGGCAGTACGGTGCACCAGGCGGTTGTGAGGATTAGAGGGGCCAGTGGGTTGTTTTACACTGCGGTCTGGAGGACGATCCCCGATAACGCACATCCGACCCAACAAGACTAACGGGTTGTCAGCAAAGTACGTACGCGAGACTCTAGAGTGCACCTTGGACGTGTACAGAGGCGTATGAGAGGGGTCTAAGGTTTGGTAGTGTGCATACCGGCCTAAAAGTGGAGACGCCCGCTCCGCTGCTGTCGTATCCACAGCGGTGGTACCCGAGAGTGATGCTAGCTCTCAAAAAGTGGGAACTAAAGGTCTGTGATCACAGAGTCGTTGTGTGTGAGTTACACTTGCTTGTGCATAAAATTGCATCATAACATTCATTCATATTAGGTCATACGCTTCATAGATCCTTATCATATAAATTATTATGCGCTCTTTTATATGATAAGTTAAATTTCCTGGAAATCCTAACTTATATATTTGTATGGGCATTTATATAAGTTAGGGTACTTTTGTGATGGTAGTATAGTGGTAGAATAGTTTTATTTCCATGCTCTTACTTTCTGTTCTTTACTTCCTTACTAGTACTGCACTTTACTTACTTGTACCATATACTTAGAACTGCTAGAGTAGAATGATAATATCCATTATAACTGCTAGTTAGATCTTGTCACTTGTTTCCACCTTTGCTACCCCTTGTTGTCCTCCGCTTCGTCCTCCCGCTCGGTGCCTAGGAGTTGCGGGGCGAGGTGCGGAGGAAATGACTTAGTCTTTTTGACTAATGGTCGGTGACCATACTATTTTTAGGAGCTCATGGTGATGGAGCACCAGCACGACGAGGAGACAGGACTTGAGGAGCAGATACCGCTATAGCAGGCTACTACCACTACTGTGCGTCCTCAGGTGGGACGAGTTCTGATGTATTAGTATAGCTTCCGCTTTTATTTGAGAGAGAGATTTGATATGATGTACTGGGCATAAGCCCTTATTACTCTTTCATTTTGTACTCATTGCGGACTATGTTTCTGTACTTTTCATTCCATATATATGATATGTACTCTGTGACTTGTGGACTAGTAGATTTGTTACATTGCTATACTTCTTTCCTCATATTAGCCTACAGGTTATGTATATGATCGTAATAGCCGGCAGAATCGGCGTGTTGCGGTGTCGACTAACCCATGCGTTAGTACCACCATAAGACGGCGGTTTTGGGCATAAAACCCGGTAGCCCTCCTTGGTAAGGGGGAGGGGGGTCTTACACACAAAACTCACTCTCAACCTCGTCAGGCTGAAAAGTACGGTCATTGTCAATATCCATAGCAACCAGCTCCGCACTAATATCCCCTCCTAACACCTTATACATATCAAAACAGTCTTCTCTGATCCTAGGCGCAACGTCAGCAAACCCTTTTCTGCATCGATGATGGCTCTAGCAGTGACCAGGAACGGATGCCCCAGAATAATCGACGTCCCATCCGCATCCTCAATATCGAGGATAACGAAGTCGATCGGAAAGGACAACCCGTTCACCTCAACCATAAGATCCTCAACCACTCCAACTGATTTCTTCTTTGATCGATCAGCCAGCTACAGAATGACACTAGTGCGCCGAAGAATACCAGAGCCCAGCTCATGGAAGATGGATAACTGCATGAGATTGATGGACTCTCTAGAATCGCACAACGCATGACTAAGTGTAACACCTCCCCTGTAATGACCGTATAATATGGGTCCGGCCGGGGCCCCACAACATACGGACGCCACAGCTTTAGTATTATAAGATGATATAACTACCCATACTCAAAACTTTTTGCACAAAACAGCGGAAACACAAACAAGACTAGAAGTTATCCACCACTAAAAGAGTAATAACAATGGCTTTATGGCCTTACAACAAGTGTCCAAACTCAAATAATACATCAGGCAAGAAAGTGCATAGCACTCCTAGTCTACCTCGGCATGCAAGCCGGACAACATGAGTCTCAAACATACAACATCATATAAGTAGAGCTACAAAAGAGAGAAGCACTTCATGAAGCTTAGGCCTTTCTGGCCGGCGAGCTAGCTCCTCCATGCGATCCTTGCCCTGTAAAATTTATTAGTAACGTGGGTCAGCAAAGGCTGACCTCAAACTGTGTAACAAACACATCTCCTCTCGGCCGCTCCTAACGGACCCCGGGGTACTCATCCAACCTGCAAGTTAGCAATTCGTATGCAATATTCATAAGCAAGAAAAAGCAGCTACAGAAACAGGCTTGGATGTCACACACATCATACATGTTCTCAACTGGTTGAGCATATAATAAAAAGGGCCTACTTATGAAACATGTATGCAACAACCCGGGCTTCACCCAAGGCACCCTATCTCGTATGCATCTAGCACATCATCACATCACATGGGTACTCATCGTTTCCCCCTTGGCATAAAGCCACAAATAAAGGGGGTAACACAATTCCCCCCAACGGCACACAGGCCGCCAAATGGAACTCTTGCAAAGGCCCCACCCGCTCAAGGTCTTAGACCCGGGCTTGCCTACAAGCTCTGACGTCTCATGTCAGGATTCCAACAAACACAAACTGACTGATTGTAAGAAGCCTTGCCGGACCCCACCCGCTCATGGCCTCATTGCCCGGGCTCGCCCCCATGCTTGGCATTCTCGTAAGTCTCACAGAAGGGGACTAGTCTCACCGGGACACTCTCCACACATGACGTGAACGTCACGGGATAGCCAGCCGACCACAAAGACACAGCCACACCTTGGCACATCACAAACCAAGACAATTCCACCCTAGTCCCTCATTTATACTGCAGCGTTCCCGCGCACCAATGACACCATCTACAACTCATGCGGAGCTAACCTTGTCCACTAAGGAAACCATCTACCGCCACGACGAGCTAACCTTGTCCGGTTCCGACTACATGTACTCACTCGAGAAAAAGGGGAAAACATCACCACATCACAAACGACATCTTGCCGCAACGGAAACTCTACGAATCCTTAAAGTTCATATGCAACATCACCGAGTCGGACTAACGGTCGCGACTACGGCTTCACCCACCATGCCTAATCCACTAACGGAGCGGATCTCTAATGCAAATCATGCCGGGGACGGACTCAATCGACCCAGAGGTTCCTCTTGAACCTTGGCGACCCAAAAACCCTCTCATTTGAGTGTTTGGTGCCCAAAACTAGAAAAGAAATGATGCTAAGACATGCATCCTAAGACCGAGAGGAGAAGTGTCATTACCTTCCGACTCCTCTTGCCATTGCAAAAATAGCCGGATGAAAACCTTCGCAACGATCTAGCCTCCACGGATATGGACTCGGCTCGCGATTTGGAGCACCGAAGCTTCTCCTACAGCCCAAACCCTCCTTCACCTTCTTCCTTGCTCTCCCTTCTCTCTAGAATTTAGTAAGAGAAAAGCTTGAAGAATAATGAGGGTTTCCAAACCTATTCTCGGACTTAACTCCCTAAGAGCAGTTCTGGACCATCAGATCCCAAAATAAGGGAAAGAATGGCCACGATCCGTCTGAAAAATAAAATACATGGGCCGAACACAGTCTGGCACACGCCCGTGTCCAGGGCCGTGTCCCCCATTCGCCGTCTCAAATCGACACGCCTGGAATAGCACACGGGCATTCGACACGCCCGTGTTCGACCCGACACACTCGTGTCCCAACTGACACGGCCGTTTGGTCGGCCGTGTGCCTCCATCAACACAGCCCCGAAAACAACCCGAGAAGGACACTGCCTGGGACACGCCCGTATCCCAAGCCGTGTGCGAAGTCTCGACACTCGTCGACAGCCTTTGTGTCGACACCGCGGAAAAACGTCGAGCGAAGATCGTCGACCAAGCAGGACACGTCTTGTGACATGCCAGTGTCAGAGGCCGTGTGCCCCAGTCTCGACACTCGACACTCGACACTCGTCGAGTGAGCATCGTCGACTGAAGTTCGTCGACCGACCCACACGGCCTTGGACACGCCCGTGTCCTAGGCCGTGTGCCTTGTCTCGACACATTGTCGAGCGAAAATGTCGACACCCCGGGCCGAGTGTCGACACGGGCTCGACACGCCCTGCGACACGCCCGTGTCGACTACGCGGCCAAGTCGTTGAATCCAGCCTGACACAGCCTGGGACACGGGCGTGTCGGGACACGGGTGTGTCCCGGGCCGTGTGCCCCCTGCAAGAAACCAAAATTGGCCAGAAACGCAAATTGACCCTCTCTCAAAATCTGGGGTGTTACATTAAGCGCGGATCGCCCAATGGTACACGCAATCGTCAAACTCCCTTGATCTTTTTGTTTTATTGGCCAATCCCGCACCGCCATAGTAGGGCAATCCTCCCAGATCGAAACGCTGTCGCATAACTTAGAAGCCCGATTTTTCGCCAGAAGATCCTTCAAGTACTTCGCATAGTGCGACACCTGTGTCAGCAGGTCGACCATGGGAATGCTCACCTGAACACCCTTCAGAATGTCCTTAAACTTTTGTTGCTGCCTCTCTTTTCTGATATTTTGCAGCCTATGCGGAAATGGAGGCCTTACCCGCAGGAGTTGGACTTCAGGTGTAATGGCCACCAAGGGTTCCTTGGGTGGCTCATCAGTACTCTGCTAATCCCTGAGTTCAGAGGGTTGGTCCTCCCGACGTCCACGTTCATCCACCAGACTATCGCTTTTGAGGTTCATAACATTTACTATCTCGGCAGGACGGCAGACCCATAATTCCAGCATTTTACCGACGGCGAAAATAATATCTTGTAACTGTTGCAATATTACTGCTTGAGATCGCCACCACTTTCCAACCCATACCATAAAATGATGGATAAGCTGCTCGCACTCCTCGGCATTGTTAACTATGAACTGATAGTCCCCCACGGCTTCGGTAACGGGAGGCATCTTCCACAAACTGCTGGAGCGCACCACGTCATCCACTATCCGCCAAGCATCAGCCAAAGTCCTATTAAAGAGGGCGCCTCCAGCAGCAGTGTCGAACAGGTACCGAAATTGCTCATGAATACTAAAATAAAATGTTTGCAAGAACGGCATTCTAAACGCGTCCTGACCAGAACACTTGGATTGCAGCAACCGAAATCTTTCCCAAGCCTCACAGAAAGCCTCGCTAGAGATCTGCGTGAATGTGGCCAAATCTAAATTTGCATGCGTCAACTGCGCACGCGAACAATACTTTTTGAGGAATTGTACTTTAGCGCACTTCTATGAAGTTAGCTCGCTCTGGAGGATATCCCTATACCATAGTGTAGCTTTTCCAGCAACAGAAAATGTGAAAAGCCTAATCATAGCATTGTACTGCATGTCCCCAGCATAGCAAAAGGTGCCACAAAGCTCTAGGAAGCTATCAATATGAACCTGGGCATTCTCTCCCTGGATCCCATGAAACAAAAAATGCTTCGAGATAAACTTGATTAGCTCCGCAGATAGCTCAATGTTATCTACATCATGGTTGGAGGCTAGATGAGGTTCCAGCATTTTGAATTAGCCGTGGACAAAATTGAACTAAAAAGAACGAGTAACGAAGAGGACAGAATGGTCAATCAACAATCATCTATCTCAAAAAGAAAAATACACACAACGGTTGCACGTCCCCGGCAACGGCGCCAAAAACTTAATGCGACGACAAGTGTACCAATTGTAGTCAAGTAATAATGTGAGGATTGATGCGACGACATGTGTACCAATTGTATTCAAGTAATAATGTGAGGAGTTGAATCCCCGGATATCGATGTCTCAAGGAGTCCAAGTAGGGATTGTAATTTCGCTATATGAAAAAGGGATTGCAAGCGGGAAAGTAACCAAAGGGGGTTTTTGATTTGGATTCCTAAGTTAACAACAATAAGAAAACTATTGTGGGTCGCCGTCATCGCGTCTCTTTGGTGGATTAGTCAAGAGAGTAATAGGGAAGATGGATGAGCTAATGAGGGTCGCAATCACCTCTTCACAATGCATGATTCTAGCAATCGGTAGAACGGCACAATCACAACTTGAACAAGATAAAATCTGAAGTTCAACAACAATATCTAGAACTAAAATATATCAACACTTAGACATGCTGCAATACTCAAGCTATCAATGTTCTTACACATCAATCCAACACCCAGATATGCAGAAAAAGAAATACTACAAGTAACGGGGAAGAGAAACAACCAAATGCATGAAGTCTCTCCGAGATTCCCAGCCGGATTCAAGGGTTGTCGGGCCTTGTCCGAAGTCGGTCTACGGTTGACGTCCGGGAACCAAAAAGGGCTGTCACTTCCTTCGAATATCCTGTCTTCTTCGTGAATAATCGCTGGCTAGTTCTAACAGTAGAACTTCATGGATGCAGCAACCTTTGAGCTTGACATGGAGCTTGGAGCTTGGAGATGACAGTGGTGGCCGGAGATGAAGAAGTTGCTAGCTCTTAGAGTAAAAATCGTGGTCGTATCAACTCTCCAAGGAGGAGAGAGAAAGTAAAGGCTAGGGAAAGTTTCCCCGCTCAAAAGAGCAGAAAATGGCGGCTGGGTCGGAATGGATCGGAACTCCTCCCAAGAACAAGAAATATGCGCTTTAAATAGAAGCAGATCAGAAAAATAGGCATGCACAGTTTGGCGAACCACCGTGCGCAAACCGTGCGATATTAACTTCGAGATCAGGCCAGCGGAAGGAGAAGCATTGACCCATGCATTTTACTTCGCGCATGGGCAGTGTTGAAGTTTTTCAAAGTGCTCAGCAAGATAGCCTAAAGCCAAATTAATATTCTCAGCACTACGAAGATCACCCCTTGATCCAGCAGAAGCCCAAAGAGCAAGCTTAACACCAAATGCAAATGGAAGAACAAGCAGATCTTATATTTAAACTTCTTTACAAGGCGAGATATACGTGGCGAGACATGATTTCTCCAGTACATAAGGAAACAGAAAGAACAAAAAACAAGCCGAGCGGACAGCACTGGAGACCGCCAAGACCGCCCAATCAGCCGTTGTCGCCAAAGCCTCCCGAACTGCGGCTTCTACAAGTAGAATAGAACACGGAGTCCACCGAGACCACGAGGTCGCGCAGACACACCATTATTTGCTGACTGCTACTGAACTGAAGAACAGACCGCCTACCCGCTTGAGTCCGGCAGACAGGTTATTGGACTTGGAAATGCTAAAGAAGAGAAGAACTGATAAGCCGCAGAAGCGACCTGCTGAGACCGCAGAGACCGCAGAGACCGCAAACTTCACTGATCCTGACTGAAGTCAAAGCCAAACTCCTGGCTCCTCAATGCTAGTCGCGTGACCTGCACACAACAAACATTTATCTCTACTCAACCTGCGCGGACAGGAAAAACCAGACCGCAACAATTGACCAAGTCCCACTTACTGTTCACTCAGTTAATGTAGATATGCTCGGGGGTCTATTTATAGGCGAGGTGAGGAGTGTGGTCACCAGCATAGTGAATAGAGTCACCACCCCAGCCCACGCGCTAACACAACCCTGTCCGCCGATTCTGCAAAGACTTAGCCGGGTTTCAACTAAATCGCCAGGAGCCAAGGCAAAGATGTTCACCATCAGGCGGACTCGCACCAGTCCGCCCACACTATGCGGACATGGCACCAGCCCGCATAGCCCGCAAACACCACCGCTCATGGACAGCCACAAACTCAACTGCATCAGTCCGCATACTAAATGTAAGGAAACAGTCCGCTCAGCTCGAAAACAATGCCTCAGTCCGCCACGAGTCCACGACCAACAGGCAGTCCGCCCGGTCAACAGCGGACACAGCGGACAATGCGGACACCTTGAACTTATCACAGAATGTGACTAAGTCCAGTAAACCAACAAGAGCCAGGCGCGAGCTCGGCGGACAAAGCCCAGTCCGCCAACACCCAAAGCAGATCGCCAACAAAGAAAGCGGCTAACTCCCAAAGCAACATCGGAAAGCATGGCAAGAACCATAGTTAATCTCCAAGGCCAGTCCGCAACAGCGGACACCGCGGACTCAAACTCCAATTCTCCTGGTTACACAAGAGTTTGCTAATTTGCAAGGCCGCAAATCAAGCTGAGCACCGCCAACAGTCCACGAATCGCGGTCCGCTCAGGCCGCTTCGCTAGAAGCCCGTCTTCCTTGGCCATAGGCCAACCAGGCCGCACAACAGACTGCTCAGGCTACACACTAGGCCACATGGGCCTCTCCTCAAGAAAAACCATGCCACCAAGACCAATCCATGGTCACCCAGGCTGCAACCCGCAGTCCGCTGAGGCCACGGACTCAGACCGCTTAGGCCGCCTAGGCCGCCCGGCCTGCACATCAACCACTTTCACTTGACAAATTTCAACACTCTCCCTTGAAGTGAGAAGTGGTGATCAAGCCCAGCAAGCTTCGTAACCGTTGAAATGGCCCCTTCAACAGCGGCTTCGTGAAGATGTCAGCAAGATTATCTTCATTCCGAACATGCCCGACCAGAAGAGATCCCTCCAACACCTTCTCCCTTATGAAGTGGTGCTCGATCTCAATATATTTGGTCCTTGCATGACACACTTGATTATTTACCAGTTTGAGAGCACTCTCATTGTCAGCCCGGAGTAAAGTAGGACCTTTCACTTCCTCATGAACATCTTCTACAAGCCTCCTCAACCAAATTGCTTCTAGAGCAGCCAAGGCTGAAGCCTTATACTCGGCCTCTGTAGTTGAGACGAACATCGAGTCTTGCTTCTTGCTACACCACGAGATGCAACCTGATCCACAAGTGAACACATAACCCGAAGTTGATCTCCGATCATCCGAGTCACCACCGTAATCAGCATTCGTGTACCCAAGCAAAGCAAAGTCCGTGTCCCTTCTATAGAGAAGTCCCATATTAGAAGTTGCCTTGACATACTTCAAGATGTTCTTTGCCGCTACCAGATGAGACTTACTTGGTTCAGCCATAAACCAACTTACTCGGACAACAACATAAGCAATGTCTGGCCTTGTAATCGTCGGGTAGATCAAGCTCCCAACTAGAGCTCTGAACACCAAGGGATCAGGAAGAATCCTTCCCTCATCTCATCGAAGCTTCAGCCATGATCCAGTGGAGTAGAGCAACTCTTTCCTTCTACCATGCCGAATCAATTCACAATGTAATCCGCATATCCCTTTTGGCAAATGAGTATCCCGCTCTCCTTCCTCTCCACTTCAAGACCAAGAAAGTGATGAAGCTCTCCCAAGTCTTTCATCTCGAAGCGTATAGCAAGCTCAGCCCTGAGCCTAGCTACTTCCTCCTCCGAATTCCCTATGATGATCATATCATCCACATATAGCAGGACCAAGACGTGAAGCTCCCCCTTCTTCTTGATGAACAAACTTGAATTCGAGTTGGAAAAAAGATATCCGTAGAATTGAAGATACTCTGCTATCTTCCCATACCAAGCTCTTGGAGCTTACTTCAACCCGTAGAGAGCCTTCCTGAGTTTGCAGACATAGTCCGGATGAACTTCAGAAACAAATCCAAGTGGATGATCCATGAAGATGTCCTTATCAATTTCTCTATAAAGAAAAGCATTCTTCACATCAAACTGCCACATCCTCCATCCCTTGCAAGCAGCCAAGGCGATCACCACCTGAACCGAAGTCATCTTTGCATCTGGACTAAATGTCTCCTCATAGTCTTCTCCATACTGTTGAGAGAATACTCGAGCAACCAGATGATCTTTATATCTATCAATGCTCCCATCAGCCTTCTTCTTCAAATTATACACCCACTTGCAAGTCACTGGAGTAATGCAATCAACCTTGGGCACAAGGTCTCAGGTTTCATTCTTCTTGAGAGCAGCAATCTCTTCCCTCATGACATCATCCTACTCCTTCACTCCAGTGTCCTCATTGAAGTTTGCAGACTCTCGCTCATCCAAAGGACCTGTAAAGAAGCAGGAGAGAAAACTCACTACATTCTCATCGCAGTACCGGGCAGTAGGCTTGATAGTCCTCTTCGACCTTTGCAAGGTCTGCTCCTTGCTCACTACCTCTGTTGCTCCTTCAAGCTCAACTCCAACTTCAGGCAAGCATTGAGCAATGCTCCCCCTGCTTCCTGAGCCAGAAACGTCAGCACTAGAGCTTGAAACAATAGGAGTTGCTGGTGAAACAACGAGCTCCTCTTCCAGAAGTTCAGCAGTCAACTTCTGCTCTTCATCAACCTTGCTCTTTGGTAGATCAACTGACCCACCTCCATACGACATCAGTTCATCAAAGACCGCGTCTCTTGATACAACAAAACTCTTTATCGCAAGATCCATGCATTTCCATTCCTTCTTCCGCTCATCATAGTCAACAAAGGCAAGCTTCCTTGCCTTTGCATCAAGCTTTGTCCTTGAAGCATCCAGGATATGCACATAGCAAGTTGATCCAAACACCTGAAGGTGTTCCACACTTGTCTTCTCCTTTAACAACATCTTAAAAGGAGTCTTCACGTTGATCGGGTTGAGCGGCATTCGATTGATGACATAAGAAGCACAAGACATCCCCTCTGCCCAGAAGGACCTAGGAATGTCTTTCCCATGAAGCCAACACTTGCAGGTTTCCGTCAGATGACGGATCTTCCGCTCCACTACTCCATTTTGTTGCAGCGTATGAGCACAAGTGAGCTATCTTTGGATCCCGTGCTTCCTGCAGAAGTTAGAAAGTTCAGAGGAGATAAACTCACCACTGTTGTCTGTTCAAAACTTCTTGATCCACAAGCTAAGCCGGCCCTGTAACGTCCCGAATCGCTCTAGGCCCCTAGTGTGTGTGTTTTGAGTCAGGAGGGTTGACTCGAGTCTTGAGATGTGCAGGGAATTGGACTGCACTTGTGGAGAAGTGGAGAGATCAGTGTAAAAAGACACGGGTGTGACACGGGTAGTGACACGGGCGTGTCCCTACCCGTGTGCTCAACTTGACACGGGTAGTGACACGGGCGTGTCCCTACCCGTGTGCGTCGAGTTGAGCTCGACGAGCCGTGTCGAGATCGTCGAACTATGTCGACACCAGGTGACACGGGTAGTGACACGGCCGTGTCCCTACCCGTGTGCGTCGAGGTGGTCTCGACGAAGCGTGTCGAGATCATCGAGATGCGTCGAGATAGTCGAGCGGGGGACACGGGTAGTGACACGGGCGTGTCCCTACCCGTGTGCGTCGAGTTGAGCTCGACGAGAAGTGTCGAGATGCAACCCGAGAAGTACACGACCAATGACACGGTCAGGCACACGGCCGTGTCATGTGAACACGGGTCGGGACACGGGCGTGTCCCTACCCGTGTCAAACATTGAACCGACATGGAAACCGCCACGGCCGTTTCGCGGAAGCGGGACACGGGTACGGACACGACCGTGTCCCTACCCGTGTCATATTTTGTTTATAAGGGGCAGAGGAAACCCTAGCCGTTTTCACTCTCATTTCACCCCCTATCTCCTGTGAGAACTCCTGGTGAGAGGAAAACCGCTGGAGCAAGTTCTACCGGAGGAGATTCGCCATCGCCGTGAAAGAGAAGATGCCGCCGAGGAGAACTACGCGATCCATGGCAAGAAATGGTGGTACCGCTGGAGCCAATGTGAGTTTCCTACCCTCTCCCTTGGTGCTAGATCTTAGATATATAGGAGAGACATCGACTCAAGAGAGTCTTGATGGAGAGGAGAAGATTTCTAGGTTAGGCCATGTTAGAACTTGTGTTCTAGACTTTAGATCTCTTCAACCTTTCCCCTTTTCTTCAATACGACGATGGGTGAATGGTTTCGTGAGGAGTTTTGTCCCTTGAGGTTGAATAAGGGAGGAGGACATTTCTGGAAAATTTAGGAAGGATCGCTTGAGGAGGAAGACGGTCCGATGCCGTTCATTTTCTTTAAGATGCGCGCAGAATCTGTATTCTGCGCGCAGCGATCTTGTAGGCCATTTTCTTGTAGGTTATGTGCAGATCTGGGGTTTTGGCTAAACACGAAAGTTGTAGCCCTCGGAAATACCTTTCCAACGAGTGGTTGCACGACTTCAGGTGATGTCTGTGGCCCCGGGAAAACCTAATCGAGTTTGCTGTCCGGCAATTCCTGTACACAGAAATTGTGTTTTGTGCGCAGTGAACTTTGAAGCCGATTTCGAGTAAGTTATTTTCAGATCTGGGTTGTGACCTGAATATGAAAGTTGTAGATCATGGAAATACCTTTCCATCGAGGGGTTACATGACTTCACCGGATTCCTGTAGCCTCGGGAATCTCCGGTTGAAGTTGCTATCCAGACTATTCCTGCACTTAAAAATCTGGGTTTATAATATTTGGATTTGGATTCGGAGAAACTAATATTACAGGTAACCCTGAGGCTTGGATAAACTCTTATGAATAATTAATTCAGTTGCATAAATGATGAAGATTATTAATCGGATTCCATGTGATAGAATTGTAAGATAGTATACTTGAATGATTTGACTTGTTAGAAGTTAGTAGATTTTTATACATGTGCATCTTGATATATTGTGATGAAATCACCTGATACGACATATAGAAGGATAACTCATGGCCATGTGAATGTTGAATAGTGGATTGAATTTGGTAGTCCAATACTTAGAGCGTCGCCTTCCTATGGGTAGTATTGTGTAAGTTTGTAAGTGCGGTGTTGACCGCCACTTGTTTTGGTTGTGTTGAGATAAGGTGTGGATGGATGGTTGGGCTGTGCCCTCGTGTTTACTTCCGAGGCCCCTTCCATGATATGTTGATGTGGAATTTGCATGTGGTGTGAGTCGACATGCGGTGTCGTAATCCTGGGTTAAGGATAGTGTGGCAGGTCTACGGGCTCGCCAGTCGTCACACCGACGGGAGTTGGCAGTTAGACTTGGTCGGTTTGGGCTGTGTCCTCGGTGTTCACGTCCCGAGGCCCCTCCGGCCATGTGAACGGTTGGGTTGTGTCCTCGTGCTTTCTTCCGAGGCCCCTTCCGGGTCACGCAAGGCCAGTTCGGGCTGTGTTCTTGGTGCACATCTACCCAAGACCCCGCTGGGCCATAGTACGCATGGGCTCCGCTGTTGTGTTCTTAGCGTTGAGGCGTACGGAGGCCTAGGTGAAGTAGTGTGATACCCGCCTAGTAGTAGAAGTGCCCGTTCTACTGTCACCGCCTGGCCACGGCGGCTGATGCCTGAGAGGTTAGCTACCTGCTCGAAAAGTGGGAACTATAGTCTGTGTCGACATAGCAATTGCATGGGTGTGCATGGGTGAGTCATTGCATAGCATTCATAGCATTTCATATCATTGCACAACAAGATCCTCATCGTATAAGTTTGTATGAGCACTCTTATACGATGAGTTACTTTTATGTAACCCGATCCTTAACTTATAAGTTTGTATGGGCATTCTTATAAGTTAAGTTACTTTCCTGCTGTTACTTATACTTGCTAGTTTAGTGTAGCTCTTACATAAATGTTGATTATGATACTGTTACTCTTACACTACTGCCACCTGCCTGTACTTCCTTTACTTACATACTTGTTATATACTATACACTTGTTCCTTTTCTTCGCCCGGTGCCGAGGAGTCGCCGGGGGAGCGGATGTGAAACCACTTAGTCGTTTCGACTAACGATTGCTACGTCTTCCTTTTTAGGAGGTCATGCCGCAGGTGGAGCAGCCGCAGACTACGCAGCAGGACAGCCAGGCCAGGATGACAGGGCCTGAGGTGACGGTGTCGTCGATACCGTCAGTTACCGATGTTAGTTCTATTACTCTGTTGTAGCCCGTTTGGGCAATGTTTAGCTGTACTCTGATATATTGTAGAAGCATGTTTTAGCTTCTCCTTATTGATGTATTTGGACATTATAACTTAGTGTGGATTTGACTTCTCTTGCTTATTTATTTGGTTGGGTTGGCATGATTTATCGATATTGTTGTAGCCGGCGGAATAGGCGTCTTGTGGTACAGGTTAGCCCGTGTGCTAATGCTACCGCAAGGCGGCTGTTCCGGGCATAAGACTCCCCCTTCGTGCCGTATTTTGGGATCCGGGGGGGGGGGGAGTCTTACAAATGGTATCAGTTTGCCACGATCCTCAACTAAGAAGTCATTCAACAATGGTGCCACCCCCGTTTGGTTAGTCAGTTTGGGGACAAACTGACTTAGCGGAAGCAGTGGTGTGCCCATATGTAATTCACATTAAGTTTGTCCAACTTTGACCTTAAGTTTAGCCAACCTGACCACAAATTTGTCGTGTATGTGTAGGTTCCACTGCATGTTGAGCCGATGGGGGGTACTCTTACCCCTCCCATACCCACTCAATTCCAACAGTCTGAGTTGGGGCAGACGCTCACCGCCATTCTTGATGCTTTTAAGGCACAGCAGGCTCCGGTGCAACAACAGGCCCCGAGCTCCAACTGGCTGAGCACCTTCCGTGCTCTCTCCCCTCCCGTATACCTTGGGACGGAGTCAGCCGTACGTACAGAGGAATGGCTAGATACGATACAGGAGTTGTTGGCTGGTATCCGTTGCCCAGCCAACATGGCAGTGACATTGGCAGTGTCCGTCTTGGACTTACATGCGAAGAGGTGGTGGAAGTCCCTCATGGGCTCTACCTTCCAAGGCCGGATCTACACTGAGATAAGTTGGAGTGAATTCTCGGGTATTTTCTTGGAGCACTTTATCCCTACATCGGCCCGAGATGAGCTTGAGCAGAGGTTCCTTCTACTAAAGCAGAGATCAAAGTCGGTTACAGAATACCAGCGGGAATTCCAGCATCTCGCAAGGTTTGCGGACTCTTATGAGTTGGATGACAGAGGTTATGCCAAGCGCTTCTATAAAGGGCTGCGAGATCCCCTAAGGCAGTCCCTTTTGTTTATAGCAGATGGTAGCTTGGCGGAGATCATTGATATGGCGAAAAGATTGGAGGCGGACCACCTGGGATGTAGTAAGAGGCCTGCGGAGGGCGTGATGGAAGCCGGCCCAAGTAATAGAAGGAGGCGGGACTTCAGAGGAGGAAGAGGTTATCAAAGAGGTGGAGGGCGTGTCCACCGAAACTATAGGGTGGAGCATCCAGTTCCGCAGCCGCCTGCGTTGCCTCCACCCCCACAGCCTCAGCGATTTCAACAACCTGAAGGGCGTCGTGGTCTGGTGTGCTTCGAATGCAACCAGCCGGGCCACATCCGGCGTTTTTGCCCGCAGCTATATGGGAACGCCCCTCCTGCTCTCCCTCCTGCTCTCCGTCCTGCTCTCCCTCCAGCAACTCCACGAGGGCGGGGATATATGCGTGGTCGAGGACGAGGACCGCCAAGAGGAAACCCCGGACCGGTCCGGGATCAGGTGTACGCGCTTGACATGGCGCAGGAACGGAACCCACAAGATGTGATTGCAGGTATGATTTAATTAATTTACATATTTGCATGGTCTAACTTGAATTGATTAGAACTTACTAGCCACTAGCAATAAGTTTTGGTTGTTGGTACTTAGGCAACGTGATTATTGGCGGGAAGACAGCCTATGCGCTGTTCGATACCGGTGCCTCACACTCATTTGTGTCCGAGGATTTCATAAAAGACGTGGAGGATGTACAGTACTTCACTGGCATAGCCCGACGTGTACGCCTTCCGGATGGCTCGGAGATGATCGCAACTTCCAAGTGCGAGTTTGAGTTATTTATTGATGGGAAGGCCTTTGATACGCCAGCCACGGTTCTGAGAATGCCGGAGTTTGACATCATTTTGGGCATGGTATGGCTGGATTGGCACATCGCGAGGATCGACTGCGCGGAGAAGCGGATCTATTTGAGACATGGAGACTCTGACGTCATCTTCCAAGGTATTGGCTTCGCACCTCGCATGATGTTATCTTCCGTCCAGGTTGTAAAATCCCATAGGAAGGGGGACGAGGTCTTCATGATCTGGTTCGAGTTGAAGGAGGAAGCGTTGGAATTAAAGGATGTACGGGTTGTGCGGGATTTTCCCGAGGTATTTCCTGAGAAGCTACCAGGATTACCTCCGCATAGAGAGGTTGACTTCCAGATCAATCTAGTACCAGGTGCCAAGCCTGTATCCAAGGCTCCGTGCAGAATGGCTCCGAAAGAACTCGCGGAGTTTAGAGTTCAATTGCAAGAACTGGTGGATTCAGGGTTCGTTCGCCCCAGTTCATCACCATGGAGAGCCCCTGTGCTGTTCGTAAAGAAGAAGGATGGAACCCTGCGATTGTGCATAGATTATCGGGAACTCAATCGGTTGACGGTACGGAACACTTACCCACTACCTCGGATAGATGAGTTGTTCGATCAACTAGTGGGAGCACATTGGTTTTCTAAATTGGATTTGCGCTTCGGATACTATCAGTTGAGGATACAAGAAGGGGACATCCAGAAAACGGCCTTCAGTTCGAGATATGGTTTGTATGAGTTCACAGTAATGCCATTTGGGCTCACAAATGCCCCTTCGGCCTTCATGAGTTTGATGAACAAGGTGTTTGAACCATATTTGGACATCTTCGTCATTGTTTTCATCGACGACATCTTGGTCTACTCAAAGACGGAGGAGGAGCATGTCGAGCACCTGACCTTGGTTTTGAAGAAATTGAAGGAGCATGCCTTGTATGCCAAGTTTAGCAAGTGTGAATTCTGGCTTAAGGAGGTAGCCTTCTTGGGGCATGTGATCAGTGGAGCAGGATTAGCGGTGGATCCAGCGAAGGTGCGAGCCGTGAAGGAGTGGTCGCCCTTGAAGTCGGCGGCCGATGTACGAAGCTTTCTTGGACTTGCTGGGTACTACCGCAAGTTCGTGAAAGGATTCTCCAAGATCGCTCTTCCCCTTACCTCCTTGACGAAAAAGGGTGTGCCATTTGAGTGGACACCTCAATGTGAAGTGGCATTTCAAGAGCTGAAGGATAGGCTTACCTCCGCCCCCATCCTTGCACTTCCGTCGGGGAAGGAAGGATTCCAAGTTTACACGGACGCTTCATATCAAGGGATGGGAGCGGTATTGATGCAGCATGGGCATGTGATCGCTTATGCTTCAAGGCAGTTAAAGAAACATGAAATCAATTACCCGGTTCATGATTTGGAGTTGGGAGCGGTGGTGTTCGCTTTGAAGGTCTGGAGGCATCATTTATATGGCGTCCACTGCGAGATCTTTTCCGATCACAAAAACTTGAAGTATGTTCACACTCAGAAGGAGTTGGACCTGAGACAACGGCGGTGGTTGGAATTTCTATGCGACTATGAGTTCACCATGAACTACCACCCCGGGAAAGCGAACTCGGTAGCCGATGCCTTGAGTAGAAAAGCGCCAGGCTCTAGCCCAGAGTCTCAGTTGATGAGTATGGAGTTAGCTCGGATGATCGAGGAGATGGAAATTACTCTAGTATTCAAGGCTCCTTCGGCAGAGTATGCGAAGTATTTGGCCAACATGAGCATAGTTTGTGATATCCGAGACCGGATTCGGGTGGAGCAAGGAATGGATGCGGCCTTGGCCCCGACAATCAAGGCAATTGAAGATGGGACCACCAATGAGTACACACTCAAAGACGGCCTCGTTTATTTTCGTGGCCGACTCTATATTCCCAAGGGTGGCAAAATTCGGGAGGATATCTTGAGAGAGGCACATTCCTCTCAATATTCAGTGCACCCGGGTATTGCTAAGATGTACGCCGGATTGCGAAAGACCATGTGTTGGCCCGGAATGAAGAAGGATGTCCGGTACTATGTCACTCATTGTGAAGCATGTCAAAGAGTGAAGGCTGAATGCAGGAGTCCCGGTGGTTTGTTGCAGTCGCTGCCCATCCCCGAATGGAAGTTCGAGGATATCTCCATGGACTTTGTTCATGGGTTACCCCGTTCCCGCTCCGGGAATGATTCAGTGTGGGTTATTGTTGATCGACTGACAAAGGTGGCCCGGTTCATTCCAATGAAAAAGGAAGCACACGTGGATGTTTTGGTACGCCTTTTTGTGGAGCAATTTGTACGGTATCATGGCGTGCCCAAGACAATTGTTTCGGATCGGGATGGTCGATTTACATCCAATGAGTGGAAGGCGGTACAGGCGTATTTGGGCTCACGCCTAACCTTTAGTACCGCATTTCATCCTCAGACGGACGGGCAGTCAGAGCGGACCATCAGAACACTGGAGGATTTATTGAGGTTATGTGTGCTGGACAGAGGAGAGCCATGGGAAAGGCTCTTGCCACTAGTGGAATTCTCCTATAATAATAGCCATCAGGCAAGCATCGGCATGGCGCCCCATGAAGCTCTTTACGGAAGAAGGTGCAGGACTCCCTTGTCTTGGGTGCAGGATGAAGATCCGAAGGCATTGGGAAATAAATACATAGATGATACTGATGCGGCGGTCAGATTGATACGGGATCGCATGTTGGAGGCTCAAAGTCGACAGGCGAAATATTACAATAAAAAGCACCGGATGGTGGAGTTCCAAGTGGGCGAAAAAGTGTTCCTCAAGATTCGGCCGATGCATGGAGTGTCGCGGGTGCGTGGAGTGAAAAAGCTCAGCCCAAGGTATGTTGGGCCTTATTCTATATTGGAAAGGATTGGCCCGTTGGCCTATCGGTTGGAGTTACCACCAGAACTAGAAAATCTCCACGACGTGTTCCATGTGTCGTCGCTTCGAAAAGCACTGTTGCGGCCCGACCAGTATATTCCCACTACTGATGGTGCAGTGGCATCAGATAGGTCTGTGCGAGTAGAGCCGGTGCGGATTGTTGACAGCGAGTCAAGAACATTACGCCGCAAAAGTGTCCCCTTAGTGAAGATGCTATGGATGAATCATGGGAAGGAGGAGTACACCTGGGGGCCAATGGATTTGATGCAGCAACGCTACCCGGAGTTGTTTGCCCAAGGTAGTCTTATTTAAAAACGTATGATAATTTCCTGTTAAGCTTTTTTCCACACAGCCTAAGCCTGATTTCGGGGACAAAATCTTTTATTTTGTTTATAGGATTTGTAACGTCCCGAATCGCTCTAGGCCCCTAGTGTGTGTGTTTTGAGTCAGGAGGGTTGACTCGAGTCTTGAGATGTGCAGGGAATTGGACTGCACTTGTGGAGAAGTGGAGAGATCAGTGTAAAAAGACACGGGTGTGATACGGGTAGTGACACGGGCATATCCCTACCCGTGTGCTCAACTTGACACGGGTAGTGACACGGGCGTGTCCCTACCCGTGTGCGTCGAGTTGAGCTCGACGAGCCGTGTCGAGAACGTCGAACTATGTCGACACCAGGTGACACGGGTAGTGACACGGCCGTGTCCCTACCCGTGTGTGTCGAGGTGGTCTCGACGAAGCGTGTCGAGATCGTCGAGATGCGTCGAGATAGTCGAGCGGGGGACACGGGTAGTGACACGGGCGTGTCCCTACCCGTGTGCGTCGAGTTGAGCTCGACGAGAAGTGTCGAGATGCAACCCGAGAAGTACACGGCCAATGACACGGCCAGGCACACGGCCGTGTCATGTGAACACGGGTCGGGACACGGGCGTGTCCCTACCCGTGTCAAACATTGAACCGACATGGAAACCGCCACGGCCGTTTCGCGGAAGCGGGACACGGGTACGGACACGGCCGTGTCCCTACCCGTGTCATATTTTGTTTATAAGGGGCAGAGGAAACCCTAGCCGTTTTCACTCTCATTTCACCCCCTATCTCCTGTGAGAACTCCTGGTGAGAGGAAAACCGCTGGAGCAAGTTCTACCGGAGGAGATTCGCCATCGCCGTGAAAGAGAAGATGCCGCCGAGGAGAACTACGCGATCCATGGCAAGAAATGGTGGTACCGCTGTAGCCAATGTGAGTTTCCTACCCTCTCCCTTGGTGCTAGATCTTAGATATATAGGAGAGACATCGACTCAAGAGAGTTTTGATGGAGAGGAGAAGATTTCTAGGTTAGGCCATGTTAGAACTTGTGTTCTAGACTTTAGATCTCTTCAACCTTTCCCCTTTTCTTCAATACGACGATGGGTGAATGGTTTCGTGAGGAGTTTTGTCCCTTGAGGTTGAATAAGGGAGGAGGACATTTCTGGAAAATTTAGGAAGGATCGCTTGAGGAGGAAGACGGTCCGATGCCGTTCATTTTCTTTAAGATGCGCGCAGAATCTGTATTCTGCGCGCAGCGATCTTGTAGGCCATTTTCTTGTAGGTTATGTGCAGATCTGGGCTTTTGGCTAAACATGAAAGTTGTAGCCCTCAGAAATACCTTTCCAACGAGTGGTTGCACGACTTCAGGTGATGTCTGTGGCCCCGGGAAAACCTAATCGAGTTTGCTGTCCGGCAATTCCTGTACACAGAAATTGTGTTTTGTGCGCAGTGAACGTTGAAGCCGATTTCGAGTAAGTTATTTTCAGATCTGGGTTGTGACCTGAATATGAAAGTTGTAGATCATGGAAATACCTTTCCATCGAGGGGTTACAAGACTTCACCGGATTCCTGTAGCCTCGGGAATCTCCGGTTGAAGTTGCTGTCCAGACTATTCCTGCACTTAAAAATCTGGGTTTATAATATTTGGATTTGGATTCGGAGAAACTAATATTACAGGTAACCCTGAGGCTTGGATAAACTCTTATGAATAATTAATTCAGTTGCATAAATGATGAAGATTATTAATCGGATTCCATGTGATAGAATTGTAAGATAGTATACTTGAATGATTTGACTTGTTAGAAGTTAGTAGATTTTTATACATGTGCATCTTGATATATTGTGATGAAATCACCTGATACGACATATAGAAGGATAACTCATGGACATGTGAATGTTGAATAGTGGATTGAATTTGGTAGTCCAATACTTAGAGCGTCGCCTTCCTATGGGTAGTATTGTGTAAGTTTGTAAGTGCGGTGTTGACCGCCACTTGTTTTGGTTGTGTTGAGATAAAGTGTGGATGGATGGTTGGGCTGTGCCCTCGTGTTTACTTCTGAGGCCCCTTCCATTATATGTTGATGTGGAATTTGCATGTGGTGTGAGTCGACACGCGGTGTCGTAATCCTGGGTTAAGGATAGTGTGGCAGGTCTACGGGCTCGCCAGTCGTCACACCGACGGGAGTTGGCAGTTAGACTTGGTCGGTTTGGGCTGTGTCCTCGGTGTTCACGTCCCGAGGCCCCTCCGGCCATGTGAACGGTTGGGCTGTGTCCTCGTGCTTTCTTCCGAGGCCCCTTCCGGGTCACGCAAGGCCAGTTCGGGCTGTGTTCTTGGTGCACATCTACCCAAGACCCCGCTGGGCCATAGTACGCATGGGCTCCGTTGTTGTGTTCTTAGCGTTGAGGCGTACGGAGGCCTAGGTGAAGTAGTGTGATACCCGCCTAGTAGTAGAAGTGCCCGTTCTACTGTCACCGCCTGGCCACGGCGGCTGATGCCTGAGAGGTTAGCTATCTGCTCGAAAAGTGGGAACTATAGTCTGTGTCGACATAGCAATTGCATGGGTGTGCATGGGTGAGTCATTGCATAGCATTCATAGCATTTCATATCATTGCACAACAAGATCCTCATCGTATAAGTTTGTATGGGCACTCTTATACGATGAGTTACTTTTATGTAACCCGATCCTTAACTTATAAGTTTGTATGGGCATTCTTATAAGTTAAGTTACTTTCCTGCTGTTACTTATACTTGCTAGTTTAGTGTAGCTCTTACATAAATGCTGATTATGATACTGTTACTCTTACACTACTGCCACCTGCCTGTACTTCCTTTACTTACATACTTGTTATATACTATACTCTTGTTCCTTTTCTCCGCCCGGTGCCGAGGAGTCGCCGGGGGAGCGGATGTGAAACCACTTAGTCGTTTCGACTAACGGTTGCTACGTCTTCCTTTTTAGGAGGTCACGCCGCAGGTGGAGCAGCCGCAGACTACACAGCAGGACAGCCAGGCCAGGATGACAGGGCCTGAGGTGACGGTGCCGTCGATACCGTCAGTTACCGATGTTAGTTCTATTACTCTATTGTAGCTCGTTTGGGCAATGTTTAGCTGTACTCTGATATATTGTAGAAGCATGTTTTAGCTTCTACTTATTGATGTATTTGGACATTATAACTTAGTGTGGATTTGACTTCTCTTGCTTATTTATTTGGTTGGGTTGGCATGATTTATTGATATTGTTGTAGCCGGCGGAATAGGCGTCTTGTGGTACAGGTTAGCCTGTGTGCTAATACTACCGCAAGGCGGCTGTTCCGAGCATAAGACTCCCCCTTCGTGCCGTGTTTTGGCATCCGGGGGGGAGTCTTACAGGCCCTCCACTAGCTCCTTGAACTCCACAAACACCTGTGAAGCTTCTGACTTCTCCTTCAAGAAATAAACTCAAGTGTATCTTGAGTAGTCAGCAATCAACACAAGCATATATCTGCTCCTACCAATATTAGTAGTGACGGTTGGTCCCATCAAGTCTCCATGGATACACTCCAATGGTCTCTTGCTTCTCGTTTGTGACTTATCAAACGGAAGGCGATGAGCCTTGCCGTACTGACACCCCGCGCAAACGTGACTGTCACCAAAGGAAGTTAGCTTAGGCAAGCCTCTTACAAGGCTCCTGTTTGCCATAGCTTTTAAATCATCCATTCCTACATGCCCCAGCCTTTCATGCCATATAGCAGCGCTATCGTTTGCTCTCATCCGATCAACATAAGAGTTCGTTGCAAGAACGAACAAGTTCTTAAATCTCCTCCCAATATGAGCAACATCAGCCTTAACCGTTGATACATTACGAAGTAACTTCACTTCTGTTGGCCCAAACAGAACATGATAACCAGCGTCTACCGCATTGGTCACAGAGAAGAGGTTCTTCTTCATGCCCGGTACGTGATACACACTCCTTAATGTGAGTGGCCCCTTATCACTACCCAAAGACACAACCCCCTCCTTCTCTACTGCATAAACAGTATTATCAGCAGTTATGATAGCTTCGTTACCTGAGTAGGCTTGTAGAGAAGAGAACTTCGACTTATCTATGGTGAGGTGATGACCACACCCAGAGTCCACGATCCACTCGTCGTTGAAGTCAACAGCGGAAAAAGTACGAACACAAGTGCCCGTCATAAAAGCTCCGCCCCATCTAGCTTCTTCAGTACTCAAGCAAGCTTCCTCCTTGCCTCCAGCATGTCCAGGCTGCAGTTTGACCTTGCAGTCACGCTTGAAGTGTCCCCGCTGATGACACATGTAGCACTTCAAGTTCTTCTTCCAAATCCTTCTTAGGAGTTGTGTTCCTCTCTGGCTGATAAGAAGTTGAAGGCTCATTTTCAGTAGCGGGATTCTTCTTCTTCCCTTCCCATCTCTTCTTCTTCTTGCCTGTGAACAATGCTTCACTACCTCCTTCAGAGATAGTTACTCATGTCATCTGCCTTGCCAAACTTTCCTGCGAAGCAAGCAGGTTCTCAAGCTCCAACAGAGATGACTGAGTAGCCCAGCCTTGAACCGAGGTTACAAAGGCAACATACTTCTTCCGCAAGCCGCAAATTATGTGCCT
The DNA here is from genome assembly GCA_039583875.1 of Platanthera guangdongensis. NCBI lineage: Eukaryota > Viridiplantae > Streptophyta > Magnoliopsida > Asparagales > Orchidaceae > Platanthera > Platanthera guangdongensis. The sequence continues at coordinate 63,582,556 of CM077148.1, read as the reverse complement.
TTTCAATTTGGCCTCAGAGATGGGCTCATCAGGATCAAGCGTTGATATCTCAGCACACAGGCTCATCATATTCAAGAAGAACATAGAGATAGTCAGGTCTCCTTGAGCTGTCCTAGCCAACTCATTCTCCAAGAACTATAGACTTGCTACATTCCTCCTGTTGAACAACTCATCAATGGTTGTCCAGATATCAGCAGCTGAAATCATCCAATGATGTGATCAAAAAGCTCCGGTGAAACAGCCCTCTTGAGAACAAACTCCGCCTTTGCATTTGTTTTTCTCCATAGCCTCACCTACTTAGCAGTCCCAAAGGTAGCAGTAAAGAAGAAAACTCTTCGTACACGACTTCCACTTATTAAAGTTAGTCATGTTCAATAGTTTAATACCCAGACCTCTTGCATAGTTCCCTTCCATTACAGCAACCTTTTGTTAAACTCCCAGAAGCACAGAGCAACAACACAAGGTCATCACCGCTCAAGCAACTGAACCTTGCCCTGATACCATGATGAATTTTCTCGAAGTGGTCAGCAAGATAGGCTAAAGCTAAATTAATATTCTCAGCACTACCAAGATCACACCTTGATCCAGCGGAAGCCCAAAGAGAAAGCTTAACACCAAATGCAAATGGAAGAACAAGAAGGTCTTATATTTAAACTTCTTTACAAGGCGAGGTATACGTGGCAAGACATGATTTCGCCAGTACACAAGGAAATAGAAAGAACCAAAAACAAGCCAAGCGGATCGCACTGGAGACTGTCAAGACCGCCCAGTCCGCCGTAGTCGCCGAAGGCACCCGAACTATTGCTGCTACAAGCCGAATATAACACGGAGTCCACCGAGACCGCGAGGTCGTGCGGACACACCGTTATTCGCTGACTGCTGCTGAACTAAAGAACAGACCGCCTACCCTCCTGAGTCCGGCGGACAAGTTATTGGACTTGTAAATGCTGAAGAAGAGAAGAACTGACAAGCCGCAGAAGCGACCTGCTGAGACCGCAGAGATCGCAAACTTCACTGATCCTGACCGAAGTCAAAGCAAAACTCCTGGCTCCTCAATACTAGTCACGTGCTCTGCACACAGCAAACATTTATCTCATGATAAGAGTTGACAAGCCGCAGCATGGTTGACTGCAAACTGAACATAAGGAAGAGCAGCTTCCTTGTTATAATTTCTCTTAGTCACAGTTTGACTGAGAGTGGGTCTTTCATGAGAAGAGCTTGTTTTTTCACAAGGTCTATCGACAATAGTTCTCTTTGCAGAGGACATGCTGTTGGTGCCCTTAGAAGACTCCAAGTCTTGCATCCTGGCAGATTTGCCATTGGTCAGAGTGTGTGCAGGGAGACTTTGAGAAAAGGCCACTGCCTTGTTCAAGTATGATGGAGCTAGTGCATTAAATACAAAAGGTCCAGGATGGGCCTTTTGCACTTCTTCATGAGGAGACTTCTAAGCACTCAGTCTCATGTCCTTTCTTCATCCATTGTAACGAACATTTGTAGTCTTATAGGGAAGATTCCCGCACCTCTAGTGACCACACTTACAGTTATGGTCATGCTTGTTGGATGGGAGAGTTTCCTAGTGAAAGTTTGACTGAGGCCTGACAGGAGCTTGGCCTCTTCTCTGAGATTGGATAACTTTATAGATCCACTCAGACTCAAATTTTCTGTTGATAGCATCTATCTTAGAGAAATTGGCCACAATCCTCTTCTCCCTTTCAAGTTTATCTTCAAGATCCTTGGTAATATAGTCCTTATATATTATGGACTAAACATGGATGTCTACCATGATCTTTAGATGGGCTGCTTCCCTCTCTTTTAGACATAGCAAGGATGAAGCTTCATCTTGCTTGGAAGCAGTCATCTGTAGGGAGGCTATTTCCTCTGCTTGTTTCTTAACAGGCAACTTACTTTTTTTGAAAGCTTTCAGAAGGTACCATGATTTTCAATCAATTGATTGATATCATCTTCTGATAGAGGACTCTCATAATCACTTAATGAGGATTCATTAGAGCCTGAGCAGTATTCATATCCAGACTTTAAGGATGAGCTAGATGGGAATATACCTGACTTTGTCTAGGCTGATCGTGGCAGAATTCGTCTGGTGTAGCTTTGAATTCACAGCTTCTGCATTCACCTTCCTCAGCATCATACACCTCTAATTCACTATCTGAATGTGATAGAGGGGCCCTGATCTTTGCTCTTGTATCTGGAAAGACTTTGTCTTTTACAAGAGCAGCCAGTAGTACAATGGTCTTCTTGTCATTTTTGCTGATTTGAAGCTCCGTTGATCTCCACACCTTATGGTTCTCTTTTGAACACATAAGTTAAAACCCTTTTAGCTATCCTTTGAGGTCTACTCAGACTGTTAGGTAATTTTGAGTAACCTCCCTCTGATACCACTTGAAAGTCTTTAATTTAAGGATATCTAAATAACCAAGTGGGGGGTGAATAGGTTTCTTAGTCATTAGTGACTAACTTTTATTTTCTTTTAATTTGCTGCTTTATTGGTTGGTTAATTTCTTCTTTCAAGATGAGCTACCAGCACAAAGAAAACCAACACAATAGAGTACACCAGAATTTAGAGTGGTTCCCCAATCTTTGGGTGCATCCACTCTCCTCCCACCTTTCCAACTTCTTATTAATCAAGGCACTTCACCAAAACAATGCTCCAAAGAGCTTACACCTCAGATCCCTCAGGATCTCTCAGTATCCTCCAAGATTTACACCCAAGCCACAAGGGCCTACACTCAGTGATACAAGTATCACCTACCTCAGGCAATTAAGCCTTACCACTCAGTTTATGGAGGTTAGCCCTACCTCAGAGAAAACTTGCTCCTATAACTCAGAGAGATACACTCTCCTACAGCTCAGGCAAAAGTGCCCTACAGCTCATTGATCATCTGATCACCTACCTCAGAGTAAGTTTGCTCCTACCTGTCAGTTCCACAAAAGATTCTACAAGATGGAAGTGGGTTGTTGAGGTTCTTGATTGGACACAAGAGTAGTTCCTCTGTGCCAATCTACCTTGGGTCAGTTAGACTCAGCCCCACTTTTACGCCAGGAATGTTTTCCTATATCTACTTTTCTGGACTAAGTACACCTTAGTCCCAACTACTTCACAACAACAAGTATATCCACTTGTGCTGGATGTGACTTGCAGAATACTATTCTTCTCATTTCTTAGCTGAACAAAAAGATTAGCCCTCTCTTCTTCACAGCAACAGTGATGTATATGCTTTGGCTTATGTTGGAAGCAACTTGCAAATCAGCTTCTTTGCCTTTCTGAACTAAGCCAACTACTCTGCTCTATCTCCTTCTTCACACCTCCCCAAGAGAATATTCTTTATGATTTTTTGCCTAGATCTATGAAGGACTTGCAGCAAGGGGTGACCTTAGCTTCTATCTTTTTCTTAGTGAATCAACCCTGAGCTTGCTAGCTGGTGCAGATGAAGATGGCACCAGCAATCTTGATATTGAAGATATTGATGTCAACAACTAACTTGTTATGACTCTAGACTTGCTGTCTTGAGCTCAAAGTTCTTCAGCCACACCCATTGCAATGGCGATTCAGAAGAAGTACTGTAATAGCTCCTCTTTCTATAAAGAGCTTCTCTTTTTATTTAATGTAACCCAATGGCTCTTTTAGCAGTGGGTCCCACTCCAATAATGTTGGCCACATCCTTGATTTAACGCCTAACTGACGTACAGTAGTCCTGGGGCGCCTTTTGTCATGTACTGTGGCTTTACCGCTAATAATTTGAATATTGTTGACGTTTTGACTTGCTAACATCAGCACCTGAAGACTTAGTTAAAATTCAAGTATCAGTAGTATAAGCATGGAGTGAGTGAGCTTCACTCAATGGCAAAGTACTTTGACAGTTTTACTGTCTCTTAGCATTGAGTGAGTTACCTTCACTCAACGCCAAACTACTTAGAATATAAATCTTTTTCTAGGCGTTGAGTGATTCTGCTTCACTCAACGCCAACTTGCTTTCTCAGCTTTTTGCTGCTTGGCGTTGAGTGAGTGAGCATCACTCAATGTCAAATATCGTAGACAAAATTCTGTCTTCACTAGGCGTTGACAGCGTTGAGTGAGTAATGCACACTAAACGCTTTTTGCCTTAGTAGTTTTTGCAACCTATTCTGCATGTAAGGCATTGAGATCATTGAGTGAGTATACCTCACTCAATGCTTTCTGCCTTAGCCATTATAGCTTCTTCAGCATCTTAAGCGTTGACAGCATCGAGTGAGCATGTCTCGCTCAGCGCTTTTTTGCTTTAACAAATTCTGCGGCATGGCATTAAGAGCATTGAGTGAACATACTCCACTCAACGCTTTTGCCTTAGCCATATTTTCTGTTTCAGAATTTAGTTTGAGCTCGACGAACTTAGAACACAGTTCGACGAACTTTGAACTCAGCTCGACGAATAAATAATAGCTCAGTTCGACGAACTTTGAGTTTAGTTCAACGAATTTTGAGCTCAACTCGACGAACAAGTGAAAGTTCAACTCGACGAACTTAGGCCTTAGTTCGGCAAACTATGAGCTCAGCTATTCAATAATTTTGAAGCCAAGGCCTTGAGTGAGTGAGATACACTCAACGCCTGTGGACTTAGCCATTTTTCATCTCATTTTTTTAAGGCTTTGACTGTATTAGCCTGACTCACAGCCTTTTGTTGTATGGCGTTGAGTGAGTTGACCTTACTCAATGTCTGTGGACTTGGCCACATTCTAAGCTTGCCACTTCATGGCTTTGACAAAATAGGCTTTACTCATCGCTATAAGTCATCCTGTGTTGATTGAATGATCTTCACTCAACGCCTATGTACTTAGACAGTTTTCTTTCTTTCCACCACTTAGGTAAGAACTTACCTGACTTAGCCACTTAGGCTACCTGTCCCATCATAGCTTACTAGGACAATCTGCAATCATTAACCTTGAACACAAGTTAGATCACGATATGTGTATACATTTTTTGCTGGTCTTTCTTCAAATCCATGACATTGGGATCAATGGACCCGACGCAACATTTTCAAGACCTAGGGTTTGAGAGAGTACAAAAGTTCTCAAAAAAGTCTTCTCAAAAGTTCTTGTAAAAGATGTTCTCCTTCCATATATAAACCCCCGCAGAAGCAACAACTCCATATTCCTCTTTGGAAAGCGGCATGATCGACTTTAATGGCGGATTAATTCCAAGATATCACTGCCAGAACAGTACAGCGGTCTTTTGTCTTTTAGAGTGATATTTGCGTAGATTTGAATTTAAGGATGACGTCAGCAGTAATGTCTCAATGCTGGTGGACTTAGAAATTTCTTCCAGATTATCTGCACAGGCGTTGAGTGATGTATTGTGACTTAACGAATTGAGGCGTTGAGTGTTTCCTTGTATCTCAACACATTTGAACTTAACTATTATCTCTAGAAGCATTGAGTGGTAAGCCTTCACTCAATGCAAAATTACTTAGCTGAATTCTGACTATATTCAGAGGTGTTGAGTGAGCCTTCTTCACTCAATGCTTTTGTCCTTCGAAAGCTTATCTGAGAAGGTGTTGAGTGAGCATCCATCACTCAATGCAATTGTACTTAGTAGTATTTTCTTGATAGACGACGTTAAGTGAACGTCCTTCACTCAATGCATTTGAACTTGGCAGCAATATAGATGAAGGCGTTAAGTGAACATTCATCACTCAATGTTTTTGGACTTAGATAGATTTAACTGCACAGACGTTAAGTACATGTCCATCACTCAACTCTTTTGTACTTAGATGGATTTAACTGCATATTCATTAAGGCTTTGAGTGACTTGGTATCTGTCAACGCATTTTAGCCTCAGGCATTGAGTGATGTGTGCTCAGTCAACACTTTTGTACTTAGGCAATTTTCTACCTCTCCTAAGTATTCTAATTTCTGTCCAGCCAATCCTATGACATATTATGCATGTCTAATTACTGAATAACAGATATCCTGCATATATGAACTTAGGCAAATATTAAATACATACACGTATATATTATTGACTTGTGGGCCTTCTTCAAATTTGGGACATGCTGATCAATGGACCTAATAACCAGGCTATTCTAGTCCTTTAAATTGGTATAGTTGCACGAAAGAATCTCCACTAATTAGTGGATGGTGAAACTTTCAATGGGTCGATATGGTTTATTCCCAATAGAAATTGCACCTAGAGTCCAGATTGATGTACAGACATATGCATGTTGTGTGAAGCCCGTATGTTACAAGTTGGTCTGGATTGGTGATATTTGATTTACGTGCAGGAGTAGACTCCGAGGAAATTGAGTTGTTTTCGTGATTTGCACACTATGTTTTGATATGGAAAACCCCTCAACCGGGTAAAAAAACAACACGACCGGATCTATTCTTGTCAAACTCCACTATTTGTTTTTGGTTACAACTTGATTGAAGAATCAAGGGAGATAGGCCGCTCCTTATTACACTTTGGTGATGATAGAGAGTTAATTAGGCTAATGACAAGCAACTGGCTGCTTCGTGTGAGGCTACTTGCTGGGGCGTTGCGGCCAAATGTGCACTTACTGAAGCAGTAAATTTCTTCTTACCACTAGCTTGTGGACTTATGCGGATTTTTGGTGGAGAGGAGGTGGCTTGAAGGTGGTTCGAAGGTGGTACCAAAATGATCTTTGAGGGTAAGGACTCTCCTTTTGAACACCGGGACATCCTAGTCCTTTTAATAGGAATAGTTGTACGAAAGAATCTCCACTAATTTGTGGGTGGTGAAACTTTCAATTGGTCGATATGGTTTATCCTTGGTAGAAATTGCATATGGAGTCTAGATTGACATGCTGACATAGGCATGTTTTTTGAAGCTCATCTGCGATAAGTTGGTCTGGATTGGTGATATTTGATTTGCATGCCAGAGAAGACTGAGGAAAAAGAGTAGTTTTGTGATTTTGGGTTATGTAGGTAGCAAAATTAAGTACTGGAGATGCTCTCTAGGAAACACCCGAGGTTGCAGAAGAAATTAAGGTTAGGTTGTTATCACATGTGATAGCATTATCGCTGGTGATAGCTCCTAGTGAGCTATTATTATGCATATGAAGCCCAAGTCCTGGGGATTGGGTGTGTAGAATGTTAAGTTGAGGGCCTGCTATGTGTAGCAAGTTGGCCTTTTATGCTGATTGTGAGAGATAATGTTTGTTATCAGGTTTACGGGCCGAGGTGAAGTAGTACCCATGTTGTGTGTAACATCCCCTATCCGTCGCATAGCATATAGCAGTAGGTCCGGTCGGGGCCCGACGCCATATACCACAGACAGACCGGGTGGTTACGTATGGAAACCATCCAACCAATCTCAACGTCCTACACAGAGCATTCTAGCGGAAGCAGTTTATAAGAGTTGTAAACAAGGACCCTGCATCAAGCACGAATGTCCACTAGTACAATTTAGGAATGTTATACAAAATACCCAAAACCGGCCTTAAGGCCTTACAAAGTGTTTCACTTGAAAATTACATGTTTTACAAACCACGGCACGCAGGCTGGTCATTCATGAATAAAGCAGTAAACACTTCTACTTGGGCCTTCGAGGGCCAGCTTCGCAAAAAGGGCTTTAGCCCGCTATTGACCGCTTGGTCCAGCTGCACCTGCAAGCAACAAACCAACGCACGGTGGTAAAACAAGGCAACGGTCAGCAATGCTGACCAAATTATAACGATCCCGCCCCCAACTCGGGGCGGCGATGCTCCTTCCCTGCATTTCATTAGCATAAGCGAGCAATGTATATAACCATAGCCATTTCATCACAGACGTTGGCTCGTACGGCCGCACGCCCCGTGCACTCAGGGCACATTCTCGGTGAACCGGTCGATGTCACGTCAATTAAAGCCATTGACATTCCGGACTCACCACCGCCACTTAGACGGCCAAACCTATGAGCAATTTGTCTTCATGGCATGGGTCACGTCAATTTAAGCCATTGACCGCCGAAGACTCACATCTATACCAACGGCGAGTGCCACGTAACCTTAGGTCTCTCTAACCGAACGACATAAAGCGGGTACGGCTCCATCTAACCCGTGCTCACTTCGCAACGACAATTTAAGCCATTTGCGCGGGTCAAACTTTCACCGAGTCCCATTCTACCGCAAGTCACATAACTCAGTTATGTTCGAGTTGGCTCTCAGGCCACCAAGCTGGCAAGATCTCGTATCCGCCCAGTTTTCCGGGTGCACCTTTGGGTTAGTCCCCAAGGCTCCCTGCTGCAATCTACCGCGTAGAAAACCCGAAAACAACCAATAGCACGGAGTCTTCTCCGGCCTTATGCAATGCAACATCACCGATCCAGACTAACATGTCCGGGTAGGCTTCACACATCATGCCTATGTCCGTTCTCGCATACGGACTCTAAACAACGGGGACTTTACATATCTACCCGAAGGAACGCCTCCAACTCTTCGCAAACTCGCGAGAGCGGGCTTCCTATGCTAAGAAAGAGAGCTATTCATGCTCAAGATGAGGATCGTTACCCTTGAGTTCCTCTTTGGCGCCATCGAAAAGTAATTGGATAGAAATCACCGCACTTGCGTTGCCTCCGTGGATCCGGAGTCGGCTCGCGATTCGGAGCTCCGAAGCTCCTCCAATGGCGGGATCTAGTTCTTCTTCCTCCAATGGCTCTCCTCTTTCTCCAAGGACTTGGAGAGATGATAAGGTAAGAAAATGATGGATTTCCAAGTCAACTCACGGGTATATCCTCTCAGGAACAACCCCCAGCCGTTGGATCTCAACCTAAGAAAACGAGCGGCTTTGATTCGGGGCTGAAATGCCCAAACTGGGCCGAACACGGCCTGGAACACGCCCGTGTCCAGGGCCGTGTGCCGCATTCGCTGTCAAAATCGAATCTCCTGGAACCTCACACGGGTATCGAACACGCCCGTGTTCGAGCTGACACGCCCGTGTTCCAGCTGACACGGCCATGTAGCCGGCCGTGTACCCCATGATTTTCTCCCATTTTCAACCCGAGCACTGCACGGGTTCTAGGACACGCCCGTGTCCTTGCCCGTGTCACCTTGACATGTCTGGGCCGCAGGCCGTGTACATGGGACATTTCATCGAGGGAAGATCGACGACTCGATGACACGGCCTTGGACACGCCCGTGTCCTAGGCCGTGTGCCTTGTCTCGACGATCGTCGAGTGAATCTCGACGACTCCCCGGGACGATCGTCGACACGGGTCGACACGCCCTGCGACACGCCCGTGTCGCAGGCCGTGTGCCCATTCTCGATGAATCGTCGAGTATAACTCGACAACTTCACGGCTAAGTGTCGACACGGGTCGACACGCCCTGCGACACGCCCGTGTCGCAGGCCGTGTGCCCATTCTCGACGAATCGTCGAGTATAACTCGACGACTTCACGGCTAAGTGTCGACACACGCTTGACACGCCCTGGGACACGCCCGTGTCCCAGGCCGTGTGCCTTCTGCCAGAACCCAAACTGGCCCAAAACGTCCCCCCCCCCCCCTCGCTATTTTGAGTTTTGGGGTGTTACATTATGACAGCTAGATTATGATGATTTGAGCACGGGTAATGTTGATCCAAATACATCCCATGCCGGTAGGTGAAGAGATAGCTCCTCGATGTACCTTCTGAACTTGGGAGACGTCGTAAGGCAAAGTGTCCTTGACTATAAAAGCTTAATGACCATCTTAGTGAATGAGACTTAGGATGGAGTTGGGGCTTGAATTTCAGTACACCTAAAGTATGACATGAAAGCATGAAGTGTGTGGTCGTATGTGTCACGACTTATGGTGATTGTGCAATATATGTTGTCATAATGCTTTCTTATAGGAAAGGAGCACCACTGCCCCGAGTATGGGGTGAGGTCGTTATAATTATCGTCAGCTAAAGATGACTGTTGTTTTGTTTTGTTTTGCCACGGCATCGTGGAATGTACTAGTGTAGGTGCAGGCGAGACAAGTGGGAAATAGTAGGCTGAAGCCCTTCTTCTGAGTTGGCCCTCGAAGGACTAAGTGATGTTGTTTACTACTTTTATTTATTGTTGGCTTGTGTGTCGATGTGTGTAAATCACCTTGTTGTGTAAAGATGAACATGGTTGTAAGGCCTTAAGGCCAAACTTTTGTGTACTCTCATTTATATATTTTTATATATTGGGCATTCCTGGTTGTGGTTTATCCTATTTAAATGCTTCTGCTAGTTGATAACTTTGTGATAGGTTGTGTAGATGTTTCGTTTCATTTTGTAACCCCATTATCTATTTGTTTAATATGGTGTGGGTCCTGTCTAGACCTTCTGTTATATTCTTCATGATGGGCATGGTGTTACAATTTAGTATCATCTTCTGTTGTCGATCCATTCTCATTTGAATTCGTGGGTAAATTGTTTTAGGGGTGGTGAGCACGTGTGTGTATCACCGTTATAACATGAAATAAATCATGAATATCCACTTAGGAATGAAACATACACACATTTGAGGAACCTGCGTATTCCTATGATTGTTGTTTATAATTGATAGTAGTCTCTTAATTGTGTGTTTCACTATTATAAATGACTTGGGATGGTGCGATTCATTCTCAACTCTAGCACTCTGCGGAGAGCAGGGCACCAACTGATGGGCCTACTCCTCCTTCTGTGGAGACTGTTTGATTAATTGTTGAAGTCATCTTTGAAATAATCAATGTGCAACCAGATAGGCTGGTACTGCCTCCTACTCTTATAGTGGCTCGGGTACTGATTGTCATAGTTAATCCAGTGGTGGTGTGGCAATTGGTTGAAGAGTCATTAACGGTAAGTCGAGCAACGGGGAAGCAACTCAACCACTTTCTAAACTTCAATCCTCCTACATTTATGTGAATAGGATTCCCAACTCAAGTTGAAGATTTTCTCTCGAGGATAAAGAGAATCTTGATGGCATCAAAGACAGAGGAAGAACAGAATGTCACCTTAGCTACTTTCTTGTTAGATGGAGAGAAATTCTTTTGTGGGATGAGGTAGAGTTGCATCAGTTTGTTGGCAGACAAATGACTGACATCTCAATGGATGAGTTCTGTCGAGATTATTTCTGTCAAGGTATCTCCCTTCTATGCAATATATTATAATGGAGAACTAGTTTCAAAGATTAACTCAGGGTGATAGTTTGGAAGATGACTATCTACATGTGTTTACCATACTAGGTTTATGGGATGATCTGAGTCTACTTCTATCACATCCGATGACACATGGATTTATGACCATGATGAACACTACCCAATCCCAGGAGGAGGAGGATGATGCACTCAACACTTGTTTTAAATTAGGTATTTCATTTCTATGAAAGGATTTATGTTTGAGTTGCTTGAGGTGCATCGTCATTCCACCACCATCACCCAATCCATTCATTCTACAAGTCTTCCCTTCCATTTCTCTAGCCTAATTACCCAATATTCTTAACTACTCGTCCATCCGCCTCGAAAGGTAGTGTATAGCGGCTTGCATAGTCTCCATCCCGTCAAGCGAAGCAGTGCATAGCGGCTTGCATAATAGTTGTTAATTTAGTTTTATTTTGTTTCCACAAACCAAATACTCCATCATATTTTGACTTTGAGGACTTCAATCATAAGTCCTCCATGAAAGATAACTCCACCTTATTTTGTTCAATGTAAGATCGATACTTGGGACAATTTTCCCAATTATATTACTTGTGCAACCGGTACTTACATTAAAGACTTTCTTGAAAGTCTTTAATTTCAAGGATAGCTAAATCACCTAGAGAGGGGTGAATAGGTTTCTTACTCTCTTGTCGCTATATTTAATTTTATTTCTTTAAGTGCTTTGTGAGTTAGCAGTTTTTTGCTATCAAGACACACATTACCTACAACAAAGAAACAACACAAGAAGCACACACAGAATTTATAGTGGTTCCCCAGATTATGGGTACGTCCACTTTCCCTCACACCATTTATAAAAGCTTATTAGACAAGGCATTTCTCTCATCTCGGCTCCTAAAAGCTTACAACATGATCCTGCAGGACCACTCAATCTCCTCCAAGTCTAACAGCTCAGGCACAAGGCCCTACAACATAGTGATCCAAAGATCACCTATCTCAGGCCCAAAGGCCCTACAACTCAGGCTGGGAGGATAGCCCTACCTCAGAGAGAATGAATCTCCTACAGCTCAGGCACAAAGGCCCTACCTCAGATCCAAATGATCCTATAACTCAGGCACAAGTGTCCTACAACTCAGAGAAAATGACTCTCCTACCTCAGGCTCAAAAGCTCTACTTTAGATCCAAACTGGATCCTACTCTCAGGCCAAAGCCCTACCTCAGAAACAGAGGCCCTACCTCAGATTTTCAACAGAATTCTACCTCAGGAAAAATAGCCCTACCTTAGATCCACAACTAGATCCTACCTCAGATTCTTAACAAAATCCTACCTCAGGTAAATCTGTCACACAACTCAGATCCAAATGGATCCAACAGAATGGAAGTGGGCTGTTGAGTTGATTTGACACAAGAGAAATTTCTCTGTGCTAACCTTCCTGGACTGAGATAAACTCAGCCCAACTATGACTCAAGAAATATATTCCCTGAGTATACTGCTTTTGAACTAAGAATTACTCAGCCCTATCTTCTTCTCATCAATAAGATAAGATCTTCAATTAGCAGCTACTTGTGTTGGAAGTAACCTGCAGAACCCTTCTATGTTTCTTCTTTCCTTCCTGGACTGAACGAAAAGCTCAGTAGTAACTTCTTATTCACAGCCTTTAGAAAATGTTCTTCAGAACTATACAACTGGAACTGTGTAGTGGCTGCAACTAAGGTTATCCCTTGCTACACCTTCACTCACATAGATTTACTCTGAACTGTTGTTGATGGTGGAGATGCCAACATCTAACTTTTATTTTCTTCCAGTTATTACAGCTAGGGTAACAACCTGCTGCTTCAGTTTACTCGGAGAATTTCTCTGATCTTGCTGTTGAATGTGTTTCTCTCAACAACTATCTCTTAATGGCTTTCAGATCAGCTGCAGCTTGGCCCAGTCCTTGGCTGCTTCTACTTCCTCAAAGAATATCTCTGATCTTGTTGTTAAGGATATTAACTTCAACAGCTAACTAGTTGAACTCTCAGATCAGAATATTGAACTTCTCCTCAAGGCTCTACAACTATGGCTGAGGAATAAGATGAAGTCTAGCGGTATAATGAAAGTTTATCTATTCATTCTGAAATCCGCCTTTTCTATTATACCGATCAACTGCTATTTTGACCAGTTTGCCCCACTGAATTTGACAGCTATATATTTACTTTAACAGACAAAATTCATATTGTAGGCCTGCAGTGTCGTTTGTCATGTACTATAGCCATCCCGCCTCATTTTGACTTTTGTTAACTTTGTTGACTTTTGCTAATGTCAGCATCTGTGGACTTCGTCAAATTCAAGCACATTATTATAGGCGTTGAGTGAACAAGCTTCCCTAAACGCCAAAACACTTAGATAGAATTTTGTCTAACTCAGGCATTGAGTTAACAAGCCTCACTCAACGCTTTTGGCTTAGCCATATATTCTGCATCTTAGGTGTTGAGAGTTGTTGGGTCCATTGCCCACAATGTTCCCTAGATTGGATTTGAAGATGCATCTTCAGCACCACTAAGAGCATAGTTGCATTTGGTGTTGTTTAAGCTCATCTTATGCAGGATGTTCCATGGAACAAGTCTAGATAGATTTTCTAAGTGATGTGACATGTGATCATAAGGCAGAAAGGTGGACACCAAGAGAAGGTGCTCGAAAGGCAGGAATTTGCCAGAGTCCACAGGAGTTGAGTGAGATAAGCTTACTCAATGCCAGAAGTTAAGGAGTAGTTGACATTATAGCTAAGTCCACAGGCGTTGAGTAAAGTAAGCTCACTCAATGCTAGAGGTAAGAAAGAATGTTGGCAAGCCATAAATATGGCTGGCTAAGTAGGTTTAGTGATGAATACATGTTCAACGCCATACAACAAGAAGGTTTTAAGTTGAACTTAGTCGAACTTAGATCAAAATTCATCAAACCAAATTCAGAGTTCGACAAGCTGAGCTCACCATTCGTCGAGCTGAGATTACAGCAAAAAGGCTGTAAGTTGAACTTAGTCGAACTTAGTTCAAAATTCATTGAACTAAGTTCAGAGTTCGTCGATCTGAGCTCATCATTTGTCGAGCTAAAATTAGTATTTGAGATTCTGAGTTCGTCGAGCTCAGTTCAGAATTTGTCAAACTGAGCTCAAAGTTTGTCGAGCTCAGTTCACAATTCGTCGAACTCAGTTCATAGAAAGGCATGCTGAGTCAGTCAATTCCTAGAGTTAAGAGGAAGATTTTGTCTCAGCATAACCGCTGAGACTAGTGTTTGTCTCAGCATAATCGCTAGACAAGTGTTTATCTCAGCATAACCGCCGAGACAATTGTTTGTCTCAGCAGACAATAAGAAAGCACTGAGATAGTTAAGCCAGTGTTTTCAAACACAGAAAATTGGCTAAGGCAAATGCGTTGAGTAAGGTATGCTCACTCAATGCTCTCAATGCCTAAGATACTGTAAAGGCAGAAATATGGCTAAGGCAAAAAGCGTTGAGTGAGGCATGCTCACTCAATGCTCTCATTGCCTAAGATACTACAGAGGCATAAATATGGCTAAGGAAAAAACGTTGAGTGAGACATGCACACTCAACGATCTCAACACCTAAGATGCTTTAGAGGCAGAAAATTGGCTAAGGCAAAAACGTTGAGTGAAGCGTGCTCACTCAACGCTCTCAACGCCTAAGTTATAGAAAACTATTCTAAGGCAAAAGGCGTTGAGTGATGAATACACACTCAACGCTCTTAACGCCAAAGAAGCAGGAAGATTTTGGCTAAGGCAAAAGACGTTTAGTGAGGCTTGCTCACTCAACGCTCTCAACGTGTAGATAGACAAAAATCTGTATAAGTGTTTTGGCATTGAGTGATGATTACTCACTCAACGCCTATGTTAATGTTACTTGATTTTTCGCTAAGTCCATAGCTGATGACGTCAGCAAGCCAACAAGTCAACATATTTCAAATTAGTGGCGGGATGGCTACAGTACGCGACAAATGTTGTCGCAGACCTACTGTGCAATAGTTGGCTTTAAAGCATGGTTGCTGCTGGACATTAAATATGTGGGGCCTAGTGCTCAAGCTTGTTGGTGGCCATTAAATGTGTGGGGGCCACTGCTCAAGAGCTGTTGGGTCGATTCTTTTGGAGGTTATCACGAGCCCCGATCTTTGGCAATGATCGCCTAGCGATTAGTCAACTTTCTCCCTACGCGTGACCAGAAGATTCACCGTGATTCCATTTTTGAGTAATAATAAAATTTTGGTACGCATTGTGAAAAGTGTAAATTATTTTGCATACTTAGAAATTTCCTCTATTTATATTTTTACGCGTACGAGCATGCGACTTCGCATGATACTCCATACCACAATTTTTATGTTAGCTAAGTCATTTTTTCTGTCTACATAGATTTTGTTTACTCGGGATGCGCAAACAGGTAAGTCTGCGGGTGTGATGATTCCGGTTTATATAGAGTTTTTCGGACTCATTTGGGCTTGTTTTCTTACTCGTGCACTGCATTTCAACCGGTTATCGGTTATATTTGCATCGTTCGGTCATTCACCATATTGTGCACTTTTCTGGCCCAAGGGTGCGCAATTGCGCATTTGGTTGTTGGGGGTAAGCACATGGTGCTCCCCAAGGGCTCTTTCAAGTTGCTTTTGATACATTTCTTCTTTGCTGGAGGGCTCTCCTTAGTTTTATTGGTTTGTATGCAGGTAGTGTGTTTTCCCCAAGTCTGGAATGCAGGTTTGAGGAAAACACATGGTCGTGCATTTTCTTAGCACACGGTCCTTTGTGATCGTGCATTTTGTTTGTGCAGGAGAAACGTCGTGCTGAGCTCGACGAACTGAGCTCGATGATCTTAACGCACGGTTAACGCATGGTTTATTCGGAACCGTGCGCGAAGGAAACACACGATTTTCCTGTAGCTTCTTGTTATTACATTGTGTGGTTAATCGTGCGATTTATTCACTCACTGGCTGAAGCGTACGTGCGCTAGTAAAACGTACTGGTCAACGCTTCTTAGTTTCCTGCTTTCTGTCTCTACCCGTGTGATTTCCTTCACGCATGGGCAAAAGCGCCCGTGCGCGAAGAAAACGCACTGGTCAACGCTTCATCTTCTACAAGCTTGGCCTGCAAGTTAATAACGCACGGTTAGCACACGGTCGTGTGCAGAGCCGTGCGTGCCTAATTTTCTGACCTGCTTCTATTTAAAGCGCAAATTTCTCACCATTTGGGGGGATCCGTATTCCGACAATTCCAGTCGCCTTTTAGGGTAAAGCCCCGCCTTTACACCTCCATCCTCCATCTTCCACCAAGGATAGAAGCTCCGGCCATACTTGCGAAGACTACATCTTGTCGGTTCTTGCTCTCAACCTTCTCCATCATATGTTGAGCTTCATTTTATGGTTTGATGCCATAGCCAACAAGCAAAGGGAAGTTTGCAACTTTCTTCCGGGTTGTGACGCGAAGAAGACGGGTTCATTGGGAGTTAGTGACAACCTCCTTTACCCTGGACGTAGTTGAGGATCGAGCTTCGACGCGGATTGACAACCTGGCGATTCCTTCCGCGACCCCTCGACGATCCTTCAGATTGGGTCGATCTCTTGACTTGTTCTTGCTTTCTTGTTGAATATTGGTGTTAAGACTTCATTTATATTGATGATGTGCACTTTAGATGTAAACTTTATGTGATTCATGTCTATGTGAACTTGTATTGCTTTACTTCTTTATTTGCCTGAGTAGTGTCTTTATTTTCCATCAGCCATCCATCTATTCTTGTCGCACTAGCGACTGTTAGTGGCGTGCGTAGCGAAGAGGTGCTTACGACCCTCATATTCCTTGGTTCGTTTGGTTCTTACTCTTGCCTACTCGTTCATCCGCCCAGCGATTCAGTGCATAGCGGCCCGTGTAGTCTTCCATCCCGCCTGGCGAAGCATCGCATAGGGGCATTGCATAGGAGTAGTTGTTAGAGTTTTGCTTTATTTTATCGCAACCATCATCACCCGCATAGTTAACTCCGACCTAAGGACTTCAATCTCAAGTCCTCCTCGATATTAACTCCCTCATTACTGTGTTCCTTGAAGAGATCGATACTTGGGAAAGCCACCCATTTTATATTACTTGTGCGACTGGTACACTTGTCGTCCAATGCATCAGGAGCCCTAGAACACTAGG
The DNA here is from genome assembly GCA_039583875.1 of Platanthera guangdongensis. Classification (NCBI taxonomy): domain Eukaryota; kingdom Viridiplantae; phylum Streptophyta; class Magnoliopsida; order Asparagales; family Orchidaceae; genus Platanthera; species Platanthera guangdongensis. Next base: position 63,565,313 of record CM077148.1, on the reverse strand, counting down.
GTAGGTCCTAAGTGTGCAAACCTAGGGTTTGAAGATCAAGGGGTTAAGTGACCTTGAAATGACTTGAAACTTGGCGAAGAGGACTCTAGGGTAGTAAAGGTCCTCTGGTAGAAATATTATGGAATTTAGAGGTTGTTCAACCCCTCAAATCCCTAACCCTAGTTTAGGGCACAAAATTATACTTGTAAGTTTGGTCATCAAAACTTTGTGAAAAGTGGTGAAACTTGGGTAGTGTAGCCTTAGGGTTGACATGAGACTCTGGTAATTTTGTTGGAAATTTTGGAACAATAATTTTGGTACCTCCTTTGTTGTACATGGATTAGCCCTTGATAGACATTTGTTTATTATGATCTTAATGTTCACTCGAAAATTATAAGAATTGGGACGAGGAAGTTTTAGATCATTATGCTCATACCTGAATTTTATTATAAGTTTTAAATGTATATTTTCAGTACTTACCTCACAAGCTTATAAATATGCTCATTAGGAAATTTTATCATAATTTTTAGGTGTATAATTTCTGTAGTTATTTCTTTAATTTATGAAAGAGGGATATTGATCAAAATTATAATAAGAGTTCATTATTCAATGGAAAATTTGGAAACTTGGTAAGGAGTGTTTTTAGGACATTTCAGTCCTGCTTAAATTTTCTCATAATTTTTGGATGTCTTTTGCAGCACTTGTTTCTTTAATTGATAAATATTTGTTTACAATTAAAATTTTGGATCAGAGTCCTAAACCTTGCAAAAAAATAGGGGGATTTGAATTTACTATCTATTAGTTTCCTAGTATTTATCATAATTTTGTGGAGCAATTTGCTTGACTATAAAAGCCACTTCATATTCATAACTAGGGCATTTGGATTTTTAGCGAAAATAAATAAAATATCTGTTTAATTATGAAAATTCCAAGTTTCTGGATTTGGACTAAACATGTCATGATAGGCCCCCACTAATTATCTTACAGTTATTGGATGAAAATTTGGAGTACCACCTATCATGTACATCATATAGCTTAGGTTGGTCTGCATTTAGTAAAACTGCAGAAAATATGATAGCCTTTGAATTGGGCATATGGGTTGGGGTTAATAGTTGCTGGTTTGGGTAAAATGAAATTGAGTTCATCATTGGAAGTTGGGATGAGTAGAGTGTTGGGTCTACTAGGTTTAGGTGGTGCTTGAGATCAACGAAAGATCGTCTTTCCAGTGGGGAGAGAGAGAGTCAAAACACACTAGTGTTAGATCCAGAGTAGTAATAAAAGGGACCATGAATCGGGTATTGAACAATAATAGTAAGTTCCTTGCGAAAGGGAGCTTTGGGCTTCAGCGCATCGAAGTTCCTAGTGCCCTCGAGAACCCTTCACGGGGTATACCTTGGGCAGTCTTGGGCTAACCTACACTGTATGCAAAATAAACTGCAAGAGTAACTAGTACAACTAGGCTTTCACTTTCACTCACATATGTGTCTCGAGAGGTTAGGTTGGATCATACGAGTAGTAGGCTCGGTGGTGGTTTTGGTGATGGGCCGGTTAGCCCGGCGAGCCGATGGCTCGGATGGTTCTGAGACGGACGGGATAGTCCGGGGAGCTTTGGCTCGGTAGATATTTGTGATGGACGGGTTAGTCCGGGGAGCTTTAGCTCGGTGGTGATATATCAAGATTGCATGTGCATGAATTATAAGGTGGTGGGTCTTCGGTATTGGAGGGTCGATGCACCGACGCCAATACATTGACTCGGCAAGTATGGTACTGCACTTCGCCAAGTTAAGTCCGGTGGACTTGCCGGCAAGACTACGTAGGAGATTTGCTTAGTGCACCAGTATCGAGGCATATGATAGGTCTGACTGGTAGTGCAATTACCGGTTTAGAGGTGGGCGAGGCCCAACCCACTGCTTCTGTTTGCCACTATGGAGGTATCCTGGGAGGTTAGGCTCCAAAAAGGGGAAACTAAAGGTCTGTGTGCACAGAGTCGAGTGGGTGTGTTGCACTTGCATGTTCACATCATAGAATACTTGCATGTCATAACATCATCATTGCATATAACCCCTATCACCTATTGTATAATGTGGTATCGGACGCTTTATACAAAGGCTTTGCAAAACGACCCCTTAGCTTATAAGTTTGCGTGAGCGTGCTTATAAGTTAAGGTTATTATTCCGTGGATATATATATTGCTTTCTTGAATAATGACACCCCAATGTATAAATCGGTATGGAACTTTGTATAAGATGGGAGCCTTGCAAAAGAGCCCTTAACTTATAAGTTTGTATGTGCATTCATATATGTTAAGGTTACTTGTTTCTTTTCATATACTTACGGCTCCATTTTACTTTCTACCTTACTGTGGGCTTGTGTTAGAGTTCTATTTCATGTGCTCTCATACTTTTGCTACTTTTTTGTGATCGATATGGCCGGCAGGATCGGCATTTTGTAGTGACGACCTTCCCGGGTGTGAAGGTGGCACCACAAAGCGGCGGTTCTGGGACTAAGGTCCCTGTGGTTTAAAAAAATGGGGTCTTACATAGTAGGGGATCCTCTCAGAGATAATACTTGACATTTGAGAAAAACTTCTTTTGTTGATATGTTAAATGCGGCGGCAGCTCCTTGCTTCCTAAATGTTAGCAAAGTCAACATACCATGGAGTAGAAGCAATAGAAGAAAGGGAGAACAGGACCTCATCAGGAAAAGCATCGAAAATTGGAATTCCCTGTGAACCCTCGCCTTCTCCCCCTTTAAGTCTCGATGGATGGTCGGCAATGACATTGTCAACTCCACGGCGATCCCGGATTTCAATATCATATCCTTGCAGTAATAGAATCCAACGCATGAGCCACGACTTAGCATCTTTCTTGCGCATGAGAAAATGATTAGCCGTATGATCAGAATGCACCACCACCCTGGAAAGAATTAAATAAGAATGGAACTTCTTAAAGGCGAAAACAATAGCTAAAAACTCCTTCTCGGTCGTGGCATAGTTCATTTTTGCATCATTCAACGTCCGACTTGCATAGATAATTGTATGAAAGGTCCTATTTTACGCTGTCCAAACACTGCCCCCACCACGACATCGCTAGCATCACACATCAACTCGAAAGGCGCCGCCCGATCAGGGGATGAGAGAATCGGGGTTGAAACCAATCGATCCTTAAAGCAATTAAATGCCCGATTGCAAGCATCATCGAACACAAACTTGACATCATAATCCAATAGATTAGATAAGGGCTTAGCTATAGCCAAGAAGTCTTGAATAAAATGCAGGTAAAATCCAACACGCCCCAAAAAAACTACGAATGCCATAAAGTGTCGAAGGAAGGGGCGGGTTTCTAATCACCTCTACCTTTGCCGGATCAACCTCAAGCCCCAGCTGAGAAACCTTGTGCCCCATAATGATCCCCTCACGCACCATGAAATGGCACTTCTCATAATTGAGCACTAAATTAGTATCCTCGCAACCTTGTAAGGCCAAAGCAAGGTGGTACAGTGCTTCTTCGAAGCTATCACCCAACAAGGAGAAGTCATCCATGAACACCTCCAAGAAATCCCCAACCATCTATCAAAAAAATTGCGGTCATACATCGCTGGAAGGTGGCTACCCCATTACACAACCCAAAAGGTAGCCGCCTGAAAGCAAAGGTCCCAGACGGGCAGGTAAACGTTGTCTTCTCCCGATCCTCTAGGGCAATTGCAAGCTGATAATTGCTCGAGTAGCCGTGCAGAAGGCAGTAATAATCATGCACGGACAGCCTTTCCCGAATATGGTCCATGAACGGTAGCGGGAAGTGGTCTTTCCTGGTTGCCGCATTAAGCTTTCGACAATCGATACAAACTCTCCATCCAACGACAATCCTCATAGTAAGCTGCTCGTCGTTCTCATTACGAATGACAGTGATTCCTCCCTTTTTGGGCACTAACTGCACCGGACTCACCCATTTGTGTCACTTATGGGATATGATACCGACATCCAAAAGCTTGATAACCTCGTTCTTCACCACGTCCTGCAACATAGGGTTCAATCTGCGCTGCGGTTGAGCTAAAGGCTTGAAGTTATCTTTCAGCAATATCTTGTGCATGCACACCGTGGGGCTAATTCCTTTGACATCCGAGATTTTCCACCCAAAGGCTTTTCTATATAACTTCAGCACTTCAACGAGACGGACCTCCTGATCATCTATAAGAAGAGCCGAAATAATGGCAGGATGAGTTTCTTTCTCTCCTAGAAAGACATACTTCAGCGTGCATGGGAGCGACTTGAGCTAACGAGATCCGTCTGAGTCAAACAGGGGTACCGATAGAAGCTTGGGATCTCCAACCGGCGCCTCACACGACCCTTCCTGAATATTTATATCGGGGTCACAAAACTCACTCTAAACCTCATCAGGCTGAAAAGTACGGTCATTGTCAATATCCATAGCACCCAGCTCCGCACTAATATCCCCTCCTAATGCCTTATACATATCAAAACAGTCTTCTCTAATCATAGGCGCAGCGTCAGCAAACCCTTTTCTGCATCGATGATGGCTCTAGCATTGACCAGGAACGGACGCCCCAGAATAATCGACGTCCCATCCGCATCCTCAATATCGAGGATAACGAAGTCGATCGGAAAGGACAACCTGTTAACCTCAACCATGAGATCCTCAACCACTCCAATCGATTTCTTCTTTGATCGATCAGCCAGCTGCAGAATGACACTAGTCCGCCGAAGAACACCAGAGCCCAGCTCACATAAGATGGATAACTGCATGAAATTAATGGACGCTCTAGAATCGCACAACGCATGACTAAGCGCGGATCGCCCGATGGTACACGCAATCGTCAAACTCCCTTGATCGTTTTGTTTTATTGGCCAATCCCGCACCGCCATAGTGTGGCAATCCTCCCAGATCAAAACGGTGTCGCATAACTCAGAAGCACGATTTTTCGCCAGACGATCCTTCAAGTATTTCGCATAGTACGACACCTGTGTCAGCAGGTCGACCATGGGAATGCTCACCTGAACACCCTTCAGAATGTCCTTAAACTTTTGTTGTTGCCTCTCTTTTCTGATATTTTATAGCCTATGCAGAAATGGAGGCCTTGCCCGCGGGCGTTGGAATTCAGGTGTAATGGCCACCGAGGGTTCCTTGGGTGGCTCATCGGTACTCTGCTCATCCCTGAGTTCAGAGGGTTGGTCCTCCCGACGTACACGTTCATCCACCAGCCTACCGCTTTTGAGGTTCATAGCATTTACTATCTCGACAGGATGGCAGACCCATAATTACATCATTTTACCGACGGCGGAAATAATATCTTGTAACTGTTGCAATATTACTGCTTGAGATCACCACCACTTTCCAACCCATACCATAAAATGATGGATAAGCTGCTCGCTCTCCTCTACATTGTTAACTATGAACTAACAGTCCCCCACAGCTTCGGGAACGGGAGGCATCTTCCACAAACTGCTGGAGCGCACCACGTCGTCCACTATCCACCAAGCATCAGCCAAAGTCCTATTAAAGAGGGTGCCTCCAGCAGTAGTGTCGAATAGGTACCGAAATTGCTCATGAATAATGAAATAAAATGTTTGCAAGAACGACATTCTAAATGCGTCCTGACCAGAACACCTGGATTGCAACAACCGAAATCTTTCCCAAGCCCCACAAAAAGACTCGCTAGAGATCTGCGTGAATGTGGCCAAATCTAAATTTGCCTGCGTCAACTGCGCACGCGAACAATACTTTTTGAGGAATTGTACTTTAGCGCACTTCTATGAAGTTAGCTCGCTCTGGAGGATATCCCTATACCATAGTCTAGCTTTTCCAGCAACAGAAAATGTGAAAAGCCTAATCATAGCCCTGTCCTGCATCTACCCAGCATAGCAAAAGGTGCCACAAAGCTCCAGGAAGCTATCAATATGAACCTGGGCATTCTCTCCATGGAGCCCATGAAACAAAAAATGCTTCGAGATAAACTTGATTAGCTCCGCAGATAGCTCAAAGTTATCCTCATCGTGGTTGGAGGCTAGCTGAGGTTCCAGCATTTTGAATTAGCCGTGGACAAAATTGAACTAAAAAGAACGAGTAACGAAGAGGACAGAATGGCCAATCAACAATCATCTATCTCAAAAAGAAAAATACACACAACGGTTGCACGTCCCCGGCAACGGCGCCAAAAACTTGATGCGACAACAAGTGTACCGATTGTAGTCAAGTAATAATGTGAGACTTGATGCGACGACAAGTGTACCGATTGTAGTCAAGTAATAATGTGAGGAGTTGAATCCCCGGATATCGATGTCTCGAGGAGTCCAAGTAGGGATTTTAATTTAGCTATATGAAAAAGGGATTGCAAGCGGGAAAGTAACCAAAGGGGGTTTTTGATTTGGATTCCTAAGTTAACAACAATAAGAAAACTATTGTGGGTCGCCGTCACCGCGTCTCTTTGGTGGATTACTCAAGAGAGTAATAGGGAAGATGGATGAGCTAATGAGGGTCGCAATCACCTCTTCACAACGTACGGTTCTAGCAATCGGTAGAACGGCACAATCACAACTTGAACAAGAGAAAATCTGAAGTTCAACAACAATATCTAGAACTAAAATATATCAACACTTAGACATGCTGCAATACTCAAGCTATCAATGTTCTTACACATCAATCCAACACCCAAATATGCAGAAAAAGAAATACTACAAGTAACAGGGAAGAGAAACAACCAAACGCATGAAGTCTCTCTGAGATTCCCGGCCGGATTCGAGGGTTTTCGGGCCTTGTCCGAAGTCGGTCTACGGTTGACGTCTGGGAACCAAAAAGGGCTGTCACTTCCTTCGAATATCCTGTCTTCTTCGTGAATAATCGCTGGCTAGTTCTAACTGGAGAACTTCATGGATGCAGCAACCTTTGATCTTCACATGGAGCTTGGAGCTTGGAGGTGACAGTGGTGGCCAGAGATGAAGAAGTTACTAGCACTTAGAGTAAAAATCGTGGTTGTATCAACTCTCCAAGGAGGAGAGAGAAAGTAATGGCTAGGGGAAAGTTTCCCCGCTCAAAAGAGCAGAAAATGGCGGCTGGGTTGGAATGGATCGGAACTCCTCCCAAGAACAAGAAATCTGCGCTTTAAATAGAAGCAGATCAGAAAAATAGGCACGCATGGTTTGGCGAACGATCGTGTGCAAACCGTGCGATATTAACTTCGAGATCAGGCCAGCGGAAGGAGAAGCATTGACCTATGCATTTTACTTTGCGCATGGGTAGTGTTGAATTTTTTCAAAGTGCTCAACAAGATAGCCTAAAGCCAAATTAATATTCTCAGCACTATGAAGATCACACCTTGATCCAGCGGAAGCCCAAAGAGCAAGCTTAACACCAAATGCAAATGGAAGAACAAGAAGATCTTATATTTAAACTTCTTTACAAGGCGAGCTATACGTGGCGAGATATGATTTTGCCAGTACACAAGGAAACAGAAAGAACAAAAAACAAGCTGAGCGGACAGCACTAGAGACAGCCGAGACCGCCCAGTCCGCCGTAGTCGCCAAAGCCGCCCGAACTGCTACTTCTACAAGTCGAATAGAACACGGAGTCCACCGAGACCACGAGGTCGCGCATACACACCATTATTTACTGACTGCTACTGAACTGAAGAACAGACCGCCTACCCGCCTGAGTCCGGCGGACAGGTTATTAGACTTGGAAATGCTGAAGAAGAGAAGAACTGACAAGCCACAGAAGCGACCTGCTGAGACCGCAAACTTCACTGATCCTGACCGAAGTCAAAGCCAAACTCCTGGCTCTTCAATGCTAGTCGCGTGACCTGCACACAGCATGTAACAACCCCATCCGTTCATATGGTATATTCTAGAAGGTCCGGCCGGGGCCCCACAGTATATATCACAAAACAGGCGGTGAAGGTACATGATGATACCAGAGTAGCGTATCGCACCTACCACAAATCATTCTAGCGGAAGCCTAAACTACAACTGGAACTCCTCATGAATGTCCAAACATAAACTCCACATTTTATACAGGATAGGAATGTCTTACAACAAGTGAAAAGAGTTGGCCTTATGGCCTTACATGGCTTTCAAACAGTGGCCTAAACAGATTGGCGCACAGGCCGACCACATAAAAGAAAACACACAACAACACAGATAGCCTTCGAGGGCTAGCAGCAGTAGCAGCAACAACAGCAGGAACATCAACCTCTATGCGTCCCGCTCGGCTCTCCAACACCTGTACAGGGACAATCCACCCAACGGTGGCAAACAAAAGCAACGGTCAGCATTCAGCTGACCAAATTATAACGACCATAACCCTTCTCTCGGGGCAGCGGTATTCTTCCCTGCAGGCATATCAAATAACAAATATGGCAATATATATCATCAAAATGTGCTTTCACGCACACAAGCCATCACAACCATTCGCCACCCGGCCCAACGGTCCGTGCACTCAGTGTAACACCCCGAAGTTCTGGGTCATTTTGGGGCCAATTTGGGTTCAGGCAGGGGTGACACGGCCTAGGACACGGGCGTGTCCCAGGGCATGTCAGGCCTGGGTTGTGTCGAGTCGTCGGGTCGACGAATTTTGCTCGACGATCGTCGAGTGTCGAGTGTTGAGTGAGGACACGGCCTGTGACACGGGCGTGTCAGTGGTCGTCGAACTCAACTCGACGTTTTGAGCTAGGGTGTGTCCAGGTGCACACGGCTAGGAACACGGGCGTGTGCCAGGCCATGTGAAGTCTCGGGTTGTTTTGGGATTATTTTCGTTGAGGCACACGGCCTCAGACACGGGCGTGTCTGAGGGCGTGTCGGGGACACGGCATGTAACACGGGCGTGTCCCATGGCCGTGTACTGTTGGTTTTGAGTCGGTTGACTGCCGCTTAGGGGGACACGGCCTGTGACACAGGCGTGTCACAGGGCGTGTCAGGTCGTGTTCAAGCTTTTCTGGCCAAATCTGAGCCGTTTGTTTCCCTCTTCCTGGATCCAATGGTTAGGCTCTGTCCAGGTATTGTGAAGGCCGAGAAAAAGGGGATTTAATCCCTCTTTTCATCTTCTTCTTCTTCTTCATGTTATTCCAAGAAAGGGAAGAAGAAAGGCCTAAGGCAAGAGGGAAGGGAGGAGTCTACCAGCTGCTGGAGGAGCTGCGGAGTGCGGAGCGAAGATCCGAGAGCGGATTCGTGAAGGCAGAGTCGAGGCGGTGATTTCCATCCGGCTACTTCATGGCACCGAAGTGGTCTTCAAGGGTAACGATCTCCTTCTTGGACATCGAAGTCCTTTCTTTATGCATGTGCTTGGAATCCTCCACCAAGAGGTGGATTTGCGGAAGTGATTCCTTCGTTGAGTCTGCATCTAGAGCCGGAATTATGGAGTACGGCATAGACATGCTGTGTGAAGCCCATCTGGACCGGTAGTCTGGATTGGTGATGTTCATGGGTAAACCGGAGAAGACTCCGTGGATTTGATGATGTGCAAATGGATTTTTGATGTGATGATTGTATGGATGTGATGATGAATGTGAGGAGGCTTTGGCAAAGCTCCTGGTTCTGATATGATCAATTGGTAGCACGTTTGGGGAGCTCGAGATAAACCCGGCCTGTTACACCACTAAGGTGGGTTGATCGAGTTAGGTAGGGATCGATTGGTGGCAATGCCTGGGGAGCCGAGTTAAACCCGGCTTGCTGCACCACATGGGTGGGTCGATCGGAATAGGAGGGGGGTCGATGGGTAGACATGCCTGGGGAGCTTGGATAAACCCGGCGTGCTACACCACATGGTGTGGGTCGATCTGCTCTGGTTGTTATTGGATGTTGTGAGGTTGTACCTCTGAGTGGTTTGGGCGGGATGTCGCCAGCTTGCGAGACTGGTGGACTAGGGCCGGTCAACCAACAAGTTAAAACCTCGGATCGGCGGTGTATGACTGGTGGATTCCGGTACGCCAAGAAGGTGCCCTGAGTGCACGAAGCGTCTGGTGGATTCCAGCGTTTGTAATGTAATGTGTTTGCTAGCGGGATAAAGAAAATGATATACATATGCTGTTTGATGATACTTGATGATAGATGATAGCACTGTATACAGGGAAGGAACCACTACCCCGGGTAGGGGGTAGGGTCGTTATAATGGGTCAGCCAAATGCTGACCGTTACTTTGTTTTCGATGTTGGCTTGGATGTCTACTTGCAGGTGTTGTGGCGTGAACTGCATAAGTGGAAAGAATGGCTAGCTTGCTGCTATAGGCCCTTGAAGGCCATGCGAAGAGTTGTGTTTGGATTTCATGTGTGGCCGGCCTGCGTGCCGATGTACGAAATTATTGATGTGTCAAAGAGGAACTTGTAAGGCCATAAGGCCAGGGTGTGTGGGTTGTATACATTCCTGGTGTTGTTATATATAAATGTGATCTTTATATATTGGTGGACATTCTGGTTTGAGTTCATGCTAACATAAAAATGTTGCGCTAGAATGGAATGAGTTAAGGATACGTGTAGAGTTTGATTCCCACAATTAATTTCTTCACTTGTCTGTGATATATGGCATGGGGCCCAGGCCGGACCCACCGTTATATGTCATGTGACAGGTGGGGGCGTTACTACTTTTATTGTAACGTCCCCTGGGCCGTCCGTGGGCCTCAGCCCACTAGGTGTCCGTTAGACCGTTATCGGGCTGCAGCCCAAGCACCCCAACCCCTCTCCCTCCACAGGCGGGTTGTTGGTGGCCACGGCCTCCCTTTGATGAGCGAACTCGACAGTTAAGCTGGGTCGTACGGGGACTTCCTAGGAGGTCACCCATCCCAGTACTACTCTCGCTCAAGCACGCTTAACTATGGAGTTCTTTCAACTCTCATCACCAATTGAGCTGCAGTACTGGGATGGGTGACCTCCTGGGAAGTCCCCGTACGGCCCAGCTTAACTGTCGAGTTCGCTCATCAAAGGGAGGCTGTGGCCACCAACAACCCGCCTGTGGAGGGAGAGGGGTTGGGGTGCTTGGGCTGCAGCCCGGTAACGGTCTAACGAAGGCCTAGTGGGCTGAGGCCCACGGACGGCCCAGGGGACGTTACAATAAAAGTGCACTTTTTATTGTAACGCCCCTAGCCGATCCAACGTGACAGCGTCACGGCTCCGCTCTAGGCAACGCTACCGGGCTGCAGCCCAAGCACCCCAACCCCTCTCCATCCACAGGCGGGTTGTTGGTGGCCGCAGCCTCCCTTTGATGAGCGAACTCGATAGTTAAGTTGGGTCGTACGGGGACTTCCCAGGAGGTCACCCATCCCAGTACTACTCTCGCCCAAGCACGCTTAACTATGGAGTTCCTTCACTTCTCATCACCAATTGATCTGCAGCTCAATTGGTGATGAGAAGTGAAGGAACTCCATAGTTAAGCGTGCTTGGGTGAGAGTAGTACTGGGATGGGTGACCTCCTGGGAAGTCCCCGTACGACCCAACTTAACTATCGAATTCGCTCATCAAAGGGAGGCTGCGGCCACCAACAACCCGCCTGTGGATGGAGAGGGGTTGGGGTGCTTGGGCTGCAGCCCGGTAGCGTCGCCTAGAGCGGAGCCGTGACGCTGTCACGTTGGATCGGCTAGGGGCGTTACACTCAGGGCACATTCTTGGTGTTCTAGCAAAGCTCTTGCCCACCACCGTATTAGGGTCATAACCCAACGGTAAATCTCTTGAGCATTTACTCCATGGCGTGTAGCCGGAGTTAGTCTTCCTACACCGGGATGGCCCATAGCCCCCCATTGTGTCATGGCGCGCAGGCCAAAGACTCTTGCTATGCGCTCCAACAGACCGCACCTTTTGGTCTCACGTCGGACGGACATAGCGCGGGTCGGATCCTCCACCCCTCGTTGCTCAAATCGCCTTGCCTACTCCGAGTACAGCGTACTCATGGCTATATCAAAGGCGCGGGTCGGTCTCACCAATCCTGTTCTTGGCATTCAAGCCTGGGTATTTCTCTATACCCATTTTCTTAGCACAACAGCGGGTCTTTCCTGGGCCTCCCAGTACTTCCTGTGACTCTCTCCACAGGTGGACACCGCATAAGCACAAATGTCAGGGGTCTTTCCTGGCTATCATGTCAGTACTTCCTGTGCCGCATTCACAGGTTGGACCCAAAAACATCACATGGCTATTTTTCCCGGGCTACCACCCCAGTACTTCCTGCTACTCCTTTTCGCAGGCATAACCCGTTGACTCCTTAACCTCCACGTTATCACGGAGTCTTCTCCGGTTCGTATGCAACATCACAAATCCAGACCAACCTGTCCAGATGGGCTTCACACAGCATGCCTATTCCGTACTCCATTTCCGGATCTATATGCTAACAAAAGGGGATGTCAAGCATCCACCCAAAGATTCCCAAAATCAGCCACCTCTTGGTGGGGGAAATCACAAGATATGCTAAAAGGAAGCCTTCACATGGCTAGGAAGAAAAGTCGTTACCCTTGACGACTGCTTCGGTGCTATGACCTCAAAGCTTGCTTGAAAGACTCGCAAGAGCGTTTCCTCCGCAACGCCGGCTTCGGATTTCTCGTCGGTAACCTACAGCACCACCAGCAGCAGCCCTTCCTGTCTTCCTCCTTATTCCTCCTTCTTCCTCTCTCTTTCTCTCTCTTAACTTGAAGAAAGATAAAAGCTAAGGAAAAATGAGAATAAGTTCTCAGTTTCGGCCTTTAGGAAAAAGAGGAAGAAGCTTCAGCCCTTGGATCCCAGCTGAAGGAATGGACGGCCAGAAACTTGCCAAAAATGCTAAATTTGACCTGACACGGCCTGTGACACGGCCGTGTTCCAGGCCGTGTGCCTCAAGCGGTGGTCAACCGACCTATCCAAACCAGTGACACGCCCATGGAACACGCTCGTGTCATGGGTCGTGTCACCAACATGCCTTCAGACACGCCCGTGTCTGTGGCCGTGTGCCTGGGCGAAAAAAATCCCAAAACATCCCGAGACTCCACACGGCCTATGACACGCCCGTGTCCCAGGCCGTGTACCCATACACGGCATAAAGACACGCCCTGTCGAAATTCTTCGTCGGGCTGAGATCGTCGACCCGACTTGACACGCCCTGTGACACGCCCGTGTCACAGGCCGTGTGCAACTTCTCGCCACTCGACACCCACGTCTCGACACTCGACGATCGTCGAGTAAAAGTCGTCGAGCATACGACACGGCCTTGGACACGCCCGTGTCCTGGGCCGTGTGCCCCCTCTCGACACATCGTCGAGCGAAAAATTGTCGACACCAAGGCCGATCGTCGACACAAACTCGACACGCCCTGCGACACGCCCGTGTCGCAGGCCGTGTCCGCTGACACGCCCTGGGACACGCTCGTGTCCCAGGCCGTGTCACCCAAAAATTCCCTGCTTCAGAAATTGGGACTGTTACACAGCAAACAGTTATCTCAACTCAACCCGCGCGGACAGGAAAAACCAGACCGCAGCAATTGACCAAGTCCCACTTACTGTTAACTCAGTTAATGTATATGTGCCCGGGGGTCTATTAATAGGCGAGGTGAGGAGTGTGGTCACCACCATAGTGAATAGAGTCACCACCCCAGCCCACGCGCTAACACAACCCTGTCTGCCGAGTCCGCAAAAACATAGTCGGGTTTCAACTAAATCGCTAGGAGCCAAGACAAAGATGTCCACCATCAGGCGGACTCGCACTATTCCGCCCACACTATGCGGCCATGGCACCAGCCTGCATAGCCCGCAAACACCACTGCTCATGGACAGCCACAAACTCAACTACATCAGTCTGCATACTAAATGCAAGGAAACAGTCTGCTCAGCTCGAGAACAATGCCTCAGTCCTCCACGAGTCCACGACCAACAGGCAGTCCGCCCGGTCAACAGCGGACACAGTGGACACGGCGGACACCCTGGACTTATCACAGAATGTGACTAAGTCCAGTAAACCAACAAGAGCTAGGCGCGAGCTCGGCGGACAAAGCCCAGTCCGCCAACACCCAAAGAAGATCGCCAACAAAGAAAGCGGCTAACTCCCAAAGCAACATCGGAAAGCATAGCAAGAACCATAGCCAATCTCCAAGGCCAGTCCGCAACAGCGGACACCGCGGACTCAAACTCCAATCCGCCTGGTTACACAAGAGTTTGCTAATCTGCAAGGACGCAGATCAAGCTGAGCATCGCCAATCGTCCGCGAATCGCGGTCCGCTCAGGCCGCTTCGCTAGAAGCCCATCTTCCTTGGCCATAAGCCAACCAGGCCGCACAACAGACTGCTCAGGCCACACACTAGGCCGCATGAGCCTCTCCTCAAGAACATACATGCCACCAAGACCAACCCATGGTCACCCAGGCCGCAACCCGCAGTCCGCCCAAGCCGCGGACTCAGACCGCTTAGGCCGCCCAGACCGCCTGGCCTGCACATCAACTACTTTCACTTGACAAATTTCAACACTCCCCCTTGAAGTGAGAAGTGGTGATCAAGCCCAGCAAGCTTCGTAACCGTTGAAATGGCCCCTTCGACAGCGGCTTCGTGAAGATGTCAGCAAGATTATCTTCATTCCGAACATGCCCGACCAGAAGAGATCCCTCCAACACCTTCTCCCTTATGAAGTGGTGCTCGATCTCAATATGCTTGGTCCTTGCGTGACACACTTGATTATTTACCAATTTGAGAGCACTCTCATTATCAGCCCGGAGTAAAGTAGGACCTTGCACTTCCTCATGAACATCCTCTACAAGCCTCCTCAACCAAATGGATTCCTGAGCAGCCAAGGCTGAAGCCTTATACTCGGCCTCTGTAGTTGAGACGGACACCGAGTCTTACTTCTTGCTACACCACTAGATGCAACCTGATCCACAAGTGAACACATAACCCGAAGTTGATCTCCAATCATCCGAGTCACCACCGTAATCAGCATCCGTGTACCCAAACAAAGCAAAGTCCGTTTCCCTTCTATAGAGAAGTCCCATATTAGAAGTTGCCTTGACATACTTCAAGATGTTCTTTGTCGCTACCAGATGAGACTACATTGGTTCAGTCATAAACTGACTTACTCAGCCAACAACGTAAGCAATGTCTGGCCTTGTAATCGTCAGGTAGATCAAGCTCCCAACTAGAGCTCTGAACACCAAGGGATCAGGAAGAATCCTTCCCTCATCTCGTCGAAGCTTCATCCATGATCTAGTGGAGTAGAGCAACTCTTTCCTTCTCCCATGCCGAATCAATTCACAATGCGATCTGCATAACCCTTTTGGCAAATGAGTATCCCGCTCTCTTTCCTCTCCACTTCAAGACCAAGAAAATGATGAAGCTCTCTCAAGTCTTTCATCTCGAAGTGTATGGAAAGCTCAGCCCTGAGCTTAGATACTTCCTCCTCCGAATTCCCTATGATGATCATATCATCCACATACAGCAGGACCAAGACTTGAAGCTCCCCCTTCTTCTTGATGAACAAGCTTGAATCCGAGTTGGAAAAAAGATATCCGCAGAATTGAAGATACTCTGCTATCTTCCCATACCAAGCTCTTGGAGCTTGCTTCAACCCGTAGAGAGCCTTCCTGAGTTTGTAGACATAGTCTGGATGAACTTCGGAAACAAATCCAAGTGGCTGATCCATGAAGATGTACTTATCAATTTCTCTATAAAGAAAATCATTCTTCACATCAAGCGGCCACATCCTCCATCCCTTGCAAGCAGCCAAGGCGATCACCACCCGAACCGAAGTCATCTTTGCAACTGGACTAAATGTCTCCTCATAGTCTTCTCCATACTGTTGAGGGAATCCTCGAGCAACCAGACGAGCTTTGCATCTATCAAACCTCCCATCAGCCTTCTTCTTCAACTTATACACCCACTTGCAAGTCACTGGAGTAATGCAATCAACCTTGGGCACAAGGTCCTAGGTTTCATTCTTCTTGAGAGCAGCAATCTCTTCCTTCATGACATCATCCTACTCCTTGACTCCAGTGGCCTCATTGAAGTTTGCAGGCTCTCGCTCATCCAAAGGACCTGCAAAGAAGCAGGAGAGAAAACTCACTGCATTCTCATCGCAGTACCGGGCAGGAGGCTTGATAGTCCTCTTCGACCTTCGCTAGGTCTGCTCCATGCTCACTACCTCCGTTGCTCCGTCAAGCTCAACTCCAACTTCAAGCAAGCCTTGAGCAATGCCCCCCCTGCTTCCTGAGCCAGAAACCTCAACACTAGAGCTTGAAGCAATAGGAGCTGCTGGTGAAACAGCGAGCTCCTCTTATAGAAGTTCAGCAGTCAACTTCTGCTCTTCATCAACCTTGCTCTCTGGTAGATCAACTGACCCACCTCCATACGACGGTTCATCGAAGACCACGTCTCTTGATACAACAAACCTCTTCGTCGCAGGATCCATGCATTTCCATCCCTTCTTCCGCTCATCATAGTCAACAAAGGCAAGCTTCCTTGCCTTTGCATCAAGCTTTGTCCTTGAAGCATCCAGGATATGCACATAACAAGTTGATCCAAACACCCGAAGGTGTTCCACACTTGACTTCTCCTTTAGCAACATCTCAAAAGGAGTCTTCACGTTGATCGGGTTGAGCAGCATTCGATTGATGACATAAGAAGAACAAGACATCCCCTCTGCCCAGAATGACCGAGGAATGTCTTTCCCATCAAGCCAACACTTGCAGGTTTCCGTCAGATGATGGATCTTCCGCTCCGCTACTCCATTTTATTGTAGAGTATGAGCACAAGTGAGCTATCTTTGGATCCCGTGCTTCCTGCAGAAGTTAGAAAGTTCGGAGGAGACAAACTCACCACCGTTGTCTGTTCAAAACTTCTTGATCCACAAGCTAAGTCGGCCCTCCACTAGCTCCTTGAACTCCAAAAACACTTGGGAAGCTTCTGACTTCTCCTTCAAGAAATAAACCCAAGTGTATCTTGAGTAGTCAGCAATCAACACAAGCATGTACCTGCTCCCACCAATGTTAGTAGTGACGGTTGGTCCCATCAAGTCTACATGGATACACTCCAATGGTCTCTTGCTTCTCGTTTGTGACTTATCAAACGGAAGACGATGAGCCTTACCGTACTGACACCCCGCGCAAACGTGACCGTCACCAAAAGAAGTTAGTTTAGGCAAGCCTCTTACAAGGCTCCTGTTTGTCATAGCTTTCAAATCATCCATTCCTACATGCCCCAGCCTTTCATGCCATATAGCAGGCTATCGTTTGCTCTCATCCGATCAACATAAGAGTTCGTTGCAAGAACAAACAAGTTCTTAACTCTCCTCCTAACATGAGCAACATCAGCCTTAACCGCTGATACATTACGAAGGAACTTCACTTTTGTTGGCCCAAATAGAACATGATAACCAGCGTCTACCACATTGTTCATAGAAAAGAGGTTCTTCTTCATGCCTGGTACGTGATACACACTCCTTAATGTGAGTGGCCCCTTATCACTACCCAAAGACAAAACCCCCTCCTTCTCTACTGTATAAACAGTATTATCAGCAGTTATGATAGCTTCGTTACCTGAGTAGGCTTGCAGAGAAGATAACTTCGACTTGTTTACGATGAGGTGATGACCACACCCGGAGTCCACGATCCACTCATCGTTGAAGTCGACAGCTGACAAAGTACGGACACAAGTGCCCGTCATAAAAGCTCCGCCCCATCCAGCTTCCTCAGTACTCAAGCAAGCTTCCTCCTTGCCTGCAGCATGCCCAGGCTACAGTTTGACCTTGCAGTCATGCTTGAAGTGTCCCCGCTGATGACAACTGTAACACTTCAAGTTCTTCTTCCAATCCTTCTTAGGAGCGGTGCTCCTCTCTAGCTGATAATAAGTTGAAGGCTCATTTTCAGCAGCAGGATTCTTCTTCTACCCTTCCCATCTCTTGTTCTTCTTGCCTGTGAACAATGCTTCACTACCTCCTTCAGATATAGTTACTCCTGCCATCTGCCTTGCCAAACATTCCTGCGAAGCAAGCAGGTTCTCAAGCTCCAGCAGAGATGGCTGAGTAGCCCAGCCTTGAACAGAGGTTACAAAGGCAACATACTCCTTCCGCAAGCCGCAAATTATGTGCCTTTTCAATTTGGCCTCAGAGATGGGCTCATCGGGATCAAGCGCTGATATCTCAGCACACAGGCTCTTCATCTTCAAGAAGAACATAGAGATAGTCAGGTCTCCTTGAGCTGTCCTAGCCAACTCATTCTCCAAGAACTGTAGACTTGCTACATTCTTCCTGTTGAACAACACATCAATGGTTGTCCAGATATCAGCAGCTGACAACATCCAATGATGTGATCAAATAGCTCCGGTGAAACAGCCCTCTTGAGAACAAACTCTGCCTTTGTATTTGTTTTTCTGCAGAGCCTCACCTGCTCAGCAGTCCCAAAAGCAGCAGTAAAGAAGAAAACTATTCGTACACGACTTCCACTTCTTAAAGTTAGTCGTGTTCAAGAGTTCAATACCCAGACCTCTTGTATAGTTCCCTTCCATTACAGCAACCTTTGGTTAAGATCCCAGAAGTACATAGCAACAACAGAGCAACAACACAAGTTGATCACTGCTCAAGCAACTGAACCTTGCCCTGATACCATGATGAATTTTCTCGAAGTGGTCAGTAAGATAGCCTAAAGCCAAATTAATATTCTCAGCACTACCAAGATCACACCTTGATCCAGCGGAAGCCCAAAGAGAAAGCCTAACACCAAATGCAAATGGAAGAACAAGCAGATCTTATATTTAAACTTCTTTATAAGGCGAGGTATACGTGGTGAGACATGATTTCACCAGTACACAAGGAAACAGAAAGAACCAAAAACAAGCCAAGCGGATAGCACTAGAGACCGCCGAGACCGCCCAGTCCGCCGTAGTCGCCGAAGCCACCCGAACTATTGTTGCTACAAGCCGAATAGAACACGGAGTCCACCGAGACTGCGAGGTCGTGCGGACACACTGTTATTCGCTGACTGCTGCTGAACTGAAGAACAGACCGCCTACCCGCCTGAGTCCGGTGGACAAGTTATTGGACTTGTAAATGCTGAAGAAGAGAAGAACTGACAAGCCGCAGAAGCGACCTGCTGAGACCACAGAGATAGCAAACTTCACTGATCCTGACCGAAGTCAAAGAAAAACTCCTGGCTCCTCAATACTAGTCACGTGCTCCGCACACAACAAACAGTTATCTCAACTCAACCCGCGTGGACAGGAAAAACCAGACCAGAGCAATTGACCAAGTCCCACTTACTGTTCACTCAGTTACTATAGATGTGATGGGGGGGGTCTATTTATAGGTGAGGTGAGCAGTGTGGTCACCACCCTAGTGAATAGAGTCACCGCCCCATCTCACGCACTAACACAACCCTGTCCGCCGAGTCTGCAAAGACTTAGCCGGGTTTCAAATAAATCGCCAGGAACCAAGACAAAGATGATCACCATCAGGCGGACTCGTACCAGTCCACCCACACTATACGGACATGGCACCAGCCCGCATAGCCCGCAAAAACCACCGCACATGGACAGCCACGAACTCAACTGCATCAGTCTGCATATTAAATGCAAGGAGACAGTCCGCTCAGCTCGAGAACAATGCCTCAGTCCGCCACGAGTCCATGACCAACAGGCAGTCCGCCTGATCAACAGCGGACAATGAGTACACCCTGGACTTATCACAGAATGTGACTAAGTCCAGTAAACCAACAAGAGACGGGCACGAGCTCGGCGGACAAAGCCCAATCCGCCAACACCCAAAGCAGATCGCCAACAAAGAAAGCAGCTACTCCCAAAGCAACACCGGAAAGCACGATAAGAACCACATCCAATCTCTAAGGCCAGTCCGCAACAGCAGACACCGCGGACTTAAAACTCCAATCTGCCTGGCTACACAAGAGCTTGCTAATCTGCAAGGCTGCAGATCAAGCTGAGCACCGCTAACAGTCCGCGAACCGCAGTCCGCTCAGGCCGCTTCGCTAGAAGCCCGTCTTCCTTGGCCATAGGCCAACCATGCCGCACAACAGACCGCTCAGGCCGCACACCAGGCCGTACAGGCCGCTCCTCAAGAATAGCCATGCTACCAAGACCAAGCCAAGGTCACCCAGGCCGCACCCCGCAGTCCGCCCAGGATGCGGACTCAGTGCGCTCAGGCCGCCTAGACTGCCCAGCCTGCCCATCACCCACTTTCACATCACAAATTTCAACAGGCAGTTCCGCCCGTGCGTGAAAGAAATCGCACTGGTAGAGATAGAGAGCTGGAATTCAGAGAAATATAGGGGAACCGTGCATTTTACTCACGCACGGGCGTTGCCGTTCGTTCGTGAACAAAACACATGATTAACCATAGAAGGGAACAATCTAGAAAGCTACAGGAAAACCGTGCGTTTCCTTTGCGCATGCTTCCAAAGAAACCGTGTGTCAACCGTGTGGATGATCGTTGAACTCAGCTCGACGACATTCTCGAGCTCAACTCGACGTTCTTCCAGCTGAGCAAAACGCACGATCGGGCACAAACCGTGCGCGAATAAAATGCACGACCGTGCGTTTTCCTCAAAACATAATTCCTTCCTTGGGGAAAACTCACCACCTGCACATCAAATTAAAAACTGGACCACAAGCTCCCAGCAACAAATATACAACTAAGAAAGTACCAGGAAAGAGCCATGGGGAGCACCATGTGCATACTCCCAATAATAGAATGCACAATTGCAGACCCTCAGGCAAAACAGTACACAAAATGGTCCGTGACTGAATGATGGTCCATAACCGATATTCGGTTGAAATGCAGTGCACGAGTGAGAAAACCAGCCCAGATGAGTCCGAAAAACCCTATAAATATCGGACTCATCAGACGATAAGGAACAGTGACTTCGCTTATTGCAC
Organism: Platanthera guangdongensis; assembly: GCA_039583875.1. Classification (NCBI taxonomy): domain Eukaryota; kingdom Viridiplantae; phylum Streptophyta; class Magnoliopsida; order Asparagales; family Orchidaceae; genus Platanthera; species Platanthera guangdongensis. Next base: position 63,544,519 of record CM077148.1, on the reverse strand, counting down.
AAGCACTTTTATTTATAGGTATTCCTAAAAAGAAGGCGGAAAGTCACTAATCTATTTTGTTGATTGATCTTGATCAATGGCCAGGATTGAAACCCGACACATATCTGCAGGCCATCTTTTCTACAATTTTTGTTGAGTAAGCTTGTTTTGCTCAACATCTGTTTTCTTTATTAATTAAATTTCAACTTGCCCCTAACTGTGTTGGCCTAACTTGCAGGGGTAATATTGTCCTGCAGTACACATTCTAAAATGTGTTATATTGGGGGTACAATTAGACATAATTTCAATATCCTTACATTAATTTCAACTGAGAGTGTATTATCCCCCAACCTCAATTGACTAAACCAAATTTTGATACTTATCTAACCTAGTATTCCATATGTAATATGTCTTTGGGTATGTTGAGACAAGTTACTTCTTGTGGCACGGTGAAATTGTGAGTCACTAACATATTTATTGAGAAGAGTTGTTTAGACTAATGTTTTTACATCTTCTCAGTCATTTGTTTCAATTACCCTATCTCTAACATGTATAATCAATTTTGTAATTAAATAGTAGAATTAAAGCTGGGTGAATTCTACTTATCTCTGCCCTGTAGACTTGAAGCCCATGCTGGATTCACAGTATCTGAGCATACCACCAACCTTGCTTCTAATTTTTAGCCATTGATGTTCATTTGGCTTTCCTTTGAAAGCTCCCCCTTAATAATTGCACTTGTCATTGACATCTTGTGCATGATGATAAGTTGAATTATCCCTTTTACCAAGAGTTGGGTCTAGTACAGCTTTGTCCAAGGACAATAAAAGGTTATGGCCACTTGGACTATCCTGCAAGACAAAATTACCTTACCTTAGGAACCCAAGCTGACTTTGGTCCTACGTTCTTGTTAGTTTGAAAATGCAAATGTCTGCATACAGGATCCCTGTTAGGAATACTTTCTCTTGACCATAGCATATGAGGGTTGTGCCAACAATTTATGGCAAAGTGGCCAACTTTGCCACAACACCAGCACTCATGAATATTATATCTTCTCTTCTGAGCAGGTCTAACAGCATGGTTGACTGCAAACTGAACATAAGGAAGAACAGCTTCCTTGTTATAATTTCTCTTAGTCACAGTCTGACTGAGAGTGGGTCTTTCATGAGAAGAGCTTGTTTTTTCACAAGGTCTATCGACAATAGTTCTCTTTGCAGAGGACATGCTGTTTGTGCCCTTAGAAGACTCCAAGTCTTGCATCCTGGCAGATTTGCCATTGGTCAGAGTGTGTGTAGGGAGACTTTGAGAAAAGGCCACTGCCTTGCTCAAGAGTGATGGAGCTAGTACATTAAATACAAAAGGTCCAGGATGGGCCTTTTGCACTTCTTCATGGGGAGACTTCTAAGCACTCAGTCTCATGTCATTTCTTTATCCATTGTAACGAACATATGTAGTCTTATAAGGAAGATTCCCGCACCTCTAGTGACCACACTTACAGTCATGGTCATGTTTGTTTGATGGGAGAATTTCCTTGTGAAAGTTTGACTGAGGCCTGATCGGAGCTTGGCCTCTTCTTTGAGATTGGATAACTTTAGAGATCCACTCAGACTAAAATTTTCTGTTGATACCATCTATCTTAGAGAAATTGGCCACAATCCTCTTCTCCCTTTCAAGTTTATCTTCAAGATCCTTGATAATATAATCCTTATATATTATGGACTAAATATGGATGTCTACCATGATCTTCAGATGGGCTGCTTCCCTCTCTTTTAGACATAGCAAGGATGAAGCTTCATCTCGCTTGGAAGCAGTCATCTGTAGGGAGGCTATTTTCTCTGCTTGTTTCTTAATAGGCAACGTGCTTTTCTTGAAAGCTTTCAGAAGGTACCATGATTTTCAATCAATTGATTGATATCATCTTCTGATAGAGGACTCTCATAATCACTTAATGAGGATGCATTAGAGCCTGAGCAGTATTCATATCCAGACTTTGAGGATAAGCTAGATGGGGAATATACCTGACTTTGTCTAGGCTGATCGTGGCAGAATTCGTCTGGTGTAGCTGTCAATTCACAGCTTCTGCATTCACCTTCCTCAGCATCATACACCTCTGAGTCACTATCTGAATGTGATAGAGGGGCCCTGATCTTTGCTCTTGTATCTAGAAAGACTTTGTCTTTTACAAGAGCAGCCAGTAGTACAATGGTTTTCTTGTCATTTTTGCAGATTTGAAGCTCTGTTGATCTCCACACCTTATGGTTCTCTTTTGAACACATAAGTTAAAACCCTTTTAGTTATCCTTTGAGGTCTATGCAGACTGTTAGGTACTTTTTGAGCAACCTCCCTCTGATACCACTTGAAAGTCTTTAATTTAAGGATAACTAAATAACCTAGAGGGGGGTGAATAGGTTTCTTAGTCCTTAGTGACTAACTTTTATTTTCTTTTAATTTGCTGCTTTATTGGCTGGTTAATTTCTTCTTTCAAGATGAGCTACCAGCACAAAGAAAACTAATACAATAGAGTGCACCAGAATTTATAGAAGTTCCCCAATCTTTGGGTGCATCCACTCTCCTCCCACCTTTCAACTTCTTATTGGTCAAGGCACTTCTCCAAAACAATGCTCCAAAGAGCTTACACCTCAGATCCCTCAGGATCTCTCAGTATCCTCCAAGATTTACACCCAAGCCACAAGGGCCTACACTCAGTGATACAAGTATCACCTACCTCGGGAAATTAAGCCACACTACTCTGTTTATGGAGGATAGCTCTACCTCAGAGAAAACTTGCTCCTATAACTCAGAGAGATACACTCTCCTACAGCTCAGGCAAAAGTTCCCTACCACTCATTGATCAACTGATCACCTACCTCAGAGTAAGTTTTCTCCTACCTGTCATATCCACAAAGGATCCTACAAGATGGAAGGGGGTTGTTGAGGTTCTTGATTGGACACAAGAGTAGTTCCTCTGTGCCAATCTACCTTGGGTCAGTTAGACTCAGCCCCACTTTTATGCCAGGAATGTTTTCCTATATCTACTTTTCTGGACTAAGTACACCTTAGTCCCAACTACTTCACTACAACAAGTATATCCACTTGTGCTGGATGTGACTTGTAGAATACTATTCTTCTCCTTTCTGAGCTGAACAAAAAGATTAGCCATCTCTTCTTCACAGTAACAGTGATGTATATGCTTTGGATTATGCTGGAAGCAACTTGCAAATCAGCTTCTTTGCCTTTCTGAACTAATCCAACTACTCAGCTCTATCTCCATCTTCACACCTCCCCAAGAGAATATTCTTTAGGATTTGTTGCCTGGATCTATGAAGGACTTGCAGCAAGGGTTGGCCCTAGCTGCTATCTTTTTCTCAGTGAATCAGCCCTAAGCTTGCTAGCTGGTGCAGATGAAGATGGCACCAGCAATCTTGATATTGAAGATATTGATGTCAACAACTAACTTGTTATGACTCTAGACTTGTTGTCTTGGGATCAAAGTTCTTCAGCCACACCCATAGCAATGGCGATTCAGAAGAAGTACTGTAATAGCTCCTCTTTCTGTAAAGAGCTTCTCTTTTTATTTAATGTAACCCAATGGCTCTTTTAGCAGTGGGTCCCACTCCAATAATGTTGGCCACATCCTTGCTTTAATGCCTAACTGACGTACAATAGGCCTGGGGCGCCTTTTGTCATGTACTGTGGCTTTACCGCTAATAATTTGAATATTGATGACTTTTTGACTTTCTAACATCAGCACCTGAAGACTTAGTTAAAATTCAAGTATCAGTAGTATAGGCGTTGAGTGAGTGAGCTTCACTCAATGCCAAAGTACTTTGAAAGTTTCACTGTCTCTTAGCGTTGAGTGAGTTACCTTCACTCAACGCCAAACTACTTAGAATATAAATCTGTTTCTAGGCGTTGAGTGATTCTACTTCACTTAACGCCAACTTGCTTTCTCAGCTTTTTGCTGCTTGGCGTTGAGTGAGTGAGCATCACTCAATGCCAAATACCTTAGACAAAATTCTGTCTTCACTAGGCGTTGACAGCGTTGAGTGAGTAATGTACACTAAACACTTTTGCCTTAGTAGTTTCTGCAGCCTATTCTGCATGGAAGGCATTGAGAGCGTTGAGTGAGCATACCTCACTCAATGCTTTCTTCCTTAGCCATTATAGCTTCTTCAGCATCTTAAGCGTTGACAGCATTGACTGAGCATGTCTCACTCAACGCTTTTTGATTTAACAAATTCTGCGGCATGGCATTGAGTGCATTGAGTGAACATACTCCACTCAATGCTTTCTGCCTTAGCCATATTTTCTGTTTCAAAATTCAGTTTGAGCTCGACGAACTTAGAACACAGTTCGACGAACTTTGAGCTCAGCTCGGCGAATAAATAATAGCTCAGTTCGACGAACTTTGAGTTTAGTTCAACGAATTTTGAGCTCAACTCGACGAACAAGTGAAAGTTCAACTCGACGAACTTAGGCCTTAGTTCGGCGAACTATGAGCTCAGCTATTCAATAATTTTGAAGCGAAGGCCTTGAGTGAGTGAGCTACACTCAATGCCTGTGGACTTAGCCATTTTTCATCTCATTTTTCTTTAGGCTTTGACTGTATTAGCCTGACTTACAGCCTTTTGTTGTATGGCGTTGAGTGAGTTGACCTTACTCAATGCCTATAGACTTGGCCACATTCTAAGCTTGCCACTTCATGGCTTTGACAAAATAGGCTTTACTCATCGCTATAAGTCATCATGTGTTGATTGAATGATCTTCACTCAATGCCTATGTACTTAGACAATTTTCTTTCTTTCCACCACTTAGGTAAGAACTTACCTAACTTAGCCACTTAGGCTACCTGTCCCATCATAGCTTACTAGGACAATCTGCAATCATTAACCTTGAACACAAGTTAGATCACGATATGTGTATACATTGTTTGTTGGTCTTTCTTCAAATCCAGGACATTGGGATCAATGGACCTGACGCAACATTTTCAAGACTGAGGGTTTGAGAGATTACAAAAGTTCTCAAAAAAGTCTTCTCAAAAGTTCTTGTAAAAGATGTTCTCCTTCCATATATAAACCCTCGCAGAAGCAACAGCTCCATATTCCTCTTTGGAAAGCGGCATGATCGACTTTAATGGCTGATTAATTCCAGGATATCACTGCCAGAACAGTACAGCGGTCTTTTGTCTTTTAGAGTGATATTTGCGTAGATTTGAATTTAAGGATGATGTCAGCAGTAATGTCTCAATGCTGGTGGACTTAGAAATTTCTTCCAGATTATCTGCACAGGCGTTGAGTGATGTCTTGTGACTTAACGAATTGAGGCGTTGAGTGTTTCCTTGTATCTCAACACATTTGAACTTAACTATTATCTCTAGAAGCATTGAGTGGTAAGCCTTCACTCAATGCAAAATTACTTAGCTGAATTCTGACTATCTTCAGAGGTGTTGAGTGAGCCTTCTTCACTCAATGCTTTTGTACTTTGACAGCTTATCTGAGAAGGTGTTGAGTGAGCATCCATCACTCAATGCAATTGTACTTAGTAGTATTTTCTTGATAGACGACGTTAAGTGAACGTCCTTCACTCAATGCATTTGAACTTGGCAGCAATATAGATGAAGGCGTTAAGTGAACATTCATCACTCAATGCTTTTGGACTTAGATAGATTTAACTGAACAAAAGTTAAGTGCATGTCCATCACTCAACTCTTTTGTACTTAGATGGATTTAACTGCATCTTCATTATGGCTTTGAGTGACTTGGTATCTGTCAACGCATTTTAGCCTCAGGCTTTGAGTGATGTGTGCTCAGTCAACACTTTTGTACTTAGGCAATTTTCTACCTCTCCTAAGTATTCTAATTTCTATCCAGCCAATCATATGACATATTATGCATGTCTAATTACTGAATAACAGTCATCCTGCATATATGAACTTAGGCAAATATTAAATACATGCACGTATATATTATTGACTTGTGAGCCTTCTTCAAATTTGGGACATGCTGATCAATGGACCTAATAACCAGGCTATGCTAGTCCTTTAAATTGGTATAGTTGCATGAAAGAATCTCCACTAATTAGTGGAAGGTGAAACTTTCAATGGGTCAATATTGTTTATTCCCAGCAGAAATTGCACCTAGAGTTCAGATTGATGTACAGACATATGCATGTTGTGTGAAGCCCGTATGTGACAAGTTGGTCTGGATTGGTGATATTTGATTTACGTGCAGGAGTAGACTCCGAGGAAAATGAGTTGTTTTCGTGATTTGCACACTATGTTTTGATATGGAAAACCCCTCAACCGGGTAAAAAACAACACGACCGGATCTATTCTCGTCGAACTCCACTATTTGTTTTTGGTTACAACTTGATTGAAGAATCAAGGGAGATAGGCCGCTCCTTATTACACTTTGGTGATGATAGAGAGTTAATTAGGCTAATGACAAGCAACTAGCTGCTTAGTGTGAGGCTACTTGCTGGGGCGTTGCGGCAAAATGTGCACTTACTGAAGCAGTAAATTTCTACTTGCCACTAGCTTGTGGACTTAGGCGGATTTTTGGTGGAGAGGAGGTGTCTTGAAGGTGGTTCGAAGGTGGCACCAAAATGATCTTTGAGGGTAAGGACTCTACTTTTGAACACCAGGACATCCTAGTCCTTTTAATAGGCATAGTTGTACGAAAGAATCTCCACTAATTTGCGGGTGGTGAAACTTTCAATGGGTCGATATGGTTTATCCTTGGTAGAAATTGCATATGGAGTCTAGATTGACATGCGGACATATGCATGTTTTTGAAGCTCATCTGCGATAAGTTGGTCTGGATTGGTGATATTTGATTTGCATGCCAGAGAAGACTGAGGAAAAAGAGTAGTTTTGTTATTTTGGGTTATGTAGGTAGCAGAATTAAGTACTGAAGATGCTCTCTAGGAAACACCCGAGGTTGCAGAAGAAATTAAGGTTAGGTTGTTATCACATGTGATAGCATTATCGCTGGTGATAGCTCCTAGTGAGCTATTATTATGGATATGAAGCCCAAGTCCTGGGGATTGGGTGTTTAGAATGTTAAGTTAAGGGCCTGCTATGCGTAGCATGTTGGCCTTCTATGCTGATTGTGAGAGATAATTTTTGTTATCAGGTTAACGGGCCGAGGTGAATTAGTACCCATGTTGTGACAGCTTGATTATGATGATTTGAGCACGGGTAAAGTTGATCCAAACACATCCCATGCTGGTAGGTGAAGAGGTAGCTCCTCGATGCACCTTCTGATCTTGGGAGACGTCGTAACGCAAAGTGTCCTTGACTATAAAAGCTTAATGACCATCTAAGTGAATGATACTTAGGATGGAGTTGGGACTTGAATTTCAGTACACCTAAAGTATGACATGAAAGCATGAAGTGTGTGGTCGTATGTATCACGGCTTATGGTGATTGTGCAATATATGTTGTCATAATGCTTGCTTATAGGAAAGGAGCACCACTGCCCCGAGTATGGGGTGAGGTCATTATAGTTATCGTCAGCTAAAGATGGCCGTTGTTTTGTTTTGCCACGACATCGTGGAATGTACTAGTGTAGGTGCAGGCGAGACAAGTGGGAAATAGCAGGCTGAAGCCCTTCTTCTGAGTTGGCCCTCGAAGGACTAAGTGATGTTGTTTACTACTTTTATTTATTGTCGGCTTGCGTGTCGATGTGTGTAAATCACCTTGTTGTGTAAAGATGAACATAGTTGTAAGGCCTTAAGGCCAAACTTTTCTGTACTCCCATTTATATATTTTTATATATTGGTCATTCCTGGTTGTGGGTTATACTATTTAAATGTTTCTGCTAGTTGATAACTTTATGATAGGTTGTGTAGATGTTTCGTTTCCTTTTGTAACCCCATTATCTGTTTGTTTAATATGGCGTGCGTCCTGGCTAGACCTTCTGTTATATTCTTCATGATGGGCATGGTGTTATAATTTAGTATCGTCTTATGTTGTCGATCCCTTCTCATTTGAATTCGTGGGTAAATTGTTTTAGGGGTGGTGAGCACGTGTGTGTATCACCGTTATAACATGAAATAAATCATGAGTATCCACTTAAGAATGAAACATACACAAGTTTGAGGAACCTGCGTATTCCTATGATTGTTGTTTACAATTGATAGTAGTCTCTTAATTGTGTGTTTCACTATTATAAATGACTTGGCATGGTGTGATTCATTCTCAACTCCAGCACTCTGTGGAGAGGAGGGCACCAACTGATGGGCCTACTCCTCCTTCTGTGGAGACTGTTTGATTAATTGTTGAAGTCATCTTTGAAATAATCAATGTGCAACCAGATAGGCTTGTACCGCCTCCTACTCTTATTGTGGCTCGGGTACTGATTGCCAGAGTTAATCCAGTGGTGGTGTGGCAAGTGGTTGAAGAGTCATTAACGGTAAGTCGAGCAACAGAGAAGCAACTCAACCGCTTTCTAAACTTCAATCCTCCTACATTTATGGGAATAGGATTCCCAACTCAAGTTGAAGATTTTCTCTCAAGGATAAATAGAATCTTGATGGCATCAAAGACGGAGGAAGAACAGAAAGTCACCTTAGCTACTTTCTTGTTAGATGGAGAGAAATTCTTCGGTGGGATGAGGTAGAGTTGCATCAGTTTGCAGGAAGACAAATGACTGACATCTCAAGGGATGAGTTCTGTCGAGATTATTTTTGTCAAGGTATCTCCCTTCTATGCAATATATTATAATGGAGAACTAGTTTCAAAGATTAACTCAGGGTGATATTTTGGAAGATGACTATCTACATGTGTTTACCATACTATGAAAGTGAGGGATAGATAGAATTTAATCTAGAGGGGGGTGAATAGATTATATAAAAAAATGATTAGATTTATTGCGGAATTAAAATATTGATACTAGTATGAAAGAGGGAAAAAACACAAAGAACTATCACAGCACAATACAAAACAGAAAACACAAGGCAACTAGATGACACAAGAAATTTATAGTGGTTCCCCTAAACTTGGGTACATCCACTCTTCCACCACCCTGGTAGGAATCCACTTAGGTTTTTGATCAGCTGCCCTATCACCATAAGATCTGCTTCAGGTAGATCTAGAAACCCTTCAGGCTTTTGATTAGGTGCCTAAAAACCAATAGGTTTTTGATCAGGTGTCCTATCACCAAGGAGTTCACGTTTGAAGGGAGTAATAACCCTGTACAAGAGAGAATAAATAAAAGTAGATGACAGTCTTCTCTTTCTCAAACACAATGAGAAGACTATATGGATTTGATGATGCCAAAGCTCCCCCTGAGATATTGAGTAGATTCAGGAAGATGGAAGCTTTGTCCAGGGTGTAGGTCTTCAGATTGATGTTGATTTCAGCTCTCTGTAGATTTATGAATCCTGAGAAAATAAGAAGACTGGAGAGAATTGAGTATTGAGCAAGTTCTTCTTCTTCCTTGTTTCGGTAATGCAAGAGTCCTTGAGAGCAAAACTATTTTTCTTTTAACTGACTGTCTGACTGATTCTTGTTGTCTTTTTGTTTTGAGTTCTTTATTTTTATCAGAATGACCAACGGCTTGAATTTGAATTCCCAAGACAGTGCTTAATGTTTTGTAAGAATTTAGGAGCCCAAACGGCTAGAATGGTTGGCAATCATAAATACACTTCCATAACTGTCTCCAAAATATTCTGTGAATACCATAATTAATGCTTCATGAAATACGACTATCAGCCTTGAGAATGTCAGCATTAATTATCAGAATATATTTGCCTTAAAATAATTTATCATAACCAAAATAAATACTTCTGATCAATCTGAGAGAACTGAAAGAATTAGTGCCTAACCACCTAGAGGGGAGGTAAATAGGTGTAATTCATGTTTTCCTTTTAAGGCAGCAAATCAATTCAGTTAACTAATAATACACTACAAATTCAACTGCTAGCACAGCACAGCAATCACAGAAATAATCAATCACATAGTGCACACAGTTTTTATAGTGGTTCCCTAAGGTCTGGGTACATCCACTTTCCCCCTTCGCCTATCTAGCGGTGTACTAGATTCGGCCTAACTTCTGCACTTCACCTCAGATTCTCAGATCTTACAACACAATGATATCTGGTCTGCATGCTGTAAGATATATTAGGGATCCAATAATGGCCCTATACCTGGTCTGATCAACAGGTTTTCCATATTCATCAATGTCTATTACAGCATTGGCAGCCATGGGAGTCTTCATAGAAGATGCATCAGTCATACCAAACCTCTTAATAAGCTCATTAGCATATTTAGATTGGGAAATGAATATACCATCAGGAGATTGTTTCACTTGGAGACCAAGGAAATAAGATAACTCTCTCATGCTGCTCATCTCAAATTTGGAATGCATTAGATTTGAAAATCTCTTGCATAATTTGGGATCAGTAGAACCAAATATAATGTCATCTACATATATTTGTACTAATAAAATTTTTTCATGATGCAATTTTGTAAAAAGGGTTTTATCTACCATGCCTCTAGAAAAACCATGTCTTAAAAGAAAGCTTGCTAAGGTCTCATACCAAGCTCTTGGAGCTTGCTTTAAACCATAGAGAGCCTTATGCAATTTGAAAACAAATGAGGGATGAGTTGGAGAAACAAAATCTGGAGGTTGTTCAACATAGACTTCTTCTTTGAGTTCTCCATTCAAGAATGCACTTTTGACATCCATCTGATACACTGTGAACTTTTTGAATGCAACATATGCCAGAAAAATCCTTATATCTTCTATCCTGGCAACTTGAGCAAAAGTCTGATCATAGTCAATTCCTTCCTCTTGCCTATATCCTTGGGCAACAAGCCTAACCTTGTTCCTCATAATCACACCCTGGGCATCAAGCTTATTCCTGAAAACCCACTTAGTTCCAATTACTGGATAGCCTTTAGGCCTTGGAACCAAGTCCCAAACTCTACATCTTTCAAATTGATTTAGTTCCTCTTACATTATAATGATCCAATTGGGATCTTGCTCAGCATCAGTTATGAATTGAGGATCAATTTGAGAGAGAAAACAGGCATGCATCTCATCATGGTTGAGTTGATGCCTTGTCTGTACACCTGCTGACATGTCTCCAATTACTTGGGATCTAGGGTGATCCCTAAGTGTGACAAAATTAGATGGTGGAGTTGGTTCAGCAACAGCCATTGGAGTGAATTCCTCTTGTGGAATTACTTCTGCTATTGAAGGAAGTTCAGTTTCTTCCACAGTGTCTTCTTCACTGTCTTCATTTTCTTGTGGTGAGGGATGAGATATCACTTTCTGTGTGAGATTGAAGTCATCCATCTTTTTACATAGACTTGGTACCTGCAAATCATCACTGGTAGAAGCTTCCTTCTCCTTGTAAAACAGATTAGCTTCATCAAATGTAACATGTATAGACTCTTCAATTTTCAAGGATGATTTATTGAGAACCCTATATGCCTTGCTAACTTGGGAATATCCTAGAAAGATTCCCATTGTAGCTTTGGCTTCAAACTTTCTAAGATAATCTTTGTTGTTATTATGTATGTAACTGATACAGCCAAAAATTTTAAAGTAGTCTATTTTAGGTTTCTTCCCTTTGAGTAATTCATAGGGAGTCTTGCCTTTAAGTTTGTGTATCAAACTTCTATTTAGGACATAATTTGTTGTGCTTACAGCTTCTGCCAAGTAGGATAGAGGCATGTGAGCATCAGCAAGCAATGTGTCTGCAGTTTCAATGAGTGTTCTGTTTTTCGTTTCAACTACTCCATTTTGTTGAGGAGTTCTGGGAGCAGAGAAGCAATGTCTGATACCTTCCTTCACACATAATTCTTGCATAGGAAGAGATTCAAACTCAGTGCCATGATCACTTCTGATCAATGCAACTGGAGTAGAGTACTCAATCTTTATGCATTTTAGAAAGTCTGTAAAAACTTTGAAATTATCAGACTTGTTTATTAAGAAGAAAACCTAAAAGAACATGGAGAAGTCATCTATAATAACTAAAGTATAGGACTTCTCTCCCAGGCTTTGTACAGCAATTTGTCCAAAAAGGTCCAAGTGAAGCAGATATAAAATCCTAGGTGAATCACTCTTATTAACTGATTTAAAACTATTTTTAGTTTGCTTGCCTTCTTGACAAGCCTTGCAAAGGCTTTCCTTCTTGTAGAGGCAAGAGGGCAATCCTCTAACAAGGTTGTCCCTAGATAACCTAGCAATGTTTCTAAGATTTACATGTCCTAGCCTTTTATGTCATAAGGTATTATTATTGCTAACTTGGTTAAACAAACAGATTTCTGAACAAGCAGAATTAAAATCAACTAAATAGATATTACCTAACCTAATACCTGATAACACAGTAAAGCTGTTTAAAGAAATATTGTAGTTAGATTCAGTAAAACATACCTCATAACCTGCATCACATAGCCGACCTATGGATATCAAGTTATGTTTCAGCCCACTTACATATGCCACTTTCCTGAATGTGACAACTCCAAGTGTAAATTATCCATAACCTTCTGTCTGACCAAAGCTTGAGTCTCCAAATATAACCTTTGGACCTAGCTTTGCCTTATAGTTGCTTAGATTGACCTTGTTTCCTTTCATATGGTTGGAGCACCCACTATCCAAATACCACTTATCCTGTATGGTAGGATAGGTCTTTATCTGCAAGGAAAAATAACTTATATATTCTGGACCAAGGTAACCTTGTGTCCTGTCTTCTTTTCATACTTAAAGCTTGAAATATAAGAGTATTCAGGTTGACTTTTATAACCTAAGGGATGAAATCTCCTAGGTGGGATTATCTAGTTGGTTAAGGGATTGAAAGGTTTAGAGTTAGAATTCTTATTGAAATTTCTGTTGAAATTATAGTTTTGATAAAACTATTTTGAGTTCGATGATTTTAGTTGAGATTGTCGATCTGCGTTCGACGACCAGCATTGATATCGTCGATCTTGGTTCTCAGAATAATAGTGGCTATTATTTGGGATCCACGATTGTCGATCTCTGTTCGACGATACATAATCATATCGTCGATCCCCGTTTGCAGAGTGTTTAGGCTCAAGCTCTAGGTTCTGAGATCGTCGATCGTCGTTCGACGCATAATGCTGAGATCGTCGATCTTGGTTCGACGATTTTTGTTCATACTTAACTTTTTGTTTTTCTTTATTTATCTCAACTTGTTTTAAAACTTTGTTAACTATTTTAATTTGTTCTGTATTCTTCTTACCTTTTTCTGAAATAAACTTTATAGGTTGTGAAAGGTGGTTTTTTTTGAATAATTGGTGGTTCACTGGATGATGCACCTAATCCTAACTTACTTCTATTAAGTCTAGCATTAAGTGTGCTGGTAATTTCTACTAGCTGTTTGCTTCTTCCATTCAGTGATTTCTCTAGCTGTTTTTCTTTACTTAATTCAACTTTCAGAAAAGTGATTTGTTCACTATACATGTCTATTTCCTTTTTCAATTAAATGTTTTCTGATACTAAGCTATCATAATCAAATTGTTTATCTCTCATAAGTTTAATTTCCTTCTCAGATCTAATCAGATCACTACACATAGATTTAAAGTCATTTTTAAAATCTTCAGTGGTAAAGTAAAAAAATCTTCCAATACCTGATCACAATCTGAACATTCTTCAGATTCTCCTTCTTCTGAGACATCCCCTGAAGCATTGATGGCCATTAAGCAAATTTCTTTGGCCTTTGCTTCTTCTTCATCTTCACTAGAACTGGAGGAGGATGATTCTGCAGTGTCACTCCATATTTCTGCAATAAACCCTCTCTCCTTCTTCTTGTGCTTGTAGGAAGATGGTTTGCTGGAGTGCTTCTTGGAGTCTTTCTCCTTTCCTTATACTTGTTTTCTGGACATTCTGGAAGAATATGTCCAGGTTTCCTGCAACCAAAACAGATAATCTCTTTAGAAGGGGTTTTATCATACCTTAGTTTATCATCACTCCTTGATGATTTCCTTCTGAATTCTTTTCTCCCCATCTTGAAGAATCTCTTTGCAAAGAGACTCATCAAGTCTTCATTTGATGGAGAAGTTTCTGATTCTTCTAAAGCTTTGAAGGTTATATTCTGCTCCTTCCTAGTTTGTGTAGGAGTCTTTTGTTGCTCAGCTTCTCTTGTCTTCAGCAGCTGTTCATAGGATTTCAGCTTTCCTAGCACTGATTGTGTAGTCATCTCATGTGTGTTTCTGGTCTCTCTAATAGGACATATTCTAGAGTCTCATGAGCTGGGGAAGCACATGAGAATCTTGTCATTTATTTCTGTGACTGAGATGTCTTTGTCAAGAGTTTTCATCTCATTAACAATGATACTAAGTCTATTGTACATCTCAGAAACTTGCTCAGTTTCTTCCTTTTAAAAATTCTCATACTGGGAGATGAGATGGGCTTTCCTGTCCTTCCTTTCATCTGCTGATCCTGAAACCATCTGCTTTAAGGAATCCCAGATAGCCTTAGCTGATTCACATTCAGCTACTTTTTGAAATATGTCATCAGACATTGTTTGTGTCATTATGTTCATGGCTTTTGCATCAGCAATCTTTGCTTTCTTATATGCATCATTGTAGTCTGGAGGAGGTACTGCAGTCATGTTTGTGGAAGTACTTGCAGGGGCAGCTGGTCGTGAAGGTACTCATGTTAAGATAGAAGCAAAAATATCTTCATCAATAGAATTCATATAAAGCCTAATTCTTGCCTTCCAAATTCCAAACTTTTGCAAGTTGCAAACTGGAGGTCTCGTGCTTGCAAAATCCTTTTACTGTGTCATGGTATAAAAAAATAGTAGAGTAAGCAGATATCTATCAGAGATCTTAGGTTCAGGTGTTAGCCTGTACAATCTTAAAAAACACACCCTCTGATACCAATTGAAAGTGAGGGATGGATAAAATTTACTCTAGAGGGGGGTGAATAGAGTATATAAAAAATTGATTAGATTTATTACGGAATTAAAATATTGATACTAGTATGAAAGAGGGAAAAAAACACAGAGAACTATCACAACACAATACAAAACAGAAAACACAAGGCAACCAGACGACACAAGAAATTTATAGTGGTTCCCCTAAACATGGCTACATCCACTCTTCTACCACTCTGGTAGGAATCCACTTAGGTTTTTGATCAGGTGCCCTATCACCACAAGATCTGCTTCAGGTAGATCTAGAAACCCTTCAGGCTTTTGATCAGGTGCCTAAAAACCAATAGGTTTTTGATCAGGTGCCCTATCACTAAGGAGTTCACTTTTGAAGGGATTAATAACCCTGTACAAGAGAGAATAAAGAAAAGTGGATGACAGTCTTCTCTTTCTCAAACACAATGAGAAGACTATTTGGATTTGATGATGCAAAGCTCCACTTGAGATATTGAGTAGATTCAGGAAGATGGAAGCTTTGTCCAGGGTGTAGGTCTTCAGATTGATGTTGATTTCAGCTCTCTGTAGATTTATAAAGCCTGAGAAAAGAAGAAGATTGGAGAGAATTGAGTATTGAGCAAGTTCTTTTTCTTCCTTGTTTCAGTAATGTAAGAGTCCTTGAGAGCAAAAATCTTTTTCTTTTAACTGACTGTCTGACTGATTCTTGTTGTCTTTTTGTTTTGAGTTCTTTATTTTTATCAGAATGACCAATGGCCTGAATTTGAATTCCCAAGACAGTGCTTAATTTTTTTCAAGAATTTAGGTGCCCAAACGGCTAGAATGGCTAGCAATCATAAATGCACTTCCATAACTGTCTCCAAAATATTCTGTGAATACCATAATTAATGCTTCATGAAATACGGCTATCAGCCTTGAGAATGTCAGCATTAATTATCAGAATATATTTGCCTTAAAATAATTTATCATAAACAAAATAAATACTTCTGACCGATCTGAGAGAATTGATAACTGAAGGCAGCATAAAATCGTAGAGCATAGTTCAGAGATCGTCAAACTGGGTTAAGAGATCGTCGACCTGAGAACAACTATCGTAGATCTGAGAAAACGGCTAAGAAGCACTAGATCGTCGACCTAAGCTCGTAGATCGTCGAGCTCAGTTCAGAGTAGAGGACCCTGAGATCGTCGATGGGAGATCGATGATTGTCGAGCTGAGCTCGACTACAGTCGAGCTGATATAGATAATCTACAACATCTTTCTGAATCTAACTCTGAGTCCACTATATTGCTGGTCTGCACAAACCTGACTAAAGAGGATCTAACCAAGACTAGACAAAGACCCAGACTAAACATGGGGGTCAAAACATCCTAAGAGTGAACCTAACACAAATCCAAACAAGGGTTCCAACATACTAGGTTTATGGTATGATTTGAGGCTACTTCTGCCAGATCCGATGACGCATGGCTTTCTGACCATGATGAACACTACCCAATCCCTGGAGGAGGAGGATGATGCACTCAACACTTGTTTTAAATTAGGTATTTCATTTCTATGAAAGTATTTGTGTTTGAGTTGCTTGACGTGCATCGTCATTCCACCACCATCACCCAATCCATTCATTCTATAAGGCTTCCCTTCCATTTCTCTAGCCTAATTGCCCAATCTTCTTAACTACTCATCCATCCGCCTCAAAAGGTAGTGTATAGCGGCCTGCATAGTCTCCATCCCGTCAAGCAAAGCAGTGCATAGCGGCTTGCATAGTAGTTGTTAATTTAGTTTTATTTTGTTTCCACAAACCAAATACTCCATCATATTTTGACTTTGAGGACTTCAATCATAAGTCCTCCATGAAAGATAACTCCACCTTATTGTGTTCAACGTGAGATCGATACTTGGTAAAATTTTCCCAATTATATTACTTGTGCAACCGGTACTTAAATTAAAGTATTTCTTGAAAGTCTTTAATTTCAAGGATAGCTAAATCACCTAGAGAGGCGTGAATAGGTTTCTTACTCTCTGTCACTATCTTTAATTTTATTTCTTTAGGTGCTTTGTGAGTTAGCAGTTTTTTGCTTTCAAGACACACATTACCTACAACAAAGAAACAACACAAGAAGCACACACAAAATGTATAGTGGTTCCCCGGATTATGGGTACGTCCACTTTCCCTCACATCATTTCTAAAAGCCGGTTAGACAAGGCATTTCTCTCATCTTGGCTCCTAAAAGCTTACAACACGATCCTGCAGGACCACTCAATCTCCTCCAAGTCTTACAGCTCAGGCACAAGGCCCTACAACATAGTGATCCAAAGATCACCTATCTCAGGCCCAAAGGCCCTACAACTCAGGCTGGGAGGATAGCCCTACCTCAAAGAGAATGAATCTCCTACAGCTCAGGCACAAAGGCCCTACCTCAGATCCAAATGATCCTATAACTTAGGAACAAGTGACCTACAACTCAGAGAAAATGACTCTCCTACCTCAGGCTCAAAAGCCCTACTTTAGATCCAAACTGGATTCTACTCTCAGGCCAAAGCCCTACCTCAGAAACAGAGGCCCTACCTCAGATTTTCAACAGAATCCTACCTCAGGAAAAATAGCCCTACCTCAAATCCACAACTAGATCCTACCTCGGATTCTTAACAAAATCCTACCTCAGGTAAATCTGTCATACAACTCAGATCCAAAAGGATCCTATAGAATGGAAGTGGGCTGTTGAGTTGATTTGACACAAGAGAAATTTCTCTGTGCTAACCTTCCTGGACTGAGATAAACTCAGCACAACTATGACTCAAGAAATATATTGCCTGAGTCAACTGCTTTTGAACTAAGAATTACTCAGCCCTATCTTCTTCTCAGCAATAAGATAAGATCTTCAATTAGCAGCTACTTGTGTTGGAAGTAACCTGCAGAACCCTTCTATGTTTCTTATTTCCTTCCTGGACTGAACGAAAAGCTCAGTAGTAACTTCTTATTCACAGCCTTTAGAAAATGTTCTTCAGAACTATACAGCTGGAACTGTGTAGTGGCTGCAACTAAGGTTATCCCTTGCTACACCTTCACTCACATATATTTACTCTGAACTGATAGTGTGCCCCCTCCTCCACCATTTGAAGATGATGCTGACGATGCTGATGATGATCTGGTTGATAAGGCAATACAACTCAAGGATGTGAGGCGGCACGATGACGATAATGGAAGGCTACGCTACAACCTCCGCCCGCAGCGTGCTACCGCCACTGCAAAGCATTGGCCTTATTTATTTCCTTTTCTTGCACTCTATTTTATATTTGGAATATAAAATTATCCTATGCTTATGTGATAATTTTATATTCATTGCATGTTTGTTATTTTTCATTTTGAACAATTTTAATGTTGGTGTGCATTTAGCCATTCGGATGGATGAGATTACATCTCCATCATGAAGGGTTAAGGCTTGTTTGTAACTCCTATATGAGGAGGTTTTCTTATGAGATCATTAGACAAAGATTGAAACCTAATTTTCCCCTTGAAAATTTCGGCCAAGAGGAAGACCACTCCTAGCCGCCGCCCCCTTGGTTGTGGTGTGAAGCCGCCGCCCCCCCTTGCTCCCTCCATCCGTTCGGTGCGACGCCGGCGCGGCTTCCTTCGGTGCAACTCCTTGGAAGAAGGTTGCAAACCATTCGGTGTGATGCCGGTGGATTTGTGGAGAGAGTGATTCTCCCACAGTTATCTTGTTTGAAAGCTTTTTGGTTGGGTAATCTCTTCCCCCTCCCTTGTGTGATTCTTCTCTTTAGTTGTGGTGGTTTTCGCAAATCGTTTTCTCCGGAAAGTTAATTTAATCGCTGCAAGTTTTGGATCAAAATCACCGTTGCTAGGCTTTTTTATTTCCGGATCGGGTGGATCCTATTTGCCTGAGCGGATCTTGGCCTATAGCCTTGGTCTTGCTCTCGAAAAGGAGTGGCAACCTTTGTGTTTTCTTGGGGAATATTCCGACTCAAATTTCTGATCATCGTTTTCGAGTCGACCATTCCTCCTTTGTTATTTGTGTTGTGTTCTTGCGACGAGAAGCTATTATGGGCGATAGGTGTTGTGTAGGTGCGGTAGATCTACGACGTGCAGAGCGTAGATAGAGCGTTAGCTTCGTGGAGGTCTCCGATTCTGGACACCCCTACATCAATTTGGTATCAGAGGCGGTTGTATCAATTTCCTAATTGAAACGTCCTCGCTTGAGTCTTGTCGGCACGTACAATACAAACCACAAAAAAAACAAAAAAACATTTTTATTGATCTGTCAATAGCGCTCTAAAATCTGTATTTTTTAGCGAAATTTCAAAAACAAAATTTTTAACGATCTACGTGTTAGTCACGTTGGGAATCTATAAAAATATCTTATTTCCAGTATAGCTACAGTCCTAGGAAAAATCATCTTTCCAAGATTTTTCTAAACCTGAATGCGCACTAGGCTCGGATCAGAATATTCGACACCGTCTACGTCTAGGATGGTTGCGAATGAGCGTGGGGATCCCAACACCGAGGCCATAGCAGGGCTGTGTAACGAAATAACGGAGCTTAGGGACATGTTAACACAGATCCTACAAAATCAAGCTAGGCCAGCCCCGCCACCCGTTAATGTTGACCGGCCCAACCGGCACCAACATAATTCTGATTCGGATTCTGATGGGGACTCCCCACGGGTGCCCCCTAGAGGACACCGCCCCGAGCGAGACTTTGATATTACTAGGGCCATTAAGATAAATGCCCCCACTTATGATGACATGGGAGATCCCCAAATCTTCCTTAACTGGACTGTGGACATGGAGTGTTACTTCCAGTGGCACAACCTGACGGATCCCCAAAAGGTCCAAGTTGCCCGGATGAAGTTAACAGGTCGTGCAAAGACGTTTTGGCTGAATGGGGAGCGAAGGTTAGGAACCGGACACGGAGCCCCCCTTATAGGTTGGCCAGTAATGAAAAACCTGTTGACCGATCAGTACGTTCCCGCGTACCATCGGACACAGATGTTCGATGAGCTTGCCACTCTGCGGCAGGGCTCAAACTCGGTAGCTGAATATATGGGTGAACTTAAGGACCGTATGGTGCGATGTGACCTTAGGGAGATCCCCGAAGTCACTTTATTTAGATTTTGAAAGGGGCTTCACCCCGATATCCAAAGGAAGCTCTTGCGATATGGGCATACGGACTTGAACACGACTTTCAATGCCGCCTTGGACATTGAAAAACACCTAGCCTCTAAGGCTCACTCCCGTTACGCTCATGCGAAGAACAAGTCCACCACTGGGGCATCTTCTTCCACATACCCTGATAAGGGAAAGTTCAAATCCACCGAGTCGAAGTCAGTCGTGATCACCGCTAGGAACACCAAGAACCCTGCGAGTGAGCGTATCCCTATAGGGAAGGTTAGCAAGGCTAACACCACTTGTTACTCTTGCGGCATTCAAGTCCACTATGCATATGAATGCCCAACAAAGACGAAAATCCTAGCCTTATTAGAGCCAACTACCGACCCTGACGATTATGTATACGAGGCTGCAGAGGAGAGTGACCCCGAAGGAGTCCCTAGTGACTTAGAGGCCGATCACCCTCTTATGGTGATGCGTTGTATCTTGACCACTCCTCGTCCATTAGATGATTGGAAGAGGACGAGCATATTTTCTCTGATTTTTAAGAGTGGTGAGAAGCTTTGCAAGCTGATTATTGATAGTGGTAGTTGCGTGAATGTCGTATCTGAGAACGCCGTTACACGTATGTCTTTGAACATGGAACCACACCCGACCCCATATCAGGTCGCTTGGATCAACAAGATCTCTGTACCCGTTACCAAGCGATGTCTGGTCCCACTCTCAATCAAATCCTACATTGATGAGGTGTGGTGTGATGTTCTTCCGATGGACGCTTGTCATGTGTTGTTAGGCCGCCCTTGGCTATACGACCGTGATGTTACACATTTTGGTAAAGCCAACACTTATGAATTCAAATTCAATGGCAAAACCATCACTTTGAAGCCAACCATCCCAAAGGAGCTCGTAGTCTTGGCTAAGGACACCACTATTCCGGTAGAACGGAAAACGTTGAATCTAGTTGGTAGGAAAGAGTTTGAGAGAGATCCGTTCTTTG
Source organism: Platanthera guangdongensis (assembly GCA_039583875.1). Lineage (NCBI taxonomy): Eukaryota > Viridiplantae > Streptophyta > Magnoliopsida > Asparagales > Orchidaceae > Platanthera > Platanthera guangdongensis. The sequence goes on along the minus strand of CM077148.1, from coordinate 63,523,562 downwards.
ATGGAATTATGTATGCGCTAGTCCTCTTAAGTGTGAAGCCCGATTCTAGCATTTTGGATGAGTTACCTAGTGAGTTACGGGTACTGTTGGAGGAGTATAGGGACGTGTACCCGGATGAGTTGCCGCCCACGTTACCCCCCACTTAGGAATATCCAGCATGCGATAGATCTCATCCCGGGGTCCTCCTTGCCAAATCAGCACCATTATCGACTCCATCCCGCAGCTCACCTGGAGTTGCAGTCCCAGATAGAGGGCTTGCTAGCGAAGGGTTTTATTAGGAGTAGTATGAGTCCATGTGCTGTACCAGCCCTACTTGCCCCCAAGAAGGATGGTACATGGCGGATGTGTGTTGATAGCCGGGCTATCAACAAAATCACCATCAAGTATAGGTTCCCCATTCCCCGCCTAGATGATTTGTTGGATGTCTTGTCTGGAGCCACCGTATTCTCCAAATTAGATCTTCGGAGTGGCTATCACCAGATTAGGATACGAGAGGGCGATGAGTGGAAGACGGCGTTTAAGTCGAAGGATGGTCTGTACGAATGGCTTGTGATGCCCTTTGGGTTGTCCAATGCCCCTAGTACCTTCTCCCGGATGATGACACATGTCTTTCAGCCATTCATGGGGATGTTCGTTGTCGTCTACTTTGACGATATTCTGATTTATAACACCTCTACTACCGAGCACATCTACCAAAGCGCGCCGGCCCTTTTCGGATTATTAAGAAGTTAGGTGACAACGCTTTCGTTTTGGACTTGCCTGCTGATTGGGGTATCTCCCCCATTTTTAATGTTTCGGATTTAACGATGTTTGTGTCACCACCACAAGAGTTGATTTCTTTGTCGTCTTCTTCTCCCACTCTAAATTCTTATGGGTTGGGGAGTGGTAGTACGGATGATCTCTCTCTTTCGGTCCCCACAGGTATATCATCGGATGGTAAGTTGCCTTCTTTCCTGCCTACTGCTAATATGTTCCCCAGGTTTCCACGGACATTTTCCACTCCAGAGATGATACTTGATGCTGAGCCTGTTACCACTATTGATGGCGACACCCACCGCTTTCTCATCCGTTGGCGTGATCGGCCCCCTTCGGATGACTCTTGGGTACTCGAGACGGAGCTGCAAAGTTTGGATGCCGCTCTCCTTCACCACTATCGCTTGGACCACGCAATGGAGATGCGTGCATTTGAGTGGGGGAGGATTGATGGCATGCCCCCTCCTCCACCATTTGAAGACGATGCTGACGATGCTGATGATGATCCGGTTGATAAGGCAATACAACTTAAGGATGTGAGGCGGCACTATGACGCTAACGGAAGGCTATGCTACAACCTCCGCCCGCGACGTGCTACCGCCACTGCAAAGCATTAGCCTTATTTATTTCCTTTTCTTGCACTCTATTTTATATTTGGAATATAAAATTATCCTATGCTTATGTGATAATTTTATATTCATTGCATGTTTGTTATTTTTCTTTTTGAACAATTTTAATGTTGGTGTGCATTTAGCCATTCGGATGGATGAGATTACATCTCCATCATGAAGGGTTAAGGCTTGTTTGTAACTCCTATATAAGGAGGCTTTCTTATGAGATCATTAGACAAAGATTGAAACCTAATTTTCCCCATGAAAATTTCGGCCAAGAGGAAAACCTCTCCTAGCCGCCGCCCCCTTGGTTGTGGTGTGAAGCCGCCGCCCCCCCTTGCTCCCTCCATCTGTTCAGTGCGACGCCGGCGCGGCTTCCTTCGGTGCGACTCCTTGGAAGAAGGTTGCAAACCATTCGGTGTGACGCCGGTGGATCTGTGGAGAGAGTGATTCTCCCACAGTTATCTTGTGTGAAAGCTTTCCGGTTGGGTAATATCTTCCCCCTCCCTTGTGTGATTCTTCTCTTTAGTTGTGGTGGTTTTCGCAAATCGTTTTCTCCGGAAAGTTAATTTAATCGCTTCAAGTTTTGGATCGAAATCGCCATTGCTAGGCTTTTTTATTTCCGGATCGGGTGGATCCTATTTGCCTGAGCAGATCTTGGCCTATAGCCTTGGTCTTGCTCTCGAAAAGGAGTGACAACCTTTGTGTTTTCTTGGGGAATATTCTGACTCAAATTTTTGATCGTCGTTTTCGAGTCGACCATTCCTCCTTTATTATTTGTGTTGTGTTCTTGCGACGAGAAGCTATTGTGGGCGATAGGTACTGTGTAGGTGCGATAGATCTACGACGTGTAGAGCGTAGATAGAGCGTTAGCTTCGTGGAGGTCTCCGATTCTGGACACCCCTACATCATGAACTGTTGTTGATGGTGGAGATGACAACATCTAACTTTTATTTTCTTCCAGTTATTGCAGCTAGGGTAACAACCTGCTGCTTTAGTTTACTCGGAGAATTTCTCTGATCTTGCTGTTGAATGTGTTTCTCTCAACAACTATCTCTTAATGGCTTTTAGATCAGCTGCAGCTTGGCCCAGTCCTTGGCTGCTTCTACTTCCTCAACGAATATCTCTGATCTTGTTGTTGAGGATATTAATTTCAACAGCTAACTAGTTGAACTCTCAGATCAGAATATTGAACTTCTCCTCAAGGCTCTGCAACAATGGCTGAGGAATAAGATGAAGTCTAGCGGTATCATGAAAGTTTATCTATTCATTCTGAAATCCGCCTTTTCTATTATACCGATCAACTGCTATTTTGACCAGTTTGCCCCACTGAATTTGGTAGCTATATATTTACTTTAACAGACAAAATTCATATTGTAGGCCTGCAGCGCCGTTTGTCGTGTACTATAGCCATCCCGCCTCATTTTGACTTTTGTTAACTTTGTTTACTTTTGCTAATGTCAGCATCTGTGAACTTAGTCAAATTCAAGCATATTATTATAGGTGTGGAGTGAACAAGCTTCCCTAAACGCGAAAACACTTAGATAGATTTTTGTCTAACTCAGGCATTGAGTTAACAAGCCTCACTCAACGCTTTTGGCCTTTACCATACATTCTGCATCTCAGGTGTTGAGAGCTGTTGGGTCCATTTCCCACAATGTTCCCTAGATTGGATTTGAAGATGCATCTTCATCAACACTAAGAGCATAGTTGCATTTGATGTTGTTTAAGCTCATCTTATGCAGGATGTTCCATGGAACAAGTCTAGATAGATTTTCTAAGTGATGTGACATGTGATCATAAGGCAGAAAGGTGGACACCAAGAGAAGGTGCTCGAAAGGCAGGAATTTGCCAAAGACCACAGGCGTTGAGTGAGGTAAGCTTACTCAATGGCAGAAGTTAAGGAGTAGTTGACATTATAGCTAAGTCCATATGCGTTGAGTAAAGCAAGCTCACTCAATGCTAGAGGTAAGAAAGAATGTTGGCAAGCCATAAATATGGCTGGCTAAGTAGGTTTAGTGATGAATACACGTTCAACGCCATAAAACAAGAAGGCTTTAAGTTGAACTTAGTCGAACTTAGTTCAAAATTCATTGAACCAAGTTCAGAGTTCGACGAGCTGAGCTCACCATTCGTCGAGCTGAGATTACAGCAAAAAGGCTGTAAGTTGAACTTAGTCGAACTTAGTTCAAAATTCATCGAACTAAGTTCAGATTTCGTCGATCTGAGCTCATCATTCGTCGAGCTAAAATCAGTATTTGAGATTCTGAGTTCGTCGAGCTCAGTTCAGAATTTGTCGAACTGAGTTCAAAGTTCGTCGAGCTCAGTTCATAATTCATCGAACTCAGTTCAGAGAAAGGCATGCTGAGTCAGTCAATTCCTAGAGTTAAGAGGAATATTTTGTCTCAGCATAACCGCTGAGACTAGTGTTTGTCTCAGCATAATTGCTAGACAAGTGTTTATCTCAGTATAACTGCTGAAACAAGTGTTTGTCTCAGCAGACAATAAGAAATCACTGAGACAGTTAAGCCAGTGTTTTCAAACACAGAGAATTGGCTCAGGCAAATGCATTGAGTAAGGCATGCTCACTCAACGCTCTCAATGCCTAAGATATTGTAGAGGCAGAAATATGGCTAAGGCAAAAAGCGTTGAGTGAGACATGCTCACTCAATGCTCTCATTGCCTAAGATACTACAGAGGCAGAAATATGGCTAAGGAAAAAAAACATTGAGTGAGGCATGCACACTCAACGATCTCAACACCTAAGATGTTTTAGAGGCAGAAAATTGGCTAAGGCAAACACGTTGAGTGAAGCATGCTCACTCAATGCTCTCAACACCTAAGTTGTAGAAAACTGTTCCAAGGCAAAAAGTGTTGAGTGATGAAGACACACTCAATGCTCTCAACGCTAGAGAAGCAGGAAGATTTTGGCTAAGCCAAAAGGCGTTGAGTGAGGCTTGCTCACTCAACGCTATCAACGTGTAGATAGACAAAAATCTGTATAAGTGTTTTGGCGTTGAGTGATGATTACTCACTCAACGCCTATGTTAATGTTACTTGATTTTTCGCTAAGTCCATAGCTGATGATGTCAGCAAGTCAACAAGTCAACATATTTCAAATTAGTGGTGGGATGACTACAGTACGCGACAAATGTTGTCGCAGACCTACTGTGCAATAGTTGGCTTTAAAGCATGGTTGCTGCTGGACATTAAATATGTGGGGCCTGGTGCTCAAGCTTTTTGGTGGCTGAAAGATATGGTACCTAAACACCTAGAGGGGGGGGGGGGTGAATAGGTGACCTAATCCTTTTCTAACTTTGTTGGCAGCCAAACAGTTATATCACAGATTTCTAACTACTTTTGCACAGCAATCAGCAATAACAAAACATACACAGCTAATCCACAGCACAATCACAGCACAGCACACAGTGTTTTATAGTGGTTCCCCAAGATATGGGTACATCCACTTTCCCCCTTCGCCTATCTAGCAGTGTACTAGATTCGGCCAAACTTCTCCACTGTCTCAGAACCCAAATTGGTTCCTACACCTCAGGCCCAAAGCCTTACAACTCAGCTTTATCCCAAAGCCTACACTCAGCCACAAGGGCCTACACTCAGCCAATCAAGGCCTACACTCAGCCAACAAGGCCTACACTCAGAGATCTCTATCTCCTACACTCAGGCTAACAAGCCCTACCCTCAGCCTTTATAAATACAGGCTTACAAATCACTCAGATCCAAATGATCCTACAAGTTAAAATGTAATACAAATAATAACTCTACAACTCAGAATTAAAGGAGGGGAGTTGAGAGATTCTTGATGAGTTCTTGGAAGAACTCAGCTGGATTCACCCTGACTTAGCTTTCTTCAAAGCTTCTTGAGTAGAACTGAATAAGACTGAATCCTCTACAGTTATTCCTTAACCTCTGCCACTTAAGATCCAGAATTGAATCTGAATCCTTCTTCTCAGCCTAGTTCCAGAGGCTGATTTCTTGGAAGGAGCCCTCTCTCTCCAACTTCTTAGATCTGCATTTGAACTGCTAGATCTTCTTGTGTTGATACTCTTTGTACCACTTTAATAATTACTTCAACAAGGTGATCAACCTTAACAATAATCTGATCAACAACTTCAACAACAGTTTCTGTAAACTGTGGGTGCCTATTTATAGGCCTTCTTCATGGTAACCGGCTGGTCCGGTTCATAACTGACTTCTGACATCTCTGACAGTTGCTGTAGACCGGCTGGAACGGCAGCTGTCAAGTCATCCAGTCACTTCTTGAAAATCTTTAACTGTCTGTAAGTGTCGAGACTTTCTGTCTTTAAGTCTCGACACTTATAGTCCAAGTGTCGACACATGTTGTGTAAGTGTCGACACAAGTCTACAAGGTGTAACACCTCCCCTGTATTGAACGTATAATATGGGTCCGGTCGGGGCCCCACAACATACGAACGCCACAGCTTTAGTATTATAAGTTGATATAGCTACCCAAACTCAAAACACTTGCACAACACAGCGGAAACAAAACAGGACTAGAAGTTATCCACCACTAAAGAGTAAAACAAATGGCCTTAAGGCCTTACATCATGTGTCCAAAAAGAAATAGTACATCAAACATGAATGTGCTCAGCACTCCTAGTCTACCTCGGCATGCAAGCCGGACAAAGATAGTCTCAAACAAACATCATCATAACTGTAGTGCTATAAAAAGGGAAAAACACTTCATGGGGCTTAGGCCTTTCTGGCCGGCGTGCTAGCTTCTGCATGCGATCCTTGCCCTGTAAAAATTATTAGTAACGTGGGTCAGCAAAGGCTGACCTCAAACTGTGTAACAACACATCTCCTCCCGGCCGCCCCTAACGGACCCCGGGGAACCCTCCAACCTGCAAGTCAGCACTTCGTATGCAATATAATCATCTATAAATAGAAAAGCATTAAAACAGGCTTGGATGTCTCAATCATCAAACACGTTCTCTACTGGTTGAGCATGTAATAAAAGGGCCTACTATGCAACATGTATGCTACACTCGAGCTTCGCCCAAGGCACCCTACTGCGTATGAAACTAGCACAACATCACAACATTTGGGTACTCACATTTCCCCATTGGCATAAAGCCGCAAACAATGAGGGAGACACAACTCCCTCAAACGGCGCACAGGCCGCCACATGTAATTCTTGCCAAGGCCCCACCCGCTCGTGGGCTTAGCCCCGGGCTTGCCTGCAAACTCTGACGTCTCATGTCAGGATTCCAACAAACACAGACCGACCGATTCTAAGAAGCCTTGCTGGACCCCACCCGCTCATGGCCTCTTTGCCCGGGCTTGCCCCAAGCTTGGCATTCTCGTCAGTCTCACAGAGGGGGACTAGTCTCGCCGGGACACTCTCCACACATGACACACATGTCACGGGATAGCCAGCCGACCACAGAGACATAGCCACGCCTTGGCACAACACAAACCAAGACTACATACAACATAATCCCTCATTATACTGCAGCGTTCCCGCGCACCAAGGAAACCATCTCCAACTCGTGCGGAGCTAACCTTGTCCCTCAAGGAAACCATCTACCGCCACGAGGAGCTAACCTTGTCCGGGTCCGACTACACGTACCTTTGCAAATAAACGGGACAATCACCATCACAACACAAACGACATCTTGTCGCAATGGAAAATCTCTACGAATCCCTAAGTTCGTATGCAACATCACCGAGTCGGACTAACGGTCGCGACTACGGCTTCACCCACCATGCCTAATCCACTAGCGAAGCGGATCTCGAATGCAAAATATGCCGGGGACGGACTCAATCAACCCGGAAGTTCCTCTTGAAACTTGGCAAACCAAAACCCCTCTCATTTGAGAGTTCGGTGCCCAAAAATTAGGGAGAAAGAAAACTAAATGATGCTAATACATGCATCCTAAGGACCGAGAGGAGAGATGTCGTTACCTTCCGACTCCTCTTCCTTGCCATGGAAAAATAACCGGATGGAAATCTTCGCAACGCTCCAAGCTTGACGGATCCGGACTCGGCTCGCGATTTGGAGCTCCGAAACCCTTCCTACAGCCCAAGACCTTCTTCTTCTTCCTCCTTGCTCTAGTTTTCCTCAAGAACTTAGAAAGAGAAGACTTGGAAAACAAAAATGAGGGTTTCCAACCCTAGAATCGGACTTAACTTCCCAAGAACAGTCCTGAGCCGTCAGATCCCAAAATCTGGGAAAGAATGGCCACGATTCGCTTGGAAAATAAAAGACCTGGGCCGAACATGGCCTGGCACACGCCCGTGTCCAGGGCCGTGTGCCTCATTAGCCGTCTCAAATCGACGCGCCTGGAACAGCACACGGGCATCCGACACGCCCGTGTCCAACCCGACACGCCCGTGTCCCCAGTGACACGGCCGTGTGGCCGGCCGTGTGCCTCCAACAACACGGCCCCGAAACCAACCCGAGAGATGACACGGCCTGGGACACGCCCGTGTCACAAGCCGTGTGCCAAGTCTCGACACCCGTCGACAGACTTTGTGTCGACACCGCGGAAAAACGTCGAGCGAAGTTCGTCGACCAAGCGGGACACGCCCTGTGACACGCCCGTGTCACAGGCCGTGTGCCCCAGTCTCGACACTTTGTCGAGCGAAAGTGTCGACACTTGGGCCGAGTGTCGACACGGCCTCGACATGCCCTGCGACACGCCCGTGTCGCAGGCTGTGTGCCCCACTCTCGACACTTTGTCGAGCGAATGTGTCGACACTTGGGCCGAGTGTCGACACGGCCTCGACACGCCCTGCGACACGCCCGTGTCGCAGGCCGTGTACCTCCTGCCAGAAACCCAAAAATGTTCAGAACTGCAGACTGAACCTCTTGCAAAAACTGGGGTGTTACAGCTCTCCCCCACTTAACAGAATTTCGTCCCGAAATTACAAAACAAAAGGGTACAAAACTTAAATTGTACCTGACATGAAAAGTTCTGGATAATCTTCTAGCATGGCCTGTTCTCGTTCCCAAGAGAACTCCTCACGACCGCAGTTGTCCCATCGAACTTTCACGAGTTTGACTTCTTTATTCCGCAACTGCCGAGTCTCCGAATCCTCTATAGCAATTGGGAGGACTCGCATCCTCAAGTCTTCCTTAATCGGCACCGATGCCGGCTCTATCACCACGCTAGCCTCCACCAAGGCTTTCCTCAAAGCGGAGACGTGGAAGACGTCGTGTAATCCACTCAAGTCTGCGGACAATGTCAACCGATATGCTGCTTCTCCTACCCGCTCAACAATTTCAAAAGGCCCCAAAAACCTTGGACTCAACTTCTTGAGTCGGCGAATCCGTGAGACACCTTTGAACGGCTTGACCTTCAGATAAACCCAATCACCAACTGTAAATTCCAACTTCCGGTGACGAGCATTAAAATATTTTGCTTGCCTGTCTTGTGCCACCTTCATACGCTCTTGGATGGTCCGTACCATCTCACAAGCGTCAACTACCGCACCCTTTCCCAAAAGTTTGGTGTCTCCCGCCTCTGCCCAAGACATTGGCGTTCGACACCGCCTTCCATACAAAGCTTCGTATGGCGCCATCTTTATACTAGCTTGAAAACTGTTGTTGTACGCAAATTCTACCATGAAGAGGTGATCCTCCCACCTCTTGCCAAAATCAAGAACGCACATCCTCAACATGTCCTCCATAGTACGGTTCGTTCTCTCCGTTTGCCCATCAGTTTGAGGATGGAACGCCGTACAAAACTTTAGCTTCGTCCCCAAGCTCTTCTGAACCAATCTCCAGTCCTTGGACGTAAATCGTCCATCTCGATCACTGACTATGCTCTTAGGAACTCCGTGCAGTCGCACAATGTTGCGAACATACAACTCCACCAGCTTCTCCACGCTGTCCTCTTTCCGATTTGGGATGAAGTGAGCCACCTTGGTTAGGCGATCCACGATCACCCAAATAGCATCATTACCATGCTGCGATCTAGGCAAACCATGCACAAAGTCCATGGAGATGTCCTCAAATTTCCATTCAGGAATTGGAAGGGGCTTCAAGAACCTGCCCGGTTTCTGACATTCGGCCTTCACCAAGGCACATGTTTGGCAACGACTCACATACAAAGCTACATCTCGCTTCAACCCCGGCCACCAAAAGGATTTCTTCATATCCAAGTACATCTTTGTACTGCCCGGGTGAATGGAGTACTTTGAGAAGTGAGCCTCAAACATCAACTCCTCACGGAGATTGCCAAACTGCGGTACACAAACCCTTCCATCCTTTCTCAAGATTCCCTCAATCATCTCCCAGGCGCTGCTCTCGCCCTTTTGAGCCTCCAACACAAAAGGTTGAAACTCCACATCCAATCGAGTCGCTTCCCGAATACGATCGGACAAGTCGCTTTGCACTTCAATCCAGTTCAACCGAGCCACGCTAGACTCGCCTCTCGCAACACATTCCAACCCAAGGGACTCCCATTCCCGAACCAACCGCTCATCATGAGCTTCGATCCAATTTCCTTGCCCCGAGTACTTTCTACTCAACGCATCCGCCACCACATTGGCCTTACCCGGCGTATACTGAATCGCCACTTCGTAGTCTCCAAGAAATTCAACCCATCTGCGTTGCCGCATGTTCAAGTCCTTCTGATCCAAGAGATACTTCAGGCTTTTATGGTCCGTGAAGATCTCCACCCTTGCGCCATACACATAGTGTCGCCATATTTTCAACGCGAAGATTACCGCCGCCAACTCCAAGTCATGGACGGGGTAATTCCTCTCATGAGGTTTCAGCTGTCGAGACCCAAAAGCTATTACCTTGCCATGTTGCACCAACACGCAACCCAAGCCGCATCCCGATGCGTCACTGAAAATCTGAAATCCATCGGTCCCTTGCGGAAAACTCAGGACCGGAGCCATCATAAGCCTCTCCTTTAGTGCCTCGAATGCTTGGCTGCACTCTTGGGTCCACACAAACTTATGGTCTTTACGAGTGAGTGAGGTGAGGGGTAGAGCTATCTTCGAGAAGTTCTCCACGAATCTCCTATAGTACCCGGCTAGTCCAAGAAAACTTCGGACTTCCGCCACGGTCCTCAACACCGGCCAGTCTCTGATGGCCTCCACTTTCGCCGGATCCACGGCCACCCCATCACCACTAATCACGTGGCCCAAAAATGCCACCTTCTCCAGCCAGAACTCGCATTTGGAGAATTTTGCATACAACTCATTCTCCCTCAACACTTGCAGAACTATTCTCAAGTGGGCCTCATGCTCCACTTGCGATTTGGAATACACCAAAATGTCGTCAATGAAGACAACCACAAACGAATCCAAGTATTCCCGAAATACCCGATTCATAAGGTCCATGAACACCGATGGTGCGTTCGTCAACCCGAACGGCATCACTGTAAACTCAAAGTGTCCATACCTTGTACCAAAGGCAGTTTTGGGTATGTCCTCATCTCGAATTCGTAGCTGATAGTATCCTGACTTCAAGTCCAACTTCGAATATACCACTAACCCTACCAATTGGTCAAACAAATCGTCTATCCGAGGGATCAGATACTTATTCTTGACGGTCAATTTATTCAGCTCTCGGTAGTCTATGCATAGGCGCATGCTACCGTCTTTCTTCTCTACAAACAACACTGGTGCGCTCCACGGTGAAGAACTGGGTCTAATATACCCTTGCTCCAACAGTTCCTGTAGTTGTACCTTAAGTTCCGCTAACTCCTTTGGGGCCATCCTGAATGGGGGACGCGACACCGGTCTAGCCTCCGGCATTAACTCGATCGAGAAGTCGATCTCCCGCCGAGGAGGCGCTCCAGGAAGTTCATCCGGAAACACATCCTTGAACTCTGCTACCACAGGCACTTCCTCAATCGAAAGTTGGGAGAGACGAACCTCCAACAACGCTACCAGCGCCACACCTCCCTGGTTAACCGCCCGCATCATTTGCATGGCCGTAATTAGGGAATGGGCTACTCCACAAAGTCCCATAAACTTGACTTATGCTTGCCCCTTACTCTTTAGGGTCACTACCTTGGATAAACAATCAATGCTGGCGCGCTGCTCTGCAAGCCAGTCCATGCCCAAAATGACATCGAACTCTACTAACGGCAATACTGCCGCTTCCAAAACGAAGTCAACTCCGTCTAGCTCCCAACAGATGCGCCCTTTAGCCCCGGTGGTCATAGATGACCCATTGGGCATGCGCACTTTCAGTTTCGCGTCCGCTGAGAAAGTCTCGACTCCTACCCTTCGGATGAAACTCTCCGCAAGAAAAGAGTGCGAAGCCCTAGTATCGAACAATACCCTAGCGGGGTATCCAGAAACTAACACGAAGCCTACAACAAGACAACACACGGAAAGGGGGTCTAAAAGTATGAAGCACAAATGCAAACTTAAATTTTCTTCATACCTGTCACCACATCGGTTTGGCGGATCGCTTCTTGCTGTCCAAGGTTGTAAGCCCTTGGTTGCACCGGTTGGAACCGAGAAGCGCTCGACTCCGCCATCTTTCCTTTCTCTGCAGCACTGGGGCCCGAGCGCACAGACTGCTCCTGCTTTGACTCTTGCCCCGCTCCCCCTTGCTGACAAGCACGGGCTATGTGCCCAACCTTCCCGCAGTTGTAACACGTCGGCGGCCCCCTAGAGTGAGAACCCCCAGGCGTCCAAGTGCTCCTCTCACCCGACCTGGAAGGGTGAGGCTTCCTCCTCCACCTGCTCCCATCAGACTTTACATGAGATTGGGAGGGCTTCCCTTCCCCATGCTTGGGAGTAAAACCCTTTCGACGCTGGGTTCGCTCCAGATCACTCTCAAAACTCCTGGCGGCTTCAACTAGCTCATTAAATCCCGCCCTCTTCATGGAGATGAGAGGCTGTCTCAGATTCTCCCTCAAACCTTGGTAGAAGAGGTTATCCCTCTCTACATCATCCGCCATTGTCGTTCCCGCATAACGACCCAAACGGGCGAACTCTTGCACGTACTCATCCACTGTCTTGTCTCGCTGCATTAGATGCAGAAACTGCCTCTGCAGGGCCAACCGTGTTGAAACTGGAATATACCTCTTAAGAAAAACATCCCCAAACTCTTCCACTAACGGGGTGCGCCCCGGGAACAGGCGGCCGCTATGGCTCACCCACCACAATTTGGCGTCTCCTTCCAACATGAACGCCGCATACTCGGATTTCTTCTCCTCTGGCGTCTCTGCCGCCCTTAACAGTTCTTGAATACGAACCCACTAATCCTCCGCGTCCGTTGGCGTTCCTACACCCTTGAAATACGGGGGATGGAAACTCAGGAAATACTTCATGTGTCGGTCTCCATGCCCTACCACCACCCTTTCTGCCAAAGGCTCCACTCGCCTGGCTTCTCCGCCTGGCACGGCCGTCGCCGTGTCCGGTGTAGTAGGGGTTGCTACCTGGGCTGCAGCCGCCGCTTGCGCCGCCACCAACGCTTCTGCAAGCATACGGCAGAAGTCAGCCGGGTTTACACCCGTGCCCAGAAGGCCTGGAGCAGTTGCACTGCTCGCCGAGAGATCATCCCTTGCTCTTGAAGTGCCCGCCTCGTTGCTTGCACTCTTTAGGAAAACAAGAAATAAGGGATTAGTCTCCAATGTCAAGACTAGAACATAAGGACACTCACGGTCCCGCATTACTCTAATGTGGATAACTTCTCTACGCACTGACCTTGAATCAAACCTCGCTTTGATACCAAATTGTAACACCTCCCCTGTAGTGAACATATAATATGGGTCCGACCGGGGCCCCACAACATACGAACGCCACAGCTTTAGTATTATAAGTTGATATAGCTACCCAAACTCAAAACACTTGCACAACACAGCGGAAACAAAACAGGACTAGAAGTTATCCACCACTAAAGAGTAAAACAAATGGCCTTAAGGCCTTACATCATGTGTCCAAAAAGAAATAGTACATCAAACATGAATGTGCTCAGCACTCCTAGTCTACCTCGGCATGCAAGCCGGACAAAGATAGTCTCAAACAAACATCATCATAACTGTAGTGCTACAAAAAGGGAAAAACACTTCATGGGGCTTAGGCCTTTCTGGCCGGCGTGCTAGCTTCTGCATGCGATCCTTGCCCTGTAAAAATTATTAGTAACGTGGGTCAGCAAAGGCTGACCTCAAACTGTGTAACAACACATCTCCTCCCGGCCGCCCCTAACGGACCCCGGGGAACCCTCCAACCTGCAAGTCAGCACTTCGTATGCAATATAATCATCTATAAATGGAAAAGCATTAAAACAGGCTTGGATGTCTCAATCATCAAACACGTACTCTACTGGTTGAGCATGTAATAAAAGGGCCTACTATGCAACATGTATGCAACACTCGAGCTTCGCCCAAGGCACCCTACTGCGTATGAAACTAGCACAACATCACAACATTTGGGTACTCACATTTCCCCATTGGCATAAAGCCGCAAACAATGAGGGAGACACAACTCCCTCAAACGGCGCACAGGCCGCCACATGGAATTCTTGCCAAGGCCCCACCCGCTCGTGGGCTTAGCCCCAGGCTTGCCTGCAAACTTTGACGTCTCATGTCAGGATTCCAACAAACACAGACCGACCGATTCTAAGAAGGCTTGCTGGACCCCACCCGCTCATGGCCTCTTTGCCCGGGCTTGCCCCAAGCTTGGCATTCTCGTCAGTCTCACAGAAGGGGACTAGTCTCGCCGGGACACTCTCCACACATGACGCACATGTCACGGGATAGCCAGCCGACCACAGAGACATAGCCACACCTTGGCACAACACAAACCAAGACTACATACAACATAATCCCTCATTGTACTGCAGCGTTCCCGTGCACCAAGGAAACCATCTCCAACTCGTGCGGAGCTAACCTTGTCCCTCAAGGAAACTATCTACCGCCACGAGGAGCTAACCTTGTCCGGGTCCGACTACACGTACCTTTGCAAATAAATGGGACAATCACCATCACAACACAAACTGCATCTTGCCGCAACGGAAAATCTCTACGAATCCCTAAGTTCGTATGCAAGATCACCGAGTCGGACTAACGGTCGCGACTACGGCTTCACCCACCATGCCTAATCCACTAGCGAAGCGGATCTCTAATGCAAAATATGTCGGGGACGGACTCAATCAACCCGGAAGTTCCTCTTGAAACTTGGCAAACCAAAACCCCTCTCATTTGAGAGTTCGGTGCCCAAAAATTAGGGAGAAAGAAAACTAAATGATGCTAATACATGCATCCTAAGGACCGAGAGGAGAGATGTCGTTACCTTCCGACTCCTCTTCCTTGCCATGGCAAAATAGCCGGATGGAAATCTTCGCAACGCTCCAAGCTTGACGGATCCGGACTCGGCTCGCGATTTGGAGCTCCGAAACCCTTCCTACAGCCCAAGACCTTCTTCTTCTTCCTCCTTGCTCTAGTTTTCCTCAAGAACTTAGAAAGAGAAGACTTGGAAAACAAAAATGAGGGTTTCCAACCCTAGAATCGGACTTAACTTCCCAAGAACAGTCCTGAGCCGTCAGATCCCAAAATCTGGGAAAGAATGGCCACGATTCGCCTGTAAAATAAAATACCTGGGCCGAACACGGCCTGGCACACGCCCGTGTCCAGGGCCGTGTGCCTCATTCGCCGTCTCAAATCGACGCGCCTGGAACAGCACACGGGCATCTGACACGCCCGTGTCCAACCCGACACGCCCGTGTCCCCAGTGACACGGCCGTGTGGCCGGCCGTGTGCCTCCAACAACACGGCCCCGAAACCAACCCGAGAGATGACACGGCCTGGGACACGCCCGTGTCACAAGCCGTGTGCCAAGTCTCGACACCCGTCGACAGACTTTGTGTCGACACCGCGGAAAAAACGTCGAGCGAAGTTCGTCGACCAAGCGGGACACGCCCTGTGACACGCCCGTGTCACAGGCCGTGTGCCCCAGTCTCGACACTTTGTCGAGCGAAAGTGTCGACACTTGGGCCGAGTGTCGACACGGCCTCGACACGCCCTGCGACACGCCCGTGTCGCAGGCCGTGTGCCCCACTCTCGACATTTTGTCGAGCGAATGTGTCGACACTTGGGCCGAGTGTCGACACGGCCTCGACACGCCCTGCGACACGCCCGTGTAGCAGGCCGTGTACCTCCTGCCAGAAACCCAAAAATGTTCAGAACTGCAGACTGAACCTCTTGCAAAAACTGGGGTGTTACACAAGGTGTCGACACAACTCCTTGTTTGTCTCGACACAGATTCTTCTGCATGTGTCGACACTGAAATTGAGTGTCGACACAAGTACTTGTTCTTCTAGCTTTTGCTGAATTCTTCTATGTGTCGACACATCTCCTTTGTGTCGACACATCTTCTTGTGTTGAATCTATCAAGTGTCGACACTGCTTCTTGGTGTCGACACAAGTCTTCAATGTTGATTCTTGCTGAGTGTCGACACAGCTCCTTGTGTCGACACACCTTCTTGTTGTTGAGACTTTAGCTGAGTGTCGACACATTCCCATAGTGTCGACACTTGTACTTAGAATAATTTGTTCTTCTTTCTGTTCTTTGCTAAGTGTCGACACAGCTCCATATGTCGACACTTTCTTCCAGTGTTGAGTCTTCAGCTGTGTGTTGACACATTATTCTGGGTGTCGACACATACTTCAAATGTTGACTCTTCTGTTGAGTGTCGACACATTGTGCTGGGTGTCGACACTTACTTCAAGTACTGACTTTTCTGCTTAGTGTCGACACACTGTGTTGGGTGTCGAGACTTTAACTTAGTCTCTGCAGACTTTTGCTGAGTGTCGACACAGCTCCAAGTGTCGACACTTTCTGGTGTAGACATAGCTTCACTGAGTGTCGACACAGCTTCTTGTGTCGACACTTTCTGTCTGCACTTTTCTTCACCGACTGTCGACACAGCTCCAAGTGTCGACACTATCTGTCTGGTGTCGACTCTGCATCCCAGGTGTCGACATAATGACTCCAAGTGTTGACACTGCTTGTCTGGGTGTCGACACAAGCTTTCGCAAGTGTCGACACATTCCCTCTGGGTGTCGACACATGGACTTAGAAACTTTTTGCTTCAGTCCAGTACTTTCTTAACCTGCACAAGTAACTCAAACATACATCAAATACATTATGATGTATATCATTGAGTTAGGTGAGACTTCTTCAAATCAGGTACATTTGACCAATGTACCCAACAATCTCCCCTTATTTGGAGAAGTCATAACCCTTAGTCAATGATATACACCATTCATAATTAAAAATTACAGAATGATATAAAGCAGATTATAAACAGCAGGGTAAACATAAACATGTAATATTTCACACATGTATACACATTCAACATTGCAGAACAAATAAGAAATAGACATATTCTCAGAACAATCATGAAATATATTTATCATATATTGTTCTAACATTTTTCTAATACATCTTCAATGGTTTACAAAAATGTTTTTCATTCAAAAGATTACAACAATCTTCAAGTCATTTCCTAATCTATTTCTGGTCTGGTTCTTTGATAACTATGCCTTTGCCAGGTTGGACTTGAGCTTTAACAGTGGCTTCAGCAGTGTCAGCAACAGCAGGCTTCTTGCCTTTTAGATCCTTCTTCTTGAGTTCTTCTGCCTTGATCTTCTGCCTCTCAAAATAATGATATGGCTTAGGGAAGTACTTGCTAGGCTCCACTGTAGTAGGAGGTAGCTTTCCCATCTTAGCCTTCCTTCTATATTGAACAATGGCCTCCTGTCTTATTTCATGTTTCCTCCATTCTGCTTCAGAGAACCACTTGTTCCTTTCATGAGCATTGTCCTTGGCAGCTTTCTAGGCAGTTAAAATTATATTCCTAGAGGTAGGGCTCCATTGTTCAAAATCTGGCTTTTGTTCTGCTTGTTCCCTAAACCTCTTCTTTGACAACCTTGCCTCTTCTTCTTTCTCTAATGCCTCTTGCATAGCTGCAGAAATAGGTTGAACAACCTTTTCCAGAACAACATTTGACTTCCCTGTAGTTGGGCTATACATCTGGTGAATATCAGCTTGCACCATGTCAAAATCTGGTGGAGGATATATGACCTGAGCTACCTCTGGTTGCTCGCCTCCAAGATATGCACTTTGAATCCCAGATTCAGCAACATTGTCATCATCACAGAGTGGAGGATAGCCCAGTGTAGCTCTGATGGAATTAGATATCCATTTTGCATGGTCAGAGCTAGCTTTGGCTAAAACTCTCTCCCCCTTTATGACTTCTTGGGCAACATGATCTCTTACATCATCCTTCTGGAATCTGATTTGACTATCCAAGTACCTGATTCCATCTTTAAAGTAAGGTTTGAGCTTAGTGAGCTATTCAGAGATAGCCTTCTGGGAATCTTGAATTGCAGTCTTGACAGCAGTAATCTCAGCTTGAAATACTTTATCAAAGTCAGTCTTAACTGCAGCAGCAGATGTAGAAGGTTCAGCAGTCTTATTCTTCAATTCAGTGACTATAGCATTGTGAGATTGTGTGAGATTGTCATTCATTCTGAGTTGGTTTTCCAGCACATATCCTTGCTTCAATGCTATATCATCTACTTGTACTTTTATCTTCTCTTGGTGTGTTGCCAGATACACCACTGCATTGCCACCCTTGTGGAAGCAGTCTGTCATCTCTTTCTTGTTAAGGTTCATTTCAAACCTTATAGACTTTATATCTTGTGCAAGATCAAACTGTAGGGTCTTGTGCCCTTCTTCCACATATGTCTCAATTGCCTTTCTTTGCTCATCCAATTTGATCTGTAGTGCAACCATTAAAGCACTATAATCAGCAGTTGGAGCTTGCTGAACTATAGGCTGTGGGGCAATGGATTGCAAGGCTTTCTTATAACTCTGACTTCTCCTCTTGAAGACATAGAGTTTCTTCTTCTTAGCCTTTGCAGCCTCATCTTCTTCAGATTCTGAAGTGCTGGCTATTTCATCCCTTTCCTTAGGGCTTGGAGGTTTGTCAGCTTGCACATCAGGTGCTTTCTCACTTTCTGGCCTTAAAGGCTCTTCCAGAACTGTTAGTGGCTCCCCCTCAGCAGCAGCACTCTTATCTTTAGCAGCAGCATCCTTGTCCATGTTAAAATCTTCTTGATCTAGATTTAGAAACAAATCTTCCATTGTATATTCAGGTGGAGACTGTGCAGGAGAAGTTCTTGGTTCTTCAACCACTTGAGAAGTATCATCTTGAACTACAGTAGATGTGTCTTCTAAAATAACATCTGGAACTTGACTGTCTAGCTGAGTTTGCTGATGTACATCAGACAAATCAGAATCTACTATAGAAAAATTCAATGTATTTAGGTCAATGAGTACCTCTTGTATGATGTTAGTGGCTTGTTCACTCTCCAGTGTAGAGGGTTCTTCTACACCTAGAAGCTCCCCCTGGCTGTGATCCCTATGGATGGGGCTAGCTTGAGGCAGCTCCCCCTGGATCTCAGCTATATCTTGAGCAGCAGGGGTCTTCTCTGCAGCCACTTCCTCTTGATCATCAGGAGTGAAAACTACTTGTTCTTCACTCCCTGAACTGCTGGAGGACTCCTGTGCCACAGGAGCTGTCTTCCTTTTCTTCCTTGGAGGAGAATCTTTCTTAGTAATTGTCTTCTCTGGAGTTGGCAATTCCTTGGACAATACCCTGTCCCATCTGGAAAAGATCCTTTGATCCATTTTCCTCATATGGTTTATCTTGCTGCCTGCAGCAGTATTCATTACCTCTGGTATGGTACCAGATAGGTAAAGACTAATGATCCTGCCCAGATTGGGCTTCTTCAGACTTTCCTTAATTTTCTCATACAACACTTGAGACCAATCTGTTTTCAGAGTGAAGATTATTCTTGTCATGATTTCAAACATGTAGGCAGACACTCTGTCATGCCCTCCAGTCTTGCTGAGTAAGACTTTTCCTACAATTTCAGACATGAACTTCCCTTGGTTATTCATTCCTTTTCTGTTGAATACAGATCATATCTTCATCTTAGGATCAAGACCACACCAGGTTAAAGCTTCCCTGGTCTTTGAAGCAGTAACCTCTTCTTCATCTTGAATTTTGGGTAGCTGGAGCACCTTCCTCAGATTTTTTGGTGAAACCTTGACCTTAGTCTCATGAACTCTTGATTTGATTCTGAATCTAGATTCATCGACTGCAGCTCCATTAAGGAATTCGAGAACTTCCTTCTTCCAAATCTTTGTAGGTTCAGACAAGAGAAATTCTAGACCATAATCGGCGACTAGGGTTACTACCGCCTGAATTTCTGCATCTGCATCGTCGAATGCGCCACGCACTAGCTCATAGCCCTCGTTAACGTTCTCCTCAAGCTTAAGAGCCATTAGGGTTTGGAGAATTTGTCTTTAGAAAAGAGAAGTGTCGACATAATAGTTTTGGTCTCGAAACTTTGAAAGCGTGTCGACAAACAAAGACAGAACCCTATTTATACCTTTCTAATTTTGAAGATGAACAGGCGGGACAGCTATCTTAGGATGTGTCGACACTGACTTATAATGTCTCGACACATATGTGTCGACACAAGTTTAGTCAACAGATTTTATTTGTCGACACTTGGTTATGTGTCGACACAACATATCTCGACACATAGTCGAGACTTTACTTAGAAAATTCTGAGTAAAACTTAAGTGTCGACACCACATTGGATGTGTCGACACCTACAGGACATGTGTCGACACTAACATTCTGAAGTGTCGACACCACATTCCTAGATGTGTCGACACCTTTCTCCTGAAGTGTCGACATCACAATTATGTGTCGACATAGACTTGTCTATGTGTCGACACCTTTTTACTTAGCCAATTTTCTATTCTGTAAACTTAGTTTAAGTTTATCATTCCTAGTTCAATTTTGAATCTATTGAACTTAGCTTCTTCTAGGGGCTTAGTAAACATGTCAGCTATCTGATTATCAGTTTTAACATATTCAAGTGAAATATCTTCTCTTTCTACATGTTCTCTAAGAAAGTGATATTTAATATCAATATGTTTTGTTCTACTATGAGATACAGGGTTATTAGCTATTGAAATAGCACTTGTAGAATCACAGTAAAGTGGAGTTCTACTTACCTGAAATCCATAGTCCTCTAGCTGATGTTGAATCCACAGAAGTTGAGCACAGCAACTTCCTGCAGCCACATACTCTGACTCTGCTGTGGAGATAGCCACACTGGTTTGTTTCTTGCTACTCCATGAAATTAGTCTCCCACCTAGGAATTGACAGGTTCCAGTAGTGCTCTTTCTATCCTCTTTGCATCCTGCAAAGTCTGCATCTGAATAACCTGTTAGATCAAAGTCTCCATTCCTAGGGTACCAGAGGCCTAGATAGGGAGTGCCCTTTAGATATCTCAAAATTCTCTTGACTGCAGTCAAGTGAGACTCTTTAGGGCAGGCTTGATACCTTGCACAAACACATGTAGCATACATGATGTCTGGTCTACTAGCAGTCAAGTATAATAGGGAGCCAACTATCCCTCTATATAAGGTTTCATCTACAGGTTTCCCTGCATCATCCTTGTTAAGAGACATACTTGACCCCATAGGAGTCTTCATGGTACTGGATGAATCCATACCATACTTCCTTATGCGTTCTAGGGTGAACTTGGACTGACAAATGGATAAACCACTTTCAGTCTGTTTAACTTGGAGACCCAAGAAAAACTTCAGCTCTCCCATACTACTCATTTCAAACTGACCTTGCATAAGTTTTGCAAACTTTTTGCAAAGGCTGCTTTCAGTAGACCCAAATATAATGTCATCTACATATATTTGGACTAGTATGACATTGCCTCTAGATTCCCTAAGGAATAGAGTATTATCTATTTTCCCCCTTGAGAACTTGTTCTCAATGAGAAAACTAGATAGGGTTTCATACCAAGCCCTAGGGGCTTGCTTTAACCCATATAAAGCTTTCCTAAGTCTATAGACATAATGAGGTAGAGTTGGATCAACAAAACCTGCAGGCTGTTCCACATAGACTTCTTCTTTCAAATTACCATTTAGGAATGCTGACTTGACATCCATTTGGTATACCTTGAATCCTTGATAGGTTGCATAGGCCAAGAACATCCTTATGGCTTCCAGTCTGGCTACTGGAGCAAAGGTTTGATCAAAATCAATACCTTCTTCTTGCCTATATCCTTTAGCAACCAGTCTAGCTTTATTCTTAATGATGACCCCTTGTTCATCCATCTTATTCATGTAGATCCACTTAGTTCCTATTACATTGTGGTCTTTAGGTTTAGGAACCAATTCCCAGACCTTGCACCTCTTGAACTGATTAAGCTCTTCTTGCATTGCTTCAGTCCATTGTGGATCTTGTATTGCTTCTTCAAACTCCTTAGGTTCAACTTGTGACAGAAAGCTGGAATAGATTGCAGCATACTGATTTCTGCTCCTTGTTTGAACTCCTTGTCTTGGATCTCCAATAATCAGCTCTACTGGATGATCTCTAAGATGCATGTGGGCTGGAGGCATCCTCACTTCTGGTTGAACCACTTCAGCATCTGCATCATGCTGTATACCTTGGATTTCTTCAGCAATTGGCACATGTAGTTCTCCCCCTGAACAACAGCTACTCTCCTCTCCTTGCTGTCTTGCAGCAGGAACTACTTCTATAGTAAGCTTGTCCATTTTCTTTGTCAAACCTGTGGGGCTGCATACATTGCTAGACAACTCATTATTAATAAGTTTAGTCTCATCAAAAACTACATGCACTGATTCTTCTACAACTTGTGTAGTCAAGTTGTAGACTCTATAAGCCTTACTATTATTGCTGTACCCAACAAAAATTCCCTCTTGGGACTTGGCAGCAAACTTAGTTAAGTAAGACTTCCCATTGTTAAGTATGAAGCATTTACAACCAAAGATCCTAAAATAGGATAGGTTTGGTTTCCTGCCTTTCACTACTTCATAGGGGGTCTTGTTAAGCCCTTTAGTGATGGTAGCCCTATTTATAACATGGCATGCAGTGTTAACTGCTTCAGCCCAGAAATACTCTGGCAGTGATGTATCACTCTGTAGGGTTCTACCAGCCTCTATCAAGGTCCTATTTTTCCTCTCAGCAATGCCATTTTGCTGAGGTGTTCTAGGTGAAGAGAATTCTTGAAATATCCCAAAGTCTTCACATAGTTTTGTCATGCTTTCAGACTGAAACTCAGTACCATGATCACTTCTAATTTTGACCACAGTACTATTTAGTTCATTCTGAATTTGCTTGACAAAGCTGTAGAAGACACTAGGTGTTTCAGATTTCTGTCTTAAGAAGAACACCCAGGAAAACCTTGAGTAGTCATCTACAACTACAAGGGTATAGACCTTCCTACCTAAGCTGTGAACTGGCATTGGACCAAAGAGATCCAAATGCAAGAGGTATAAACACCTCACAGCATCTTTGATTTCTATGCTTCTAAAGGTGGATTTAGTCTGCTTGCCCTTTTGACAAGCTGAGCAAATACCATCTTTGACACACTTAACTTGAGGACCATTCCTCACTAACTCTTTGCTAAAGAGTTTGCTAATAGTCTTGTAGTTAAGATGGGCTAGCCTCTTGTGCCATTTGACACAATGAGAGACTGTCTCATCAGCTACAAGATAAACTGGAGAACCATTGTTCTCAATCATAATGTCTAGGCAGTAGACATTCCTCTTCCTATAACCTGTCAAAATGATCTCTTGATCACTTGACCTCTTGATATGACAACCATTTTTAACAAATAAGATGTCATACCCTACATCACTTAATTGACTTATACTTATTAGGTTGTGTTTTAACCCTTTAACATAAGCCACTTGAGTAATGGTAACTAAGTTTGAAGAAATGTTACCAAACCCTTTGATGATTCCTTTTTTAGAACCACCAAAGGTCACTTTAGGACCATTTTTGATTGGAATGTAGTCCTTCAGTAGTCCCCTAGTTCCAGTCATATGTCTGGAACATCCACTGTCCAAGTACCATGTAGGGGTATGGCCACTTGGACTGACCTGCAAAACAAATTAATGAACCTTAGAACCCAAAGTATTCTTGGGTCCTTGGTGATTGTTAGTTTGCAATTTGACAAACCTACCTACTGGCATTCCAACAGGTAGTTTGGAACTCACTTTGACACTCACATTGTGCCAACAGTCCACTGCAAAATGGCCAATTTTGCCACAGCACCAGCATTCAAACTTATTGTACCTTTTCTTAGGTACTGCCTTAGCTGTCTTGACTACAGCAGGCTTGTTGAATGTTGGGGCTTTGCCCTTGGACTTAGACTTGGACTGCTCAGTCCTTGCAGGTCTAATAAAGCCCAGTCCTGTTGAAATTTGTGAAGTGGAAGTGGGTGACGGGACAGGCCGCGCAGCCTGTGCGGACAGCTTTGGCGGACTGGGCGGACTGGGCGGACTGAGGTTGCGGCCTGGTGAAAAGTCTGGTGGAAGCCGGCTGTGTTCTGAGCGGGTTGTTGCATGGTGTCCGCGGTTTGGTGCGGCCTGGTATCTGCGGATAGAGAGGCTTGCGGACTGGTGCATTGCTCAGTGGTCGCGGGTGCAAGTTTGTGCTGTTGGCGGGTTGGTTCGAGTTCGCGGGAAGCCTTGCGGACTGGTGTGTCCGCGGTTGGGGCTGTTGCGGACTGGGCCTTGAGCTTGGCTGAGGCCTTGTCGAGCTCAGGTGTTACAGCAGGTCTTGCTGTGGAGACCGGTTGGCGGACTGTTGTTTGGAGTCCGGCTTGGTGCTACTGCATTGGACAAGTGCGAGGAGCTCGCGGACTGGTTGCGGTCTGTGCTAGGGTGTTTGGCGGACGGGACTTTGTGTCCGCCATGCTCGCACTGGCCCTTGATGGTTTTGGACTTGGTCACACTTGGTGTCAAGTTCATGGTGTCCGCCGTATCCGCCAAGTCCGCTGTGACCGGGCGGACTGTTGCTGTTTGCCTTTGGTCGTGGACTTGTGGCGGATTGAGGTGTGAGTCTTGCGGACTGCCTCGGGTTGGTGCGGACTGCCATTGAAGAGGGTGCTGTCCTGAAGCAGTTGGAGCTTTGCGGGCTGGTGCCTTGTCCGCTTAGCTTGGGCGGACTGGAGAGGGTTCGTCATTGGTTGCCTTGCTCCTGGCGGTTTCCCTTGGTGACTGGCTAAGTCCTCGCGGACTGAGCGGACAGTCGTTTTGTGTTCGCGCGGGCTGGGGCGGTGTCGCTATCTCATGGGCGGTGACCACACTCCTCACCTGGCCTATAAATAGGACCCCCCTGGCACATCTACAGTAACCTAAGTAATGTGAGTGAACAGTAATTTGGGTTGGGGGAGTGCTGCGGTCTATGTTTTTCAGTCCGCGCGGATTGTTTCAGGCTGACGGTTTGCTGTGTGCAGGTCGCGCGGATAACTTCAAGGAGCCAGGAGTTTGGCTGTGACTTCGGTCAGTGCTTGGAAGTGTGCGGTCTCTGCGGACTCAGCAGGAGGTCGCTCTGCGGCTTGTCAGTTCTGTTTCAACTTTCCCAGCTTCAATAACCTGTCCGCCGGCTTCAGGCGGGTAGGGGAGTTCCTCAGTTCGGGTTCAGCAGGAGGCGAATAACGGTCTGTCCGCGCGGCCTCGCGGTCTCGGCGGACTCCGTGGTATTCGGCGGTTTGCAGCATAGCTTGGGCGAGCTCAGCGGTCTCGGCGGTCTCGGCGACCTCGCGGTCTCGGCGGACTGGAGTGCTGTCCGCCCGGCTTGTGTTTTTGTTCCTTTCTGTTTTACAGCTGTAATACTAGCGAAATCATGTCTCGCTATGTATGCCTCGGATTGTAATGAAGTGAATGCATAATAAGATCTTCTTGTGCTTCCATTGTTTTGTTGGGTGCAACCTCTAGTCCTTGGGTTTCCGCAGGTTCAGCGTGCAAACTGGGTAGTTCCGAAGATATTAATTTGGTGTTTGGGCTATCTTGCTGACCACGTTGAGAAAATTTAACATGGTATCAGAGGGAGGTTTCTGAGGTTGCGGAGGTTCAGTTGCGTGAGCGGAGGTCAGCCAGTGTTGTTACTCAGTGATTGAGTGGTGATCAACCTGTGTTGTTGCTCGGAGCTGCTGAAGGGTACCAACAGGTGATTGCAATGGAAGGAAGCTTAGCAAGAGGTCTGGGCATTGAACTCTTAACGCCGACTAACTATAAAAAGTGGAAGTCGTGCATGAAGAGTTATCTTCTAGGCGAGGAGCTGTGGGAAGTTGTCGGTGGAGACGACAGACAGGAAGTAACTGCTGCTTTCGGTACTGCTGAACAGGTGAGGCTCTGGAGAAGAACTAATGCTAAGGCAGAGTTCGTTCTGAAAAGAGCTGTCTCTCCGGAACTGTTTGATCACATCATTGGATGTGAGTCGGCTGCTGATATTTGGACGACCATTGATGAGTTGTTCAATAGGAAGAATGTGGCGCGGCTTCAGTTCCTGGAGAATGAGTTGGCCAGGGCAACTCAGGGAGACCTTTCCATCTCCAGGTACTTCTTAAGATGAAGAGCTTGTGTGCTGAGCTGTCGGCACTGGATCCTGATGAGCCTATCTCTGAGGCAAAGATGAAGAGGCACATTTTCCGCGGCTTGCGGAAGGAGTATGTGGCCTTTGTTACGTCTGTTCAAGGGTGGGCTACTCAGCCGTCGTTGCTGGAGCTGGAGAATCTGCTTGCCTCGCAGGAGAGCTTAGCAAGGCAGATGGCTGGAGTGAATCTGAATCAGGAAGGCAGCGAGGCTCTCTTCTCAGGCAAGAAGAAGGGATGGGAAGGGAAGAAGAAGAAGAAGAAGGTGCAGGCCGCTGTTGAGAAGGAGACTTCAACTTCATATCCGCCGGAGAGGAGCAATGCTCCTAAGGACTGGAAGAAGAATCTGAAGTGCTACCGGTGTCATCAGCGTGGGCACTTCAAGCGGGACTGCAAGGTCAAACTGCAGCCTGGGCATGCTGCGGGAAAGGAGGAAGCTTGCTCACGAAGTGAAGAAGCAGAATGGGGAGGAGCTTTCATGACGGGCACTTGTGTCCGGGCCTTATCTGCTGAGGACTTCAACAGCGAGTGGATCATCGACTCCGGGTGTGGTCATCACCTCACCGGAGACAAGTCGAAGTTCACCTCCATGCAGGCTTACTCAGGTAATGAAGCTATTATCACTGCTGATAATACTGTTTATGCAGTAGAGAAGGAGGGGGTCGTGTCTTTGGGTAGTGATCAGGGGCCACTCACGTTAAGGAGTGTGTATCACGTGCCGGGCATGAAGAAGAACCTCTTCTCGGTGACCAACGCGGTGGACGCTGGGTATCACGTTCTGTTTGGGCCAACAGACGTGAGGTTCCTTCGCAACGTATCAGCGGTAAAGGCTGATGTTGCTCATGTTGGGAGGAGGGTGAAGAACTTGTTTGTTCTTTCCACCAGTGCCTATGTTGATAGGATGAGGGCCAATGATAGTGCGGCTATCTGGCATGAGAGGCTGGGGCATGTTGGCATGGACAAGCTGAAGGCAATGGCGAGTAGAAGTCTGGTGAGGGGGTTGCCGATGTTGTCCTCCTTTGGTGATGGGCATGTTTGTGCGGGCTGTCAATACGGTAAGGCACATCGCCTTCCGTTTGATAAATCTCAAACAAGGAGCAAGAAACCATTGGAGTGTATTCATGGCGACCTGATGGGACCGACTGTTACTGCCAGCCTTGGTGGAAGCAAATACATGCTTGTCTTGGTTGATGACTACTCAAGGTATACTTGGGTGTACTTCTTAAAGGAGAAGTCGGATGCCTTCCGTTTGTTCGTGGAGTTCAAGGAGTTGGTAGAAGGCCGGCTTGGCTTGCGGATTAAGAAGTTTCGAACTGATAACGGGGGAGAGTTTGTCTCTTCCGAGTTTTCTAACTTCTGCAGGAAGCACGGGATCCAACGGGAGCTTACATGTGCTCACACTCCACAACAAAATGGGGTAGCGGAGCGGAAGATCCGTCATTTGACGGAAACCTGCAAATGCTGGTTGCATGCGAAAGATATCCCGAGGTCCTTTTGGGCGGAGGGAATGTCTTGTGCTGCATATGTTATCAACCGGATGCCACTCAGCCCTATCAACATGAAGACGCCCATTGAGCTGTTGCTGAAGGAGAAGCCGAGTGTTGGACACCTTCGGGTGTTCGGTTCAACTTGCTACGTGCATGTCCCGGATGCTTCACGGACAAAGCTGGATGCGAAGGCAAAGAAACTTGTCTTTGTTGGCTATGATGAGCGGAAGAAGGGATGGAAGTGCATGGACCCTGTGACGAAGAAGTTCGTGGTGTCAAGAGACGTTGTCTTTGACGAGCTGACGTCATATGGAGGTGGCTCGGTGGAGCCTACCGGAAGTAGCAAGGTTGAGGAAGCACCGGTGGAGGTTGCTGAAGGCTTGGAAGAGGAGCTTGTTGTTTCACCAGCAGCTCCTGTTGCTTCGAACTCCGAGGCTGAGCCTTCTGGCTCAGGAAGCAGGGGGAGCACTGCTCAATGCTTGCCCCAGGTAGGAGTGGAGCCTGAAGAAGCAACGGAAGCCGTGAGCAAGGAGCCGTGTCTTCGGAGATCGAAGAGGGTGGTTAAGCCACCGGCTCGGTACTGTGATGGGAATGCAGTGAGCTTTGTCTCCTGTTTCTTTGCTGGTCCTCTGGA
The DNA here is from genome assembly GCA_039583875.1 of Platanthera guangdongensis. NCBI lineage: Eukaryota > Viridiplantae > Streptophyta > Magnoliopsida > Asparagales > Orchidaceae > Platanthera > Platanthera guangdongensis. The sequence goes on along the minus strand of CM077148.1, from coordinate 63,495,607 downwards.
TGAGCGAGAGCCTGCAAACTTCAACGAGGCCACTGGAGTGAAGGAGTGGGAAGGTGCCATGAAGGAAGAGATTGATGCTCTGAAGAAGAATGAAACCTGGGACCTTGTGCCCAAGGTTGATGGCATTACTCCGGTTACTTGCAAGTGGGTGTATAAGTTGAAGAAGAAGGCTGATGGGAGCATTGATCGGTTCAAGGCTCGCCTGGTCGCTAGAGGATTCTCACAGCAGTATGGAGAAGACTATGAGGAGACATTCAGTCCAGTTGCGAAGATGACGTCTGTAAGAGTGGTGATCGCCTTGGCTGCTTGCAAGGGATGGAGGTTGTGGCAACTCGATGTGAAGAATGCCTTTCTTTACGGAGAGATTGACAAGGACATCTTCATGGATCAGCCGCTTGGTTTCGTCTCTGAGAAGCATCCGGACTATGTCTGCAAACTCAGGAAGGCTCTCTATGGGTTGAAGCAAGCTCCTCGAGCGTGGTATGGGAAGATTGCAGAGTACCTGCAGTTCTGTGGATACCTGGCTTCTAACTCGGATTCTAGCTTGTTCGTCAAGAAGAAGGGAGAGCTAAGAGTCTTGGTCCTGCTGTATGTGGATGATATGATCATCACAGGGAACTCGGAGGAGGAAGTAGCAAGGCTCAGGGGAGAGCTTGCTATACGCTTCGAGATGAAAGACTTGGGAGAGTTGCATCACTTTCTTGGTCTGGAAGTGGAGAGGAAGGAGTGCGGGATTCTCATTAGCCAGAAAGGGTATGCTGATCGTATTGTGAAGCGGTTTGGCATGGGCGAAGGGAAGAAGTGCTCTACTCCACTGGAATCTGGGCTGAAGCTTCGACGAGATGAGGGAAGGGTGCTTAATGATCCCTTGGTGTTCAGGGCTCTTGTTGGGAGCTTGATCTATCTGACGATTACAAGGCCGGATATAGCTTATGCTGTTGGCCGAGTAAGTCGGTATATGGCTGAACCAAGGCAATCTCATCTAGTGGCGGCGAAGGGAATTCTGAAGTATGTCAAGGTGACTTCTGAGATGGGACTCCTCTATGGAAGGGATGCGGAGTTTGCATTGCTCGGGTACACGGATGCTGACTATGGCGGTGATTCGGATGATCGAAGGTCTACTTCAGGTTATGTGTTCACTTGCGGTTCAGCTAGCATCTCGTGGTGTAGCAAGAAGCAGGACTCGGTGTCGGTTTCAACCACGGAGGCGGAGTATAAGGCTTCGGCCTTGGCTGCTCGGGAAGCCGTTTGGTTGAGGAGGCTCATAGAGGATGTTCATGAAGAAGTGCAAGGGCCTACTTTACTCCGGGGTGACAATGAGAGTGCTCTCAAACTGGTAAACAATCCAGTGTGTCACGCCAGGACCAAGCATATAGAGATTGATCACCACTTCATCCGGGAGAAGGTGTTGGAGGGGTCTCTGCTGGTCGGGCATGTTCGGAGTGAAGATAATCTTGCTGACATCTTCACGAAGCCGCTGTCGAAGGGGCCCTTTGAACGCTTGCGCAGCTTGCTGGGCTTGGTCACCACTTCTCACTTCAAGGGGGAGTGTTGAAATTTGTGAAGTGGAAGTGGGTGACGGGACAGGCCGCGCGGCCTGTGCGGACAGCTTTGGCGGACTGGGCGGACTGGGCGGACTGAGGTTGCGGCCTGGTGAAAAGTCTGGTGGAAGCCGGCTGTGTTCTGAGCGGGTTGTTGCATGGTGTCCGCGGTTTGGTGCGGCCTGGTATCTGCGGATAGAGAGGCTTGCGGACTGGTGCATTGCTCAGTGGTCGCGGGTGCAAGTTTGTGCTGTTGGCGGGTTGGTTCGAGTTCGCGGGAAGCCTTGCGGACTGGTGTGTCCGCGGTTGGGGCTGTTGCGGACTGGGCCTTGAGCTTGGCTGAGGCCTTGTCGAGCTCAGGTGTTACAGCAGGTCTTGCTGTGGAGACCGGTTGGCGGACTGTTGTTTGGAGTCCGGCTTGGTGCTACTGCATTGGACAAGTGCGAGGAGCTCGCGGACTGGTTGCGGTCTGTGCTAGGGTGTTTGGCGGACGGGACTTTGTGTCCGCCATGCTCGCACTGGCCCTTGATGGTTTTGGACTTGGTCACACTTGGTGTCAAGTTCATGGTGTCCGCCGTATCCGCCAAGTCCGCTGTGACCGGGCGGACTGTTGCTGTTTGCCTTTGGTCGTGGACTTGTGGCGGATTGAGGTGTGAGTCTTGCGGACTGCCTCGGGTTGGTGCGGACTGCCATTGAAGAGGGTGCTGTCCTGAAGCAGTTGGAGCTTTGCGGGCTGGTGCCTTGTCCGCTTAGCTTGGGCGGACTGGAGAGGGTTCGTCATTGGTTGCCTTGCTCCTGGCGGTTTCCCTTGGTGACTGGCTAAGTCCTCGCGGACTGAGCGGACAGTCGTTTTGTGTTCGCGCGGGCTGGGGCGGTGTCGCTATCTCATGGGCGGTGACCACACTCCTCACCTGGCCTATAAATAGGACCCCCCTGGCACATCTACAGTAACCTAAGTAACGTGAGTGAACAGTAATTTGGGTTGGGGGAGTGCTGCGGTCTGTGTTTTTCAGTCCGCGCGGATTGTTTCAGGCTGACGGTTTGCTGTGTGCAGGTCGCGCGGATAACTTCAAGGAGCCAGGAGTTTGGCTGTGACTTCGGTCAGTGCTTGGAAGTGTGCGGTCTCTGCGGACTCAGCAGGAGGTCGCTCTGCGGCTTGTCAGTTCTGTTTCAACTTTCCCAGCTTCAATAACCTGTCCGCCGGCTTCAGGCGGGTAGGGGAGTTCCTCAGTTCGGGTTCAGCAGGAGGCGAATAACGGTCTGTCCGCGCGGCCTCGCGGTCTCGGCGGACTCCGTGGTATTCGGCGGTTTGCAGCATAGCTTGGGCGAGCTCAGCGGTCTCGGCGGTCTCGGCGACCTCGCGGTCTCGGCGGACTGGAGTGCTGTCCGCCCGGCTTGTGTTTTGTTCCTTTCTGTTTACAGCTGTAATACTAGCGAAATCATGTCTCGCTATGTATGCCTCGGATTGTAATGAAGTGAATGCATAATAAGATCTTCTTGTGCTTCCATTGTTTTGTTGGGTGCAACCTCTAGTCCTTGGGTTTCCGCAGGTTCAGCGTGCAAACTGGGTAGTTCCGAAGATATTAATTTGGTGTTTGGGCTATCTTGCTGACCACGTTGAGAAAATTTAACAAGTCCAGCTTTACCCTTGTGATGAACAAATTCATCAATTATGGGTAACACTGACTTAGGTTTAGAAAACCTAGCAACCAAGTCTTTCTCCTTCTGAAGATTGTTCTTCAGACACTTAATTTGATCATTCTTAAAAGTGATAGTTCCCATCTGAATCACTGTTATGTGTTTCAGCTTGGCTATCTCATTCAGTTTTTGATCAAATTGCTTCTCAAAATCTATTGCAGCAGCTTTAAGATCAGCAATTTCCTTTGCCTGACTTTTGGCAAGGGACTTGCTTTTCTTATAAGCTTGCAACAACACTCTATATTCATCTATAAGTTGATGAATATCATCCTCAGACTCAGATACATTCTCATCACTTGATGAAGAAGAATCTGAATCTGAACTAGAACAAGAGACTGAATTTAAACTTGAACTGTGTACCTGACTGGGTCCTGGCTGCTCCAGGATTTTGGCACTTTCTGTCAAAGCCATTAGCCCTTGGCAATGACTGTCTTCTTGTTCATAAATTGACTCCAAGATCTGCATGAATTCTTCCTCTTGTTCTTCAGCAAACAGCCCTATGTAGGCTTCAGCCTCAGACTCAGTTTCTGAAGAAGAGATATCTGATAGAGTCTTCTCCTTCTTAGCAACAAAATACTTTTCTTTCTTCCCTTTGAAGTGAGTCTTTTTCCTGTCACCAGATTCCTTTCTCTTCTCTGGACAATATGCAATAACATGGCCCTGTCTATTGCAGCAATAGCAAACAATCTTTGAACCAGTTGCCTTGCTTGATTTTGTCCTTATCTTGTCATTCTTTGAAGACCTCTTTTTCTGATAAGAGTCTTCCTTTCCTTGTGATGTAGAAGGCTTTGACCTCCACTGTTTCTTTTTCAAAAACTTCTGAAAGTGTCTAGTGAAAGCAGCAAAGTCTTCATCACTTTCACTGCTCTTAGACTTTGTGCTGACTGACTCATCAGACTCTGAATCAACTACCTCTGGAGGTGGAGTTGATGACTTATTCCTGCACTTTTTGGGAACTTCTGTCTTGAAAGCAACAGTTCTTTCTTTGTGCTCAGTCCTTGTTGATTTCTCCTCCTCTTTTCTTACTGTTAACTGCATTTCATAAGACAATAGCTTGCCAAACAGTGTGGGAGGAGGAATTTCCCCCAACTTAGCCATTTCTCTTATGGCACAGATCTTGGTGTCCCAATCTTTGGTTAGGGACCTTAGGAACTTGTCATTTAGTTCATAGTTACTGAACTCTCTTCCATAAGACATGAGTTCATTAACTATTCTGTAAAATTTCTTATAGCACTCAGTGATGCTATCACCCTTTCCTTGCCTAAAGCTTTCATACTCCTGATTTAGCAAGGACTTCCTATCTTGCCTAACTTCTTCAGAACCTTCCATATAGACAATGAGAGTATCCCACATCTCTTTTGCTGTTTTACAGTGAATTAAGTTCTGAAAAGTTGCATCATCAATGGCACTCACTATTATGTTCTGTGCCTCTTGTCCATGGTGGCCAGGACAATTTCATCCTTAGTCATCTCAGAGAAATCCTTTGGAGTTCTCTGATTTGCATCCAAAACTGAAATCTTCATGGGCACATAAGGCCCTTCCTTTACTGTGATGTAGATTCTAGGGTCTGAGGCCTCCATAAACAGCCTTACCCTTTCTTTCCAGATCCCAAAGATCTCCTTTCTGCATATGGGTAATTTCATGGAACCCAATTCCTTGTGATTCTCATAGGAACCCATGTTTCTTGATTTTCTTGAATTTCTTGAATCTGTGTTTTGCCTTACACTGAATCTGCCAACCAGAATCTCCTCAGACTGTTAGTCCTTGTTTTGAGGAACCTGGCTCTGATACCACTTGAAAGATATGGTACCTAAACACCTAGAGGGGGGGGGGGTGAATAGGTGACCTAATCCTTTTCTAACTTTGTTGGCAGCCAAACAGTTATATCACAGATTTCTAACTACTTTTGCACAGCAATCAGCAATAACAAAACATACACAGCTAATCCACAGCACAATCACAGCACAGCACACAGTGTTTTATAGTGGTTCCCCAAGATATGGGTACATCCACTTTCCCCCTTCGCCTATCTAGCAGTGTACTAGATTCGGCCAAACTTCTCCACTGTCTCAGAACCCAAATTGGTTCCTACACCTCAGGCCCAAAGCCTTACAACTCAGCTTTATCCCAAAGCCTACACTCAGCCACAAGGGCCTACACTCAGCCAATCAAGGCCTACACTCAGCCAACAAGGCCTACACTCAGAGATCTCTATCTCCTACACTCAGGCTAACAAGCCCTACCCTCAGCCTTTATAAATACAGGCTTACAAATCACTCAGATCCAAAGGATCCTACAAGTTAAAATGTAATACAAATAATAACTCTACAACTCCGAATTAAAGGAGGGGAGTTGAGAGATTCTTGATGAGTTCTTGGAAGAACTCAGCTGGATTCACCCTGACTTAGCTTTCTTCAAAGCTTCTTCAGTAGAACTGAATAAGACTGAATCCTCTGCAGTTGTTCCTTGACCTCTGCCACTTAAGATCCAGAATTGAATCTGAATCCTTCTTCTCAGCCTAGTTCCAGAGGCTGATTTCTTGGAAGGAGCCCTCTCTCTCCAACTTCTTAGATCTGCACTTGAACTGCTAGATCTTCTTGTGTTGATACTCTTTGTACCACTTTAATAATTACTTCAACAAGGTGATCAACCTTAACAATAATCTGATCAACAACTTCAACAACAGTTTCTGTAAACTGTGGGTGCCTATTTATAGGCCTTCTTCATGGTAACCGGCTGGTCCGGTTCATAACTGACTTCTGACATCTCTGACAGTTGCTGTAGACCGACTGGAACGGCAGCTGTCAAGTCATCCAGTCACTTCTTGAAAATCTCTAACTGTCTGTAAGTGTCGAGACTTTCTGTCTTTAAGTGTCGACACTTATAGTCCAAGTGTCGACACATGTTGTGTAAGTGTCGACACAAGTCTACAAGGTGTCGACACAACTCCTTGTATGTCTCGACACAGATTCTTCTGCATGTGTCGACACTGAAATTGAGTGTCGACACAAGTACTTGTTCTTCTAGCTTTTGCTGAATTCTTCTATGTGTCGACACATCTCCTTTGTGTCGACACATCTTCTTGTGTTGAATCTATCAAGTGTCGACACTGCTTCTTGGTGTCGACACAAGTCTTCAATGTTGATTCTTGCTGAGTGTCGACACAGCTCCTTGTGTCGACACACCTTCTTCTTGTTGAGACTTCAGCTGAGTGTCGACACATTCCCATAGTGTCGACACTTATACTTAGAATAATTTGTTGTTCTTTCTGTTCTTTGCTAAGTGTCGACACAGCTCCATGTGTCGACACTTTCTTCCAGTGTTGAGTCTTCAGCTGTGTGTCGACACATTGTTCTGGGTGTCAACACATACTTCAAATGTTGACTCTTCTGTTGAGTGTCGACACATTGTGCTGGGTGTCGACACTTACTTCAAGTACTGACTTTTCTGCTTAGTGTCGACACACTGTGTTGGGTGTCGACACTTTAACTTAGTCTCTGCAGACTTTTGCTGAGTGTCGACACAGCTCCAAGTGTCGACACTTTCTGGTGTAGACACAGCTTCACTAAGTGTCGACACAGCTTCTTGTGTCGACACTTTCTGTCTGCACTTTTCTTCACCGAGTGTCGACACAGCTCCAAGTGTCGACACTATCTGTCTAGTGTCGACTCTGCATCCCAGGTGTCGACACAATGACTCCAAGTGTCGACACTGCTTGTCTGGGTGTCGACACAAGCTTTCTCAAGTGTCGACACATTCCCTCTGGGTGTCGACACATGGACTTAGAAACTTTTTGCTTCAGTCCAGTACTTTCTTAACCTGCACAAGTAACTCAAACATACATCAAATACATTATGATGTATATCATTGAGTTGGGTGAGGCTTCTTCAAATCAGGTACATTTGACCAATGTACCCAACAGTGGCCATTAAATATGTGGGAGACACTGCTCAAGAGTCGTTAGGTCAAAACCAATAAAAGGAAAGAGGCGTACTGAGGAAGATAGTCTTCGGGAAAAAGCAATCTGGCAATTCTTCTTCTCCGCCATTGTTGTGATGTGATGAGTCCGATTTATATAGAGTTTTTCAGACTCATCTGGGCTAGTTTTCACGCAATTGCACTTCACTTTTAGTATGTTATCGTTGATATTTCAATTATACAGTTTTTCACGCTAAGTGCACTTTTCAGGCCCAAGGGTGTGCAATTGCGCATTCTGTTTTTGGGGGTAAGCACATGGTGCTCCCCAAGTGCTCTTTCCAGTTGCTTTTGTCGCATTTCTACTTTGCTGGAGGGTCCTGTTTGCTTTTATTTATTTGTATGCAGGTGGTGCATTTTCCCCAAGGTTGGAATGCAGGTTTGAGGAAAATGCACGGTCGTGCATTTTCTTAGCACACAGTTCTTTACAATCGTGTGCTTTGTTTCTGCAGGACAAACGTCGAGTGAAGCTCGACGAATTTCATCGAGCTGAGCCTGACAATCTTCACGCACGGTGGACGCACGGTTTCATCGTAACCGTGCGCGAAGGAAATGCACGATTTTCTTGTAGCTTTTCTGTATGTTCCATTCTATGGTTAATCGTGTGTTTACTTCATGCACGGAAGGGAGCGCCCGTGTGCGAGTAAAACACACGGTTCACATGTTTTGTCTTATTTTCCTGCGCTCTGTGTTTACTCGTGCGATTTCCTTCACGCACGGGCGGATGCACCCGTGCGCGAGTAAAACGCACGGGTCAACACATCTTCACCCGCAATGTTGTCTTGCAAGTTATAACGCACGGTTAACGCATGGTCGTGCGCCAAACCATGCGTGCCTAATTTTCTGACCTGCATCTATTTAAAGTGCAGATTTTCCTCCATTGAGGGGGACACAGAGACAGATTTTCTCCTCCGAGATTTTAGGGGAAATTTCCTCCATTTCCCTTCATCTTCCAACTTAGGGAGGTGCTCCGGGCAAGCTTTCACCACCAAATCCAAGCCGGAGCTTCATCTCGGCCTCCTCCTTCATCCTTGAGCTTCAAGAAGGGTTTGATCTAGCTTTCTCCATCAAGCTAGGATAAGTTTGTGCCATCCTCCATCGGATCATGACACGAAGAAGACAGGTCCATTGGGACTGAGTAACAGCCTCCTCTACAACGGACGCATTTGAGGACCGAGCATGGACGCGGATTTACAACCCAGCGATTCCTTCAGTGAATCCTCCGCAAGATTTTGGATCCGGTCAATTTCACACACTTTTCTTCTCTTATTATTGATAGTGTAGCTTAATATCTTATATTTGATGAAGTGTGTTTAGTTTGTAAAACGTTTGTATACAATCATGTACATGTTATTTTATATTTATGTTATTTGCTTGAGGTGTGCCTTTATTTTCCATCCTCCACCACATCCGCACTGCCGCTCTAGCGATTGCTAGAGTCGTGCTTAGCGAAGAGGTGCTCTCGACCCTCATTCTTCCATTCTAACCACCTCATCCACAAGCCTACTCGTCCATCCTCCTAGCGATTCAGTGCACAGCGGCCTTGTAGTCTTCCATCCCGCCTGGCAAAGCATCGCATAGCGGCGTTGCATAGGAGTAGTTGTTAGTGTTTTATTTTCTGTTTCCGCAACCATCTAAAACCCCCGTTAGTTAACTCCAACCTAAGGACTTCAACCTCAAGTCCTCCTAGAAATTAACTCCACCTTACTGTGTTCCTTGAAGAGATCGATACTTGGGGAAATTCACCCATTTTATATTACTTGTGCGACTAGTACACTTGTCGTCCAACGCATTATGGTGCCAAATACAGGAAGCTCAAGTCAGCAAGACAAAGGGCAAGATAGTTTTTGATATCAACATCGTCAACAGCAAGATAGCTGGTGTGATCTTCATCTGCACCAATAAGCTAGTCCAGAGTATTTCTCTAAGGAAAGAGGAAGCAGCCATGAGCCAAACCTTGCTGCAAGTTCTTCATAGTTCCAGCTGTACAAGCATCCTGAAGATTTTAATCTGGAAGCTGTGAAGAGAAGAAGCTTGAAGAAGCAAAGATCTGAAAGAAGACTCAAGAGACTTTTCCTCAGGAGTAAAAGTCAGGGCTGAATCACCTCAGCCCAAGAAAGGAAGAAAAGACAGAGCTATATTAGTCTGCAAAGTTAGAGCTGAGATTTTCTCTGCTCAGGTAGCAACAATTAACTGTAGTAACTTCACTGACTAGCAGGAAAAATCCCTGGTGTTGTGAAGTAGCAGTTAGGGCTGAGCTTCAGGCTCAGTTCAGAAAGAGGCAGAACATTTCTCTGTAAGTCACTTCCAGCTCAAGTAAATACTTGTTGTTGTGGAAGTAGTTAGGACTAAGTACTTAGTTCAGTGAATGCAGACCCGGGAAATAAATTCTTATAGTCATTGTTTGACTGAGTTTATCTCAGTCAAGAAGCATGACACAGAGAAACTTCTCTTGTGTCAAGAATATCCAACAACCCACCTTAATCCTATAGGATCCAAGTGTGGATCTGAGCTCTAAGGTCTTTGTGACCTGAGGTTTTGCTTAGTGCCGAGTGAAAGGCCTTTGTGACATGTGGTTTGGCTTAGTGCCGAGTAAAAGGTATTTGTGACCTGTGGTTTGGCTTAGTGCCGAAGTGGTATGTCTGTGTGACCTGTGAGGTCCTGCGGTATCTGAGGTGTAAGCTCTTTGGAGCAAGTTCTGGAGAAGTGCCTAGTCCAACAAGATAATTGGATAGGCGGGAGGGAAAGTGGATGTACCCAGTTGGGGAACCACTATAAATCACTGTGTACTTTTCTGTGTTGTTTTTCTTTGTGCAGGTTGTGTACATCTTGAAAGTATAAAATAACTTAAATCCAAAGCTCTTAAAGAATAAATATTTAAGAAATCAGAAAAGAGACCAATAACTTATTCACCCCACCTAGGTGATTTAGCTATCCTTGAATTAAAGACTTTCAAGTGGTATCAGAGTGAGGTTACTCAAAAAGACCTAACAGTCTGAGTTGACCTCCAAGGATAGCTAAAAGGTTAAACTTATGTATTCAAAGTTGAACCATAAGGTGTGGAACTCTATGGAGCATCAAATTTGCAGAGAGGACAAAAATAGCATTGGGTTGTTGGCTGCTCTTGGTGAAGGTGAAAGTAGATGCTATGGACCAATAACTACACCAGAAGAAGAATCTTGTCAGTATTAGCGGTAACTTAAAAATACCTAATGCAACCTACTATAAATCCTTCCCAAGAGCAAGAAGACATCATCTCATCCAAATGAGTCACATTAGCAGTCTATTATTCATATATCACAAGTAAAGAAAGCCACCAATGGGCTCCAACAAGCTGACACGAACCCATTGGGGCACATGTATGTTTGTACAACAAAGAAAAGAACTACCTCGCTTAGTAAGTTCGGCTAGCTCCCAAGAAACTCTATCCAAGCACTAGCCGCTCAACCGGCTACACCCTGCACCTGAGGCATTCAAGAAAGAACACCTCAGCAATCAACAAAGCTACACAATATAGTAGGAAGTTCAGAAAATATGACGAAGGGGCTTACCGACCTCGTAGCAATGTTTCATGTAAGTAAAGTGAGTGAACAAAACAAGTGGAAAACGCACCAAAACACATGCCAAACGCACCAAGTGCGTACAAGTTTCATCAAGTCCTGCTCAACCCGCAGGAGCAAAAGGGCAAAACACATGCCCATTCCATCATCCTTAGTACAAGAAACAACTATACGAGTGAAACATAAGCAGCGGTTCAATGTGATTCAGCAAGGGTCTTTTGGTGGCCGCCCTAAAGTGGAACGCACCAATAAAAGCTAGCCCAAATCGGGGCCAAAATGGTGCTCTACACCACAAATCCAAACCCGGTGGCCACAAAGGCTTAAACCACACCACCCCTTACCGAATCCTCACACAAACACTCCTGCCATGGTTCACCATTCGCCTCGCAAAACTCAACATAAACGAACCCACATGACTATAAATTGCCAACGTTATGTCAAACTTGAAGAGTTTGATTAACTTAAGTACATGAATCACATGTTTGGAACAAGAAAGAATCACATGCTTTTGATATGAACAAGGAAGAATCACATAAATAAGCAAGGCTACATGAACATGAATCAACTTAGCTACATGAATCACATGAACAAGATAAACTACATGAATCAACCTAGCATAGACTAACAAAACTAAGCATGGAGAATCGAATTCATTGAGCATAGGGAAATTCAAGAGCATAAGGCTAGTGAGGGATAACACAAAACAAGAAGGACAAGCTAGGAAAATGGAAAGAGAAAAACTAGCTCTTTTTCACAATCAAAGACAAGAAATAAGATTGGTAAGGGTGAAGAACACCGCTTGCCTGAACCGAGACGACACCGCGACGGCTGCTCCTCTCTTTCCTTGCCTTGCTTTATCCTTGCTCCCTTGAGTTCCTTTTGGAATGAGGAAGAAGATGAAGAAGAAGGTGAAATGAGGAGGAGAAATCTCTATTTCGGCCTTATTTCCTCCAGAATAGAGCTGGACCATTAGATGCAGAATCAAGGAAATGAACGGCACAAAAAAAACTAGAAAAAGTCGATTTTCGGCCCTGTCACGCCCTGTGTCACGCCCGTGACGCAGGGCGTGTACCTTAAGCGGCGCAGAAAGTCGGCAAATCCAGTTTGATCCACACGGTACACGGCCGGGTACACGCCCGTGACGGGTCGGTCACGCCCGTGACCTAGGGCGTGTAGCCCGTGTCTCGACACCTCGTCGACCAAAAGAGTCGACACTCGACACAGCTTGACACGCCCTGTGACACGCCCATATCACAGGCCGTGTCCCCTCTCTCGACACCCGATACTCGACACTCGACACTCGACACTGCGGGACAGGGCCCGTGACACGCCCGTGTCACGGGGCGTGTACCCCATTCGTCGAGCTCAACTCGACGCAAGAAAAATTCGTCGAGTTAAGGAGGTCATGCCCAGGTCACGCCCTGGGTCACGCCCGTGTCGGGGGGCGTGTCACGCACAAAAACGACCATTTTTTCCTGTTTTGAAAAGTGTTTATGTGTCGTCCTATACCATTTTTGCCTTAAGAACTTTTTACCATTTTTTGTTTGCTATACAAGCAACCCATTTTGAGCAACATTACCGGGGCGCGAAAATGTGCAAGCATTTCCTAAGAGGCCTCACCGAGTCCCCAATTTGGACTCCGGTTTGCTGGGGAATCGTGCAACTCGGCTACCAAAACAGCCACTCGCAAGCCCGCGGGAAAAACCATGCTCGAACAACGGTCAAAGCCAACGTAACGCCCATCAAGCGAACAAAATCAAAAATCCGGGGTGTTACAGTCACTCCCCCTAACAAAAAGTTTCGCCTCAAAACTTTTCAATCATTTTGATCTCAATCATATAAGGTAGCAAACCAAAAACACTAATGCAACAAAAAAACCAATTCACATACCAGCTTATTTACGGGAATAAATGAGGGTGAGCCGCCCTCATCGTTGACTCGAGCTCCCACGTCGCGCTTTCCACATTCTGATTTTTCCATAGCACCTTGACCATAGGAATCTTCTTTTTCCGCAACACGCGATCTTGGGAGTCCAATATCCGGATGGGCATCTCCACATAAGAAAGGTTTGGCGCCAATTGCGACACCACGTCCAACACTTGCGTGTCATGTCGCACACACTTGCGAAGTTGGCTGACATGAAACACGTCGTGAACACCAGGAAAGTTCACGGGTAATTCTACTTTGTAAGCGGATGCACTAACTCGCGCAAGATTCTTGAAGGGACCCACAAACCTTGGGTCTAATTTGCGCTCTTTTCCAAACCGTTTAATTCCAACCATTGGGGAGACTTTCAAGAAAAGGAATCCCCCACCGCAAACTCTAATTCAGACCTTCATCGGTTGGCGTACGTTTCATAGCGCTCTTGGGCGATTCGGAGCTTCTCCCGAATAAGTCGTACGACAACTTCCATGTCCTCGAGCGCCTCTGGGCCCAACAAAGGCCGCTCGCCAACCTCAGCCCAAAAGAGGGGAGTCCGACATCGATGCCCATATAAAGCTTCGAACGGAGCCATTTGCAAGCTTTCTTGATAGCTATTATTATATGTGAATTCCATAAGCCGCAAACGTTCATCCCATGCTCCGTCATACTCAAGAATATAGCATCGAATCATATCTTCCACGATTTGATTTACTCGTTCTGTTTGGCCATTCGTCTGAGGGTGGTAAGCAGTGGAATACCGCAAATCCGTCCCCAAACCCTCTTGTAGACTCTTCCAGAAACGAGAAGTAAATCGGGAATCCCTGTTTGATATGATATTGATTGGCACACCATGCAGTCGGATGATCTCGTTCAAATATAGCTCCGCTATTGTCTTCATCGGGTAGTTGACCTTAAATGGTATGAAATGAGCACACTTGGTCAATCTATCCACGATCACCCATACGGAGTCATGTCCTCGTGGAGATCTTGGTAGGCCTGTAATAAAATCCATTGAGATGCTTTCCCACTTCCATGTTGGAATCTCCAATGGTGTCAACTTGCCACCAGGCCTCCCATGATCAGCTTTCACCCGCTTGCAGGTATGACATTCAGATACAAATTGCGCTATATCTCTTTTCATTCCATACCACCAGACAATTTGTTCCAAATCACGGTACATTTTTGTTGAGCCTGGATGGTAGGCCATACTTGAGCCATGTGCTTCCCGACACACCCTCTCGCGAATGTCTCCAACTGCGGGAATACAAAATCGACCACGATACTTTAACGTGCCCCCTCATCAATAGAAAAATCCGGTAATTCCCCCTTTTCAGTCTGAAGCAATAAATGTAAAAGATCAGGATCATCCTTTTGGTGTTGTCTTGCAAGCACCAGCCATGAAGGTTCTTCTACTGTCGAATGACTTTGCGGGTCATATTTTCCCACGGAAATATCCATCAATAGAAATTCCTCCACAAGACGGTCGACTTAAAGATAAAATAATTTCCCCGTCTTCCGACTCAAAGCATCGGCCACAACATTTGCTTTCCCGGGATGATACTGAATGTCCACATCATAATCAGCTACATATTCAAGCCATCGCCGTTGGCACAGATTAAGTTCCTTTTGCGTGAAGACGTACTTTAAACTTTTATGATCCGTAAATATTTTACACTGCGCACCATACAGTAAGTGTCTCCACAACTTCAATGCAAATATCACCGCTGCGAACTCCAAATCATGCGTTGGGTAGTTCTTTTCATGACTTTTCAACTACCGAGACCCATACGCAATCACTTTTTTGTCTTGCATTAAAACACATCCAAGTCCAACATGCGACGCATACACAAAAACGTCATAATCTATCCCTTCTGTCAGCAAGATCAACACAGGAGCGATATATAACCTGTTCTTGAGTTTAAGGAATGAGGCCTCACACTTGTCATTCCACTCAAACGCCACAATATTCTGGGTTAAGCGAGTCAAAGGTGCGGCCAACGTAGCAAAACCTTCTACAATTCTGCGATAATAGCCGGCCAATCCCAAGAAGCTCTGAATCTCCTTGGGTGTCTCCGGTCTCCTCCACTCCATGACTGCAGCAATCTTTTCGGGATCCACTGAAATTCCATGTTGATTAATGACATGACCCAGAAAGGCAACTTGAGGCAACCAAAACTCGCATTTGCTTAGCTTGGCGAATAATCGTTGGTCTCGCAAAGTGGCCAATACCAATCACAGATGCTGTTCATGCTCCTCAGCACTGCGGGAGTAGACGAGAACGTCATCAATAAAAACCACCACAAACTTATCCAAGTAGTCCTTGAACACCCGGTTCATCATATCCATGAAGGCTGATGGTGCGTTGGTCAAACCAAACGACATCACCAGAAATTCAAAATGGCCATGTCTTGATCGAAATGCAGTCCGCAGAATATCAGACTCCCGGACCTTGAGCTGATGATAGCCCGAGCGGAGATCAATCTTCGAGAATACTAAACTGCCACGCAGTTGATCAAACAAATTATCAATTCTTGGCA
Organism: Platanthera guangdongensis; assembly: GCA_039583875.1. Taxonomy (NCBI): domain Eukaryota; kingdom Viridiplantae; phylum Streptophyta; class Magnoliopsida; order Asparagales; family Orchidaceae; genus Platanthera; species Platanthera guangdongensis. The sequence continues at coordinate 63,480,373 of CM077148.1, read as the reverse complement.
GTGGGTACTTGTTTTTAATCGTCATCTTGTTCAACTCCCGATAATCGATGCAAAGCTACATCGACCCATCTTTTTTCTTCACAAATAACACCGGTGCACCCCAAGGTGATGAACTCGGCCTGATAAACCCTTTTGCCAATAAGTCATCCAGTTGTGAACGTAACTCTGCTAGCTCACGCGGGGCCATTCTGTACGGCGCTTTCGCAATAGGCCACGTACCCGGTTCCAAATCAATAACGAACTCGACATCACGATCAGGGGGAAGACCAGGAAGATCAGTAGGAAAAACAGCTGGGAATTCACGCACAACAGAATCTCCTCCAAACGCGGCAAAACAACACTAGTCCCCACAACTGAGACTAGACAAGCAAAACAGTCGGAAACAAATAACGTCCGAACACATACCGCCGAAATCCCTGGAGTATCCTGGCATGAATCACCATAAACACCTCCCGGCTGACCATTGTCCTTGATAAAATCCAAGCGCTTCCCTTTGCACTGGATGACGGCGTCATAGCGGGATAACCAGTTCATGCCCAAAATGACGTCAAAATCCTCCAAATTGATCACCTTGAAATCAGCCTTCGCTAAGAAATCGCCCAACAAAATGGGACAATCAAGAAGACCCCAATCTGCCACCACAGTAGCACCGGAAGGGAACTTCACCAAAAATGCATTCCACACTCGATCTGGTGTCAAATGATACCGATCCAGAAAGGTTCGAGCCACTAATGAATGGGTTGCACCAGAATCGAAGAGAATACGCGCCCAACGGTTCTTTACCTTAAAGTGTCCTATAAGGGTACATATGTAGCTAAGAACTACACGTAAGAGGCATAAACAAAACGTGAACCAGAGGAGTGAATCGAACCTGAGATAACCTTGGGTGACATCTGAGCTTCCTCTGAGGAAATCACATTTAACTTCCCTTTTCCTTTGTCCAAACGCGGAGGCGGAGGCAAAGCCTGGAGTGGCATTGGCTGCAGCACGGGCTGGTTTTGTGGGCACCTTGCCTTCAGACGTCCTTGTTTGCCACACTGGAAGCACACCTTGTCTTTGACCCAGCAGCGGCTCACATCATGACCACTTCCCCCACAAGTTGTACACTCCAAGTCTCTGCTTGGCGCACCCTGAATGGCGTGCACCTGCTCCTTCTTCTGCAGCCCCATCCGCTTGAAACATTTCTCAAATGGGTGGCCTGACCGGCCACAGAAGCTACACGTCTCCTTGTTCTTCTTCCTTACGTCTGAGTCTTGGGAGCTTTTCCCTCCCACCAGCTTCCTCTTATCCTTCCTCATCAGTTGTCCTCTTTGTTTTGCATTTTCGATAGCTTCAACCTTCAACGCAGCCTTAACCACAGTGGTGTAACTCGTCGCTCCATAAGCACTTGCGAACTGCTGCACGTCGCTGCGGAGTCCGCCAAGAAATCTCTTTACTCGGTCAGCTTCCGTAGTCACCATGCTCGGAGCGAACCGACTTAGCTTGCTAAACTCAATTTCATACTCACTAACTGTGAGTTTCCTCTGCTTCAGGTACAAGAAGTCATTCATCAGGCGGTCCCTTTCCACTGACGGTAGAAACTTGCGTCGTAACATTTCTTTGAAGGCTTCCCACGAACATCCCGCCCCTAGGCTCTCCTTTTCTCGCAACCACCAACCTTTCGCCAACCCTTTTAGTTGATAGGCGGCAAGCAGCACCTTCTGGTCTTCAGTAATGCCAGAATAGCCAAACATCTCTTCCAACGTGATCACCCAATCATCCAAGATCACAAATTCCGCTTTTCCATCATAAGTCGGTGGTCCAAGTCGCAGAAACTGCGAGATGAAAGTCATCGCAGGAGGAACCACAACTGGGGGTATCACTGCCACGGAAGGAGTAGAAATGGTGGGGCCTCGGACAGTCTCTTGCCCTCTTGGTGCCAGTCCAGACATCGCTGAGGACATAGCTTGGAGCTGGGACTGCACTTCCTGCACCTGCCTCGTCAAAGCCTCATTACTTTGGCGTAGATGTAACACCCCGAAGTCAAGCGGATCAATTTGAGCAAAATCGGGTTCAGGCATGGGTGACACGGCCTGGGACACGGGCGTGTCCCAGGGCGTGTCAGGCCTGGGTAGTGTCGAGTCGTGAAGTCGACGAAATTTGGAGTCGACACAGCGGACACGGCCTGCGACACGGGCGTGTCGCAGGGCGTGTCGGGGCCGTGTCGACGATCGGCCTTGTTGTCGACGAATTTTGCTCGACGATCGTCGAGTGTCGAGTGTCGAGTGAGGACACGGCCTGTGACACGGGCGTGTCACAGGGCGTGTCAGTGGTCGTCGAACTCAACTCGACGTTTCGAGCTAGGGCGTGTTTGCGGGACACGGGTGTGTCCAGGTGCACACGGCCAGGAACACGGGCGTGTGCCCGGCCGTGTGAAGTCTCGGGTTGTTTGGGATTATTTTCGTTGAGGCACACAGCCTCAGACACGGGCGTGTCTGAGGGCGTGTCAGGGACACGGCATGGAACACGGGCGTGACCCATGGCCGTGTACTGTTGGTTTTGAGTCGGTTGACTGCCGCTTAGAGGGACACGGCCTGTGACACGGGCGTGTCACAGGGCGTGTCAGGCCGTGTTTTAGCTTTTCTGGCCGAATCTGAGCCGTTTGTTTCCCTCTTCCTGGATCTAATGGCTGGGCTCTGTCCAGGTCATGTGAAGGCCGAGAAAAAAGGGGTTTTAACTCCTCTTTTCTTCTTCTTCTTCTTCTTCATTTCTTTTAAGCAAGGGAGGAAGAAAGGCTAAGGAAAGAGGGAAGGGAGGAATCTACCAGCTGCTGTAGGAGCTGCAGAGTGCGGAGCGAAGATCCGAGAGCGGATTCGTGAAGGCGAAGCCGAGGCGGTGATTTCCATCCGGCTACTTCATGGCGCCGAAGCGGTCTTCAAGGGTAACGATCTCCTTCTTGGACATCGAAGTCCTTCCTTTATGCATATGCTTGGAATCCTCCACCAAGAGGTGGATTTGCGGAAGTGATTCCTTTCTTGAGTCTGCATCTAGAGCCAGAAAATGGAGTACGACATAGGCATGCTGTGTGAAGCCCATCTAGACCGGTAGTCTGGATTGGTGATGTTCATGGGTAAACCGGAGGAGACTCCGTGGATTTGATGAGATGGAAATGGTTTTCTCTTGTGCTGATTGTATGGATGTGATGCTGAATGTGAGGAGGCTTTGGCAAAGCTCCTGGTTGTGATATGATCAATTGGTAGCACGCCTGGGGAGCTCGTGATAAACCCGGCCTGTTACACCACTAAGGTGGGTTAATCTAGTTAGTTAGAGGGGTCGATTGGTGGCAATGCTTGGGGAGCCGTGGTAAACCCGGCTTGCTGCACCACATAGTGTGGGTCGATCGGATTAGGAGGGGGGTCGATGGGTAGACATTGCCTGGGGAGCTTGGATAAACCCGGCGTGCTACACCACATGTTGTGGGTCGACCTACTCTGGTTGTTGCTGTGAGGTTGTACCTCTGTGTGGTTTGGGCGGGATGTCGCCAGCTTGCGAGACTGGTGAACTAGGGCTAGTCAACCAACAAGTGAACACCTCGGATCAGCGGTGTATGACTGGTGGATTCCGGTACGCCAAGAAGGTGCCCTGAGTGCACGGAACGTCTGGTGGATTCCAGAGTTTGTGATGTTGAAAGATATGGTACCTAAACACCTAGAGGGGGGGGGTGAATAGGTGATCTAATCCTTTTTGACTTTTGTTTGGCAGCACAACAGCTATTTCACTGAAATCTACAGCTAACAGCAATTACAGCATATATACAGTAATTCCACAGCACAGCACAGCACAGAAGACACACTAATTTATAGTGGTTCCCCAATCTTTGGGTACATCCACTTTCCCCCTTCGCCTATCTAGCAGTATACTAGATTCGGCCAAACTTCTCCACTATCTCAGAACCCAACTAGGTTCCTACCTCAGGCCCAAAGCCTTACACTCAGCCAAAAGGCCTACACTCAGCCACCCAGGCCTACACTCAGCCAATTAAGGCCTACACTCAGAGTTCTTCAACTCCTACACTCAGGCAATCAAGCCCTACCCTCAGCCTTTATAATATAGGCTTACAATTCTCTCAGATCCAATGGATCCTACAAGTTAAAATAGAAATACAATAGCTAACTCTACAACTCAGAAAATAAGAGAGGAGTTGAGAGATTCTTGAAGAGTTCTTGGAAGAACTCAGTTAGATCCAAACTGACTTAGCTTCCTTCAAAGCTTCTTGATTAGAACTGTATTAGTCTGAATCTTCTGCAGTTGTTTCTTGACCTCTGCTTCTTGAAATCCAGATGACTCTGAATTCTTCTTCTCAGCCTTAGTTCCAAAGACTGAATACTTGGTTGGAGCTCTCTCTCTCCAACTTCTTAGATCTGCCGATGCACAGCAAGATCTTCTTGTGTTGATACTCAATATACCACTTTTACAAAGATCTGAACTCTCTCTATCAAAAACTTTTTCAACCACTTCTATATCACTTCATCTATCTTGGTCTGTAAACTATGGGTGCCTATTTATAGGCTTCCTTCATGGTAACCGGCTGGTCCGGTTCATAACAGACTTCTGATATCTCTGACAGTTGATGTAGACCGGCTGGATCGGCAGCTGTCTTGTCAACCAGTCACTTCTTGAAATTCTCTAACTGTCAGATAGTGTCGAGACTTTCTGTTCTTAAGTGTCGACACTTATAGACCAAGTGTCGACACATGTTGTGTAAGTGTCGACACAAGTCTACAAGGTGTCGACACAGTTCCTTGTATGTCTCGACACAGATTCTTCTGCATGTGTTGAAACTGTCAAGTGTCGACACTACTTCTTGGTGTCGACACAAGTCTTCACTTTTGTTTCTTCAGCTGAGTGTCGACACATTCCTTTAGTGTCGACACTTGTACTTAGAATATTTTGTAACTTTTATGTTCTTTGCTAAGTGTCGACACAGCTCCTTGTGTCGGCACTTTCTTCAAGTGTAGAGTCTTCAACTAAGTGTCGACACATTGTGCTGAGTGTCGACACTTTCTTCAACTACTGACTCTTCAGCATAGTGTCGACACATTGTGTTGAGTGTCGACACTTACTTCAAATACTGAGTCTTTAGCTAAGTGTCGACACATTGTGCTGGGTGTCGACACTTTCTTTAAGTGTTGACTCTTCTGCATAGTGTCGACACATTGTGTTGAGTGTCGACACTTTTACTTAGAATCTGCAGACTTTTGTTGAGTGTCGACACAGCTCCAAGTGTCGACACTTTCTGGTGTAGACACAGCTCTTCTAGGTGTCGACACTTCTGCTAAGTGTCGACACAGCTTTTCTGCATACTTCTTCACTGAGTGTCGACACAGCTCCAAGTGTCGACACTTTCTGACTGGTGTCGACTCTTCTTCCCAGGTGTCGACACAATGACTCCAAGTGTCGACACTGCTTGTCTGGGTGTCGACACAAGCTTTCTCAAGTGTCGACACTTTCCCTCTGGGTGTCGACACATGGACTTAGAAATTTTTAGCTTCAGTCCAGTGTATTCCTAACCTGCACAAGTAACTCAAACAAACATCAAATACATTATGATGCATATCATTGAGTTAGGTGAGGCTTCTTCAAATCAGGTACATTTGACCAATGTACCCAACAATCTCCCCCTATTTGGAGAAGTCATAACCCTTAGTCAATGATATACACCACTTATAATTAAAAATTATAAAATGATGTAAAACAGGTATATGTCAACAGAGTTAAACTTAAACATGTAATAAAGCACACATGTATACTCATACAGCATTACAGAACAAACAAGAATTAGACACATTCTACTGAACAATCATGAAATATATATTTATCAAAAATTGTTCATACATTGCTTTGCAATCTATTTTCAAAGATTTACAATAATGTTTAGATGTAACAGATTACAACATTCTTCAGTCTAAGCTTAGTCTAATTCTGCTCTGGTTCTTTTATGACTATGCCTTTTCCAGCTTGCACTTTGGCCTTTACAGCAGCAGCAGCAGCAGGCTCAGCATCAGCAGGCTTCTTGCCTTTGGAGTCCTTCTTCTTCTGTTCTTCAGCCTTGATTTTTTGCCTCTCAAAGTAATGATAGGGCTTAGGAAAGTACTTGCTAGGCTCCACAGCTGTAGGAGGTAGCTTTCCTAACTTAGCCTTCCTTCTATGTTGGACAATGGCTTCCTGCCTACTCTCATGCTTCCTCCATTCTGCCTCTGAGAACCACTTGTTCCTCTCATGTGCATTGTCCTTGGCTGCTTTCCAGGCTGTGAGAATGATGTTCCTAGAAGTAGGGCTCCACTGTTCAAAATCTGGTTTTTGCTCAGCAAGTTCCCTGAACTTCTTCTTTGATAGCCTAGTCTCTTCTTCTTTGTCCAAAGCCTCTTGCATAGCTGCTGTAATAGGTTGAACAACCTTTTCCAGAACAATATTAGGCTTACCAGCAGTTGGACTATACATTGTGCTTACATCAGCATGAACCATTTCAAAATCTGGAGGTGGATAGATCACCTGAGCTACTTCCTGTTGCTCACCTCCAAGATATGCACTTTGAATACCAGATTCAGCTACATTATCATCATCACACAGGGGAGGATAGCCCAGTGTAGCTCTGATGGAATTAGAAATCCATTTGGCATGGTCAGAGCTAGCTTTGACTAACACCCTCTCCCCCTTTATGACTTCTTGTGCTACATGATCTCTCACATCATCCTTTTGGAACCTGATTTGGCTGTCCAAGTACCTGATTCCCTCTTTAAAGAAAGGTCTAAGCTTGGTAAGTTGTTCTGAAATGACCTTCTGTGAATCTTTAATGGCAGTCTTGACAGCAGCAAGTTCTTCTTGAAAAGCTTTATCAAATTCAGCCTTGGCAGCAGCAGAGGATGTTGAAGGTTCAGCAGACTTATTCTTGAGTTCAGTGACTATGGCATTGTGAGATGCAGTCAAATTATCATTCATCCTCAATTGATTCTCCAGCACATAGCCTTGCTTCTGTGCTATATCATCTACTTGAGACTTGATTTTCTCCTGATGAGTTGCCAAATAGACCACTGCATTACCACCCTTGTGGAAGCAGTCAGTCATTTCCTTCTTATTCAAATTCATTTCAAACCTTATTGATTTGATATCTTGAGCTAGATCAAATTTTAAAGACTTGTGGCCTTCATCAATATATGTCTCTATAGCCCTCCTTTGCTCATCCAGCTTAACTTGCATTGCTACCATGAGGCTACTGTAATCTGTTGATGGAGCTTGTTGGACTAGTGAGTGTTGAGCAACAGTTTGTAGAGCTTATGAGTTCTAGGGTGAACTTGGACTGACATATGGATAAACCATTTTCAGTCTGGTTAACTTGGAGACCCAAGAAAAACTTCAGTTCTCCCATACTACTCATCTCAAATTGACTTTGCATAAGCTTTGCAAACTTTTTGCAAAGGCTACTTTCAGTAGACCCAAATATAATGTCATCTACATATATTTGGACAAGTATTACTTTGCCTCTAGATTCCCTAAGGAATAGAGTCTTATCTATTTTCCCCCTTGAGAACTTGTTCTCAATGAGGAAACTAGATAGGGTTTCATACCAAGCTCTAGGTGCTTGTTTTAACCCATATAATGCTTTCCTAAGTCTATACACATAATGAGGTAAAGTTGAATCAACAAAACCTGCAGGCTGCTCCACATAGACTTCTTCTTTCAAGTTACCATTTAGGAATGCTGACTTCACATCCATTTGGTATACCTTGAATCCTTGATAGGTTGCATAGGCCAAGAACATCCTTATGGCTTCCAGTCTGGCTACTGGAGCAAAGGTTTGATCAAAATCAATACCTTCTTCTTGCCTATATCCTTTTGCAACCAGTCTAGCTTTATTCTTAATGATGACTCCTTGTTCATCTAACTTATTTCTGTAGATCCACTTAGTTCCTATAACATTGTGGTCTTTAGGCTTTGGAACCAGCTCCCAAACCTTGCACCTTTTGAACTGATTGAGCTCTTCCTGCATTGCTTCAGTCCACTGTGGATCTTGTATAGCTTCTTCAAATTTCTTTGGTTCTATTTGAGACAGAAAACTTGAATATACTACAGCATTCTGATTTCTGCTCCTTGTCTGAACACCTTGTCTTGGATCTCCAATAATTAGCTCTACTGGATGATCTCTTAGATGCCTGTTGGCTGGAGGCATCCTTACTTCTGGTTGAACTTCTACAGCATCTTCATCATGCTGAGTTCCTTGTACTTCTTCAGTTCCTGGTACATGTAGTTCTCCCCCTGGACATAAGTCATCTTCTTCTACTTGCTGTCTTGCAGCAGGTACATCTTCTATGGCTAGCTTGTCCATCTTCTTAGTAAGACCTGTGGGGCTGCATACATTGCTAGACAACTCATTGTTAATTAGTTGTGTCTCATCAAAAACTACATGCACAGACTCCTCTACAACTTGTGTAGTCAAGTTGTAGACTCTATAAGCCTTACTATTATTGTTGTACCCAACAAACACTCCCTCTTGGGACTTGGCAGCAAACTTAGTTAGGTAAGACTTTCCATTATTAAGTATGTAGCATTTACAACCAAAGATCCTAAAGTAGGATAAATTTGGTTTCCTGCCTTTCACAACTTCATAGGGGGTCTTGTTTAACCTTTTAGTGATGGTAGCCCTATTTATCACATGGCATGCAGTGTTAACTGCTTCAGCCCAGAAATATTCTGGCAGTGATGAATCACTTAATAGGGTTCTACCAGCCTCTATCAAGGTCCTATTTTTCCTTTCAGCAATGCCATTTTGCTGAGGTGTTCTAGGTGAAGAGAATTCTTGAAATATCCCATAGTCTTCACACAGCTTTGTCATGCTTTCAGACTGAAACTCAGTACCATGGTCACTTCTAATTTTGACCACTGTACAGTTCAATTCATTCTGAATTTGCTTAACAAAACTATAGAAGACACTAGGTGTTTCAGATTTCTGCTTTAAGAAGAACACCCAGGAAAACCTTGAGTAGTCATCAACAACTACAAAGGTATAGACCTTCCTACCTAAGCTGTGAACTGGCATTGGACCAAATAGATCCATATGCAAAAGGTATAAACACCTCACAGCATCTTTGTTGTCTAAGCTTCTAAAGGTGGATTTAGTCTGCTTGCCCTTTTGACAAGCTGAGCAAATGCCATCTTTGACACACTTAACTTGAGGACCATTCCTCACTAACTCTTTACTAAAGAGTTTGCCAATAGTCTTGTAATTAAGATGAGCAAGCCTCTTGTGCCATTTGACACATTGAGAGACTGTCTCATCAGCTACAAGACAAACTGGAGAACTATTGTTCTCAACCATAATGTCTAAACAATAGACATTTCTCTTCCTATATCCTGTCAAAATGATCTCTTGATCACTTGACCTCTTGATATGACAACCATTTTTAACAAATAAGATGTCATACCCTACATCACTTAACTGACTTATACTAATGAGGTTGTGTTTCAACCCTTTAACATAAGCCACTTGAGTAATGGTAACAAGGTTTGAAGAAATGTTACCAAACCCTTTGATGATTCCTTTTTCAGAACCACCAAAGGTCACTTTATGACCATTTTTGATTGGGATGTAGTCCTTCAGTAGTCCCCTAGTTCCAGTCATGTGTCTGGAACATCCACTATCCAAGTACCATGTAGGGGTATGGCCACTTGGATTCACCTGCAAAACAAATTAATGAACCTTAGAACCCAAAGTAAACTTGGGTCCTTGGTGATTGTTAGTTTGCAATTTGACATAGCTACCTGCTGGCTTTCCACCAGGTAACTTGCTACTCAACTTGGCACTGGCATTGTGCCAACAATCCAAGGCAAAGTGGCCAACCTTGCCACAGCACCAGCATTCAAACTTGTTGTACCTTTGCTTAGATACAACCTTTGCTGTCTTGACTACAGCAGGCTTGTTGAATGTTGGGGCTTTACCCTTGGACTTGAACTTAGACTGCACAGTCCCTGCTGGTCTAACAAAACCTAGTCCAGCTTTGCCTTTTTGATGAACAAACTCATCAATTATTGGTAGTACTGATTTAGGTTTTGAAAACATGGCAGCAAGTTCTTTTTCTTTCTGAAGATTTGTCTCCAGTCTCTTAATTTGATCATTCTTAAATGTAATAATACCCATCTGAATCACAGTAATGTGTTTCAGCCTGGCTACTTCATTCAGTTTTTGATCATACTGCTTTTCAAAATCTGTTGCAGCTGCCTTGAGATCAGCAATCTCCTTTGCCTGACTTTTGGCTAGGATATTGCTTTTCTTATAGGCTTGCAACAGTACTTGGTATTCATCTAAGAGCTGATGAATATCTCCCTCAGATTCAGAAACACTTCCATCACTTGATAAAGATGATTCTGACTCTGAACTAGAACTGAAATCTGAACTTTGAGTTGGACTTTGTACCTGACTAGGTCCTGGCTGCTCCAGGATTTTGGTACTTTCAGTCAATGCCATCAGTCCTTGGCACTGAACCTCTTCTTGTTCATAGATTGATTCCATGATCTGCATAAACTCCTCTTCTTCTTCAGCAAATAGCCCTATGTAGGCTTCAGCATCTGTCTCAGTGTCTGAAGAAGAAATGTCTGAAAGAGTCTTCTCATTCTTTGCAACAAAGGACTTCTCCTTCTTTCCTTTGAAGTGAGTCTTCTTTTTGTCACTGGATTCTTTCCTTCTTTCAGGACAATCTGCAATAACATGACCCTGTCTATTGCAGCAGTAACACACAATCTTAGACCCAGTTGCCTTACTAGTCTTTGTCTTTTTCTTATCCTTCTTTGAAGGCTTCTTCTCCTGATACTGGACTTCTTTCCCTTTGGAATATGAAGGTCTGGACCTCCACTGTTTCTTCTTAAGGAATTTCTGAAAATGTCTGGTGAATGCAGCAAAATCTTCATCACTTTCACTGCTTGTAGATTTAGTGCTAACAGACTCATCAGATTCTGATTCAACTACCTCTGGAGGAGGAGTTGATGACTTAGTCCTGTTCTTTCTAGGTACTTCTGACTTAAAGGCAACAATCCTTTCCCTGTGTTCAGTCCTTGTTGACTTTTCCTCCTCTTTTCTTACTGACAATTGCATCTCATAAGATAACAACTTGCCAAACAGTGTGGGTGGAGGAATTTCTCCCAACTTTGCCATTTCTCTGATGGCACAGATCTTGGTGTCCCAGTCTTTGGTTAGGGACCTTAAGAATTTATCATTCAATTCATAGTTAGAGAACTCTCTTCCATAGGACATGAGTTCATTAACAATTCTATAAAACTTCTTGTAGCATTCAGTGATGCTATCTCCTCTTCCTTGCCTAAAGCTCTCATACTCTTGATTAAGTAAGGACTTCCTATCTTGCCTAACTTCTTCAGAACCTTCCATATAGACAATGAGGGTATCCCACATTTCTTTTGCTGTTTTACAATGAATTAGGTTCTGAAAAGTTGCATCATCAATGGCACTTACTATTATGTTCTGTGCCCTTTTGTCCATTGTAGCTAGGACAATCTCATCCTTGGTCATCTCAGAAAAATCCTTTGGAGTTCTCTGTGTAGCATCCAAGACTGAAATATTCATGGGCACATAGGGCCCCTCTTTGACTGTGATGTAGATCCTAGGGTCAGAGGCTTCCATGAACAGCCTTACCCTTTCTTTCCAGATTCCAAAAATCTCTTTTTTGCATATGGGCAGTTTCATTGAACCCAATTCCTTGTGATTCTCTGAAGAACCCATGTTTCTTGATTTTCTTGAAACTGTTTCCTGACTTACACTGAATCTGCCAAACTGGATCTCCTCAGACAGTTAGTCCTTTTTGAGGAACCTCGCTTTGATACCACTTGAAAGATATGGTACCTAAACACCTAGAGGGGGGGGGGGTGAATAGGTGACCTAATCCTTTTTGACTTTTGTTTGGCAGCACAACAGCTATTTCACTGAAATCTACAGCTAACAGCAATTACAGCATATATACAGTAATTCCACAGCACAGCACAGCACAGCACAGAAGACACACTAATTTATAGTGGTTCCCCAATCTTTGGGTACATCCACTTTCCCCCTTCGCCTATCTAGCAGTATACTAGATTCGGCCAAACTTCTCCACTATCTCAGAACCCAACTAGGTTCCTACCTCAGGCCCAAAGCCTTACACTCAGCCACCCAGGCCTACACTCAGCCAATTAAGGCCTACACTCAGAGTTCTTCAACTCCTACACTCAGGCAATCAAGCCCTACCCTCAGCCTTTATAATATAGGCTTACAATTCTCTCAGATCCAATGGATCCTACAAGTTAAAATAGAAATACAATAGCTAACTCTACAACTCAGAAAATAAGAGAGGAGTTGAGAGATTCTTGAAGAGTTCTTGGAAGAACTCAGTTAGATCCAAACTGACTTAGCTTCCTTCAAAGCTTCTTGATTAGAACTGTATTAGTCTGAATCTTCTGCAGTTGTTCCTTGACCTCTGCTTCTTGAAATCTAGATGACTCTGAATTCTTCTTCTCAGCCTTAGTTCCAAAGACTGAATACTTGGTTGGAGCTCTCTCTCTCCAACTTCTTAGATCTGCCGATGCACAGCAAGATCTTCTTGTGTTGATACTCAATATACCACTTTTACAAAGATCTGAACTCTCTCTATCAAAAACTTTTTCAACCACTTCTATATCACTTCATCTATCTTGGTCTGTAAACTATGGGTGCCTATTTATAGGCTTCCTTCATGGTAACCGGCTGGTCCGGTTCATAACAGACTTCTGATATCTCTGACAGTTGATGTAGACCGGCTGGATCGGCAGCTGTCTTGTCAACCAGTCACTTCTTGAAATTCTCTAACTGTCAGATAGTGTCGAGACTTTCTGTTCTTAAGTGTCGACACTTATAGACCAAGTGTCGACACATGTTGTGTAAGTGTCGACACAAGTCTACAAGGTGTCGACACAGTTCCTTGTATGTCTCGACACAGATTCTTCTGTTGAAACTGTCAAGTGTCGACACTACTTCTTGGTGTCGACACAAGTCTTCACTTTTGTTTCTTCAGCTGAGTGTCGACACATTCCTTTAATGTCGACACTTGTACTTAGAATATTTTGTAACTTTTCTGTTCTTTGCTAAGTGTCGACACAGCTCCTTGTGTCGACACTTTCTTCAAGTGTAGAGTCTTCAACTAAGTGTCGACACATTGTGCTGAGTGTCGACACTTTCTTCAACTACTGACTCTTCAGCATAGTGTCGACACATTGTGTTGAGTGTCGACACTTACTTCAAATACTGAGTCTTTAGCTAAGTGTCGACACATTGTGCTGGGTGTCGACACTTTCTTTAAGTGTTGACTCTTCTGCATAGTGTTGACACATTGTGTTGAGTGTCGACACTTTTACTTAGAATCTGCAGACTTTTGCTGAGTGTCGACACAGCTCCAAGTGTCGACACTTTCTGGTGTAGACACAGCTCTTCTAGGTGTCGACACTTCTGCTAAGTGTCGACACAGCTTTTCTGCATACTTCTTCACTGAGTGTCGACACAGCTCCAAGTGTCGACACTTTCTGACTGGTGTCGACTCTTCTTCCCAGGTGTCGACACAATGACTCCAAGTGTCGACACTGCTTGTCTGGGTGTCGACACAAGCTTTCTCAAGTGTCGACACTTTCCCTCTGGGTGTCGACACATGGACTTAGAAATTTTTAGCTTCAGTCCAGTGTATTCCTAACCTGCACAAGTAACTCAAACAAACATCAAATACATTATGATGCATATCATTGAGTTAGGTGAGGCTTCTTCAAATCAGGTACATTTGACCAATGTACCCAACAGATGTCATGTGTTTGCTAGCGGGATAAAGAGAATGCTATAGATATGCTGTTTGATGATACTTGATGAGCACTGGATACAGGGAAGGAACCACTACCCCGGGTAGGGGGTAGGGTCGTTATAATGGGTCAGCCAAATACTGACCGTTACTTTGTTTTCTGTGTTGGCTTGGATATTGTCACAACCCGCATTTTCTCCGAAATTTAAGAAGTATCAGAGTAGAAGAAAACGCGCGTTGTGATGCCACGTCGGACAGGGGATAACTGTCGACGCTCAGGCAACCACCAACTGCTAAGACTATGAAAGTTCAAAACCTTAATGATGTGAAAACCAATTATATTTTAGAGGTCGTATCCCTCGGCTTCGTGGATCGACTAGTCCACCTTTCAAAAGTATACTTATACGTAGCGGAAAATACTTTATTTGATCCTTTTTTTAAACACCCTAAGAGAATGCTTAAGCGTCCCCAGGGGACGCCTAAGGCTATGCAAAACCCTAGATTTAATTTATATATTATATATAGGAAATACCCTTTTTATGTGGTTTGAAAATAGTGATTAAGCTTTTTAGAAAGGAAAACATGATGACTATATTTTTGATATAATAATTATTTTCTTTTATAGGCTTCAAAGTAACTAGCAACCTAACATAAATCATCCCAGAAGCAAGTTAATAAACTCCAAATCAGGAAAACAAAACTAGCAGTATAAGCAAAGTACCAAGCATCTAAAAGAGAAACCACCAGTGGGCGCCAACAGCTGACACGAACCCACTGGTGAGTAGGCATGTCTGTACTACAAGTCTAAAGGAACTACCTCCCAGGAGTGAGGAAAAGAAACTCAGCAGCAGCTATAACACTAGCCAACTCCAGAAGAACCTTAGCCGCTCAGTCGGCTATGAACATGAACATGAGGCATTCAAAGAAGGGAACACCTCAGCAAAGCAATGCATATAAATATATGAAAAGAAACAGTAGCATAAGGGAGAAGTGAAACAGGTAAGAGCTAAAGTAAACGAGTGCAGGAAAAATACTCGCCACGAGTAAGTAAAATGGGGTACACCAAGTGCACGGGTGAAGTCAAGCCTCACAAATCTCTGTATGAATGATTAGCAAAATAATAAATCCAGGTATGAAGCTAGAGCAGAAAGAGTCAGCTAGTACTGGAGATGGACAAAAAGGTCAGAAATAAGGGCCTAGACTGGTGGCAACGGTCCAACCACGTCTCACAGTCCTAAACATCTCAAGGTGCTGTGGTGGTGGCATCGGTCCAACTCAACCAAACAGCTCACATTGTCTTAATAAGACAAGAAGTAAAACAAGGGTGGCGGCATCGGTCCGACCCACCTCAAAATCACATCCTGCTCCAGCACTAAGTAACTCAAAACAAAACCCTCACTGGTAGTTCCATGAACCACCAATAAATCACCACAACCCTATTCCAACTAGAGCACATCACCTAAGAACCCTAAGTACCAACCGACGGCCGAACGTCGAGTTGTCCAGATCAGTGATTTGACATAAATAAGTTGAAAACAGAGCGACACTATAATTATGCAAGTAGTTCGACGTTCTGCTAGACATGCGCCAATAGTTGGTCACCATAATAAAAGGAGTAGATTAGACACCGAACAGGCCTAGTTAATTAGATACAAAGACGTACATAATTAATTTGGTACCTATCCACACGCGATTAATTTGATACTAACAATGATGATTAATCTGATGCTAACGTAAGCAATTAACTTCATAATGAAACGGGGCTAGTCTTAGTTCTCACCTATGGAAGAGAACCACAAGCTATAGCTTAATTGGAAACGGACAATATTTTTTTTTAGCAAGTGAGCACGACCGAATTTATTGAATAAATAAGCAAGTTCAAGCAACCCTAACCTTCAACTTTTGGACACGCCCTAACGGTGATTATTGCACAAGTTTTAACAACACAAGAAAGAACGGTAAGCTAATGATTCAATTCGGACGCAATCTAACAAGCATGAGATTTTGAACGTAACTGGGACGCAACCCTTAACGGCATCCGGGCATGACGCAAAGTCCCCAAATACAACATTCAATCTAATATCTTGTTTGGCACAAAAAAAAACATCGGATCTAACACCCCTAACCATGCAACCGCAACCTAGAGTATGGAGGATTAGCCCCCAAAAATTTCGGGTGAGTAAGGGGAAGGAAAAAAAATATAAGGAGAGTAGATCTGAAATCAAAATCAAGGAAATTATATTGCAATAGCTTTGACAAGGGCAAGGGATGCACTTGCCTTGGTTTGACTTTGAAGAACAACAAAAAAACGAGCAAGCTCCCTCTTCTCAACCGCCGACCACAAGCAAAAGGGGGAAAATCCTGGACAACAAAGAGGGAAGGAAATCCACCCATCAAAGATCGGAAAAACTGCACATGCACAGCCCGATCGGAAAAAAAAAACGGGGAGGAACTCTCAAAATAGCTACCTTGGAATGGAGATCTTGCCTAGAGGAATCCGAATCCGGCCTCGAACTGGAGATCCGGGCTGATTCGGTCGGCAAACGGGTGATCGGGGGCTGCGGGGACTTCCGCCTGCTTTCCGCTCGGGCTGCCTGCGTCGGGTAAGGGGGGGAAGATAACCTAATGAAATAACCTATATAAACATATATATATATACACTCATTTACTTATAAACATATATTTTTATATATTCACTCTAACACTCACATATACACATATACTTATTAACACAAATATATATATATACTTATACACACACTAACACAAATATATATATACTTATACACACACAAACACATGATCGCAGGCACGTACACGCATATTATTAAAACCTTGCATGACTACAACACGCGCTATGCCCCAAATGCGCAAACATGAAAAATATGCTTGCACAAATGACGACTCGCTAACTAGCGACCGCCGAAAAGGCGCGAAAACTAACGCTCTCGGATTCCGAACAAATCCACACCGTAGCTAAACACTCGGGCTACGAAAACATCGGCGAAGTCGGACACAACCTCCGACGACCACGCACTTGGGCAAACCTCGCCCGAAGCCAAAGCACAAGGATTCCCTAAGAGGCTCAGCCGGGCCTCCAAAAGAGACGCCAGCTAGCTGGGGAAACCATACAACAGGCTATAAACTCTAAGAACACCTAACGAGGTACTCTAACAACGGCACGAGCCGGGAATGCGCCAACGTAACGCCAAACGAGGACTTAAATAATTGCCGAAAATTCGGGGGCGTTACAGTCACTCCCCCTAAAAGAAAGTTTCGTCCCGAAACTTTACGTACACTACCTCTACTATATAAGGAAAGTAATCAAAATAATAGCTACTAGGAAGAAACATACCCAACAAATCATGAGAACAGGCGAGGCTAAGCCTCCCTCATCTCCGACTCTAGCTCCCAAGTCGCGCTTTCCAAATCTTGATTCTTCCAAAGAACCTTCACCATCGGGATAGACTTCGACCGCAGCACCCGGTCCTGAGTATCCAAGATGCGGACCGGCACCTCAACATACGAGAGGTTGGGCTCCAACTGGGGCACGGCATCCAAGACTTGCCCTCTGCTCCGCACACACTTTCGCAGCTGGCTCATGTGAAAGACATTATGCACGCCTGGGAAGTTGGCGGGTAGATCCAACCTATATGCTGCCACACCAATACGCTCCAAAATTCTGAATGGGCCCACATACCTCGGATCCAGCTTACGGTTCTTGTCGAACCTCTTCACTCCAACCATCGGAGACACCTTCAAGAAAACCAAATCCTCTACCGAAAATTCCAAATCAGACCTACGCCGGTTGGCGTTTTTCTCATATCTCTCCTGAGCTAACCGAAGCTTTTCCCAAATGAGCTTCACAGCAACCTCCATTTCCTCGAGAGCATCAGGACCCAACAAAGGCCTCTCACCGGCCTCAGTCCAAAACAACGGAGTTCTGCAGCGCCTCCCATACAATGCCTTGAAGGGAGCCATTTGCAAGCTCTCTTGGTAACTGTTATTGTAGGCAAACTCCATGAGCCGCAAACGCTCATCTCATGCTCCACCGTGATCTAGAATGTAGCACCTGATCATATCCTCCACAATCTGGTTCACCCGCTCGGTCTGCCCATTTGTCTGAGGGTGGTAAGCGGTAGAATATCTCAAGTCTGTGCCCAAACCCTCCTGCAAACTCTTCCAGAAACGGGAAGTAAATCTGGAGTCTCGGTCTGAAATGATGCTCACGGGAACTCCATGCAACCGGATGACCTCACTCAAATACAGCTCTGCTATCTTCTTCATCGGGTAGTCGATCTTATAAGGTACGAAGTGCGCACACTTCGTCAATCGGTCCACGATCACCCAAACTGAGTCAAATCCTCCTTGAGATCTTGGTAAGCCCGTGATGAAGTCCATAGAGATACTTTCCCACTTCCAAGTCGGGATTTCCAAAGGAGTCAGCTTTCCACCAGGCCTCTCATGATCGGCCTTCACCCGCTTGCAAGTGTAACATTCAGAAACATACCGAGCTATATCCCCTTTCATACCTTGCCACCAGGCGATCTGCTTCAAATCATGATACAGCTTCGTGGATCCCGGGTGGTAGGCAACACTGGATCCATGAGCCTCTTTGCATACCGTACTCCTGATGTCTCCAACCGCGGGGATGCAAAACCTGCCACGGTACTTCAAGGTGTCCGAATTATCGATGGAGAAATCCGGCAACTCCCCTCTCTCAGCCCTGAGGTACAGGTGTAACAAATCTGGATCATCCTTCTGGTGCAACCTGGTGAGCGAAATCCAAGATGGCTCTGCCACTGCCAAACTGCTTTGCAAATCACAGCCTCCCACAGAGATGTCCATCAACAGGAACTCTTCCACTAAACGGTCCGCCGTGAGGTTGAAGATCTTCCCTGTCTTGCGGCTCAGGGCTGTTGAGAACCAAGGTCCAGCGGGATTGGGTGTGTGTGGGACCGCATATTTGGGCTTCCCCATCGCGTTCCAGGTCTGGGTGTTGACCCCGGTGGGCCCCCCGTGTGGCGGAATATCCCCGCCATCCCGTGGATGGATTAGTCCCACATTGCCTGCAGCGGGTGGTCCTTGGTGTTTATGTACCCCCGTCGTCCCTTACCATCACCTCGGGGTTTTGCGAAGATGTGTGGTGACGGGTGGTTTCCACATGGTATCAGAGTCATCCCGCTGCGGGGGTGTGTTGAGAACCAAGGTCCAGCGGGATTGGGTGTGTGTGGGACCGCATATTTGGGCTTCCCCATCGCGTTCCAGGTCTGTGTGTTGACCCCGGTGGGCCCCCCGTGTGGCGGAATATCCCCGCCATCCCGTGGATGGATTAGTCCCACATTGCCTGCAGCGGGTGGTCCTTGGTGTTTATGTACCCCCGTCCCCCTTACCATCACCTCGGGGTTTTGGGAAGATGTGTGGTGACGGGTGGTTTCCACAAGGGCGTCGGCCACCACATTGGCCTTGCCTGGATGGTACTTGATCTCCACGTCATAATCGGCCACGAACTCTAACCACCGCCGCTGGCGCAGATTCAGCTCCTTCTGAGTAAACACGTACTTCAGACTCTTATGATCTGTGAAAATCTTGCACTGAGCCCCATAAAGTAGATGCCTCCACAGCTTCAACGCAAAGATCACCGCCGCAAACTCAAGGTCATGCGTAGGATAATTCCGCTCGTGAGTCTTCAACTGCCGCGACCCATACGCGATCACCTTCCCCTCTTGCATCAACACGCCTCCGAGCCCAACATGTGAGGCATCCACATAAACATCATAGTCCTTGCCCTCCGTAGGCAATGTCAAAACAGGAGCAGTGCACAATCTCCTCTTTAGCTCCAGAAAGGCCTCCTCACACTGCTCACTCCAGATGAATGTCGCATGCTTCTGCGTCAACTTAGTCAAGGGCGCTGCCAAGGTAGAAAAGCCCTCAACAAACCTTCTATAATAGCCGGCCAACCCCAAGAAGCTCCTAATCTCCTTGGGTGTGCTCGGCCTATGCCAATCCATCACTGCAGAAATCTTCACCGGGTCCACTGAAATGCCATCCTTGTTCACCACATGACCCAGGAAGGATACCTGAGGCAACCAGAACTCACATTTGCTCAACTTGGCGTACAACTGATGATCTCTCAAGGCAGATAACACCAACCGCAAGTGCTGATCATGCTCCGCAGCATTCCGTGAGTAAATCAGAACGTCGTCTATGAATACGACCACAAACTTGTCCAGAAAATCTTTGAACACCCGGTTCATCATGTCCATGAATGCTGATGGCGCGTTGGTCAACCCGAAAGACATAACTAGGAATTCGAAATGTCCATGCCTCGATCGAAAAGCCGTCCGTGGAATGTCCGACTCCCGGATTCTGAGCTGATGATATCCTGATCAAAGGTCAATCTTGGAGAACACAGAACTGCCACGTAACTGATCGAATAAGTCGTCGATTCTGGGCAGGGGGTACCTGTTCTTGATGGTGACTTTGTTCAACTCCCTATAGTCGATGCAAAGGCGCATCGAACCATCTTTCTTCTTCACAAAAAGAACAGGTGCACCCCAGGGCGACGAGCTCTGCCTTATGAAACCCTTCTCCAATAACTCATCCAGCTGGGTACGCAGCTCCTCCAGCTCTCGCGGGGCCATCCGGTACGGCGCCTTAGCAATAGGACGCGTACCCGGCTCCAAATCAATCACGAACTCGACATCTCTAGCAGGGGGAAGACCGGGAAGGTCGCTAGGAAACACATCCGAAAACTCACGGACAACAGGAATCTCATCCAACAGCGGCACACTACTAATAGTCTCCAGCACCGAGACTAAGCAAGCAAAACAATCAGAACTTAATAGCCTCTGAGCACATACCGCAGAAATCACCGGAGAGGCCTGGCGCGGATCGCCATAAATACTCCCAGGCTAACCGTTGTCCTTCTTGAAATCCAAGCGCTTACCCCTGCACTGGATCACTGCATCGTATCTGGACAACCAATCCATCCCCAGGATGATGTCGAAATCTTCCAAGTCTATAACCTTCAGATCCGCCTTGGCTGGGAAATCCCCCAAAATAATAGGACAATCCAGAATGCCCTGATCTGATATCACGGAATCACCCGTGGGAAATTTGACGCAAAAGGCATCACCGACACGATCAAGAACCAGCTGGCACCGCTCTACAAAGGCCCTAGCCACAAATGAGTGGGTAGCACCTGAGTCAAAGAGAACGCGCGCCCAGCGGTTCTTTACCTTAAAACTCCCTATATAAATATCAACGGGGAATTGCACAGTCAATAAAGAAAACAAAAGCCAGACTAATATGCAAAAGAAGTAAAAGACTAGCGAGAAGGTTTACCTGAAATGACTTGCATCGAAGTTTGAGCCTCCGCTGAAGATATCACGTTCAGCTTCCCTTTGCCTCTATCCATAGACTGAGGCGGTGGCAACGCCTGAAGAGGAACTGGTCGGTGCACAGACTGGAGCAGCGGGCATCGGGCCTTGGTATGACCTTTCTGTCCGCACTGATAGCAGACCTTGTCCTTCAACCAGCAACGGGCAACATCATGCCCCTCTTTCTTGCACAAAGTACACACCGAATTCTGCCTGGGAGCATCCTGTATAGCATGCACATGCACCTTCTGCGCCGCCGCCCTCTTGAAACATCTCTCGGCAGGATGGCCCGACCGGCCACAAAAACTACACACCTCCTTGCTCCTCTTCCCCGAAGGAGCACCAGGCACTTGGGGGCTCTTTGCTTCAGCAGCTTTCCTCTTCTCATTCCTCGCCTGTTGTCCTCTATGCTTCGTGTTTTCGATGGCCTCTACCTTCAAAGTGGCCTCCACTGCCCCAGCATAACTCACTGCTCCATGAGCCACCGCTAGCTGCTGTACATCGCTCTGCAGGCCACCGAGGAACCGCTTTGCTCTATCCTCCTCTGAGCTCACCAAACTAGGGGCAAAGCGACTGAGTTTGCTGAACTCAATCTCATACTCGCTGACTGAGAGTTGCCGCTGCTTCAGATGCAAGAAGTCATTCATCAGCCTGTCTCTCTCCACTGACGGTAGAAATTTCCGCATCAAGATCTCCATGAAGGAAGCCCAAGTGCTTCCTCCTACCATTCCCTCCTTCTCCCTCATCCACCAGCTCTTCGCTAACCCCTTCAGCTGATAGGCGGCCAGCATCACCTTCTGATCATCAGACACTCCAGAGTAGTGAAACATCTCTTCTATGGTAATCGACCAGTCATCCAATACCATGAAGTCCACCTTACCATCGTAGGTAGGGGGACGCAGTCGCTGGAACTGAGTGATGAAAGCCATCTCCGGGGGCACCACCACTGGAGGCACCAAAGGGGCTGGGGGTGCAGGAGGTGCGGGAACAGCTAAACCCGCAGCAGGGTCCTGCGCTCTCGGGGCTAGTCCTGCCACCACCGATAACAGGGACTGGATCTGAGACTGAACGTCCACCATCTGCCTCGATAGAGCCTCATTGCTCTGCCTCAGACTTTCCATAACTGTACCGCTTTGAGTACCAAAAGACCCGCCCTCAGATTGGGGAGTCGATCTCGCCACTCTACGCTTAGGCGCCATCCTAAAAAGATCAACAAACAAACATCAGAACCTAGTTCAACTACTAGGACAAAACAACAGGTACAGACAAACCTACATAAGTACTTGCTTTCACTGCCAACTTGCTCTGGGGTTTTTATATATGTATATATATATTTATACGGGGGAAATAATGTCATGCTTAACCTAAGATGGTTCACCACCATCACACTAACTCTTGTGCCTAAGTCGAGCATGCATGAATTTATAATCTTTTTTTTTGACTCAAAACCATGTGTGTACATATGTCATCCTGCAAGTCTTTAGCTTGGCACGTTGTGCTTATGCAATGTTATGTTATGCATGATTGTGCTATGCATTCTAAAAAGGCCCTAATGCATGTTATGAGCGGCGTACACATGAAAATGTTATGCATCCCATACTACATAACATTTTCATGCAGCGAAAAAGAAAACGTGTTAGTCGCATTCATGTGGTGAGGTTATGCATCCCATACTACATAACCCTCACATGTTGCCTCCTATGGTGGATCCATATACGAACACATATTATGCATCTCATACTACATAATATGCCCCGTATACTTCATGTTATGTTATGAGTGTAGTGTTCGTGCTTCAGCCAAGACGTGCCGATGACATATCGGTGTGTCTATGACATGATGCTAAACTTCTAATACCTACAAGGAAAGGTTGCCCGACAAATTTGTCAAGTAACCTCCCTCTGATACCAACTGTCACAACCCGCATTTTCTCCGAAATTTAAGAAGTATCAGAGTAGAAGAAAACGCGCGTTGTGATGCCACGTCGGACAGGGGATAACTGTCGACGCTCAGGCAACCACCAACTGCTAAGACTATGAAAGTTCAAAACCTTAATGATGTGAAAACCAATTATATTTTAGAGGCCGTATCCCTCGGCTTCGTGGATCGACTAGTCCACCTTTCAAAAGTATACTTATACGTAGCGGAAAATACTTTATTTGATCCTTTTTTTTAAACACCCTAAGAGAATGCTTAAGCGTCCCCAGGGGACGCCTAAGGCTATGCAAAACCCTAGATTTAATTTATATATTATATATAGGAAATACCCTTTTTATGTGGTTTGAAAATAGTGATTAAGCTTTTTAGAAAGGAAAACATGATGACTATATTTTTGATATAATAATTATTTTCTTTTATAGGCTTCAAAGTAACTAGCAACCTAACATAAATCATCCCAGAAGCAAGTTAATAAACTCCAAATCAGGAAAACAAAACTAGCAGTATAAGCAAAGTACCAAGCATCTAAAAGAGAAACCACCAGTGGGCGCCAACAGCTAACACGAACCCACTGGTGAGTAGGCATGTCTGTACTACAAGTCTAAAGGAACTACCTCCCAGGAGTGAGGAAAAGAAACTCAGCAGCAGCTATAACACTAGCCAACTCCAGAAGAACCTTAGCCGCTCAGTCGGCTATGAACCTGAACCTGAGGCATTCAAAGAAGGGAACACCTCAGCAAAGCAATGCATATAAATATATGAAAAGAAACAGTAGCATAAGGGAGAAGTGAAACAGGTAAGAGCTAAAGTAAACGAGTGCAGGAAAAATACTCGCCACGAGTAAGTAAAAATGGGTACACCAAGTGCACGGGTGAAGTCAAGCCTCACAAATCTCTGCAGGAATGATTAGCAAAATAATAAATCTAGGTATGAAGCTAGAGCAGAAAGAGTCACCTAGTACTGGAGATGGACAAAAAGGTCAGAAATAAGGGCCTAGACTGGTGGCAACGGTCCAACCACGTCTCACAGTCCTAAACATCTCAAGGTGCTGTGGTGGTGGCATCGGTCCAACTCAACCAAACAGCTCACATTGTCTTAATAAGACAAGAAGTAAAACAAGGGTGGCGGCATCAGTCCGACCCACCTCAAAATCACATCCTGCTCCAGCACTAAGTAACTCAAAACAAAAACCTCACTGGTAGTTCCATGAACCACCAAGAAATCACCACAACCCTATTCCAACTAGAGCACATCACCTAAGAACCCTAAGTACCAACTGACGGCCGAACGTCGAGTTGTCCATATCAGTGATTTGACATAAATAAGTTGAAAACAGAGCGACACTATAATTATGCAAGTAGTTCGACGTTCTGCTAGACATGCGCCAATAGTTGGTCACCATAATAAAAGGAGTAGATTAGACACCGAACAGGCCTAGTTAATTAGATACAAAGACGTACATAATTAATTTGGTACCTATCCACACGCGATTAATTTGATACTAACAATGATGATTAATCTGATGCTAACGTAAGCAATTAACTTCATAATGAAACGGGGCTAGTCTTAGTTCTCACCTATGGAAGAGAACCACAAGCTATAGCTTAATTGGAAACGGACAATATTTTTTTTTAGCAAGTGAGCACGACCGAATTTATTGAATAAATAAGCAAGTTCAAGCAACCCTAACCTTCAACTTTTGGACACGCCCTAACGGTGATTATTGCACAAGTTTTAACAACACAAGAAAGAACGGTAAGATAATGATTCAATTCGGACGCAATCTAACAAGCATGAGATTTTGAACGTAACTGGGATGCAACCCTTAACGGCATCCGGGCATGACGCAAAGTCCCCAAATACAACATTCAATCTAATATCTTGTTTGGCACAAAAAAAAAACATCGGATCTAACACCCCTAACCATGCAACCGCAACCTAGAGTATGGAGGATTAGCCCCCAAAAATTTCGGGTGAGTAAGGGGAAGGAAAAAAAATAGTTAGGAGAGTAGATCTGAAATCAAAATCAAGGAAATTATATTGCAATAGCTTTGACAAGGGCAAGGGATGCACTTGCCTTGGTTTGCCTTTGAAGAACAACAAAAAAACGAGCAAGCTCCCTCTTTTCAACTGCCGGCCACAAGCAAAAGGGGGAAAATCCTGGACAACAAAGAGGGAAGGAAATCCACACATCAAAGATCGGAAAAACTGCACATGCACAACCCGATCGGAAAAAAAAACGGGGAGGAACTCTCAAAATAGCTACCTTGGAATGGAGATCTTGCCTAGAGGAGTCTGAATCCGGCCTCGAACTGGAGATCCGGGCTGATTCGGCCGGCGAACGGGTGATCGGGGGCTGCGGGGACTTCCGCCTGCTTTCCGCTCGGGCTGTCTGCGTCGGGTAAGGGGGGGAAGATAACCTAATGAAATAACCTATATAAACATATATATATATATACACTCATTTACTTATAAACATATATTTTTATATATTCACTCTAACACTCACATATACACATATACTTATTAACACAAATATATATATATAATTATACACACACTAACACAAATATATATATACTTATACACACACAAACACATGATCGCAGGCACGTACACGCACATTATTAAAACCTTGCATGACTACAACACGCGCTATGCCCCAAATGCGCAAACATGAAAAATATGCTTGCACAAATGACGACTCGCTAACTAGCGACCGCCGAAAAGGCGCGAAAACTAACGCTCTCGGATTCCGAACAAATCCGCACCGTAGCTAAACACTCGGGCTACGAAAACATCGGTGAAGTCGGACACAACCTCCGACGACCACGCACTTGGGCAAACCTCGCCCGAAGCCAAAGCACAAGGATTCCCTAAGAGGCTCAGCCGGGCCTCCAAAACAGACGCCGGCTAGCTGGAGAAACCATACAACAAGCTATAAACTCTAAGAACACCTAACGAGGTACTCTAACAATGGCACGAGCCGGGAATGCGCCAATGTAACGCCAAACGAGGACTTAAATAATTGCCGAAAATTCGGGGGCGTTACAGATATGGAATTGCAGGTGCCGCGGCTTGAAATGAATAAGTGGAAGGGTACGCCAAGAAGGTGCCCTGAGTGCACGGAACGTATGGTGGATTCCAGAGTTTGTGATGTCATGTGTTTGCTAGCGTGATAAAGAGAATGCTATAGATATGCTGTTTGATGATACTTGATGAGCACTGGATACAGGGAAGGAACCACTACCCCGGGTAGGGGGTAGGGTCGTTATAATGGGTCAGCCAAATGCTGACCGTTACTTTGTTTTCTGTGTTGGCTTGGATATGGAATTGCAGGTGCCGCGGCTTGAAATGAATAAGTGGAATGGCTAGCTTGCTGCTGTTGGCCTTTGAAGGCCATGCGAAGAGTGTTGTTTGGATTTCATGTGTGGCCGGCCTGCGTGCCGATGTACGAAATGAATGTTGTGTAAAAGAGGAACCTGTAAGGCCATAAGGCCAGGGTGTGTGGGTTGTATACATTCCTGGTGTTGTGATCTATATAAATGTGGTATTTATCTAGTGGTGGACATTCTGGTTGGAGTTCATATTAACAAAAAAAAATGCTGCGCTAGAATGGATGAGTTAAGGATACGCATTGATTTTGATTTCCACACGTGATTCCTTCGCTTGTCTGTGAGATATGGCGTGGGGCCCCGGCCGGACCCACCGTTATATGTCATGTGACAGGTGGGGTCGTTACAGTAGACTATCCATCAGAGCATTATTCTGCGCGCCCGAAGACTCACCCTCGGATTGGGGAGTTTGCCTTGTCACTGGTCGCTTCGACATCCTATCAACACGTTCACTCGTGTCAAGCTCAAACTCAACAAAACACACAACGGCTATGTACAGACCATACACATATAAATATGAACATCAACTGCTAACTTGCTTTGGGAGTTTGAGAATGATGGTATGCCTAGCCTAAAGATGACTCACCGTCATCTCACTAACTTGTGCCTAACTGATGAATGCATGACTTTATTTGACCCAAAACCATGAGTGTACAGGTGTCATCATGTACATCTTTAGCTTGGCACATTGTGCTCATGCAATGTTATGTTATGCGTATTGTGTTATGCATTCTAGAAAAAGCCTTAATGCATGCCATGAGCGGTCGTACGCATCACAATGCTATGCATCCCATACTACATAGCATTGCATGCAACGATGACAAGAAAACGTGCTAGTCGCATCCATGTGGTAAGGTTATGCATCCCATACGACATAACCCGCACCTGTTGCCCCTATGATGGATCCATATACAACCACATATTATGCATCACATACTACATAATATGCCCTGTATACTTCTTGTCATGTCATGAGTGTAGTGTGCGTGCGTCGGCCAAGACCTACTGATGGCACCTCGGTGTGTGTATGATATGATGCTTACAACCAAACAAGAAAGTTTGCCCGACCAATTGTCAAGCAAACCTCCCTCTGATACCAACTGTCACAACCCGCATTTCCTCAATGAGTACCTCGTATCAGAGCAAGAGGAACTACGGGTTATGATGCCACGTCGTGCAGGGGATAACTGCACACGCTCAGGCAACCCTTGACGCTTACTTTATGAGTTGAAATCTAGCAGTTAAATGCAAGAAAACCTTTGAGTTTAATGGCCGTATCCCTCGGCCTTAGGCATCAAAATGTGTGTTTGTACGCGGCGGAAAAACTTTGCTTATTTATGAAAATCTCCTATATGCAGTCTATCTTGATACTACTATAAGAAATCATCTTCGTTTACGTCATTTGGAAAATACGTGTTTGGTGACCAAAACATGTTATGCATGGATACAATAATAGTTTTGTTTAGCTTAAAAATACCTAATGCAACCTACCATAAATCCTTCCCAAGAGCAAGAAGACATCATCTCATCCAAATGAGTCACATTAGCAGTCTATTATTCATATATCACAAGTAAAGAAAGCCACCAATGGGCGCCAACAAGTTGACACGAACCCATTGGGGCACATGTATGTCTGTACAACAAAGAAAAGAACTACCTCGCTCAGTAAGCTCGGCTAGCTCCCAAGAAACTCTATCCAAGCACTAGCCGCTCAACCGGCTACAACCTGCACCTGAGGCATTCAAGAAAGAACACCTCAGCAATCAACAACGCTACACAATATAGTAGGAAGTTCAAAAAATATGACGAGGGGGCTTACCGACCCCATAGCAATGTTTCATGTAAGTAAAGTGAGTGAACAAAACAAGTGGAAAACGCACCAAAACACATGCCAAATGCACCAAGTGCGTACAAGTTTCATCAAGTCCTGCTCAACCCGCAGGAGCAAAAGGGCAAAACACATGCCCATTCCATCATCCTTAGTACAAGAAACAACTATACGAGTGAAACATAAGCAGCGGTTCAATGTGATTCAGCAAGGGTCTTTTGGTGGCCGCCCTAAAGTGGAACGCACCAATAAAAGCTAGCCCAAATCGGGGCCAAAATGGTGCTCTACACCACAAATCCAAACCTGGTGGCCACAAAGGCTTAAACCACACCACCCCTTACCGAATCCTCACACAAACACTCCTGCCATGGTTCACCATTCGCCTCGCAAAACTCACCATAAACGAACCCACATGACTACAAATTGCCAACGTTAT
Source organism: Platanthera guangdongensis (assembly GCA_039583875.1). Lineage (NCBI taxonomy): Eukaryota > Viridiplantae > Streptophyta > Magnoliopsida > Asparagales > Orchidaceae > Platanthera > Platanthera guangdongensis. Next base: position 63,451,559 of record CM077148.1, on the reverse strand, counting down.
GTCAAACTTGAAGAGTTTGATTAACTTAAGTACATGAATCACATGTTTGGAACAAGAAAGAATCACATGCTTTTGATATGAACAAGGAAGAATCACATAAATAAGCAAGGCTACATGAACATGAATCAACTTAGCTAGATGAATCACATGAACAAGATAAACTACATGAATCAACCTAGCATAGACTAACAAAACTAAGCATGGAAAATCGAATTCATTGATCATAGGGAAATTCAAGAGCATTTGTATCCATGCATAACATGTTTTGGTCACCAAACACGTATTTTCCAAATGACGTAAACGAAGATGATTTCTTATAGTAGTATCAAGATAGACTGCATATAGGAGATCGTCATAAATAAGCAAAGTATTTCCGCCACGTACAAACACACATTTTGATGCCTAAGGCCGAGGGATACAGCCATTAAACTCAAAAGTTTTCTTGCATTTAACTGCTAGATTTCAACTCATAAAGTAAGCGTCAAGGGTTGCTTGAGCGTGTGCAGTTATCCCCTGCACGACGTGGCATCATAACTCATAGTTCCTCTTGCTCTGATACGAGGTACTCGTTGAGGAAATGCGGGTTGTGACATCAGCCTGGTCAACATAAGGTCTATTCCCCATCAAGCTCATCCTCAGAGTCTGGATATGATTCCTGTACATACTCTAATGTCTCCTCATCGAGTGATGATGAGGGTCCTTTGATAAATGATGATATCAATCAATTGATTGACAATCATGCTACCCTTCTGAAAGCTTTCAAGTAAAGCAGGCTGCTTGTCAAGAAACAAACAGAGGAAATAGCCTCCCTACAGAAGACTATTTCCCAGCAAGATGAAGTTTCATCCTTGATAAGTCTAAAGGAGAGGGAAGCAGCCCATTTGAAGATCATGGTAGATATCCATGTTGAGTCCTTAAAATATAAGGACTATATCATCAAGGATCTTGAAGAGAAACTTGATAGGGAGAGGAGAATTGTGGCTAACTTCTCTAAGATAGATTCTATCAAGAGAAGATCTGAATCTGTGTGGATTTCTAAAGTGATCAAATCTCAGAAAAGAGGTCAAGTTCCTGTCAGGCCTCAGCCTACCTTTCACAAGGTAATTCTCTCTTCCAACATGTATGACCAAGACCCCATGGATGGTCACTGGAGGAATGGAAATCTTACTTGTAAGACTACAAATGTCTCTTTTAATAGAAGAAGAAAGGGCAGGGGAATGAGTGCCTTTATGGCTCCCCATGAATAAGTACAAATGGCTCATTCTAGACCATTTATATTTGGTTCCCTAGCCCCAACTCACAAGGATAAGGCAGTGGCTTTTACTTAAGCCAATCCATTAAGGACTCAGACCAAGGGTCAGTCTACCAGTATGCCTATCTTGGCTTGTTCTGATGATATAAACATCTTGTCTTCTGCAAAGAAGATAGTTGTAAATAACATTCAGAGCAATCAAAGAAAGCCTATTGGAAGAATAACCTTTAGTCAGATCCTTGCTGAAATGAACCTGAAGAAAGTTGATGTTACTCTTCCTACTGCTCAGACAGCAGTTAACCACACCGCAAGACCTGCTCAGAAAAGAAGATATAATATCCATGAGTGTTGGTGTTGTGATAAGGTGGGGCATTTTTCCCTAAATTGCTGGAACAATCCCTCTGTGTCTAGAGAAAGAGTTAGCCTACCTATCAGAAATGCTGCATGTAGGCAATTCAAATTTCAGACAAATCAAAACCTAGGACCTAATACCTATTGGGGTCCTAAGGTAAGATAATTCTGTTTTGCAGGTTAGTCTAAGTGTCCATCCCCCATGTGGCACTTGGACAGAAGATGTTCCAGAACTTGGATTGGAACAAGGATGTTATCTTATGGTTCGTACCGCAAGGATAAGGATGTTGTGTGCATTCCTAAAGAAGGATAAGGTACACATGTCTTGGGCAAAGACCAGCACGATCCAGCCAGCAGGACTGTCTGGTTGGACTAAGCTTTGATGCCACACCAACAAACTAGGAAAAGAACAAGTAGGGTGTACTCATCAATGAGGAAAATCACTAGGAGTAGATCCTCTGTGAGCAGCAAGGAAGAGGCACACTGTGCTCAGCTGATCATACTCACTATACAGAAGGGTCAAACTATCAAGTTATATCATCAACAGAAATGATGACTGACAGTCATAAGGACAAGATCTATTCAAATGCTGATAGGGAGCATGTTTAGTCAAGGTTGCTGGACAAGCTTGAATCTTACCCAAAGTTCCCCCAGCACATAATAGATCAGCATTACTACTAAGGATCTGCTTGTCCCCATGGACATTGCTGAGGTTGAGAGGGAAACTACCCAATTCTTGGCACCTACTGGAAGATGGAAAGCCAATCAGTTTTCTAGAATAGCTGGATTGCTCCAGCTATTGTTGATACAAGTCATCACATTCCTACTTGAATAGCAGTATAAAGAAAGACATTGCATTTGCATGAAAGGATGGTTCAACGAATGATCATCTAAGGACCAAATGGTATCAAGTACAGCAGCTGTAGGAGATAATTCAACCTCATGAGGAGAGAAAGCTGAGAGATGCTCCATTAGTATCATTTGCAATCAGCTAGGGGGAGAAAAGAATCATAAAGCTCCTAATCAGAAAGCTGAAGCCAAGAAGAAGGATACAAGCGGTACAATCACTATGGGAGAGGTAACTAGCCATGATCAAGGATGAAGGCAATGATCCAGGAGGAGAAGGAATTCTGAGTTGCCAATGCAAAAAGGGTCATTATGGCTTAAACAGAAAGCAGATGCCAGAGGCAAGTATGTTGCTAAAGGAAAGGAAAAGACCTGGCTCAGCAAGAAGTGATCCTTTTACAAAGAAGCTAATGTGATCAACTAATGAGAATCCTGCTACAGCTCCAGAACCATAACCTCAAGATAAGTAGAACTTCTTTATATTGTTATTCTACTAGTGTAATCTAAGTTGCTAGGAATCATGTTTATCATAGCAGGACTATGCATATGTAAATTAAGTATCAATAAGTTTGGGAGCATAAGGAAGAACTCAATCCTGAGTTTGTTCTGACTGACAAGTGGTTGTCATGTTTATCAAGCCACTAGATGAAGTCAAGTTCTACAACCTCTTGGTTGAGTTGGGTATGTGGAACTTAAGATAGCTTCAACAGCTCCAAACTCTAGTTTACTTTACAAGATTTACTTTTCTTGCAGGTATATAAGTCCTAGATGTGACATCAAGACTATGAAGACCATTATGTGGTATCCAGACTGGCACAGACTAAAATGTCTACCAAGAATCTGATAAAGGATGCCTCAGTTGAGAGGGAGCTGGCAGCTACTACAGTGGATCAGCTGTCACAACTGCTGATCAGTTTGTCTTAAGGACAATTAACAGACTAAGAGGGAAATTATGAGAAGTAGAATAACTTGCAGCCAGCTCAAGTGGATCAATGGTTCACTCAAGTTCCAAGGGGCTGCAGTAAGGTGGTGTATCAATGATATCACCACAATTGGATGCTGATTCTGTAGATAAAACATCAGCAAGTGGAACTACATGTGCTGCAAGTTCAAGTGATGCAGTGTTGTGTTGTTCCAATGTATCAACACAAAATGTATGACTCCTAATCTTGTAGATTGATCACTAGGATAATTTCCTTAATGTTATCAACATAGGACTCCGACTAGGATCAAGAGATAATCTCTCCCACGATTCTTTCTCCTCCCTCAATAGATATTCCTATTGAAGAAGACAGAAAGGGGGAGAAGTGTAGCAACACATTAGGGGAGATATAGAATCATTACTTGACATGACTAGGTCATGTTGAGTCAGTGCATATTACTTGAATCTTTTCAAGTAGTATGAGAAATGAGAAATGTAATAACTGACTAAGGTTAAGTCATAACTTTGTCATTGTATATTTTGTGGTAGAAAGGAGAGGGCATATTACTTGAACAATTGCTCGAGTAGTATGAGGGTGCATTGACTTAACTTTTTGTGTCAATACAATTTAATGGAGCACATTGAATTAATATAGCATAAGCTAGCTGTTGTAGCAGATTATACTATACAACTGCATGAATTTTTTTTGCCTATTATATTAATGCATCTTAGTATTTTTGGATGTTCTGCCTTCTTCAAATAGGGTGAGATTTTTGGGTCCATTGCCCACAATGTTCCCTAGATTGGATTTGAAGAGGCATCTCCATCAACACTAAGAGCACAGTTGCATTTGATGTTGTTTAAGCTCATCTTGTGCAGGATGTTCCATGGAACAAGTCTAGATAGATTGTCTAAGTGATGTGACAGGTGATCATAAGGCAGAAAGGTGGACACCAAGAGAAGGTGCTGGAAAGGCAGGAATTTGCCTAAGTCTGCAGGCGTTGAGTGAGGTAAGCTCACTCAATGCCAGAAGTTAAGGAGAAGTTGACAATGCAGCAAAGTCCACGGGCATTGAGTAAAGCAAGCTCACTCAACGCCAGAGGTAAGAAAGAATGTTGGCAAGCCAGAAATATGGCTATGTAGTTTGGCGTTGAGTGATGAAGACACACTCAACTCCATAGCAAGCCAAAAATATGCGCGACCGATGATACTTTGGAAAATTTGCTCATTTATATTACTTATACAACCAGTACACTTATCGTCCATGCATCACTCCATCGCAGCCACCAGCCTCATCGGCCGCCCCTCCCCTCGTGGGAGCGGAGGTTGCTTTTCTGATGAACTCAAAACTGCCCGGGAAGGTCTCATCATTTTCGTAAAATTAGTGATCCATGTACCTCATTTCGAACATTTATATTCGTCCGTCGAGTAGTTATGGGGAGGGGGGGAATTACCGGATCACCCCTCTTGGAATCTATAAATAGACATTTTTCCACTTCATTTTCATTCTCTTCTCGGCCGAAAAATCATCGTACGGAATTTCTCTCCTCCTCCTGCGGATTTTTGTCTCTTCCCTTCTCTTCTATGGGTAACATCCCAAGTTTATCTATAGCTTAGAGATGGAATCTGCGAGATACCGCTCGGCGGTAGGGTTAGCAACGGTGGTAGTATGGCAGAATTATTGCAAGTGCGCACAGTGAGATACCGCCTGGAGGCGGGTTGATACTATGCTGCGGTAGCATGGTCAATTAAATTCGCAGAGTTCTCGGTGATCTACCGCCCGGGGGTAATGTTAACACTGGCGGTATCATGTATGATTTATTCGGCACAGTTCTCGGTGAGCTACCATGCAGTGGTAGCGATATTGTACGGTGGTAATGACCTTTCGTCATAAACGGCGTGTTGATGTGACGCAATGTATACTACGCGGCAACAGTAACATGCTGCGTTGTGGTAGCAGAACAGTTACGCTGCGACAACGTGTCGGCGTGTGATTGGAATTTTTGGGCAGTGGGCTTGCGGAACAAGCCAACCCTTGAGTTATCACACAGTAGTAGCTCGGTTTAAGGCCGGGGAAATGAGTTTTCATTTTCATTTCTCTTGGCATTCTCCTCTAAACGCTGCAAAAAGGGAGGGAGATCGAAGGAAGTGGGAGAGGAAGGAGATTTCAGCATCGTTGGAGTTTCGGAGCTCCGAGTCGCTAGCCAATTTTAGATCCGCGGAGGCAAGTTTATTGCGGTCATTTTAATCTTGCTAAATTCTCCCCCTTGGCGCCGAAATAAAGGTCAAGGGTAACGATCTTCCTCCTTGGACATGTTAAGTCCCTTGTTTTGGTATGTGAGGGTAGACACTCCATGAGCACGTGGAAGTGATTCTCCCGATGGGTCGATCGGTTGTATCTCCATTGCCTTTGCATGAAGTATGGAATAGGCATGTTGTGTAATGCTAATCCAGACAGGTTGGTCTGGATTGGTGATGAGCGATTTGTATGCTGGAGAAGACTCCGTGGTAAACCTGTAATTTTTGGAGTCATGGGTTGTGTAGGTTGTTGCATTGAGAGAAATATAGTATGTCTCCAGGAAAACACCCGTTTTGGGGAAGAAACAATAGTTTGTGCCCTACCGAGTGGCGGTAGCTCCTAGTGAGCGATGCTTCGGAGGCCTGTCTCGTCAAGACTTAGGGGCCTGTATGATGAGCTGTGAGCTTAGATTGCACATTTATGATGGCCATGTGAGTCATCATTTGAACATAACATGGTTATGTATTGTGTGAATTGGCAAGGGAAGGCTGGCCCGCATCATTGATTGTGAACCAGACGGTTTGAACAATGGGTTGTGGCTGACCTGTACCCACCTTATGGAAATCGTCTTGGAGTGAGCTAGTTGCTTGAATCTCAATATGACTTTTCCATAGCATAGGGAGAGTCTTAGGCTTCAAGAAGGAAAGACTATAATGCTCAAGCAGGTGGGGCTTAATTCTCAACACATTGAAAGATAAGGCTCATGTGTGGACCGTCCTTGTGAATAGTCATGGGGCATGAATCTCATCACACTGATAATATGACCAGAGTGCACGGGGTGTGTGTCCATCTTTGCCAACGTCTATTGCGAATGGTGCTTTAATTGCACGTTTTATCGCCAATATATTTTTATGTTGAATGCCCATAGGGAAGGAGCACCGCCGACCCGGGTGAGGGGAGGGTTGTTATAATTTGGTCAGCTAATGCTGACCATTGCTTTGTTTGCCATTATTGTGGTGGTATGCTTTTATGTAGGTGCTGATGAGCCAAGTGGGAAGTAGCGGGCTAAATCCCTAATTGCTGCAGTGGCCCTTGAAGGCCAAGCGAAGTGTGTTGTTACTATTTCATGTGTGGCCGGTCTGCGTGCCTATGTCTGTAAAACACTTATTTTTGAGGAAATAGTTGTAAGGCCTTAAGGTCATAATGATTTGTGTATTTATGTTACCATTCCTGTTGTGGTTTAGTGGACATTCGTTTGTTTGGGTTCTAAGTAATTAAATTATCTTCCGCTAGAATGCACTCTATCTTAGGATGCGTAAATGAATTATGGTCTCAATATGTAACTCCACTGACTGTTTGTAGAATATCACATGGGTCCCCAACTGGACCTATTATATTTTATGTGACAGATGAGAGTGTTATAATTTGGTATCAGACTCTGGTGTCAGTCATTCTTATTCAAATTTGTTGTCAAATTCTCTTAAGAGGTGATCAACATGTGTATGTGCGCTACCATCATAACATGAAAGCACCCATGAATATCTACTTAGGAATGAAAATACACATGTTTGAGGAACCTGAGTGTTCCTATAATTACTTTTTGGCAATATATTTAGTCGCTTAATTGTGTTTTTCACGATTATAGGTTACTAGGAGTGGTGCAGAACAATCCCAATGTTAGCACTTTGCGGAGAGTAATGTGCCGAATGACGTGTCTGCAACCCCTCCTTCTGGTGAAACTATAAGGCTGGTGGCTGAAGTTGTGTTCGCCTTGATAAATGCCGAGCCTGGGAGGCAAGTGCAGTCTCTTGGCCCTAAAATGGACCAAGTATCGCTCTGCATGTCTGAGCCTATAGTGGCGGATCAAGTAACTGTAGAGCATGTGCAAAGGAAAGCGACTGAGAAGCAGCTCAAGCATGTGATGAGCATCAATCCTCCAGTATTTGTGGGGACTAGAACCTCATTATAAGCCGAATACTGGATCTCTCGGATTAAGAGAGTCATGACAGCAATGGAAATGGAGGAGTAGAAAAAAATCACCGTAGCCACTTTCCTACTAGACGGAGAGGCAAGCTTATTGTCGGACGAATTGGAGTTGCATCACTTTGCTAGAAGATAACTCACAAATATCTTGATGGATGAGTTCACGAGATTGTTTTTGGCTCGGCATATTCCTTCAGCACAGAAAATTGTTATGGAGAATCAATTACAGAGGTTAACTCAGGGCAAGATTAGTGTTGACGACTACTTGCATGATTTCACGAGATTGGGGTGATATGTAGACTCCACCTTCACTGATGAGGAGCGCAAGACCAATCAATTTTATGAAGTACTACACGATGATCTGAGGTTGCTGCTCTCAGGTATAATGACACAGGGTTTTCTAACCTTGGTTAATATAGCCCAATCCCTGGAGAAAGATATGAAGCGCGTACAATGTAAAAATAACTCGGTGTTAAGGATGCCAGAGTTTAAGGTACCAAACTCATCGAATGCTGGGTACCAAAGGTAGAATAAGAAGTCCAAATCTGCTAGATCGGCTCCTTCTGTGGTGTTTGGAATTAATTCTGGGAGAGGCGCAATTCATTATTATACTTGCGAATAATTGGGACACATATCCCGAGAATGTCGAAGAGGTCCTCCAAGGATTGAGAAGAAGATAGGTTTGTCTTACAAGGAGAAAGGGAAGGTGTTGACTCAACTTTGTCCCATTATGCTCCAGCCCAACCTAGAGTTTACAACCTTGGCCAGTAGGAGGCCATTAAGCAAGGCGATGTATTTAAACGTATGATTTAGATTTTAGCTTTAATGATTTCCATACCTTATGCCTTATGCATTGGTTGTATGACTGTCTTGTATTAGGTTTTGTCTTAATCTTAGACTATCCGGCAAGAGCACTATTTGATATAGGAGTTTCGCACTCCTTTCTGTTCGAGGACTTCGTATCGCATATCAGAGTTCCTTCTTCTATGGATAAAGATAGACTGGATGTGTTTCTGCCTAACGGATGTTCGATGCGTGCGAATAGAGTTTGTTGCGTAAAGGTGCGGATAGGGAGTCAAGAGTTTGACTTGAAAACATCACTACTACCGATAGTAGAGTTTGATGTGATCTTTGGTGTAACACCTCCCCTATAATGACCGTATAATATGGGCGCGGTCGGGACTCCACAACATATAGATGCCACAGCTTAAGCATTATAAGATGATATAAACTATCCAAACTCAAAACTCAGATTACAACAGCGGAAACATACAACTAAATAGGAAGTTATCCTCTAATCTAAGAGTATCAAAATGACCTTAAGGCCTTACACATCATAATTCCAAAAACTGAATGACAACAATATCAAACATCAACGTGCACAAGCACTCCTAGGCTACCGCGTCATGCAAGCCGGAAAGATAGATTATGGAGCAAATCATTCAAAAGACATATTCTACTAAGCATAGAAGTCACTTCATGGGGCATAGACCTTTTTGGTCGGCGAGCTTGCTCCCGCTTGTGATCCTTACCCTGTAAAAATTTGGTGATAATGTGGGTCAGCAAAGGCTGACCACAACTGTGAAACCAACACATCTCCTCCTGGTTGTCCCTAACGGACCCCGAGACACTCCATGACCCTACAAGTCAGCACTTCGTATGCACAAATACAAGTACATTTAAAGTAGTAAAATGGTTTGGATGTCTCATATAGCAAACATGTTTATATCTTGAGCATATAATAAAAAGGGGGCCTACAATGCAACATGTATGCAAACTTGGGCTTCACCCAAGGCACCCTAAAGAGTATGCTTCTAACACATCATCAATCGGGTACATCCAATTTCCTCATCGGTGTTCAAGCCGCAATCACAAGGGAACTTCCAATTTCCTCCAAATGGCATACAAACCGTCACACAGAATGCTCGTCTAATCCCCACCCGCTCATGGGTCTCAAACCCCGAGCTTCTCCACAAGCTCTGACTTATCACGTCAGGATTCCACCGTACAAGTAAACTGATGCTAAGAATCCTCAGTAGACCCCACCCGTTCGCAATGACCCAGGCCCGGCTCTAATATCGAGAACAAGTCCACCGAAGGAGACCCAGCGGGACCCAGCTGGGATCGTCTAGGCATGTCCAAAACTTGGCGTTCTCGTCAGTTCCACAAAAGGGGACTTATCTAGTCGGGACACTCTCCACACATGACTTGTAACGTCACAGGCTAGCCAGCCGGCCATAGAGACAAATCACACCTTAGCACATCACAATCCCATGCCTTTCCCACCCTAATCCAACATTTGTACCGTACCATCCCCGTTCCCCCGCGTGTACTCCCATTTCCACCTGGTGTAGTTCTGGACACACATACTCACACGAAAAATGGGGAAACATCATCACAAATGACATCTAGCCGATAATGAATTTCTAAAAAAATCCTTAAGCTCACTATGCAACATCACCGAGTCAGACTAATGGTCGCAACCACGGCTTCACCTGCAATGCCTTTTCCACTAACTGAGTGGATTTCTAATGCAATATCATGCCGAGGACGGACACAATTGACCCGGTGGCTCCTCTTGAACCATGGCAACCCAAATCCTTCTTATTTGAGAGATCTGGTGCTTAGAATGCTTGAAAGAAAGCAAGAAAAGAGTAGATGTCATAAACACATCCTAAAACCGAGAGGAGAAGTGTTGTTACCATATGACTCCTCTTTCTAGCCATGAAACCCTTGTCTTGCACAGATGAAAACGAGTGTCTCCACGTACTCTCCACGGATCTGGCCTCGGAATGACGATTGGAGGTCTAAAGCTCTGTTAATGGCCGAAGAAATCTCTCTTCTTCCTCCTCCTAACTCTCTCGCCCCAACCCTAAGTCAACTCCAAAATGAGGAGAAAATGAGGAGAAATCCCGCTCGGCCCATCTTAAGCCCTTTGGGTGGAAGATCTTGGCCCTTAGATTAGATTTGATGCAAAATTTGACGGCCACGAAGACAATCAACGGAACTGCTTCAGTCTGCCACCTAAACTCGTCACTCGACGAACGGGCCTTTCGACTCAACGATTTCCATTCGTCGACCTATCCGTTTGACGGTTCGTTGAACTAACCGGACGTGGAGTTTGACGTTAGTTGAATGAATATGGCACCACAAACCTCCCGAAATGCGTTCAACGTTCGTCGAACCCGTTCGACGTTCGTCAAACCCGTCGAACGCATTCTACGATCGTCGAACCCGTTCGACATTCGTCGAACCCGTTCGCGTTCGTCGAACCCGTTCGACGTTCGTCGAACCCGTTCGACGTTCGTCTAACCCGTTCGACGTTCGTCCAAGTTCATCACCTTGGACCGCATAGATTCTTTTTGTGAAGAAGAAGGATGGAATTTTGCGGCTGTATATAGATTTTTGGGAGTTGAATAAGATGATAAAAAAGAAAACGTATTTGATTCTGAGAATCAATGATCTGTTCGACCAGCTAGTTGGATTGACTGTATACTCGAAGTTGGATCTGAAATCTTGGTATTATCAGTTGAGAATCAAGGAAAGTGATATCCCCAAGATGACATTCAGTACACGTTATGGGCATTATGAGTTCACTATCATGTTGTTTGGGCTGATTAATGTGTCATTCGTGTTTATGGAATTGATGAATCAGACGTTCAGTAAGTCCTGGACCAGTTCATGATAGTCTTTATTAACGATATCTTGGTGTACTCTCATACTGAGAAAGAAATTGCAGATCATTTACGCTCTATTTTGGGGAACCTGAGGAGGAGTCAGCTATACACCAAGTTCTATAAGTGTGAGTTTTAGCTGACTTCGGTAGTGTTCCTTGGTCTTGTAGTTAGTGAAGAGGGAATTGCGGTTGATCCGGTGAACATAGTTGTGATACGAGAGTGGCTTGTGTTGTCTTCTGTGGCGGAAGTCCAGAGTTTTCATGGGCTTGTCGGCTACTGCAGGCACTTCATAGAGAAATTCTCGCGGATATCGTTACCACTCACTACCTTTACGAGGAAGGATCAGAAGTTTATTTAGTCACTGACTTGCACATAAGATTTTGAAGAATTGAAAAATCATCTGACCACGACACCTATTTTGTGCTCTTCTTGTGGTTCGCACGAAATCTACAATGACGCCTAGGGAGCAGCTTAGGTTGTGTTTTACTTTAACAAGGTAAGGTTATAGAGTATGAATCTCGCCAATTGAATGTGCATGAGAGGAATTATCCGGCCCACGATTTGAAGTTAACAGTCATGATATTCGCTCTGAAGCTTTGGAGGCACTACCTTTATGGTGTAAAGGTCGATATCTTTATAGATCATAAGAGCATGAAAATATATTTTAGATCAGAAGGACTTGAATATATGCCAGCAGAGGAGGATAGAGTTCCTTTGGGACTACACCTTCAAGATATATTATATTCCTGGCAATGGAAATATTGTTGTCGACACGCCGAGTTGTAGGACTCCTACACAGACCAACTCGATACAAATGCATGATGAGCGTCTTATTGGAGATTTAGAGGCCTTGAAAATCTCTTGTATTGATAGTATATATAGTGTTAAAGTGTGTTTGAACTGGATGGAGGTGCAGTATGACCTCATAGGCCGAATTCGGTAAGTGCTGGAGCTGGATAACAACATGAGACACTAATTGGCAGAATTTGGCCTTTTGTTGAAAAACAGTCGATTGTGCATCCCAAATCTGGACAAATTATGGGAGGAGTTGATGTACGAGGCACATTTCACAAAGTACTCAATTTATCCGGGGAGCACAAAGATGTTCATGGAGATGAAAAAGTTATTCAGGTGGTCAGGATTGAAAAAGGACATAGCTTTATATGTGCCAAAGTGTCGGACTTGTGCCCTAGTAATGGCCAAATGTCAAAAGTCTGGTGGATTTCTGAAGTCATTACCTATACCGGAGTGTAAGTTTGACCATGTATCTATGGAGTTCGTGCGGCTTGCCGAGATCATAGAAGGGAACAATGTCATTTGGGTGATCGTTGATCATTTAATAAAGGTGTTGCACTTTATTCTGAATCGGAAGGACAATTCAGTGTAAAAGCTGGTGAAGCTTTATGTTGACAATATCATATGAATGCATGGTGTGCCCATAGCATCGTTAAGATCGAGATGGACGCTTCATGTTTAATGATTGGAGGATTATTCATCAACTATTGGGTACAAAACTGAAGTTCAGTACGGCTACTCATCCTCAGACGGATGGTCACACCAAGAGGGTGAACAGGATGATGGAAGATTTACTTTGCATGTGCGCCTTAGATTACGGGATGAGGTGGGAGGACCATGTCTATATGATTGAGTTTGCCTACAACAATAGCTACTAATCAAGTATTCAGATGGCGCCCTTCGAGACCCATTATAGTAGAAAGTGTCGTACTCCCCTGGCATGGCTGGAGACGGGCGAAACGAAGTTGTTTAAGAGAATGGAAGTTGAAGATGTCCATCAACTATACGTACAATTCAGGAGCGATTGCTGATCGCTTAGGATAGACAGGCCAAATATTATAATGTCAAGCATAAAAATGTCGAGTTTGTCGTGGGCAACTGGATTTATCTAATGATCAAACCATTCAAGCGCGTAACAAGGATTTGATGCTTGAAAAAGTTAAGTCCGAGGTACCTTGTGTCGTTTGAGATTTTGGAGCGCATTGGCAAAGTTGTCTATCGATTGAAGCTTTTGCTTTAACTTAGTGGTCTGCACGATGTATTTCACATATCAGCATTGTGGAAGGCGATGTAAGAGCCTACGCAAGTGGTTAAGATAGATCAAGTGCCAATCGACATTGGGTTGACAACAAAGGTCAAGCCCATTTGAATCAAAGACATGGAGGTCAAGCAGCTGCAGAATAAGTCGATCAGAATGGTCAAGGTCCAGTGGGACAATTGTGGTAGTGAGGAGCTGTCATGGGAGCGTGAGTAAACTATGAGAGCGGAGTTTCCCGAGCTATTTCTTTAAGGCATACATTGAAATATTGATACTTCTATGTTTCTTTAGCAAAGTGTAATTTCAGGATGAAATTTATTAAATGAGGGAGATTTGTTATGCCCCAAGTTTCTCTATATCATGGAGATGGATACTGTGAGCTACCGCTCGGCGGTAGGGTTATTATTGATGATAGTGTTTAGAATTATTGTAGGAGCGCTTAGTGAGATACTGCGCGATGGTAGCATGGTCGATTAAATCGATAGAGTTCTCGGTGAGCTACTGCCCGGTGGCAATGTTAATGCTAGCGATAGCAGGGATGATTTATTCTGCATGATTCTCGGTGAGCTACCACGCGACGGTAGCGATACCATAGATGTCGCAGGGTGGTAATGACCTTTCATCATAAACGACGCTTTGATGTGACGTATTGTATATTGTACGACGATAGTAAGGTACCACACGGTGGTAGCAGAACTATTACTGCGCAACCACGTGTCAGCGTGTGATTGAAGTTTTAGCCGGTGGGCTTGCAGAACAAGACAACGCTTGAGGTACCATTTCTCTTGGCATTCTCCTCTAAATGCAGCAAAAAGGGAGAGAGAGAAAAGGAAGAGGAAGAGGAAGGAGATCCTGCCACCATTGGAGTTACGGAGCTCCGAGTCGTGAATTGATTTCAGATCCGAAGATGCAAGTCCGTTCATGTCAATTTCATCTGGCTAGATTCTCTCCCATAGCGTTGAAACGAATGTCTGGGGTAACAATCCTCCTCCTTGGACATGTGAAGTTCCTTGTTTTGGCATGTGAGGGTAGACGCTCCGTGGAAGAGGTTCTCTCGATGGCTCGATCGGTTGTTTCCCTCGTTACCTTTGCATTTAGAATCCGGAATAAAATTACGATATAGGCATGTTGTGTGAACCACATCTGGACAGGTTGGTCTAGATTTTTGATTATTTTTTTGTATGTCAGAGTATATTTCATGGCAAACATGTAATTTTTGTAGTCACGGGGTGTGCAGGTTGTTGCAGTGAGAGTATTGGAGTATGTCTCGAGGAAAAAACCCATTTTGGGGGAAGAAATGATAATCTGTCTGCAACCGCACGGCGGTAGCACTACCGCCAGTGGTATCTCCCAGTGAGCGATGTTTCAGAGGCCTGTCTTGTGGAGACTTCTGGGCCTATATGATGAGAAATGATCTTATATTACTCCACTATAGTGGCCGTGTGAACCAGCCTTGGAAGATAACGTGGATGTGTATTGTGTGAATGGGCAAGGTAAGGCTGACCTGTGTCGTGGCTTGCGAGACTGACAGTTTGAGCAATGGGCAGTGACTGACCTATACCCACCTTATGATGATCGCCTTGGAGTGAGTCAGTGGCTTGAATCTCAGCATGACTTTTTTGTAGCATAGGGAGAGTCTTAGGATTCAAGCCGGAAAGACTGTAATGCTCAAGCAGGTGGGGCTTGATTCTTAGCACACTGAAAGAGAATGCTCATGTGTGGACCATCCTTGTGAACGGTGGTGGGGCTTGAATCTCAGCACACCAATAATTTGCCCTGAGTGCATGGGGTGTGTAGCTGTCTATTCCAACATTTGTGGTAAATGGAGCTTAAATTTCACATTCTATCACCATTATATTTCGATGTTGAAAGCCTGCAAGGAAGGAGCACCGCTGCCCCAGGTGAGGGGCGGGGTTGTTATAATTTTGTCAGCTAATGCTGACCTTTGCTTTGTTTGCCACCATTGGCGTTGTATGCTTTTATACAGGTGCAGCTGAGCCAAGTGTGAATTAGCGGGCGGAAGCCGTAATTGCTGCACCGACCCTCGAATGCCAAGCAAAGTGTGTTATTACTATTTCATTTGTGGACGGCCTGCATGTCGATGTCTATAAAACACTTATTTTTGAATAAATAGTTGTAAGGCCTTAAGGACATAATGATTTGTGTATTTATGCTATCATTCCTGTTGTGGTTTAGTGGACATTCATTTTGTTGGATTCTAAGTAATTAAATTATCTTCCCCTAGAATGCACTGTGTCTTAGGATGTGTAAATGAATTATGGTCTCAATATGTAACTCCACTGATCGTTTGTGGAATATAGCGTGGGGCCTCGATCAGACCTTCTGTTATATTCTATGTGACGGATTGGGGTGTTATGAAACTCAATTGGTGATGAAAAGTGAAAGAACTTTATATTTAAGCGTGCTCGAGGAGTAATACTGGGATGGGTGACCTCCTGGAAAGTCCCCATAGGGGTGCTTAACTGGATCATTTCTCATTGAAGGGAGGCTGCGACGTCCAACAACCCGCTGGGCCCTGTGGGGACTAGAGAGGGGTTGGGTGCAAGGGCTGCAACCCGGTACGATGGATTGCCACGCTGGTTCAGCGGTTGGGTTGTTATGTCCGGTCGTTACAAAAAAGTGCACTTTTTATTGTAACGTCCCCGAGCCCCAGCATGTACTCTACTTTCCACCTGGCCCAGTTCTGGCTACCGGGCTATAGCCCAAACACCCCATGATGTAGATCTAAAGATTTGTTTAGATCTAGATCTTTTCACCAATGATTTTGAATGTTAAAAAATTCATATTTTCTAATCAAGAACATGATTAACACTGTTGCATCAAAATAACATTGCTAAAAATAGTATGATCTTTAGTAAAATGAAAACTTGAAATAGACGAATCTGATTCAAGATGTAAGATTAAGATCTCGTAAAACATCACCCTAATAAGAAGAGAACCGAGAGATTGAAATCGCGTTTTTAAAAATTCCAAAAAAAATTTAAAGAGAATAATCATATGTAAGAATTACAAGCGATTAATTCAAAAATTTCGTAGATCACACCAACTTATTTTTCCACTAAAATTACTAGCAAGAAGAAGATTTAGAAAAATTTTACACAAATAAAGAGATAGAAACAAGTTACCCAATAAATCTCATTAAGGGGTTGCAGAGCATCACAATACCATGGATCCCATCGGAGTCACACCGGAGAGGGCGGCCACTCCATGGAGAGAGGACCAAGAAAATCATCCTCTAATAGAGAAGGAAGGGGTGGCACACCAAGAGGAGGCTGAATTTGAAATTCTCAAATAACTTTTTCATTAGGTTTTCTCTATCAAAGGAGATATAAATAGTGTTACAATATCCTCTCACAACCATTCATCATAAAGATAAAATCTTGGCCATCCAACATATTTGTCCAATTAAAATGCAGGAATTAAACTAAAATAAAATAAAGACTCAAACCAGTATGAACCAAGAGGACTTATGGTTTGTCCAAGTTGGTTCAATCCAAATACAAATTGTCTTAGGATAATAATTAAAAACAAAGTTTGAATAATTTAACTATTAGCTAAATTTAAACTAATTATTCTTTCGTGTTCGAGGGCGTAGATTGTAGTGGCTCGAGCCTTCAAATGAATTTGGTTCACCAAGGAGCACAGGGTCGGCTCCATCAATACTCCCCCTCTCAAGAGTACTCATTACCTGTGAGTGTTCCATACAGTATTGTTGTAGTAGAGCATCATCAAACCTTTCCAAATCTATTTCAGTAATCCAAGAATCATCCGAGATGGGTCGATCCCTCCAACGAATAAGGTAGCGATGAATGCCACCTTCAGCCATACTAATAATTTCATCATCCAAAATCCTGTCAGGCACAAAGGAGGTTCTTGGAAACCTTGGAAAAGCATTAGTAATAGTGGAAATATCATCATGTATAATGTGTCCGCGTGCAACAACTGAAGGATCTGCAATAGAATTATGCTCATAAATAAACTCACTTTCCACCCCAAAGAGAAGTTGTGTTTGTAGAAGAAGAAAAAGGGGACAAAGTAATTCAGGTGGTGGTGATAAATAAGGTGTTAAATCTGAAATATTAAAAATAGGAGAAATTCCTCAATCAACTGACAACTCTAAAGCATAAGAATTATGGCCTAATTTTTTTAGAATTTTAAAGGGACCTTCCCTCTTTTTCGCTAACTTCTTTATGGTGTCGGATGGCATCCGATCAAGGATTAAGCATACTAAAACCAAATCTCCAACATTAAAAATACGAGATATTCTATGCAAGTTAGCATTTGATTGATAATGTTCATATGTAGAAGCTAACTTATTTCCATGTTTTTATGTATATCATTGTTAGAAATTGGAGGTTTGACCACAAGTCGGGCGGTTAGCAGTTCGAGCGGTCTGGTGGTTAGTCCCAGCAGCTAGTTCAAGTAGTCTGGTTGTCTGGCGGCTTAGTGCAATGGTCTGGTAGTGATCCACAACCGCGGTCTGGTGGCAACCCGCAGTTGCGGTCTGGAGGTTTACCGCAGCAGCGGTCTGATGATTTCCCTCAGATACGATCAGGTGGCAACCCGCAGCAACGGTCTGATGATTAGCCGCAACTGCGGCCTGGTGGCAACCCGCAGTTGTGGTCTGGCGATATGCCCAGTGGTCTTCCCTTGCAGAGTGGTGGTTTCCCTTGGTGTTGCTGGGAGTTTTGTTATTCTTTTGTATAGTGTGCGGTTTGACATTATCAACCGCATAAGCCGCGCAGATTGTATTTAGTCCCACATCATTTGTTGTAATTCTCTCATCTCCACGAGTTTCTATAAATAAGGAGACATACCTATGTAATAATTATCTTTTTGGAGCAATAAATTTTGAGGTTTATTTAGTTCTATGTCCATTTTTCACATGGTATCAGAGCGAAGAGATCCTTTGTTTCAAAAAGATCGCGGTTTGTTGATTTAACCGCGTGGCCTTTTCCACCAGCTTCGTCCGGCTTCTTCCGATTTGTTCGGTTTCTTTCCCTTCCCTCCCCTCCCTTGCTTCTCGTTGTACTTGTGACTTGCTTCCTACCGGGCTTTTTTGTTCGCACGACTTTCTCTGCTAACCGCGCTTCTTTTTGGCTTGTTGTGTTTACATGATTTTTATTCTCTGTTGTGAATTTCGCCTTTTGGTCATGGCTTCTTCCTGGCCGCTGGTGTGTTGTCACCTTAACCGGGCAGACTCTTGCTCTTCTCTTTCTTCTTATTGGCGCGGCTTCTTTGCAAGTCTCTTGTCTCTATGACATGTGGTGTTCGCGCAGTTTGTTGTGCGACTTCTTTTGCTTTTGTCGCCTTTGTTAGTCGCCCTATATTGCAGCTTGTTTTGTTTGCATGGCTTCTTTGTTGTTTGCTATTTCTTCGCTTCTTTAACCTTGCGGGTTGTCTTCCTGTGGCTTGTTTCTTCTTTGATGTGAGTCCCGCATTTTTGTCGCGGATTCTTTCTTGTCGCTGGTGTGTTGACCTCATGACCACGCGATCTCTTCTTCTTTCTACAAACTGTTCTTGGTCGGTTTGTTCCCGCGATTTGTTCGCGAGTTTTTTTGTCTGCACGGTTTCTTCGCTATATTGTTGTTTCAGGCTTCTCCTCAACTCGTGTGGTTTACTTTTTCTATCATTCTCTTGGTTGTGGTTGGTTTCTTTTTACGACCAGTTTGGTGTCTTGTTCTTTTCCGATTTGTTTCTAACCGTACGGTTAGTCTTTCCGCTATCTTGTTCTTCTTGAGGATGGCTACCCTTCTCTCTTCTACTGCTCATGCTCTTGTGGCCTCCTCTGATAGGTGGTTTATTGACTATGGTGTCACTTGTCACATGACTAGCAACTCTCGTTTGTTTTCCTCTTTGCTTGAGAAAAACAGTCTATCACCAGTTGTTATTGCTGATGAGACTTCTGCTCCTGTGTGTGGTGTTGGCACTGTGCATCTCTCTTCATCTTTGTTGCTAGAGGACACTCTTTATGTCCCTACAGTCACCTACAATTTACTCTCTTTTCCTGCTCTTTGCACTCAGTTAAATTGCATGGTTACTTTTACTGGCACCACTTGTTCTTTCTCTGATTACATCTCCAAGGCTACAATTTCTACTGGTACTGCTTGTGGTGGCCTTTTTTATCTTGAACACGATGTTGATCTTTTTGCTCCTTCCTCTGTTCAGTTGTGGCATCGTCGTCTTAGTCTCCTTCTTGCCTCATTCATCAACTTTTTCCAGATATTTCTTCAGGAGATTTGTCTTTAAACTGTGAAGCCTGTGAGTTGGGTAAACATCATCGCTCTTCTTTCCCAGCTCGAACGGTTTGTTGTTCTTCGCATTCTTTTGAACTAGTTCACTCTGACATCTAGGGTCTTTCTCTTGTTACTACTATTGGTCGAGGAAGCTTATACTTTGTCACATTCATTGATGATTTCGCGAGATGCACTTGGTTGTATCTCTTGAACGATCGTTCTGAACTGTTCTCTGTATTCATTCTATTTTATAATGAGATCTTCACACAGTTTCATGTGGCCATTAAAGATATTCGTACTAATAATGCCAAAGAATATGTCAGCCATCAATTCTCTGACTTCTGTGCGAGCAAGGGTTTGGTTCATTAAACAAGTTGTTCGTATACGTCTCAACAGAATGACATTGCTGAATGCAAGAGTCGTCATCTTTTGGATGTTGCTTGCAAACTTTTTTTGCAAATGAATGTCCCTTGATCTTATTGCGATCATGCTGTTCTCCTCCCATGCTATCTCATTAATCGTATCCCCTCGTCTATTCTTCAGGGAAAGACTCTTATTTCTATTTTCTATCCTGAGGCCAAACTATTTCCTTTATCGCTTAAACTTTTTGGATGTATGACATTTGTTCACGTACCTTCTCCCGGCTGTGACAAACTGTCACCTCGTTCTGTTAAGTGTATTTTCTTGGTTATTATCCGACACGGAAGGGCTGTCGTTGTTTTCATCCTCTTCTGCGCAAACAATATGTTTCAGATGATGTTACTTTTTTTGAAGATACACCATATTTCTCCACTGCTTCTTCTCTCGTGCCTGTCGACACTTCTTCTTCCCTGCCTATTCCCTCGACACCTCCACCACAGCTGATTCTTTTCATGACTACTCCTCTTGCTCCTTCTCTTTCTCTGGATCCTATTGTGTTGCCCTTGGATCCCTATGTGCCTATTACAGAGCCTCTTCTTTCTTCTGATAGCACATTGCCTCCTTTAGCTAGTTGTGATCTTGATCTTCCAATTGCCCTGCGGAAAGGCATTCGGTAATGTACTTAGTATCCGATTGATGTTGTTGTCTCATTTTGGGTATTGTATCCACAATAACCTATATTTGTATGAAGTCACCGTTGAACTAAGATGAATTAAGTTTGTATTTGATGCCTTTTCTAGTTGAGTGCTTACAGGTTATAATTATCAAGTGTAGACTAATGTCAGTTTACAATGGGTCACCAAGCACAGGACCATACAATGCAATCCATCATTGTGCGATCCATGGTGTTGACTCGTGTTTAACCTCTCTATTTGGACACACTTCATTTTCAAGTACTACAGTCATGGGAGAAAGGCTGGTTGCTAGTTTCATAGAAGAAAATCATTTTCAGTTAGTAGATTTTTTCAAAGTATTTTACTCGAGAAAGATCAGTCATTACTCGAGTAAGATTAAACTTATTACTCAAGTTAGCTTAGTCAGGTACTCGAGTAGCAGCAGTCCTTTTCTCGAGAAAGCCGAGTGTAGTTCTCGAGAAAGCCATGAAGTACTCGAGCAGGTCTTAACTTTCTCGAGTAACCATAAAATTAAGCTCAAAAAACCTTAAAATTAAGCTCAGAATTTTTCTAAGTCTTTTTCTCGAGAAAACCAAAGACATTTCTGGAGAAGGCCAAGGTTAGTTCTTGTGAAACATATGTTCTTACTCTAGAAACAGAAATCATTTCTCGGGCTACTTTCTTGTTCTCGAGTAACAAAAAAATTTTTCTCGAGTAAGTCAATTCATTCTCGAGAAACCAGAACTCATCTTCTATATTTCCCTTAAGTGTTTCTTCTCGAGAACTTTATATCTTTTTCTCGAGAAACAGAACACTTTCTTGAGTAATTCTTAATTCTCTCAAGAAATGAAGTTCTAAATCTGAAT
Source organism: Platanthera guangdongensis (assembly GCA_039583875.1). Lineage (NCBI taxonomy): Eukaryota > Viridiplantae > Streptophyta > Magnoliopsida > Asparagales > Orchidaceae > Platanthera > Platanthera guangdongensis. The sequence continues at coordinate 63,430,079 of CM077148.1, read as the reverse complement.
ATCTTTAAGTGTCAGACGGGTTTAGATTTCAAATATAATTAACTCTTGATTGGTCCATGTGGATTGTAATTAATGAAATCAGACCGTTATGTAAGACCTATAAAAGGTCATGTCAGAATCGATAAACCCTAAGAAGAAGAATTTTATAGAATTCAGAATCAATTTCAAGTTTCTAAATCGGGAAGCACCGCCCCACTAGACGTGTTCTTCATCGTCAAACTTCTTGATCCAGAAATTCAAATAAGAAGGATTCAACCGATCAAGCCTTTCGACATCTGCAAATCTTTTCCTTGATTGTGGTGATACTACATTCTCAAATCGAAGTATTCTCAGATTTCGTCCGCGACTTTTTTAACAAAGCTTTACAATTTCTCAAGAAGGAAGAGCCCGAGATTCAGTCAAATCTATGAAGACAAGTTTGTGTATTTCATTGTAAATTCATTTTATTCTTGTAGCAGTATAAGCAGACTGGAACTGTGTCCGCTGAGTCCGACAGTTGCCTTGGTGGCGATGTTGTTGACTCGGGATAAGCGGACTGGAGCTGTGTTCGCGGATAAGTGGACAATGTTACTGTAGAGTTCGACTGTGGCAGTCTTGGCTTGGCCTTTGGCGACAAGGCGGACTGGTGTTGCTGTCCGGCCTTGGTGAAGCATTGGTGTTGGCTTGGCCTTTGGCGACAAGGCAAACTGGTGTTGCTGTCCGGCCTTGGTGAAGCATTGGCGTTGGCTTGGCCTTTGGCGACAAGGCGGACTGGCGATGTATCCGACCTTGGTGATGCATTGGCGGACTGGCTATCCTGCACAGGTAGCGGCGGACTGGAGTGTATCCACGAGTTTTGCGGACACGTGTTCTTGCTGTGGGATGTGGCGGTAATCCTATCAGCTAGGGCGGTGATCACACTCCTCATCGTGCTTATAAATAGGACCCATGTCACATCAAGAACAAGAGAACTTAATAGAGCGAATGAACAGTAAGTGAGCCCGCCATAGTTGCTGCGGACTGGATTTTGGTATCCGCGCGGTTTGTTAGAGTTGACCGGGTTGTGCTATACAGTTTGTGCGGATAGTGCTGGAAAGCCAGGACTTGGCTCTGATTGCGGTCAGGTACAGTGCAAACTCTGTGGTTAAGCAACAGGCGGTAAACAGCAGGTCGCGGAGAGCGACCAGATGATTTTCTCTTTGGCAACTTGGTTTGGGGTTCAATAAGTCGCCTGCTTCAGGAGGACTGTTCAGTTCGGCATCGCATCTTGTGCGGTCTGGCGGCTAGCCAACCTCGCTGTTAGGCGGCTTGTAGAACGGCGGATAGAGCTTAGCATTGGAATAACGGGCTATCTGTGCAGCTTGGGTTGCGGGCTGGCGACCTGACGGATTGTGCAGACTCGATATCAGTAGACCGGCGGCTTGGTGTTTGAGTCCGCGCAGCTTGTATTGACTTGTCTTTGTAACTGTCTCTCCCTGTGGTGGCTTTTGTGAATCATGTCTCGCCATGTAAAGAAGTTAGTTGTTAATCAATAAAGACTCTTGTTGCTGCATGTGTTTCTAGTTGTGACTTGCTTTAGTTGAGATAACCCCTGCTCACTCCAAGGTCCGGGAAATTTCAACATGCACAATAAACCCTTTGTTTGAAAACCCCTACAAGAGCACTCTATATCATTGTTCTTAGTATTTATTGTCACAATCCACTCCTTTTAAACCACCTCCATCACAAAGGCGTGTGTTGTATACAACCATATCTTGGTCATATATTGTTTCTTCCGCATCCACAAAACCTCCTACACCCTCCATAGAAGCTTGCTCAAATATAAAATATATTTTTCTAGCATATATCCTTGACATTTGCTTACTGATTAAACAATTTTTGAATTTTAAAGTGATAGTACCTTGATTACATTTGAAATCTTCATCATGTTCACTCCTCCGCCAACCAAGAATCAATTTTTTCATTCCAAGAAAGCATTCGACTAGTGAACTTGTAGTATTTGAGTATCCGTGCGGACAACTATTTATTGATTCATTACGTTATGTAGATAATATGCCCAGATCCAGTACTTCCTTATAAAATCATGTGAACCACCTCATTTTAATGTTGTACAGATCATGTAACCATCAATTCTCTTACAAGTTACTTTTGATAATCATCTCTCTTCAATATTTTTCAAACTCCGTTTCATTGTCATATTTACACATGCAAGGGTAAAATAAAAACCTAACTTGCTTATTATGATTGAAAGTCGGTACCTTCGATGACGCATTTTTTGAAATATGTCATTGGCATAAGGGATGACGAGTACGACAAAATACCCTTTCAATGACAACTTCCATTGCTTGATCCTGATTCGTATAAATAGTGGTGGAGTGTTTACCTCCAACAAACTTTAAGAACGTCTCAAAAACCCAGCAAAAAGATTCAATCGTCTTGTGGGCGACAAATGCACCACTGACAAAAACATTCTGCTAAATGGTGGTTCACTGCTATGAAATGAGCAAAGGCTAAATTATATTTGTTTAACCTATAAGTAGTGTCAAAGATGATTACATCACCAAAACATTCGTAATCAAATTTCTCACGCCCGTAAATCCAAAAGAAATTATGCAGGCGATTCATATCATTTGTTTGTACATCAAAAGAGAATATGTTGTCATCCAACTGTTTATTCTTAAAGATTTCCAACAAACTAGTAGTGTCACCATCCTCAAAGAGTGCTCTTCTCTGACGCTGCACAAAATTATAAGCATCTTCCCCAGTAAAGCCTACATTTTCCACACCACCAATTTCTTCAGCTATTAAGTTGTAAACATCAATTGTTTGTATACGACTACTATCATATTCTTGATCAAGGCAGCTTGGTCATCAGATAAATTACGATGTGATCTTAACAAATGCAAATATTTCTCTGGTGCTAGCGGATGATTGTGCTCTTCAATAAATTTGAAGACCATCCAATTTTTTCCTTCTTCAACGACAACAAAGTGTAAGCAAGTCATTCATCCAGTGCAAGTATCGTGATGGTGAAATTTCTTCTGCATGTCAACACACGACTTTGAAATCTTAAAACCAGCTATAGCACAAGATTATTCTCATCCCTTGATGATCCTAGTATGTGTTTAGTAGTATATATGTTGTTTAGAGATGCTGAGACCACATTTACGAGCATATGCCAAGTACATTTGATAAGCTTTCTCATCTGAATGAACTATAGGAAAAACTACAGCTTCCTTATTCATTACATGGAGTTAGTTGACGATACAGACGATCGATTTATGAATAAGGTTGTATAATTGTAAAAACGATCGTATTTACAAGAATCCGACCATATGTTAACTGCATCTTACAATTTTCAGGCCCTCTTCCTTCGCATTTTCACATGACAAACCGTTATTTGACATATTGAAAGATTAATTTGATAGCAACCCCAAAAATCTTTCAACATAGCTGATAAATTCATGGAGATTAGAAAAAAAAGGAAACAGGAGAATGCTTTAAGTATAACTAAGGCCGTATTCGAGTAAAAATGATTGTATTTTAAATAACCTGACAGTATGTACATAGTATTTTGATGTATCATATATTTTCTTACACTATCTTACAGTATCCAACTTCTTCTCTTGCGCATTACAAGATGACATTTTCTTTTTTGAAAACATAGCAAAATATATATACCAGACCTATTAATCCTACAGAAAGAGTAGTTGCGAGGTACTGGGAGAAGCTTACTGTATTTCGCCGGCGCAAGCTTCCTTTTTACCCTTCTAATGGCGATGGGGCTTCACCTGTTCGCGAAGTTGAGAGAATGCAGCACTGTGCCCGATCGGCTCAGGTGAGTACTTTGCCGCAACACCACCGCGGAGACTTGAAAAAAGGAAGCTTCTCTGAAACCCGCCGTAGATTTCGCCGTCCGGTTCTGGTAGAAGACCTTTGCTGCATTGAAATGTCTCTGTTTCTTTGCTTTGGATCGAGAAGGGAGGGAGATGAAACGAGAGAAAAATGCAAATTTTTGGAGGAGAAAGGTGGGCCCTGCGCGTAAATGAAGGAGAGTATTGAAATTTGATTTTCGTCCATTCAGATCAAATGGTTATTGTCGTATTCATTTTAAATGGCGATGGTTAATCGCATCTCTGTAAATGACTAATATTAAACGATTTGAAGTTCATGTGGTTTTATTCCAGCCATTAAAAGCAAGAAACTGCATCCACTTGATTAGAAATCAGTTATCTTCCTCCAACTTTCCCGTGTCTCCTTCGGTCGTCTCCGCAGGAGTCAAACGAGAAGCTCATCTTCTAGAAAATTTTGCTCCCCTCAGCTCATACGAATGCTTTCCTAAACCCTTTTTTATCAATGATTACTCCTCTCTCCGCCCTTCCTCCACAGAAATAATTTCTTCATTTCAAATGACTGACTGATGAAAAACTGAGTGATCCGCAATTCCATGTGCATCTGAGTTTTTTTTTTAAATCTCCTCAATCTTAAAATAAATGCCCAAAGATTCCAAAGGGGTCAGCCATCCGAATCGGATTTAACTGATTTCGCTGTGTAAAGCGGCGCAGCTATTTGTTCCCCGGATTTAGGGATTCGAATTGAAGGGATGGAAAGTTCCCATGGGGGTTCGAGTTCCCCTGCTCCGTTTCTCATCAAGACATATGACATGTTGGATGAACCGTCAACGAATTCCATTGTTTCTTGGAGCCAATCCGGTTGCAGCTTCGTCGTGTGGAATCCCTTGGATTTCGCTAGGGATTTGCTCCCCGTGTACTTTAAACACAATAACTTCTCCAGCTTCATTCGGCAGCTGAACACCTATGTAAGTGCTTCGTTTTTTTCCCTTTTTGATTGACTATTTAGCTGGACATACTGTTCTTCAGTTCATTCTCTTTTTTTAACAGTTTCAATCTAAACTGGACTTTGGGCCTTGATTTTTGTGCAGTATAGCCTCTAAATTCTCCTAAAAGAAACTATCTCCCTTCATCGCATGTTTTAAATGCTATTTAAGGGGTTCTCCTAGAGGCTGGGAAGAGCATAATTGTCTCGGGAAAGTTAGTATATGCGTTAAACCTCTGGGTTACTCATCTTCTATGATCTTGGAGAATTGTCACGGTTATGAGGTTCATTGATTTGCCATGACTAGCTCTTGTTTTGCCACGCATTTTCTAGAAGCTCTTCGGTTAGTCTAGAAACACTGGAGAGTTTCTAATTTGTATTAGACATTGTGGAACCTTCTAGGCTTCAAGATGCATGGAGAATTCTCTAGGTGGGTGTGGAGGAGTGTAAAAGTGTGTAGAAAGATCGAGCTTAATCCTTGTATGGAGAAATCTAGCTTCTTCCTATGTTTGGAGGAAAAGTGGATGAAGACTCGTAGAAAGATCGAGCTTAAAGTGAAATTTGGGACAGAGTTCTTCAAGTTATGTGAGGATTTGGGTTGATTGTTGCTTGAGTTAGTTGAGCTTTTTGAGCGTGGCTTCAGTTGTTGTTGTCTTTGATTAGTGCATGTCCTGATCAAAGTACTGTTGTAGTGGTCTCAACAAGTTTTAATTAAAGTTTGGCTATCCCTTCATTTAACTGCATGCTTGTGAACAAAGCTTAATTAACTAGGCATGTTTACAGTGAAAAGTTGCCAACTGTTGTATGCACATTAGAGGTTTGTGGGCATGATAGTTGGTATCAACGCTTGGTTTCATATGTAGTGCTGCAAGAAGATTTAAGATGACGAGTGAAAGATCAAATGTTGTGTAGAAACGTGGTAGGTAGGTTGCGTACCAACTACCAAGCTGTCAAGAAGAAGAGCATTCACGAGGAAAGACACCCAAATCTTGTTTAAGAGGATAAACAAAGACGCATGGAAGCTGTTGCGATTAACTAGCACCTGGTTTGTTGAGAACTAGAGGTCGTCCAACATATCCTTCCAGATTGTGGAGAGAGACATCAACAAGCGAAGATAATACCTTATTGCATGAATGCTGTGAAAAATTGGAGCAACAATCCGGAGAGATGAATGGAGAATCATATGCAAGAAGGTCATTGTAGGTGGAAGTACTTATCACAATTATTACATGACCTGGGGTAGAGATACCCAAAATATAAATGTTTGTAGGCGAAAGAGAAATTAAAAACATCTTATGGAAGATGGAGAAAATATTTTGAAGAAGTTTCCTAAAGGATGAGGCAAGATACAAATTGCTCCACATTCTTAGATGTTAGTGTTACATTATGGTGGCAAAGTGACGTAGGACGAATCTATTGGATTTGAACTTATGATGCCCTATGCCTAAATGCAACACACATGAGCATGCAATGAATGTAATTGACCGACGATGAACCCTAAAATGAAGATGCAAATGAAGACTAACACACAATCCAAAAGGCTAACAAAGATATCCCTAATGCGATGCAAATGCGATGACTCATTCATGCAAGTATATTCCGCCGCACAATTAAATAAACAAATTAATTTTAAAATCTCGTGCAAGCGTCACAATTAATTACAAATATTGCAATGAAAGTAAGCAAAAAACAATTGCAAGTTAATTGAGAGCGCTCTTAATTTGAAATGCGAAGCAAATAATTCTTACATGTCAATAAAGAGATACAAAAATCAAATTAATTCATGCCAAACATTACTAATAGTACAAGTTACTCATACAATGCGAAGAAATGAACACGAGAACGTAAATGCCTACCAAGTGATGGATGTCGATGGAGGTTGTGGCTATCCAGAAGGGAACACGAGCTGGTTGGACTGGATTAGACTGTGGGGAGCGGGATCGGGGCTGCGGAAGAGTGGATCGGTTTTTACTTTATTGATGCCGATCCGGGCTGTGAGTGATAAATCGAGTAGAAGGAGGGCTGATGGTGACTCCACGGAAGAGGGAAGTTGGCTGTCAACAGGGGAGGGCTGGCGGTGCAGGAAAACAAGGACTTAGAGGGGGAAAGGTAGCAGGAGGCAGATCAGGTCGAGGGGAGGCTAAAGGTGGATCCACATAAGAGGGAAGGCGGTTGTGGGTGACTGGCGGCGGCCGGGATGCAAGTGAGTACGGTGGCTGTAGCAGTGGAGTGACGATGGGGCATGAAAACAATGGCAGGTAGACACAAGATTGGATTCCAGCTATTGGGAAAAGGTGATAGACTTTTATTAGCCGCAGACAAGGGGCGTCGGCTTGGCTTGAGGGTCTGGCGTCGGCACCAGCAACGACAACTACGGCGGAAGAGGCTCCCGATGTCGTCACCGGGAGGGGGTGGCGTCGACACCTCCGTAAGACCAAACATTTTTTTCTCAAAACCTAATTCCTTGATACCCCCCTTCATGCAGCTGTTGGAAAGATATGGGGGGAGTTAGATTAAAGTTATCTGATGTTTGCGATCACCCAACTGATAATTTAACATAACTTTTAAAATACTAGTCAAAAAAATAAAAATAAAATACATAAAAATATGAAAAATTGAGCCGGTCGCGATCAGGGTCTCTGTTCGTCCATCCGATCATTTGAATGTCGTCGATCTCCATCAATCTCCCTTGCTTAGAAACATTCATCTTCGGTGAATGGAGACTATATGTTCCCAAGGCAAGTCAGGTAAAACTCTGTGTCGCTCCCAGTAGGAAGTGTCTCTACAAAAGGTCATCATACCGCTGAAGTTGTCGTGGATCCCATGTAGTAAGCAAACTGCAACAAGGGTGATAGGTAGGGATATAATGGAAGTGGGTGTACCAGTAGTAGAGGTTGGGGGTATAAGTTAGGATAATGTGATGGGGGAAACTAAATCTAGAGTAGACGACTAAAGACCCAAAACTAGGCGGGTCCACATCTAGAGTCAAATCCCCAGCATTGAGAACTGGATGAACATATGTATTCCTAGTAATGTTAAGCTCGAAAAATTTGACTCAGACTCCATCATGACAGTGTATGGACCTATTTGCCTAACATTTAAATTCATAGCTGACCCCATTGGGAATCTCTCAAATAATATGCAAATCATTACCCAACCACTTTCTTTGAATATTTGTGTTCTAATGTGATTACCGACGCAAGTTTTAAAATGGTCATTATTTAATATAACTTTATGTCGGAATATGACATGCAAAACATGCAACATATGCAAATGCAAAATGACAAACTCATTACACTTACTAAATGTAGATTTTACGTGGCAATGGATGTTCCTAAAAATGGGTGGTTTATCTGGTGGTTCCTTTGGTGGGGTGTAGAAATGATCGTCGAGTGTACGGTGAACACCCAAATACCTAATGCGGACATCAGTAGTGAGATATAATATCATGGAATGACAAATATCTCTCAAGAGGCGTGAATCATCTGGGGGTTCACCGGGTAGTCGATAGAAAAATTTATAAGGGAAGGAATCTCCCGAAGGAGTGTCGAAGATAGCGATAAAAGGGTTTAAATCTAGTGGTTCACCTGATTGTACCTATGTAAATTCATCGTGAATGTGATGATCTAAAAGGACGTGTGAGACAAGGACGCAATAATGTAACATCAGAATCAATTAAATATTACCTAAAAGAAAAAATTCCTCTAGTGATTCTCTAAAAGTCTCAGTGGAGGCTCATCAAGTTGATTATCCATAGCTGGATGATCCTTGGGATACGTGTCATCGATAATAATAGTGTCCACATCCTCAAGAGGGGAAGAGAGTTACTACAAAGTCAACACTATGCTCTCGACCCTTACTCGAGATATGGCTCGCCATGACAAAATTGGGAGGATCAGGCGAACATACAAGCAAGGGCTAATCAATGATCAGAGCAGGGGTAGGGAAGGAACACACCACGATAGATGCAGTGAGTCGCTCAGGCTCGCTCTTAGTAGGGGTCATAGGTGATGAATCAAAATCAAAGGCTGGATCACTCATTAGACTTAGTACCTCATTGAGGGTGAGATAAATTAATTTCAGCAACCACTTTTATCGCGTCTGATGAGCCCAGAGTAGCCAAAGTGGTAGCCTCATAGTGGAAGAGACTCGTACTGGTGAGGTCAAGATGGTCATCCACTCGACTACCTCTAGTGAATCTTAAGAACTGCTCATAATGAAGCGCGAGATGGAATGTTTGCTCGAGAGACTTAGAGTAATGATATGTCAACTTAACACGTATCTCAGATCGAAACCCAGTCCAAAATCGGGAAACGGTCATAGCTAGCTCCTCTCGGATGTTTCTCCTCACTCCTCACTCATCAAAATGATCCCTATTGAAAGTCATTATTTCAAGGATAGCTAGATCACCTACAGGGGGGGGGGTGTGGGGGGGTGAATAGATTTCTTAGTCCCTAGTGACTAACTTTTATTTTCTTTTAGTTTGCTGCTTTATTGGTTGGTTAATTTCTGCTTTCAAGATGAGCTACCTGCACAAAAAAAACCAACACAACAGAGTACACACAGATTTATAGTGGTTCCCCAATCTTTGGGTACATCAACTCTCTTCCCACCTTGCCAACTTCCTATTGGTCAAGACACTTCTCCAAAACAATGCTACAAAGAGCTTACACCTCAGATCCCTCAGGATCTCTCAGTCTCCTTCAAGACTTACACCTCAGCCACAAGTGCCTACACTTAGTGATACAAGTGTACAACCCCGTATTCGCGAAGAGAGGGCCCCAAACAAGGCGCAAGACTTGGTGTACGTTTTTAAGATTTTTGGGAGTTTTGCACTCCTGGAGGTCAATTTTGGGTGGACCTGCGTAAATACTAGTAGGGGAGGAAATATTTCTCCCTCCCGGCCCCTTTGAGGAGTCATCCAGGCCGCGTCTCGCCAACCAGGCCGCGTCTCGCCAAGCAGGCCGCAGCTTGCCAAGCAGGCCGCAGCTCGCCAAGCAGGCCGCAGCTCGCCAGGTCGTGTCTCACCAACCAGGCCGCCGTCTCGCCAAGAAGGCCGCAGCTCGCCAGGCCGCGTCTCACCAATTAGGCCGCCGTCTCGCCAAGACGACCGCAGCTCGCCAGGCCGCGTCTTGCCAAGCAGGACGCATCTCGCCAAGCAGGCCGCAGCTCGCCAGGGCCGCGTCTCGCCAAGCAGGCCGCGTCTCGCCAAGCAGGCCGCAACTCGCCAAGCAGGCCGCAGCTCTCCAAGCAGGCCGCAGCTCTCCAAGCAAGCCGCAGCTCGCCAAGCAGGCCGCCAGGTCGTCACTCGCAGGCCGCCTGTTCGCCCAGGCCCCCCCCCCCGCTTCTCGCCTAACTGCCAGCTCGCCGGCTTGAGGGACTACTCCTGGCGGATTGCAATTAGCCGCTTAGAACAGCAGGATTTGGCTGATGGGAGACCAATCCAGGGGCATTTCGGTAATTTTCAGAGCAGTGGAGGTTGGTTATTTGCAGGCGATTCCCAGAAAACTATAAATAGGCCCTTAGGGGTGCCTTGGAGATGATCACTTCTTCACTCTCTCTTCATCCTCCAAGGCACCTAGCTCAGCATTGGCTAGGGAGGGGGAGATCTCCAAGTTCTTCCGGGTGTGAGGTGATACCTCCGCGCTAGAGCCGAGGGTCTGTTCCTAGTTTCCTGAGCCTTTGGTCCGTGACATTTGCCCGAGTGTAGTAAGTGTGAGGTCACCCCTTTCTAGGGACCCCGAACTCCACAGAGACCGATTTCTCGGTTTCAACATGTTGGTGCGGTGAGCGTGGAGAGTGACCAACACAGAAGATCTCGGGAGAGTGTCATGGTTGGAGGTCAAGGAGGTAGTGATGATCTCGGCGAGCTCCCCAACCCAGGACCCTTTGTGGGAAGAGAAGAGTTCATGACATCCATCCAAAGCATCATGGAGATGCTGCGAAGTATTGCTCCACGGGGTGGCAGCTCCACTCAAACCCCCCAGGAGCTAGCTCCCCCCCCCCCTCTCGATGAGTCGACTCCCAGGGGTCTAGGCGAGGTGACCCCAGCAGGGGGAGAGGGCAGTGTGTCAGGAAGACGGCCCAGGAAGGAGAGGATGAGAGATGGGACCCAGCGAGACCTCACCGGCCGGGAGTTATTCTCCAGCCCGGCGAGTGCCAGCCTTCCAGGCGAGCAGGTCGCACGAGTAGCGGCTGCGAGACCACCCCTCAGGGGGTTACCCTTCTGCGAGCTGATCATCTCAGCTCCCGTTCCCGAGGGGTTCAGAGAGCCTGACATGGCTTACTATACCGGGAAAGATGACCCCGTCCAACACCTGCAGTGGTTTGAAGATGTCGTCTCCATCAGGCCGATGACGGATGCCTTCAAGTGTCGCCTCTTCGCGATCACATTGACGGACATGACAAGGGACTGGTTCCACCAACTCCCTCCGAGATCGATCTATAGGTTCGAGGACTTGAGCCGGAGCTTTTAGCTTCGCTTCTCCACCTCCAAGAAGAGGAAGAAGAGTCCTGAGTCCATCTTCCTGATAAGGCAGGGGGCCGATGAGTTGCTGGCCCATTACGTTGACAGGTTCCAAGAGGAAATCCTGGATATCCAGGAGATGCCGGGATATGCCCTCCAGATGGCGTTCACGGTGGGGTTGAGCGAGGGGTTCTTCAAGATGAGCCTGACCCGAAAGTCCCCCCTTTCCTTCGAGGAGCTGATGGAAAGGGCGGCAGAGGAGATAGCAATTGAGGCGGCCAACCCGGCGTTTGTCAAGAAGTTTGCAAGATTGACAGAGTCGAAGGAGCAAGGTGGCTCGAGGCATCAGGAGGGGAGAAGGAGAGAGGAGCAGAGAGTTCAGGGGTTCCAGGGACCTCAAGAAGGTCTGGAGCCAGGTTGGAGGCAACAAGGAGGACCCGTTCAGGGTCCTGGAAGAGGTCACATCCAAGGTGGGGGGGGGGGATTTTCATGGAGTCCAAGGGATGTTCAACTTCCAAAGGCAAGCCCCTAGGCAGCTCCTACCCCCACCGCAGCAAGCGATGAAGATTGGTCGAAGGGAGAGGAGGAACCGTGCGGGAAGGAGAAGAGTCAGAGTAGAGTTACCCTACCGTGAGTTCCACCAGGAGGAAAGCCATGTAACACCTACTTGCCCCGAATTTCTGGAGTTGAGAAGGACAAGAGCTCCGACACCCCAGCTTCATCAGCCTCAACAAGAGCAAGAGCCGGTGCGGATTGAAGAAGTCCAACCCGAGGCGGCAGGGGAGAGATGTGAGGACAGGGTTGATGTGAGCACCCGGGGAGGGATCCGATGATGTATGAGGGAAGAGGGAGGTAGGGAAGAAGTGGATCATCTCTTGTAATGAACTTTGCTTGCATTGTATCAACTATGATTGAAGACAGAGACTGCCGAAAAATATTTGTGATCCATGAAAGACCTCACCTCGAGATGATTCCGCTGCCAGGCTCCCACTAGCTGACAGGCCAGGTTGATCTCTCGGAGAGGTGAGTAGACCTCACCTCGAGATTATTCCGATGTCCGGCTCCCACTAGCTCGCAGGGCTGGTTGATCTCTCAGAGGGGTGAGTAATCCTCACCTCGAGATGATTCCGCTGCCAGACTCCCACTAGCTGGCAGGGCAGGTTGATCTCTCGGAGGGATGAGAAGACCTCACCTCGAGATGATTCCGCTGCCAGGATCCCACTAGCTGGCAGGGCAGGTTGATCTCTCGGAGGGGTGAGTAGACCTCATCTCGAGATGATTCCGCTGCCAGACTCCCACTAGCTGGCAGAGCAGGTTGATCTCTCGGAGGGGTGAGTAGGTTCCACCTCGAGATGATTCCGCTGCCAGGCTCCCACTAGCTGGCAGGACAGGTTGATCTCTCGGAGGGATGAGTAGACCTCACCTCGAGGTGATTCCGGTGCCAGGCTCCCACTCGCTGACAGGGCAGGTTGATCTCTCGGAGGGGTGAGTAGACTTCATCTCGAGGTGATTCCGCTGCCAGGCTCCCACTAGCTGGCAGGACAGGTTGATCTCTCGGAGGGGTGAGTAGACCTCATCTCGAGATGATTCCGCTGCCAGGCTCCCACTAGCTGACAGGGCAGGTTGATCTCTAGGAGGGGTGAGTAGACATCATCTCGAGATGATTCCGCTGCCAGGCTCCCACTAGCTGGCAGGACAGGTTAATCTCTCGGAGGGGTGAGTAGACCTCATCTCGAGATGATTCCGCTGCCAGGCTCCCACTAGCTGACAGGGAAGGTTGATCTCTCGAAGGTGTGAGTAGGTTCCACCTCGAGATGATTCCGCTGCCAGGCTCCCACTAGCTGACAGGGCAGGTTGATCTCTCGGAGGGGTGAGTAGACCTCACCTCAAGATGATTCCGCTGCCAGGCTCCCACTAGCTGGCAGGCCAGGTTGATCTCTCGGAGGGGTGAGAAGACCTCACCTCGAGATGATTCCGCTGCCAGGCTCCCACTAGCTAGCAGACCAAGTTGATCTCTCGAAGGGGTGAGTAGGCCTCACCTCGAGATGATTCCGTTGCCAGGCTCCCACTAGCTGACAGGGCAGGTTGATCTCTCGGAGGGGTGAGTAGGCCTCACCTCGGGATGATTCTGCTGCCAGGTTCCCAATAGCTAGCAGGCCAGGTTGATCTCTCGGTGAGTAGACCTTACCCCGAGGACGTCTCGTCATCCAGGCTCCCATTAGCTGGCTTGACAGGTTGAACCCTCGGGGAGGCCAAGTATCCTTACCCCGAGGCCGTCTCGTCATCGAGGTTCCCATTAGCTGGCTTGACAGGTTGAACCCTCGGAGAGGCCAAGTATTTTTACCTAGAGGCCGTCTCGTCATCCAGGCTCCCATTAGCTGGCTTGACAGGTTGACCCCTCGGGGAGGCCAAGTATTTTTACCCCGAGGACGTCTCGTCATCCAGACTCCCATTAGCTGGCTTGATAGGTTGACCCCTCGGGGAGGACAAATATTTTTACCCCGAGGCCGTCTCGTCATCCAGGCTCCCATTAGCTAGCTTGACAGGTTGTCCCCTCGGGGAGGCCAAGTATTTTTACCCCGAGGCTGTCTCGTCATCCAGGCTCCCATTAATTGGCTTGACAGGTTGACCCCTCGGGGAGACCATGTATTTTTACCCCGAGGCCGTCTCGTCATTTAGACTCCCATTAGCTGGCTTGACAGGTTGACCCCTTGGGGAGGCCAAGTATTTTTACCCCGAGGCCGTTTCGTCATCCAGGCTCCCATTAGCTGGCTTGACAGGTTGACCCCTCGGGGAGGCCACGTATTTTCTACCCCATGTCCGTCTCGTCACCCAGGCTCCCATTAGCTGGCTGGACAGATTGACCCCCCCGGGAGACAGAGTTTTCGGCTCCAAGAAGGCTACGCAGCGAATACGTTGGGATAGACGTTTCTTTACGAGCGTGGAACCCGTTCGAAAAGAGCGGAGATTGTGTACAACCACGTATTCACGAACAGAGGGCCCCAAATAAGACGCAAGACTTGGTGCACGTTTTTAAGTTTTTTGGGAGTTTTGCACTCCTGGAGGCCAATTTTGGGTGGACCTGCGTAAATACTAGTAGGGGGAGGAAATATTTCTCCCCCCGGCCCCTTTGAGGAGTCGTCCAGGCCGCGTCTCGCCAACCAGGCCGCTTCTCGCCAAGCACGCCGCAGCTCGCCAAGCAGGCCGCAGCTCGCCAAACCGCGTCTCACCAACCAGGCCGCCGTCTCGCCAAGAAGGCCGCAGATCGCCAGGCCGCGTCTCGCCAACCAGGCCGCCTTCTCGCCAAGAAGGCCGTAGCTCGCCAGGCCGCGTCTCGCCAAGCAGGTCGCAGGTCGTCAAGCAGGCCGCAGCTTGCCAGACCGCGTCTCGCCAAGCAGGCCGCAGCTCGCTCGGCTTCAGCATGCGTAGTGGCCGAGCAGGCCTCCAGGTCGCCACTCGCAGGCCGCCTGTTCGCCCAGGTCGCCCCCCGCTTCTCGCCTAACCGCCAGCTCGCCCGGCTTGAAGGACTACCCCTGGTGGATTGCAATTACCCGCTTAGAACAGCGTGATTTGGCTCTTGGCAGGCCAATCCAGGGGCATTTCGATAATTTTCAGAGCAGTGAAGTTTGGTTATTTGCAGGCCATTCCCAGAAAACTATAAATAGGCCCTTAGGGGTGCCTTGGAGATGATCACTTCTTCACTATCTCTTCATCCTCCAAGGCACCTAGCTCAGCATTGGGTAGGGAGGGGGAGATCACCAAGGTCTTCCGAGTGTGAGGTAGGACCTCCGCGCTAGAGCCGAGGGTCTGTTCCTAGTTTCCTGAGCCTTTGGTCCGTGACATTCACCCAAGTGCAGTAAGTGTGAGGTCACCCCTTTCTAGGGACCCCGAACTACACAGAGACCGATTTCTCGATTTCAACAACAAGTATCACCTACCTCAGGCAATTAAGCCCCACCACTCAGGATATGAAGGATAGCCCTACCTCAGAGCAAACTTGTTCTTACAACTCAGAGAGATTCACTCTCCTACAGCTCAGGCACAAGTGCCCCACCACTCAGTGATCAACTGATCACGTACCTCAGAGCAAGTTTGCTCCTACCTCTCAGATCCTCAAAGGATCCTACAACATGGAAGTGGGTTGTTGAGGTTCTTGATTGGACACAAGAGGAATTCCTCTGTGCTAATCTACCTTGACTGAGTTAGACTCAGCCCAACTTTGACACCAGGAATGTTTTCCCGAGTCTACTTTTCTGGACTAAGAACACCTTAGCCCCAACTTCTTCACAGCAACAAGTACATCCACTTGAGCTGGAAGTGACTTGCAGAATACTGTTCTGCCCCTTTCTGAACTGAACCAAAGGTTCAGCTCTCTTTTCTTCACAGCAACAATGATGTAGATGCTTTGGCTTATGCTGGAAGCAACTTGCATATTAGCTTCTCTACACCTTTCTGAACTGAGTCAAGTGCTCAGTTCTATCTCCTTCTTCATAGCTCCCCAAGAGAATGTTCTTTAGGATTTGTTGGCTGGATCTGTGAAGCACCTGCAGCAAGGATCGGCTCTAGCTGCTATCTCTTTCTCAGTGAATCACCCTGAGCTTGCTAGCTGGTGCAGATGAAGATGGCACCAGCAATCTTTTTTTTTGGCACCAACAATCTTGCTGTTGAAGATGTTGATATCAACAGCTAACTTGATCTGCCTCTAGACTTGTTTGTCTTGGTCTCTCTGTTCTTCAGCCACACCCACAACAATGGCGATTAGGAAGAACTATTGTTACAGTTACTCTTTCTATAAAGAGTTTCTCATTTTATTTAATGTAACCCAACAGCTCTTTTAGCAGTGAGTCCCACTCCATAAATGTTGGCTGCATCCTTTCTTTAACGCCTAACTGACGTATAGTAGGTCTGAAAGGGCAACTAGATCTGATATACTCTAGAGGGGGGTGAATAGAGTATATGGTGCTTTAAAAACTTTTACAAGCTTTTACAACAATTGTTGTAATATGTGTCAGCAGGGAAGCAAAAATAAATCTAATCACAATACTAAGTTAAACAAAACCTAATCACAGACAAATCAAGGCCAGAAACAAAAAGAAAGCAAGCCACAACCAGATGACACAAGGGAGTATAGTGGTTCCCCAAACTTGGGTACATCCACTCTTCTACCACCCTAGGTAGGAATCCACTGCATGATGAGTTGATCAGGTGTCCTGGGCACCAATGAGCTTTTGATAAGGTGCTCAAAAACCAAAGCAGATTTTTTGATCAGGTGTCTTGCCACCAATGAGCTTTTGACAAGGTGCTCAAAAACCAGATTCAAACTTTTGAAGGGAGTTTGAGAAACCCTTTACAGAGTGAGGTTGAGAGAGTGATGGCAGTCTTCTCTTTCTCAAACAGCTGAGAAGACTATGTGGATTGATGTCAAAGCTCCCCCTGAATCCTTGAAATCTTCAGGAAGAAAAGCTTTGCTTGAGGGTGATAGACCTTCAAATATTGAACTCCAGCAATGGATGATTTCAGCAATAGCTGAAATGTTGAGTGTCTGGAGTCTTGAAATGATGTTGGCCTTGAACACTTTGAGAGCTGAAGAGATCTGAAGATTTGAGAAAGCTTGATCTCCTTTTGATGAGTGTTCTTCAGAATTCTTTTTGACAGAAGATTTTGAATGAGTCTCTATAATCTGTATTGTGTGTTCTTTTCTTGTTTATCTGTATTGATTCAAAAACATTCTGTCTTTTATTCTCTGTTCCTGAATAGAATATCATTCTCTGTCAAGGATAGCCGTTGGTCTGCATTGATTGCATCCTTAATTGCATAATCTCTTCTGGAGAAAAGTCCACAGAATTATTTCTTGAAAAATCTCTTGAAACTTGGTCCAGAAATACATGAAAACGGCTAGCAAATCTCTGAATTAATTGCAGAATAACTTTTAACTGATTTGAATTTGAATTCTGGAAGTTATCTGAAATCGTCGAACTGAGCTCTGCTATCGTCGAGCTGAGCTCAGCGATCTGGAAAACTTAAGCAGCAAAATAATCGTCGATCTGAGCTCAAAGATCGTCGAACTGAGCTCAGAGATAAAGATCCAAGGCAGAGTCAAAATCGTCGAACTGAGCTCGCCGATCGTCGAATGGAGTTCGACGATATTAAGAAGTTGAGCTCAGCGATCGTCGAATGGAGTTCGACGATCTGTCGAAGTTGAGCTAGACGATCGTCGATCGGAGTTCGACGAATCGTCGTGCTGAGCTCGACGATCAGACTTAGTCTCCAGACAGAAAAACTTGGTATTCAGGGCAGCTTACAATCCTAGACTTCTAACCCTTAGACTCAATTCTAATTGACCTTTTTAAGCTATACATGAGGTAAATCAAAGGTTCCTAGAGACATAGTGATCCTGACCCAAATTAGTAATAGGGTGTTCCAACAATCTCCCCCTATTTGGGTTAGGATTACTATTTACAGACTTTGAAAAAATTCAAATAACATCATACAATCAGAAAAGCATAAAAACAACAGCTAGACATTGCAGAAACATCACAGATATATATATATATATATATATATATATATATATATATATATATATATATATAGCATCCAGATAGCAGTCAGAAAATCCAAAGATTGTCACCTTACAAAGTCACTTCTTCTCTTTGCCTTTAACCATTTTGAATTCTCTGTTAGGGTTCAGGGCTTCTTTGTTGGATCTGGTGTCATCTGTTGCACCCAAGTAGATTTGCTTTGTAGGCCTGGGAACCACAACAGCAGGATGCAATTCCATATATCTGTCTGCATCAAAGAATTTGCTGGAAGCATATTTCTCTAACTCTTTTTGTCTTTGCTCAGACATTGTAGAAATATTGGAAGTATCTAGTCCTTGATCTCTGACCTTCTTTATCTGATCTAATGCAGCCAATTCTTTCAACCTGACAGTTCAAGCAGCTGGGTTATTCTCAGGGTCCTCAAAGGGTACAGGTGGCTCATACCTGTTGGAAGGATTGTCTTGAGGAGGCCTGGCAGTAACAGTCTCTTTTAGCTTATAAGGGAAAGGACCAGTTGATGTATCAGAAGTACCATGTCCTCCCCTAGAATATGGGTGCTGTCTGGAATACCCTTTGGAATAAACTTGAATATCTCTTTGAGTACCCATGTATCCTCCTCTCCTAGAATAAGAACCCCTAGATTGGCTTTCCCTTTGGTAGGATCTGACATGAGGTTGATAGGGAGCCTGACTTCTAGCTGGGGCTTGACTTGCAGAGCTTCCACCTGCACCTGCATCAGGAGGAGGTGGAGGAGGAGGATGAGGGTGCTGGAACTGGGAGGAGCCCTTCTCATACTTTCTCTTCTTCTTCATGGCTTTCAGCTGGTTTTTGGAATACTGCATCCAGTGCTCAGTAATTTGGCAGTTATGAAGGATATAGTATGGAATGTCATTATTATCCTTGACTTTTGCAGGAGGAACCCTTTTCATAGCCTTGCTCCTTGCCTTCCTTTTCCTGGCAATAGTAGCAGATGAATCATCAGAGTCTGTTTTGTACTCATCAGATTCAGAACTCTGGTCATCATATAAATCATCTATTTTTTTCATCAAGTCTTTCTTGAGCTGAACAGAGGCAGAAGAGGCAGAAGCTGAAACAGCAGCAGCAGTAGGGGCAGCAGCATATGGAGCAGCAGATGGAGAGGGTGCAACAAAAGCAAATACAGCAGCAGCAGCAGATACTGGACTGGTGACAACAGCAGCAACTGTAACAGTCTCACTCACAGCAGAAATATCACTAACAGCAGTAGAATCAGCAGAAACAACAGCAACAACCTCATTGATAACAACAGTAACATCATCAAACTCTGCAACAGGCTCAACATCAGTGGCCTCTGTCATCAGAAATTCCTTGGATATTGGCTCATCAGAAGCAGTTGGGATTTCAGCAGCAGTAAAAATATCTTCAGCAGCAGCATCAACAATCCTGTCTTCAGTAGAGGCAGCAGCAGCAATATCTCCAGTAGCAGCAATCACTGAGTGTACAAAAGAAGAGATAATGCTGGGGTCACAGCCAGAGAAAGGCACCAGTGCCTTGGATAGGTCTTCTGAGGGCTGGACAGCACTACTTTCTGGCAAACAACTGAAGAAGGCAGTATCAAAGGCAGAAAGCAAAGACTTTAGGTCTATTGCCAGAACTGGAGTAGGAGACACAGCAGCAGGAGCAGAAGTAGCAGCAGACACAGAAACATCAGCAGCAGCAGCAGTATGATCAGCAGCAGGAGCAGAAACAGCAGCAGCAACAGCATGAAAGCTTGCTTCATAGGGCATCTCCCCCTGCCTAGATGCAGAGACATCTGTATCAAGGCACACTGCTGGAGGTGCTGCCTGAGGAAGGAGGGAGGAAAGCCTGGCAGAGAGGGCTGCCACTGACAAGTGTAGAGGAGCCAATGAGGTCTCCAAGAGTAGAGAGAGCCTGGGGGCAATTAGCTCATACAACCTGTCAGCTAGGGCTGAGAGGTCTACTTGCTCAACTGCTGGAGCAGAGGTAGATGGAACAGGAATATCTGAAGATGCTGGAAGTGGAGGGCTGGAGAGTGGTGGTATGGATGGCTGAGGTGTTGGGATGGTGTATATGGAGGACAAGGGGATGGATATGGATGAGGTGAAAGTTGATTGATCAATGATGTGGTGGAGGAGATCTTGGAATGAAGTGGAGGTGGAAGGTAAATCAGGAGGAGATGAGGGAGAATCATCCATGAAGGAATCATCCAGGAGGGTGAAGGATGGTATGGATGGTGAAGATGTGATATACTCTAGAGGGGGGTGAAGGATGGTATGGATGGTGAAGATGTGATAGCTGGTGGAGGGTATGAGAACAGTGGTTGGAAGTGGTCAGCTGGAGGAGGTAGAATGGGGTCTGGAGATGGAGTTGATGTTGGAGATGGGCTAGATATGATGATGGTGGATGGAGCTGGAATGGTGGATGGAAGAGGTAGGGTTGGAATTGGAGGAGGAGAAGAGGCAGCAACAGCAGCAGCCAGGTCTTCTGCAGGAGCAGAGACCTGTGGGAGAGTGACTCTTTGAGTCCTGGTGCCTGAAGGAGCACTAGAGGAGGGCCTGCTGGGCTTGCTTATTTGCCTGTCCCACTTGCCAAAGAGGGCACAGGTAAGTCTCTTGGAGGCATTAATGTGAACTCCAGAAGAGACCAGCAAGGCAGGGCACTTTGTCTGCAGAAAAACTCCAAGAATCCTGCCAAAGTTAACAAAGCTTTTGTTGATTTTCTTCTTTATTAGGTCAAAAAAGACCTCTCCCCAGTTCAAACTTTTCTTGTCCACCAGAGCTCCCATGATACAGAGCTGATGTCTGGATATAGTATCATGAGCTGAGTGCTTTGCCAGCAGCACTTTTCCTACTACATCTACCAGGAATCTGTATTCAACAGATAGATTCCTCTTGAATAGCTTGCTAGGGTTTCCCTCTGGATGACCCATCCTGGCAAGTAGGTCAGAATAATCCTCTCCAGATAACTCAGCAATATCATCTCCACTGCTTAGTCCAAAAACCTCTGTTAAAACTGTGGGGGTCAAGGGTACCTGGTTTCCAGCAATGGACCCAACTATAGTAGAGTTGTCTTGATTATGAGCAGTATAGACCCACTCCTTTATCTCATCTGAAGCCAGCTTTATCCTGGTGGTCATGAGGGCAGACAGATTCTGATACTTGAATAAACTCAGAATGTCTTGGAAAATTTGATCAGTGGTGTTGAAAGATTCTATATCAATGTCGAATCCAGCATCGAACTTCATTGCGGCTAGAACTGCAACTGACACAGCCATTGTACCTGCAAAAATTCAACAAACCAAACGACCAAGCGTAGAACTGTTTGGAGGGAAAGAAAATTCTGCGGAGAAATCGAAAGCGCAAGAGAGAACGACGGCGAAAAATGAGTTTTATATTAGGGTTCGACGCAGAATTGGAAAGATCGTTGAACTCAGTTCGACGATCGAGGCTTCTAAAGGAATCTGAAGAGACTCCAACATCGTCGATCTCCGTTCGACGATCTTGGAAAGCGTCGAGCTACGTTCGGCGATCGTTCAGTGAACATAATCGTCGAGCGCCGTTCGACGATCGTTGACCGGAAGAGATAGTTCATACTATCTGAGAGGCGCCGAACTCAGTTCGACGATTTTGGAAATCGTCGATCTCCGTTCGACGATCTTTGGGGAAATCGTCGAGCGCAGTTCAGAGATCAAAAAAAAATTCTAGACACTAAGAAAAAATCAGAATTTTTGCCTAGTCTTGGTCAATTTTTAGCTTTCAAAATCTTGGAGATTATTTAAGGCTTCCTCCATCTAACATTCCTAACTGATTTAGGAAGAAGGTGTGTTTCTTTTCATCCAAAGGCTTGGTGAAAATATCTCCCCTTTGTAAATCAGTTGGGATATATTGTAATTCAATTTTATTCTTTTCAACATTATCCCTTAAGAAGTGATGCCTAATCTCTATGTGTTTTGTCCTACTATGGAGGACTGGATTTTGAGCTATGGACATAGCACTTGTATTGTCACAAAAGATTTTAGACTTCTCTAAGTTGTAACCATAGTGTAGGAGTTGATTTTGAATCCACAATATTTGTGAACAACAACTGCCTGCAGCCATATATTCAGCTTCAGCAGTTGAAGTTGACACAGATGTTTGTTTCTTACAAAACCAAGAGACAAGTCTGTCACCAAGGAACTGACAAGTTCTACTGGTGCTTTTCCTGTCTATTCTGCATCCAGCATAATCAGCATCAGAGAATCCAGTTAACTCAAATGCTGAATCTTTTGGATACCAGAGACCTAGATTTGGACAACTTTTAACATACCTGAGAATCCTCTTTACTAAAGTTAGGTGTGACTCTCTAGAGCTTACTTGGAACCTAGCACATATACATGTAGCAAACATTATATCTGGCCTACTAGCTGTAAGATACAATAAAGAGCCAATCATTGCTCTATATGTTGTCTGATCAACAGGTTTCCCATGTTCATCAGCATCCAGTACAGCATTGGTAGGCATGGGTGTTTTCATGCAAGATGCCTCAGACATACCAAATTTCTTAACCAATTCATTAGCATATTTGGTTTGAGAAATAAAGATGCCTTTAGCATGTTGTTTGACTTGCAATCCTAGGAAGAAGGATAGCTCACCCATGCTACTCATCTCAAATTTAGAATGCATTAGGTTAGAAAACCTTCTGCACAATTTTGAGTCAGTAGAACCAAAAATGATATCGTCTACATAAATTTGTACTAGTAGGGTATGTGACTTATGGGTTCTAATAAAAATAGTTTGGTCTACTCTACCCCTTATAAAACCATTTTCCAAGAGAAAGCATGCTAGAGTCTCATACCATGCTCTAGGAGCTTGCTTGAGACCATATAATGCTTTATTTAATCTAAAAACATAACCAGGATAAGTTGGAGAGATAAAACCTGGAGGTTGTCTGACATAAAATTTCTCTTGGATGTCTCCATTTAAGAAAGCACTCTTGACATCCATCTGATAAACCTTGAAGCCTTTGTGAGCTGCATAAGC
The DNA here is from genome assembly GCA_039583875.1 of Platanthera guangdongensis. Taxonomy (NCBI): domain Eukaryota; kingdom Viridiplantae; phylum Streptophyta; class Magnoliopsida; order Asparagales; family Orchidaceae; genus Platanthera; species Platanthera guangdongensis. The sequence goes on along the minus strand of CM077148.1, from coordinate 63,407,238 downwards.
TAGAAATATTCTGATGGCTTCCAATCTTGCAACAGGTGCAAAGGTCTGGTCGTAGTCAATTCCTTCTTCTTGAGAATATCCCTGAGCAACTAGCCTTGCCTTGTTCCTTATTATTACTGCTTGATCATCCAGTTTATTTCTGAATACCCATTTTGTTCCAACAATGGAATGATCCTTAGGCTTTGGCACTAGTTCTCATACTTTGTTACTCTCAAATTGATGCAACTCCTCTTGCATTGCAATGATCCAGTGTGGATCTTGCTCTGCATCTTGAATGGACTGAGATTCAATTTGAGATAGGAAGCAGGTGTGCAACAGGTTTTGGTTGACCTGATTTCTGGTTTGCACACCAGCTGAGATTTCTCCAATTATTTGGGTAATTGGATGGTCTCTTGATGTTACTAAATCAACAGGGGGTGTTGATTGTTCAGCAACCTGTGTTGTTGTTTCCTCTTGTGGTACAACAACTGGCTCTTCAAGAGATGCTTCAATATATTGAGCATTCCCTTCATCTTCAATGCTTTCATCCTCTTGAGCAACCTGTAACTTGTTCATATCTTCAACTAGAGAATGTTCCTGCAAAGGTTCTATGGTAGCAGAAATCTTCTCCTTGAAAGACATGTTAGATTCATCAAAAGAAACATGAACAGATTCCTCAATTTTCAAAGATGATTTATTATAGACCCTATAGGCCTTGCTGATCATGGAGTATCCCAGAAACACTCGTTCATCAGCTTTGGCTTGAAATTTTGCTAAATATTTCTTGTCATTATTGTGAATATAGCAAATACAACCAAAAATTCTAAAATAATCAACTTTAGGTTTCTTCCCTTTGAGTAATTCATAGGGAGTCTTTCCCTTTAGTTTATGTATCAGACTTCTGTTCAGCACATAGTTGGAGGTGTTCACTGCCTCTGCCCAAAAGGATAGAGGTAGATGAGCATCTGACAACAATGTAGTGGCAGATTCAATAAGGGTTCTATTTTTCCTTTCAGCTACCCCATTTTGTTGAGGAGTTCTAGGAGCTGAGAAAGTATGCCTGATCCCTTCACTCTGACAGAACTCTTGCATAAGAAGAGAATCAAACTTTGTCACATGATCACTTCTGATCAGGGCAATGTGAGTATTGAACTCAATCTGTATACATTTGAGAAACTCTGTCAGACACTTAAAGTTATCAGACTTCTTCCTTAGAAAGAACACCCAAGTGAATCTAGAGAAGTCATCTACAATTACTAAAGTGTAGGATTTCCCTTCTAGGCTTTGTACTGTGATGTGTCCAAATAGATCCATGTGTAACAGATACAATATCCTAGGTGAATCACTCTTATTAAGTGACTTAAAACTGTTTTTAGTTTGCTTGCCTAATTGATAAGCCTTGCAGAGTCCTTCCTTCTTGTAGGGGCCAGAAGGTAGTCCTCTAACAAGGTTGTCCTTGGATAGCCTAGCAATAGTTCTAAGGTTTAGGTGTCCTAATCTCTTATGCCATAAAACATTTGGTCTACAGACTGAATTAAACAAGCAGATATCTATATCAGTTGAAAGAAAATCTACTAAGTAGATGTTACCTTTCCTTATACCTGTCAACACTGTTGTGTTGTCCTCTGACTTGATTTTGCATAAGGTTTTGCTGAAGGTCACCTGGTAGCATTCATCACACAGCTGACTGATGCTGATTAGGTTGTGCTTCAGTCCTTCCACATATGCTACCTTCTTGAAGGTTACTGAACCAATCTGGACTGCACCATATCCTTTAGTCTGTCCAAAGTTGGAGTCACCAAAGATAACTTTGGGTCCAAGCTTGGCTCTGAAGGATGTGAGGTTGTCCTTATTCCCTGTCATGTGCTTAGAGCACCCACTATCCAAGTACCATTGCTGGTTAGATGTTGGATAGGTCTTCACCTGCACATAAAACAATTTACTTGTTTTTGACTCAGTTTACCTTGGGCCTAGGTTGATAACCTCTAAATTCATAAATGAAAGACATCCCTGGCTGACTCTTATATCCTTCAGGATGATATCTCCTTGGAGGTAAAATCCATTCAGTATAAGGGTTAAAGGTTTGGGATGAAGAACCCTTAGGATTCAATTTTGATTTGCCTTTGAAAATGTTTCCAGAGCTCTGACCTCTGTTCGACGATCTTGGAGCTGCGTTCGACGATCTTGGGTCAGATCGTCGAGCTCCGTTCGACGGTCGACTATGGCTGAGGTCAGGTATATGAGATCGTCCACCTGCGTTCGACGACTTTGGCTGAGATCGTCGATCTGCGTTCGACGATTTTTCCTGAGATCGTCGAGCTGCGTTCGGCGATCGTCGATCTTCATTCGGCGATCGTCGATCTACGTTCGACGATTTCTGCTGGGACTTAGTTTTCTGAGGCAGATCAGAATTTTTCCTATCAACCTCTACAACTCCCTTTCCCTTGTCAGAAATAAACTTGATGGGAGTTGTTAGGACTATAGGTTGGCTGGATGAAGCACCCAAGCCCAGTGTACTGTTAAATATAGAGTTCACTGTGCTTGTGATGTCCATCAGCTTGATGCTTCTCCCATTAAGGGATTCTTCAAGCTTCTTGGCCTCAGAGAGCTCACTTTTCAGTGTAGCTATCTGTTCCCTACAGTTCTCCAACTCCTGAGAGAGTTTGAGGTTTTCTGACTTTAAGACATTGTGTTCAGATAATTGATTTCTGAGAGAGATAATCTCTTTCTCAGACTTTAGCAGGTCTAAACACAGTGCTTTAAATTTAGATTTAAAATCTTCTGAACTAAAATCAAAAGAGCTAATTACCTGATCTTCTTCAGGTTGAGTCTCTGAGTCTGACTCTGACTCTTCTTCCTCTGAATTGTGCTGTGAGGCTTTAATTGCCATCATGCAGAATTCCTTTTCTTCTGCATCATCCTCATCATCACTGGAGTTGGATGAGGCTTCTGATTCCTCTTCTGTCTCACTCCAGGATTCAGCAACAAACCCTTTTCTTGTATGCTTATTTTTGCTTGAGGAAGGTTTGCTATTGCCATTTCTTTTGGAGTCTTTCTTCTTTCTTCTTTCTTTCCTGTCCCTTCTGTCCTTGTTCTTGTTCTCTGGACAGTCAGGAACTATGTGCCCTGGTTTCCTGCAACCAAAGCAGATAATGTCTTTACTGTTGCTAATGGACTTGTCATACCTTGGCTTGTCCTGCTCCTTGTATGATCTTCTTCTGAAGTCCTTTCTGGCCATCTTGTAGAATCTTTTGGCCAACAAGCTGAGTAGTTCATCATTGCCTGTGCTCTTATCTTCAGACAGATCCTCAGTTGCCTTAAATGCTATGGTCTTTTCTTTTCTTGTGGCTGGTGAAGCAGCCTTCTGTTCTTCCTCTCTATTTTTGATGAGTAGCTCATAAGATTTGAGCTTACCCAACAAAGCTTCAGTGGTGATCTCATTCAGACTTCTGGCATCCTTAATTGGCCAGATTCTTGAATCCCAAGTGCTGGGGAAGCACATTATGATCTTGTCATTGAGTTCTGTCAGAGAAATCTCTTTGTCTAATGTCCTCAGTTCACTGACAATTAGACTCAGTCTGTTGTACATGTCTCCCACTGACTCAGTCTCTCCCTTCTTGAAGTTTTCATATTGGGAGATGAGATGAGATCTTCTGTCCTTTCTCTCATCAGCTGAGCCTGAGACAATTTCTGAGAGCATGTCCCAAATCTCCTTGGCTGAATTACATTCAGCTACCTTTTGGAATATGTCATCTGACATTGTCTGGGCTAGGATGTTCATAGCCTTGACATCAGCTACTTTCCATTTTTTGATGTCAGCATCTGTTCCTGATGGAGGTGGAACAACATTTGTACTTGTGCTCTCTGGGGGTCTTGGACACACTGTCAAAACAGAATTAAATATATCTTCGTCAATAGAATTCATGTAAAGTCTAATCCTTGCTTTCCAAAGTGCAAACTTTGACAGATTGCATACTGGAGGTCTGGTGCTAGCATAATCTTTGTTTTGGGCCATGATTTGTGCACACAAAATCTAATAAAAAAATACAAAAGAAAAACAGATCTAGTTTGGGATCTTGGGGTTCAGGTGTTAGCCTGTACAACCAATCAGATATGGTATGTTTAACCAACCTGACTCTGATACCAATTGAAAGGGCAACTAGATCTGATATACTCTAGAGGGGGGTGAATAGAGTATATGGTGCTTTAAAAACTTTTACAAGCTTTTACAACAATTGTTGTAATATGTGTCAGCAGGGAAACAAAAATAAATCTAATCACAATACTAAGTTAAACAAAACCTAATCACAGACAAATCAAGGCCAGAAACAAAAAGAAAGCAAGCCACAACCAGATGACACAAGGGAGTATAGTGGTTCCCCAAACTTGGGTACATCCACTCTTCTACCACCCTAGGTAGGAATCCACTGCAGGATGAGTTGATCAGGTGTCCTGGGCACCAATGAGCTTTTGATAAGGTGCTCAAAAACCAAAGCAGATTTTTTGATCAGGTGTCTTGCCACCAATGAGCTTTTGACAAGGTGCTCAAAAACCAGATTCAAACTTTTGAAGGGAGTTTGAGAAACCCTTTACAGAGTGGGGTTGAGAGAGTGATGACAGTCTTCTCTTTCTCAAACAGCTGAGAAGACTATGTGGATTGATGTCAAAGCTCCCCCTGAATCCTTGAAATCTTCAGGAAGAAAAGCTTTGCTTGAGGGTGATAGACCTTCAAATATTGAACTCCAGCAATGGATGATTTCAGCAATAGCTGAAATGTTGAGTGTCTGGAGTCTTGAAATGATGTTGGCCTTGAACACTTTGAGAGCTGAAGAGATCTGAAGATTTGAGAAAGCTTGATCTCCTTTTGATGAGTGTTCTTCAGAATTCTTTTTGACAGAAGATTTTGAATGAGTCTCTATAATCTGTATTGTGTGTTCTTTTCTTGTTTATCTGTATTGATTCAAAAACATTCTGTCTTTTATTCTCTGTTCCTGAATAGAATATCATTCTCTGTCAAGGATAGCCGTTGGTCTGCATTGATTGCATCCTTAATTGCATAATCTCTTCTGGAGGAAAGTCCACAGAATTATTCCTTGAAAAATCACTTGAAACTTGGTCCAGAAATACATGAAAACGGCTAGCAAATCTCTGAATTAATTGCAGAATAACTCTTAACTGATTTGAATTTGAATTCTGGAAGTTATCTGAAATCGTCGAACTGAGCTCTGCTATCGTCGAGCTGAGCTCAGCGATCTGGAAAACTTAAGCAGCAAAATAATCGTCGATCTGAGCTCAAAGATCGTCGAACTGAGCTCAGAGATAAAGATTCAAGGCAGAGTCAAAATCGTCGAACTGAGCTCACCGATCGTCGAATGGAGTTCGACGATATTAAGAAGTTGAGCTCAGCGATCGTCGAATGGAATTCGACGATCTGTCGAAGTTGAGCTAGACGATCGTCGATCGGAGTTCGACGAATCGTCTTGCTGAGCTCGACGATCAGACTTAGTCTCCAAACAGAAAAACTTGGTCTTCAGGGCAGCTTCCAATCCTAGACTTCTAACCCTTAGACTCAATTCTAATTGACCTTTTAAGCTATACAGGAGGTCAAGCAAAGGTTCCTAGAGACATAGTGATCCTGACCCAAATTAGTAATAGGGTGTTCCAACAAGGTTTGCGACGCCTTTTGTCATATATTGTGGCTTTACCACTCATAATTTGAATATGATTGACTTTTTGACTTGCTGACATCAGCACCTGAACACTTAGTCAAAATTCAAGCATCAGCAGTATAGGCGTTGAGTGAATGAACTTCACTCAACGCCAAAGTACTTAGACAGTTTTGTCTATCTAGGCGTTGACAACGTTGAGTGAGTAAAACTCACTCAACGTTTTTGCCTTAACCTTTCTGCAACCATTTCAGCATGCATGACGTTGAGAGTGTTGAGTGGACATACTTCACTCAACGCCAAAGTACTTAGACAGTTTTGTCTATCTAGGCGTTGACAGCGTTGAGTGAGTAAAACTCACTCAACGTTTTTGCCTTAACCTTTCTGCAACCATTTCAGCATGCATGACGTTGAGAGCGTTGAGTGGACATACTTCACTCAACGCCTTGTGCCTTAACTGCATTTTGCATTTTAGGCCTTGAGAGCGTTGAGTGAACATGCCTCACTCAACGCTTTCTACCTTAGCCATTTCTGCTTCTTCAGCATCTTAAGTGTTGAGAGCGTTGAGTGAACATCCCTCACTCAACGCCTTTTGCTTTAACTAATTCTGTATCAAGGCGTTGAGAGCGTTGAGTGAGCACGCCTCACTCAACGCTTTCTGCCTTAGCCAGATTTCTGTTTCAAAAATCAGTTCGAGTTCGACGAACTCTGAACTCAGTTTGATGAACTCTAAGCTCAGCTCGACGAATAAGTAAAAAACTCAGTTCGATGAATTTATAGTTCAGCTTGACGAATAAGTGAAAGCTTAGATCGACGAACTCAGAGCTTAGATCGACGAACTCAGGGCCTAGTTCGACGAACTCTGAACTCAGCTATTTAACAATTATGATACAAAGGCGTTGAGTGAGTGAGCTACACTCAACGCATGTGGACTTAGCCACATTTCAGCTCATTTCTCTTTAGGCTTTGCCTGTATTTGCCTGACTCACAGTCTTTTGTTGTATGACATTGAGTGAGTTGACTTCACTCAACGCTTTTGGACTTAACCACATTCTAAGCTTGCCACTACATGACTTTGACTGAATAAGCTTTACTCAGCGCTATAAGTCATCTGGCGTTGAGTGAGTTGACTTCACTCAACGCCTGTGGACTTAAACAATTTTCTGTCTTTCCACCACTTAGGTAAGAACTTACCTGACTTAGCCACTTAGGCTATCTGTCCCATCACTGCTTACTAGGACAATCTGCAATCATTAAACTTGAACACAAGTTAGATCACCACTTGTGTATACATTGTTTACTGGTCCTTCTTCAAATCAAGTACATTGGGATCAATGGACCCAACAATCTCCTCCTATTTGAAGAAGTCAAAACCTAAGTCAATGTATACACTAACACACTTATGCTATATATATACAAAACACATTTTCTCAGCATAATTCAGATAAATCATAGACATAACAAATGATATAGCAGATAAGTCAAAATCATAGCAATTGATGAGTCAGACAAATCATAATTATATCAAATAATTGTTCTATTTAATCATATAGAGAATAAATGTTGTGCAATTTAAACAAAGTATCACATCCCTTAGCCATGTAAGCAGAACCTGAAACATTTCAAGTTTCAGGTTCCCTTATTATAATCCTACTACTTCTGGATTTCTTTGCCGGCTTGTCTTCTGCGTCAACTATCTTCTTTTCCTTCTTATCAGCTTCATCAGCAGCCTTAGCCTTAGTAGCTTTTTTCTTTTCCAGCTTCAGCTTTATCCTTTTGTCTGTCAAAATAGCTGAAGGGCTTGAGGAAGTATTTAGATGGTTCCACAACATCAGGAGTGAGAAGATTTACTTTTTTGTTTCTCTAGTAAATGCTTCTTTCTGTGTGCCACTTTTCCATCTTATTCTATTCAGTTTTGTTGTACCATTTTCCTCTGTCTGATTTGTTATTCTTGACATGATCCCAAGCAAGCAAGATGATGGATCTGGACTCTGGGCTCCACTGCTCGAAATCAGGTCGTTTGTCCATTCCTTCTATGTATTTTCTATTTCTCTTCCTGACTTCAGCTTCAGTTTCAGCAGTTTCAGCAGTCATTTATTTTGTCTGTAGTGCCTGGTCTACAGTGGTGTTGAAGGAGGGAATTTCAGCAGCAGTGGATTGCACTCCCCACTGATTACCAACACTATTATAATCTTTTATATACATCCCATACTCTTGATTATCTTGAGCAGGTTCTCTGTTCAAAGTCTCTAGTACTTGAGCATGTATCATTGGGATATTGTCATATTGCACTGTCTCTAATCCCAATGAGCCTCTCATAACATTTGTTGCCCAGACCATGTTTTTAGTATTGGTCCTTATGACTTCTCTCTCCCCCTTTTTGGCTTCTTCAATTAAAGTATTGGTCTGGGAGCTGCTTGCCTTGCTTCTTTCTACTTCCAGGTAATTTACTCCAGCAGTGACATGATTCTTGACTTCCATCATCAAGCATCTTGGTGCAGACATCCATTTTTGTGAAAATTTCACTGTTCTGTTCACTTCTCGGAATTTTATCATTTTCATGGATTGTCACACTATTCTTGGTCTGAATCTTTTGATTTTCTATGATAACAACAATGTTCTGGCCTGACACATCCATCTTTTCCATTGTAAAGTCTGCAGCTCCAGCAGCTTTTGTGAAGAATTTGACTGTTTCTCCTTTCAACAGATTAAGTTCAAACCTTATAGATTTGATCTCAGTTGGCAGATCATTTCTAACATCTTTGAGGGCATCATCCACATAATTTTGTAGTGCACTCCTTTGCTCATCCAGCAAACCCTTTTGTTGTGCTAAGAAAGTTGGTGACAGCTGATCAACTCTGGTAGATGTGCCCTCATCCAGAGCTTCTTGTACAGGCTTGCTCCCTGTTTCTTGAGCTGTGTCACTCTTGAGCTGTTCATTTTCTGGATGTGGTGAGGATTAAGCTTTCTCATGACTGTATTCCTCTTTCTCAGATTTTGAGAAAACTAAATCATGTACTTTGTACAACCCCATATTCGCTGAGCCAGACAAGGAGGCACAATGGTCACAGGAGGGTTAACCGAAGTGGTCCCGCCCTAAGGAGGATCTCGCCCACAGAAGGCGGAAACGTTCTCGCCGGATCGTCGAAAGAGAAACCGTAGGCCGAGAGCGCCAAGCGCGGACTGCGCGGAAGCGCTCTCGCCCAAACCAAGCTTCAGTCCCGAAGAGTTCTCGCTTGCGCTGGGCGAGAACGTTCGCGCCACGCCCTGGGCCGAAAGATCTTGGCACCAGCTCTCGCCGAGTGGGGCCCAGGGTCTTTGGAAGAATGTCCTAATTGCCCTCAGGAGAAATTACTTCAGTACCCTCAGAGAGACAGCGGGATTTGACTATTGGCAGACCAACCAGGGGCTTTTCAGTAAATTCAGGACAGCAAAATGCTATAAATAGACTCATAAGGGCTCCTTAGAAAGCAAGTTATCATTGTCTCCTAAATTCCAGTGCTTTCTGAGGAGCTCCTAGCCCAGCTTTGGCTTTGGAGGGGAAGCTCTCAGAGATCTTCCGGGTGTGAGGTGGGACCTCCCTGCTGAGGCTTTTGGGTCAGTCTTAGGTCCTTAGAATCCAGTCAAGGGGTGAGACTTGAGAGAAGTAGGTTTTGGCTGCACCCCTTTTTCTTCGAACTTCAGTTGGGGTCATATTTGGCTTCAACAGTTCTGGTGCGGTGAGCGTGGAAGGCAGCCGATTCAAGAAAGCCTTAAGTTTTGTCCCATGGCAGGAGGTGAAGGTGAAGGGTCAGGTTCTGGAGGCTCCCCCACCCGGGGAGAGGAAGCGACGAAGAGGATGCTGGATGAGTTCAGGCGAGAGGTTCTGCAGACGATCAGCTTGGCCTTCTCGGCGAGAGGCGAGTGGGCCACCCCTCAGGTCCCGATAGAAGAGGTTCCGCTCTTGGGAGAGAACGCCCCAGGGCAGCGCCCAGGAAAGGAGGTCCCGGGCGAGGCTGGCGAGAGAGATATGGCGGCGCGGGAGCTATTCCCGGGCCAAAGCCAGCGCCCGGGCAAGGAGGCATTGACAGAGCTAGACGAGAAGGAGGCGGCGGTGCGGGAACTCTTCCCAGGGCACGGTCTCGCGGATCGGGCAAGCCAGCCGAGGCCGCGAGACGTGCCTTCTCGCCAGGCAGGAGGCGAGAGCCCATTTAGCGAGCTCATCATCTCGGCTCCGGTACCGGAGGGGTTCCGGGAGCCCGACATGTCCTACTACTCAGGGAAGGATGACCCGGTGCAGCACGTACAGTGGTTTGAAGACGTTGTGTCAATAAGACAGATGACAGATGCCTTCAAGTGCCGGCTGTTCGCCATCACGTTGAAAGAGAAGGCTCGGGACTGGTTCCACCAGTTGCCAGCAAGGTCAATCTACTGTTTTGAAGATCTGCGGAGAAGTTTCCTGTTAAGGTTCTCAACCTCAAAGAAGCGGAAGAAGGAAGCAGAGTGTCTGTTTGCGGTGAGGCAGAGGCCGGATGAGACGCTGGGTCACTATGTCGACCGGTTTCAGGAGGAGATCCTTCTGGTCCAGGAGGTTCCAGGGTACGCGCTGATGCTGGCCTTCACCCTGGGGCTGAGACCGAGATTTTTTAGCATGGAGTTGAAGAGGATGCCCCCCTCTCCTTTGAGGAGCTCATGGAGAGGGCGGCAAAGGAGATTGAATTCGAGAGAGCAAACCCAGCATTCGCCAGGAAGTTGGCCAAGCTAGCAGAGGATGGCGGTAAGGAACCAGCAGCGGGAAGACAGAAGGAGTCGAGAGAGCAGAGGGAGCTGAGGGAAGAAAGGAGAAGGGAGGAGCCCCGAAGGTTTGGGCAGCAGCAGGGTTGGGGGGCCCGGGAGCCAGTCAACCGGTTGGGTTGGAGGCCCCAGGAGGGTCGCCCCCAAGGCCCAGGAGAAGGCTATCGGGGGAGAGATAACCTGTGGGAGCCCCGGAGGTTCGATCGACCGGCATGGAGGCAGGAGCCGAGGGATCGTCCCCCACCACCGCAGGAGGCAATGGAAGTAGGAAGAGGGAGAGGAGCAGCCAGGGGAGCTCGAGGAGGTAGAAGAGGAAGGGGAGACGGAAGAAGGGGCGGGGAGGCGTTGCTCTTTTGTGACTTCCACCAGGAGGAGGGTCACGCAACGGCCACCTGCCCGGAGTTCTTAGAGTTGAGGGGGGCCAGGGGAGCAGGGAGGCAGGATCCACCGATGAGGATAGTGGAGGTGCAGCAGGGCGAAGCGGAGGACAGGTGCGAAGACCGGGTGGATGTAGGGACCCGGGGAGGAATCGGGGTGATTCATGGAGGAGTGGGGATTGAAGCAACCCGCAAGGGGAGCCTGCAAACCATGTACCGGAGGGGGGTGGCCTCCACCTCCCAGGTTCCCCCACCAGAAGAAAAGATTACTTTTTCATCAGCGGACATGCCAGACTATGAAGACCCATTCTGCGACGCCCTGGTGATCCAGACGGCGGTGGAGAACTATACCGTTTCAAGGATACTGGTAGATAACGGGAGCTCGGTTAATGTCATCTTCAAGAAAGCTTTTGATGAGATGAGGGTTGAAGGGAAGAGGGTCTTGGCATCGGATGGACCTCTGTTCGGGTTCTCCGGGGAGAGGAAGGAGGTAGAAGGAGGAGTAGGGTTGCACGTAAGGTTGGGGGGCGTGTCGCGGAACTGCAGGTTCGTGATCGTGGACGCCCCGAGCAGCTATAATGCCATCTTTGGGCGTCCCCTCATCAGCGCCTTTCGCTGCGTCCCCTCCTCGTTCCATCAGTGCCTCAAGTTCAACAATGGGGGGGTGCAGGTCAGGGTCAGAGGAGACCCGAAGGTGGCAAGGCAATGTTACGTTACGGCAGTCAACACCATTTCGTGGATGTCGGAGGCGGAAGAGTTGGAAATAGAGATGGCGGCCCTAGAGGAGGTTGTGGAGGAAGAGGAGATGGTCCTTGAGGAGGTAAGAAAGGAAGCTGGAGAGGAAGCCGGAGAGGAAGAGACAGAGAAGATGCGAGGGGATGTGCAGGTGGTACGGAGGAGCGATGGGCAGGAAAGCCCGGAAGAGGCAGTGGAAGTAGAAGAGCAGGCGGCAAGAGAAGTCGAGGGAGAGGTCCCGGGAGGCGTAGAAGCCGAGCAGCAGCAGCAGAGGGGGGTAGAAGCGATGGAGATTGAGGAGGAGGAAAAAGGAGAGCTGGAGCTGGAGGAAGAGGCAAGAACCGGTTGGGAGCAGTCGCGGCTGGAACCGGCTGAAGAAGTGGTGGAGATGGAGGTCTTCACCAGAGCGGGAAAGGTGCAAAGGGTGCGGGTCAGCGGGGGGTTGAGTCTCGAGGCCCGGGAGCAGGTGCGAGCTTGCATTCAAAGCAACGTTGACGTCTTCGCTTGGAGCGCGGCGGACATGCCGGGCATCGACGCCGATGTAGCTTGCCACCGCCTGAACCTGGATCCCCGCGCCCGCCCCATCCGTCAGAAGATGAGAGCCATCGCTACAAAGCTGGAGGAGCCCATTCGCGAGGAGGTCAAGAAGCTCCTGGAGGCGGGCTTCATCTCAGAGATCCAGTATCCAGGCTGGATCTCCAATGTTGTAATGGTGAAGAAAGGATGTGTTAAATGGAGGATGTGTGTTGACTTTTCTTTGTTGAATAAATCATGCCCCAAGGATTGCTATCCCCTGCCTCGGATCGACGCGCTGGTTGATTCAGCCGTCGGTTTTTCTGTCATGAGTTTTTTAGATGCTTTTTCAGGTTATCACCAGATCCGGATGCACCCTCCTGACACCAAGGATGTTTCCTTCATCACGAGGGATGGATGCTTCAGTTACAAGATGATGCCCTTTGGGTTAAAGAACGCAGGGGCTACCTATCAGCGCATGATGGATCGGGTCTTCCGGGATCAGAGGGGGAGGAACTTGGAGGTCTACGTCGACGACCTAATGATCAAAAGCAAGTGCATAGTTTCACACCTGCAAGACCTCGAGGAAACTTTCGCCACCCTGAGAAGTTTTAAAATGAGGCTGAATCCCTTAAAGTGTGTCTTCGGGGCCAGCCGCGGGAAGTTCCTCGGGCATCTTCTGACTCCGGCAGGGTGGAGCCCAACCCGGACAAGGTCAAGGCCATCCTGGATCTGGAGTCACCACGTGACACCAAGGAGGTCCAGCGCTTAACAGGCAAGCTAGCTGGGCTAAGCAGGTTCCTCTCCAGGGCAGGAGACAAGTGTTCTTCATTCTTTAAGGTGTTGCGGGGGAATCAAAGGTTCGAATGGACGGCCGAGTGCGAAGAGGCCTTCCAAGGGCTGAAAAGACAACTCTCTCAGGCTCCCCTCCTTCAGAGCCCAAAGGATGGGGAGGACCTGACCTTGTACCTCGGAGTAGGGGCGGAGGCGGTGAGCTCCGTCCTAGTAAGGGAAGTAGGAAAGAAGCAGCTTCCCATCTATTACGTCAGCCGGATATTGAGAAAAGCAGAGCTTCGCTACCCCATCCTGGAAAAGCTCGCTTATGCCTTGGTCATCTCGGCCAGAAAGCTCCGGCCGTACTTTCAAGCGCATTCGATTAGGGTGGTGACCGACCACCCTCTTCGCAAGATCTTCGAAGGAGTGGAGCACTCGGGGAGGCTGGCTAAGTGGTCCATTGAGCTAAGCGAGTTCGACATCTCCTTTGTACCAAGGCTCTCCATCAAGGCACAGGCAGTGGCGGACTTTCTAGCAGACTACGTTGTTGAGGTTGAGGGGGAAGAGCAACAACCGCGAGAAGCATGGAAGTTGATGGTTGATGGGGCCTCAGGAAGGCACTCCCTAGGGGCGGGGGTGGTGTTGACAAGTCCCCAGGGGGTAACCATAGAGCAGGCAGTTATTTTACATTTCCCAGTGACCAACAATCAAGCGGAGTATGAGGCCGTGATCGCCGGCCTCCGTCTGGCAAAGGAGCTAGAGATTCAGGACGTGGAAGTCTTCACTGATTCAAAGGTAGTAGCATCGCAGATCCGGGGAGAATTTGAAGCTCGGGAGCCTACCCTCATCAGGTACCTCTCCAAGGTAAGGGTGATCATCGGAGGATTCCGGTCTTTCTCAATTCAACATGTTCCAAGGGAAGAAAGTGTAGCCTCCGATCGACTGGCCAAGTTCGGACCTCAGGTAGGAGGGACCTTGACGGAGCTGTTCCGACCAGCTATCGAGGAAGGAGAGTTGATGCTTGTGGATCGGCAACCCTCGTGGGTAGATCCATTTGTGGCCTTCCTAACCACCGGTGAACTGCCTGAAGGAACCAAGGTTGGGAGAAGCTTCAAGCGCAAGGCGGCTCACTACCTGATGATGGAGGGGGGTCTGCATCGTAAAATGTTGTCAGGGCTTCTAGCCAGATGTGCAACCGAAGAAGAAATCCCGAAGATTTTAAGGGAGGTGCATTCGGGCGAGTGCGGCAGTCACTCGGGAGGAAGGACGCTGGAGGCCAGGGTGGTCAGACAGGGCTACTTCTGGCCCACCCTAAGGAAGGATGCCATGGAGTTTGCAAGGAGGTGTCAAAAATGTCAACTCTACGCCCCCTTCAACTCTTGGCAGCTCAAAGACTCCGGAGTATCACGGCACCATGGCCATTTGCCATCTGGGGAATGGACTTAGTTGGGCCCTTTCCTCCGGCTAGTGGGCAGAGGAGGTTCCTCTTGGTCATGGTTGATTATTTCTCAAAGTGGCTGGAGGTCAAAGCCTTAGCCAAGGTCACCTCGCAGGTCATAAGGAATTTCATCTGGGGGGAAATCATTTGTAGGCATGGATTGCCCCAAGCAATAGTGACCGATAACGGCCCCCAGTTTGCCAGCGAGGAGTTCATCAGCTTCTGCGCTCAACTCCGGATAGATCTCCGGTTTGCCTCCGTCCATCACCCTCGGAGTAACGGCCAAGTGGAAGCAGCAAACAAAATCATTGTAAATCTACTAAAGAAGAAGGTGGAAAACTTGAAGGGAAATTGGGTGGAGCAGCTCCCATCGGTCCTGTGGGCACTACGAACGACTCCGAACACGGCCACCGGTGAGACCCCCTTCAAGCTCTCTCATGGGTGTGAAGCCGTCCTACCAGTGGAGTTTGAGGTCCGGTCCCCGCGAGTCACAGCTGCGGGAGAAGGAGACGAGGCATGGAGGGTGGAGAACGAGGAGGGGCAGCGCCTCTCGTTAGATATGGTGGAGGAGCTGCGAGATGTGGCAGCTATCAGGCAAGAAGAGATCAAGCGACGGATGGCCAAGCATTTTGATAAGCATGTCAGGATCAAACAGTTTGCTAAGGGGGATCTGGTGCTGAAAAAGGTCGACGCGGCAGGAAGGTCGGCTCCCGTGGGCAAGCTCCGCCCGAATTGGGAAGGTCCATACATTGTGAAAGAAGCCCTCGGAACGGGAGGATACTACCTCCAGGACGTGGAGGGAAGGGCCCTTAGCCACACTTGGAATGGTGATGATCTAAAGCGCTTCTACCCCTGAGGGGGGAAGGATGTAACCACGTATCTCAAAAATAAACTTGTTATATTATATCAATTGATTCTCCTTTAACTAGTGTCAAATTTTTCATGGCATAGCATAGTTGAATGTTTTGTGATACCCCGAGCTCGGCTCGGCCCCAGGTAGACCCGCTGCGCAGGCTCTCATCTAGCTGGCAGGTCCGAAGGCTCGCCTGTGGGGGATAGGTTTGGTTGGTTTGAGATCTTCATCGGCACCCCGAGCTCGGCTCGGCCCCAGGTAGACCCGCTGCGCAGGCTCTCATCTAGCTGGCAGGTCCGAAGGCTCGCATGTGGGGGATAGGTTTGGTTGGTTTGAGATCTTCATCGGCACCCCGAGCTCGGCTCGGCCCCAGGTAGACCCGCTGCGCAGGCTCTCATCTAGCTGGCAGGTCCGAAGGCTCGCCTGTGGGGGATAGGTTTGGTTGGTTTGAGATCTTCATCGGCACCCCGAGCTCGGCTCGGCCCCAGGTAGACCCGCTGCGCAGGCTCTCATCTAACTGGCAGGTCCGAAGGCTCGCCTGTGGGGGATAGGTTTGGTTGGTTTGAGATCTTCATCGGCACCCCGAGCTCGGCTCGGCCCCAGGTAGACCCGCTGCGCAGGCTCTCATCTAGCTGGCAGGTCCGAAGGCTCGCCTGTGGGGGATAGGTTTGGTTGGTTTGAGATCTTCATCGGCACCCCGAGCTCGGCTCGGCCCCAGGTAGACCCGCTGCGCAGGCTCTCATCTAGCTGGCAGGTCCGAAGGCTCGTCTGTGGGGGATAGGTTTGGTTGGTTTGAGATCTTCATCGGCACCCCGAGCTCGGCTCGGCCCCAGGTAGACCCGCTGCGCAGGCTCTCATCTAGCTGGCAGGTCCGAAGGCTCGCCTGTGGGGGATAGGTTTGGCTGGTTTGAGATCTTCATCGGCACCCAGAGCTCGGCTCGGCCCCGGGTAGACCCGCTGCGCAGGCTCTCATCTAGCTGGCAGGTCCGGAGGCTCGCCCGTGGGAGATAGGTTTGGTCTGGTTAGCTTGGTTAATGCAAGGCAGGAAGCACGTTGGGAATACCAAATGAAAAGTGAAAAAGAGGAGATAGATCTTGGCAGAGATAGATCTCGACAGAGACAGATCTCGGCAGGGATAGATCTCGGCAGGAGAGTCCCCGTCAAAGGGATCTCGAGGTGGGGAGGCTTTCGCCAAAAAGATTCCTCTCAGTGTTCTCGAACAATCAGGCGAGATCGTTATGCGATGGGCCAGTGGGGACTCGCGCAGTCTTGAGGGGACGGTCCCGTCCTAAGGATTCGAGAGTCACGCTTCCGGCTGGCCGGTTACCGCGGGTTCTTGCTGATTCATCGCTAAGGATTTCCTAAGAAGGCCAAGGGCCTTGGCGGAAGCATACGCCGAAAGCGTTCAACCACGACAATTACATCAAACACATTCACAAATGACAAGAAATGTTCGCAAGAAAAAAAAAATTTTGCATTAATAATACTATGTATGGGTACAAAATGATAGCGTCTCGCGCTTTACAGAGAGGTGAAGAACAGAAGCGAGAAGGGGACCCTCAAGGGGACAAACTGTACCCCTCGGAAGTCTCGCTGGAGCTCCCGCTGGAGCTTCCGCCGGAGCTCCCCCCGGAGGTCTCGCCACCCGCTGCGGGGGACTTTGAGACATCCGAGGGAGGGGTATCGGGGGCGCCCAGGGGCTTCGGAATGGGCTCGAAGAGCCATGGGACAAGTTGTTGAGCGGTGATGTCTTTGCCCCTCCCGTCCCAGCAGTTGATGTCGCGCAGCGTCTCCAGCGTCAACTTTACGGTGGCTTGCGCGTTCCCCTGGAGCAGCTTGTCGATGTCATAAGCCGAGTAATACTGGCTCTTCAATTTCTCGTCCAGCGGAGGGGCTGCACTCGCCTCGAGGCTCGCGATTTGCTCCCGCAGGAGAACGTTGTCATATCGGGCCTGAGACAGCTCCTCGCGAAGTGCAGCTTGAGCGGAATCCTGAACAGCGGAAGGTTAGCATAGGAGAAGGGTTAGGAAGGCGAGGACAAGTGGTTATGAAAGGTCTCGCTTACCCCTTCCGCTTGGCGCGAGGATAACATTTGCTGGGTCTCGGCCAGCTCCTTGGCCAGAGAGGCCGCCTGGGCCACCGCATCGTCCCTGGCCTTGAACATGTTTTGGAAGTTGCGGTCTATCGTAATACTCCGCCGGGCGCACATGTGCGCAAGCTCCAGCCCACGCATCAAAGCGCGAGTGGAGTCGTAGGCCAACAGCCGGGTCGACATCCTGTCGTAGACGCTAGCGTCCTCCCGGCTGTAGAGGCAATAGCCTAAGGCGAAAGCTTCGCCGGTGACCTCGTCTCGCTCCGCCCAACTCGGCAAGAGGGACGAGATCGTGACCTTGTTGGCGTCAGGATCCCATTGCAGCAGTGGCTTGTTCTCCGCGTCCAGACACCTCACGCCGAGACCGAAGTTGCGATGACCCCGCGGCACCTCGTCAGACAAGGGTTGGCCGGAGGTCCCGGCGGCGACACCCTCGCTCTCGGCGGCGCCAGGGGTCCGAGGGTTCTCGGCAGAAGTCCCGGGGCCGCCCCTGGTGGCCGCAATCTTGCTTACTGCCTGCAGGACCTCCTCGAAGGAGCGGCCGGCGGGGAGAGGTTGGACGGGCGGCACAACAACAGCCTTGCCCTTCTCGGTATCCGTGGTCTTGGGCCTCTTGATTGGCTGAGGTGCGGAAGCACCCGACTTTCGCTTCACGACACCGCTTGAGGGGGGGAGGCCCGGCTCTTTTCGGCAGGCTTGCGCGGCGGCTTTCGCAAGAGCCAGCGGGTCCTTAGGAGGTTGACTCTCTCTGGCGCAAGCCTCGTCGAAAGGCTGGCGAAGAGGGATCTCGCGCTCTCCTGCGAAAAGGCCCGGCGATAAATTCCAACCTGGGAAAAAGCAAGAAAAAGACAAATACCGGCGAGATCTTACCTTCTCCCGGAAGTACAGGAGGAAGATAATCGACGTCTCGCCGGAGGTAGAGGACGTCGAAATCCTTGGTTCCGAAGAACTCAAGGAGGGCGCTCTCGCGGGAGCCCAAGGACGGAGGCTTGTAGGCGACATCCTCGTATTGGATGGGGGCGAGGGGTACGTTCCCGAAGTCGCCGGAAACGTAGATGAACCTCTCGCCCCAGTGATGATGCTTGTTGGCGAGACCGATCGTTTTCAGCAGTTGCCCAGAGAAGAACACCACGCCTCCCTTCGCGCGGAAAGTAAATAACTTGCGGAAGATCGGCAAGCTAAACTCAATCCTCTCCGACCGCATGTAGCATATGAAGGCCATGAGAATCGCCACGGAGTTAGGGTTCAGCTGCGCGGGAACCACCCCGTAGTACCGGAGAGCCTGCCGCATCTCAGGCCACAGCGGAAGGCGGAAGCCCACCTCGAAGTGTTCGATAGGGATGGTGAGCTCCCCCTCCCCTGCGGTGTTGACTTTGTCATGACTGCCCGGGGGCCGCGCGATGAAGCCGGCGGGAACGTGCTGGGTCTTGATCAGATTGAACTCGTCCAGAGTGAGAGTGCAGGAAGGGAAGAGATGCTTTTGGAAGGCTTCCGCGCAGTTGGATCGTCCTTCACCACCGCCCGGCATCGCAATAGGGTTTGAAGGCGAGATCTACGAGGAGAAGGCGAGAGCGAGAACTGGGCGAGAACGGAAGTGGAAGACAGAGACGGGCGAGAGCTTTGCGAAGACCGCGAGAACAACAACAAAGGGGAGAGAGACTGGAATCAGAGAAATGAATGTGGTAGGTGAGCCTCCTATTTATAGAAAATCGTGGTAATGATGGCTGTTTTCAGAAAGGCGGCGGGGGTACAGCCGGCGCGTCCTAGGTCAGCGGCGCTTCGTTTTTCCCGCCCGAATCTGACAGTGACCGATTAACTAAGCAGCTGGCGCAAACGTTGCGAAATGTCATACGGTCGGTAAGGTAGGCAGAAGCAAGGTGGCTCTCGTCACCCCAAAGGCCTGGGAAGATAACTCATACGCATACAAAAATATTAAAGACAGAGCTATTGCTCTCGCTGAGCGGGAACGCGATAAAATAATAAGCGAATAAAGTGCGGGAACATTAGTTACAACTCCAAGCGAATAAATAAGGGTACATTAGAGAAGGGAAGGCCTGGGGAAGAGGAGGGGAGGTCTCGCGCTTCAGTACGGCTCCCAGCGCCATTTCCCTTGCTCCCAACGCCATTTGCCTCGGTCCCGCAGCTTGGTCCGGGGGGGGCGCCTGCGGGTTGAAGTAGGATGACAGAACACTGCATCCCAGGTCAACCCGGCGAGATAGATCCCGGATTCTCTCGATGCATCTCTCAGGAGAGGACCCGGCGGTAGCTCCCCCAGGCCGGTCCATCTCGCCTATAAGGTAGTCTCGCTCCAGGGACTCCAGCCTCTTCTCCACTGACTGGCGAAACTCTCTGGCCGCAAGGTCGCGGACCCGTTCTCGCCGGATGAGTTTCGACAGAATGGCGGCGACCTTCTTCCCTCGTCTTTTCGCGCTCCCGACACCGGTCAGGATCTCCTCCATCTCGTCAGATGAAGGGAAGGGAGAGCTCTCGCCATCTTCTCCCTCTCTTTCCTCTTCTTCTTCTTCTTCTTCCTCTACCTCAGCGCCAGGCCGCGAGTCCATGTCCCCTGTCGAAAGAATCCCCATTTTAGCGGAAGCTAAAGGATAGCAGCGATAAAATTGCCGTATACCTTCAGAGTGACGAGGCCCCCCGGTCGACGGCAGGCGAGAAGGCCCAGCCCCCCCCCCCCCCCCCCTCAGCTCCAAAGAGGAGGTGGATTGGCTTTCCTTTGCCGGGGGGGTAAACTTTGCGGATGGTGATCCCGGCCTGATCGAGAGCGGGGGAGCGGGTCTCCTCAGCCGCTGGAGGGCTAGCGTCTAGCGGTGGCACAGGGATCTCGGCATTTTTTCCTCTCGCCGGTAGGGAGGAATCAACCGCATGGGCAGACTGATTCGCAGTTCTCGCCCCACCATCCCGGGTGGCGAGATCTGGAGGTGCGGAAACCGACGCTGCGAGGAATCAGGTCAGCACTTAAAAATACCAGGCGAAGGCAAGAAGGGAACCTTTACCAGCGGTTTTCGGGTCTGGTGGAGGAGGCGCCTCGGGAACCTGTGGTTGATCATCGTGATGGCTAGAGGGTGGATCCAAAGGTTCTCGCGGGGACGCGGCAGTGTCAGGAACCGTCTCCTGCGAGAGGTATCAAGTTAAACAATTGAGCAGCTCGTTGTTAATTGGTATATCAAGCTTACCTTCCGCGGCGAGGTGCCGTCCGCGCGACTAGGGGTCGGGGTGGGCGGGCTCCTGTTCTCGCGGGATAGGTCCCGCTGAACCACCCTCGCCTTCTTCTTCTTCTTCTTAGGCAGAGAAGGCTCCGCAACTGACGATTGTCTCGCTAGCCATGGGGCGACCAGGGCACTGTTAGCCCTAGCTCGCGCCTGCGCCGCGTTAATGCGGTCCTGCAGATCCTGCGGAAGCGGTTTGTCGGCACGCTTGGAAGGCATAGCGGGAGAGGGCGAGAGCTCAGGGGGAGAATGACGACTCGAGGGAAGTGTTATGACCGTCTATCGGCACTCATATTTATAGGCGCCGTACGGCCCACCGAAAGATTCCCTGACGTTGACACGTGCTCAGCGAATATTTTGGGTTGAACATGTCTTTTCGAGCGCGGCGCTAGCTCAAAAAGAGCGGGGATTGTGTACAACCCCATATTCGCTGAGCCAGACAAGGAGGCACAATGGTCACAGGAGGGTTAACCGAAGTGGTCCCGCCCTAATGAGGATCTCGCGCACAGAAGGCGGAAACGTTCTCGCCGGATCGTCGAAAGAGAAACCGTAGGCCGAGAGCGCCAAGCGCGGACTGCGCGGAAGCGCTCTCGCCCAAACCAAGCTTCAGTCCCGAAGAGTTCTCGCTTGCGCTGGGCGAGAACGTTCGCGCCACGCCCTGGGCCGAAAGATCTCGGCACCAGCTCTCGCCGAGTGGGGCCCAGGGTCTTTGGAAGAATGTCCTAATTGCCCTCAGGAGAAATTACTTCAGTACCCTCAGAGAGACAGCGGGATTTGGCTATTGGCAGACCAACCAGGGGCTTTTCAGTAAATTCAGGACAGCAAAATGCTATAAATAGACCCATAAGGGCTCCTTAGAAAGCAAGCTATCATTGTCTCCTAAATTCCAGTGCTTTCTGAGGAGCTCCTAGCCCAGCTTTGGCTTTGGAGGGGAAGCTCTCAGAGATCTTCCGGGTGTGAGGTGGGACCTCCCTGCTGAGGCTTTTGGGTCAGTCTTAGGTCCTTAGAATCCAGTCAAGGGGTGAGACTTGAGAGAAGTAGGTTTTGGCTGCACCCCTTTTTCTTCGAACTTCAGTTGAGGTCATATTTGACTTCAACATACTTTATGAGCAGGGAGATCAGATGGTATCTCCCCCTCAACCTCTGCCATGCTTTCATTTGCATGCATGTCAGTAACATCAACAACAACCTCTTTATTAGCTGTAGCAGGCAGTACTACTATTGGAGGAACTTTTAGTTGCTCCCTAGAAATAATGCATCATGCATTATCTCTTGTATCAGTTGCTCCCCCTCAATTAGAACATTCCTTTCCTCAGCACTTGGAATTTCCAGGACTTTATCTTGTAGTTCCTGATCTTCAGACATAACAGTCTCTTTGTCTGAGGCTACTTTGATCTCCCCCTCACTTTGAGGCCTAAGAGCATCATCATTATCAGACATAGGCATATGCCTATCTGCATCTTCCAATCTGGAGGCATCTTCCTCCATTCTTACAGATATTCTGTCAACTCCTTCCTTTGCAACAGATTCAGCCAACTCAGCAGCAGACCCATCAACTTCAGGAACAATATCTGACTCTGTTCTACTTACTCGACTAAGAGGGGTAAGATCAGAGGAGGCAAATACCTGAATATTCATGTCCCTACTGGACTCTTCAGCAGATGATGATGGTTCTGGATTATGAGGCTCTTCCTCCTCAGATGAGTTGCTTGAGGAGTTGGGCTCAGTAGCAACAATCTTCTTTCCTTTCTTCTCAGCATCCACCAGGCCACGGGGCTGAAGGACCCTGTCCCATCTCTCAAGCATCCTGATATCCATTCTTCTCATGTGGTGAATCTTTGCCCCAAGCTTCCGATTCAGAATTTCTGGGATTGTTTCTTGCAGATATAGTGATAGGATTCTCCTCAAATTTGGTTCGGCCATGCAATCCACTATTCTTTCAAACACCATTCTTCCCCAATCAGTTCTTTTGGACAATATGACCCTTGCCATTAGTTCAAACATCATCTTTGAAATTTTGTCATGGGAGCCTGTTTTGCATATCAGAGCTTTCCCGATGACATCGGCTAGAAACTTACTTCTCAGGTTAAGTTCTTTCCTTAGAATTGATCTTGTGGTGTGCTTGGATAGTCCATACCATTTCATCGCCGATTTTACATTATCTAGCAACAACTCTTCTTCGTCCTCAGTTGCAGAGAGCTTTGGCAACTGCAAAACCTTGCTGAGCCTTCTCGGGGTAATCTTAATTTTATTCCCGCTTACTATGGTCTTGACTTTACCTGCCGAAGCATCTGCTTGGGCGTTGGCGAACAACTCTAGCACTTCCCTCTTCCACAGAAGATAGGGCTTCATCAGGACGAAAGCTAGGTCAAATTTTTGTAGAAGATTAAGCCCATGCTGAACTTCTTCTAGAGCATCAACGAATCCATTGCGAACCACCTCTGCTCCTTCGAAGAGGAAATCTTGTCCCTTGAGCGCCATTTCACCGGAGAATTTGAGAAGGCTAGCGAAAACAGCTTTCCGTCGACTCAGCGAATACGGGCGGGAGAGGGTAAGGAACAACGACTTTGCTTATTGCATAAGCACTTATATTTATAGTTACTCCTAAAAAGAAGGCGGAAGGTCACTAGCCTTTTGTGTTGATTAATTTTGATCAATGACCAGGATTGAAACCCAACACATATCTGCAGGCCGTCTTTTTTACATTTTTTGTTGAGTAAGTTTATTTTGCTTAACATCTGTTTTCTTTAGTAATTAGATTGCAACTAGCACCTAACAGTGTTGGCCTAATCTTGTAGGGGTAAGATTGTCCTGCAGTACACATTCTTATATGTGTTCTATTGTGATGCAATTAGACATAATTTCAATATCCTTAAGTTAATTTCAACTGTGAGTGTATTAGCCTCCAAGCTCAATTGATTAAACCAAATTTTTGACACTTATTTAACATAGTATTGTACATGTAATATGTGTCTTTGGGTATGTTGAGACTGGTTACTTCTTGTGGCATTGTGAATGTTGAAGCCAAAATTTTACTTCAACGAAAGTTCGAAATTAGGGGCGTAGCCAACTCCTCTTGTCCCAAGCGCTGACCTCCGACTGGTTGTGAAGGACCAGAAACCGACCCAAAGCCTCAGCAGGGAGGTCCCACCGCTTACCTGGAAGATATCTGAGAGCTTCCCCTCCAAAGCCAAAAGCTGGGCTTGGAGCTCCTCAGAAAGCACAAGAAAACTCTTAAAATCCCGGGAAAAAAAGGTGCTTCTGAAGAACCCCTATGCGTATATTTATAGTTTTCTGAGTTTGAATTGACAATAACCAAACTGAACCGACCTGAAATTATCAAAATACCCTTGGTTGGGTCTGCCAACAGCCAAACTACACTTTTTTGAAGGGTTATATGCAGACCACCGAGTGCACAAGTGTAAAATCACCTCGGGCAAAAAAGGTGAACTGCCTTCCAACTGAACCGGCGCTTGGCGAGAGCACCGTCTCGCGGGAGAGAACTCCCACCTATGGGACCCGTCTCGCCTGGCGAGGCTCTCGCCTGAGCCGCTGGGCCCTCTCGCTGGGTCCGTCTCGCCTGGGAAGGCTCTCGCCTGAGCCACTGGGCCATCTCGCTCGGTCCGTCTCGCCTGGGAGGGCTCTCGCCTGAGTCGATGGGCCCTTCTCGCCCGAATTGCTGCGGCCCTCTTACCCCGGCGAGTAGCCCTTTTCCTGGGACCCGCTCGCCAGTGAGTAGGCTTCTGTCAAAGAGTCCATCTTGCTTTACCTTCCTCTCTCTTCGAGCCCGATCTGATCCTACGAGCCTGAGGTTGTACACAATCCCCGCTCTTTTCGAGATTATTTTAAGCTCGGAAAGAAAGTCCAACCGTGACTCGTGTCATTAAAGCGTATTTATGAGCGTATTTATGAGGGAATCTTTGATGAGGCCCCACACCGGAGCCTATAAATATATGATTCCTACCCCATAAGGGAAATCCTCCCTTTCACACTTCTCCCTTCGTTGGCCCTGTTGCAATCATGTCTCATAGCCAGAGCTTCCGCGAGCGTCTTGCAATGGTGCGCAAGCAGAATAAGGCCAACGTGGCCGCTCTGACCAAGACTTTGGCTCGTACCCCACCCTCCTTACCGTCCTCTTCGCCTCGTCAGAAGAAAGTAAAGACAGGCGGCCCTTCCTCCTCTGCCGAGGGGCCATCTCGCGCTGTCCTGGAGGCCCGCCCCTCTCCTCCTCCCGCATCTCCTAAAGAGAAGGAGGTGAGTTCTCGCTTCCGCCCCTATTATCTTTTCATCCATATCTGCTTGTTTACAATTTTGCTTCTTCAGGGAGCCCTCGCGCCTCTACACCGACCAGTCAGCCCGCGGGATGACACCGTTGCCCATCGCGAAGAAACTGACTCACCACAACCTTCCACTCCTCCATCTACTCCTCCTAACGAGAGGCGAGACGACCCCTCTCAGGCCGTCGGGACCTCCCGCCATCCTGGTAAAAAACCTTCCCTCTTGCTTCTCTGTCCCACTCGCTACTCCCACACCCTCCTGCGAGAGCCTCTCTCACCCTGCCCCTCCACTCCTTGCGTAGGCGCCCAGACCGACTCGCCCGCTGAGGAGCTCTTTAGGCGACTCGCCGTCTCGCCCCCTCCTTCTATAGACGAAATTGAAGACTACCTGGGCGACCCCGCGAACCCGCTGGAGATGAAGCGCAAGACAGCTGAGATGTTCCGGAAGCACGCACGCATCATCAGCAAGCTGGAGCAGGACAGGCAGGCGGCCGATAGGCGAATCGAATGGCTGGAGAATGAATGCGCTCGCCTGTCTTCTGAGGTTGACCCTGAAATAGAAGTTGAGGGGACCGACCCTCAGGCCATTATCGGCGAGGTCGACGCGTAGCTCCGTCTCGCGCGCAGTGGGCTTGGCGCCGTTCGCGCCTTCCACTCGCACAGTAGGCCCCCCTGCGCGGGGGCTCGCGGTGGCCGCTGGAAATGACTCCCATATTAAGGACTGACCTGCTCGACCCGCTTTATTCATTCATCTCACTTTTTCTTCTGTCTTTGTATATTTAATGTTGTAATAATTAAGTAATACATTATGCTGCCGTCTCGCCGACAATGTCTGAGAACATGGTGCCCGCCTTATGCGGGATGGTATTTTTTATTGCTGCCAGTTTAATCGCTTAATTTTCATTTAATTTCCTTTAATTTTTAATTTAATAATTCTGTCCTGTGATTGTGATGGGCCACACAAATCGAGGTTTAGGAGAGAGAGAGAGAGTGAACCGCCGGTCGACTCTTCCCCTTCCTCTATACGTTTTCCCGCCCATTTAATCATTTCACTACATGCGCTATAAATACTCCTGCCCCCCGGAGCAGAAAGATATTTGCGCCTTCATCTCTGCCGCGTCCAAGCTATTGCCCCCCTGCCTCTTCCGTCTCGCCCATCCTTCTCGCCCTTTTATTCCTCTCGTCTCTCCTTCTCTTCTCGCTTCTTCTTCTCTTCTCGCTTTTTCTTCTCTCCCAACCCTCTCGCCAACATCCGTCTCGCTAAAAAATGGGCATGAAGAAAGTTGAGGAAGGCGAGGGGCGCAACCGCTGTTGGAAGCTGTTTACCGACCATGACTTCCCTCCCGGCCGGTTTCCTGACGAAGACTACCACAACTTCGTCCGCGAGTACATGAAGGAGGGGCTTGAATCGCGGCCCCCCAAGGTTGGCGAGGCAATCAATACCTATTACCCGGGAGAACTCGCTTTCCCCGTCTCGCACTTCGAGGCGGGGTTAAGGTTGCCCTCTGGCCGGAGGTGAAGCAAGTCCTGAAGTACTTCGGCGTCGTTCCGACGCAGCTTAACCCGAATGCTATTTCGGTGTTAATCGCTTTCGCCTGATACATGCGCTGGGAACGCATTGAGTTCAGCTTGACGGTCTTCCGCAAGCTCTTCATCTACCACGCCAATGCCGACGACGTCTCGCACTTCACCGGGCAAGGGCTCAAGGTTTGCGAGACGCCAAACAAAAATCATCATTGGCTCACCAGATTCGTCTTCATCCGCGGCAACTTCGGGGGCGTCCCGCTCGCGCCTGTGTCGCCCGCCGAGATCTTTTACGTGTCCCCGCAGATTGGCGACACGGACAAGCTGCTGTACGATTTCTTCGTCGGCGAAAACTTTGAGGTCAACTTCCTGAGGCGAGGCCTCGACTCGCTGCCTCCGGTGCTCCCTGGCGAAGGTACTCTCGCTCTCCTGTCTTGTGTCTGATTATTTTTCATCTCGCCATCTCATCACCTCCTTGCCTGTTTCTAGGGGAGCGAGTCGTACCAGTCCACCCCCCTACAAAAGCAACATCCAACCAAGCAAGGGCCTCAGTCTCGCCAGCGCGGCAGCTGAGGTGGCGAGAGAGTCCTTGGCTCCTGCCACCCCCCCTCCCCCCCAAAGAGGCCTGCAGGCGACACGGCCCCCTCTCGCTCCAGCCCTCCCAGAAAAGAGATGAAGAAAGTCGTGGTCATCTCCAAGGGGAAGAAGAAGGCCCCGAAGGAGAAGGAAATATTGGGGTCCTTGAGCCCCATCTCTATAGCGGACTCCCAGTCACCCCGCACCCCTCCCTCTCATGCCGTCTCGCATGTCCGCTAGACGGCTCTACCCGATCGGCCTGCAGTCACTTCTAATCAACCTGCCATCGACACATCTCATGAGCCTGCTTCTCCCAGTCTCCTAGCCCCCTCTTCTCATCCCAACTTCAACCTGGGCCCCGCGATCCAAGATGGTGCCGACGCCCCCGTTCTGGTGTGGGAAAAGGACGTCAACCGCGTGTCCATCTCCACCCTCCTTCCTTCTTGGAAAGAGCAGGAGGTTCCCACCAGCCATGCCCTTTCTATGGGTTATGGCCTTTATGGTGCTCCTGAGGCGGTCTCCCCCGCGAACGAGTCCTCGCGAGACCTCGTCCTGAAATCCTCCCATGCCCAACTGCGCGCCTTGGAGCTCTCGCATCGCACTGCGCGCCTCCTGATCTATGCTAACAAGAAGTGGAAATACGCCGAGGCAGGCCTGGCGGCAGAGCGAGTGAAATCCGACGACCTCGCGAGAAGACTATCTGACGCCGAGACCCTTCTCGCAAAAGCTCAGGGCGGCGTGGTAAGCCTTGAACTTATCCTTGGATTATTCTCTTTAAAATACTCTTTACCAATGACTGGGCGTCTCGCAGGATGCCGAGACGGCGGATCGGATGCACTCGCGCATGACGGCCCAGGAGGAGGAGATTAAGGATTTGAAAGCTGAGGTCACTCGCCCTCGGGCCAACGCCGCGTCGTCGTCTCGCCGCGAACCCCTCCCGGCCTCTCTGCCTCGATATTCTCTGGATGAAGTTGAGGAGCGGTGTCGGGACGCCAGGATCATGACGGCGGAGCTGGTCCTAAAAATGATGAAGGAGCTGAGGGTCGTGAAGGAGGACTCCGAGACGGTGACCGCTCGCGACCTGGTCCCCCAGCTCTATGGCGAGGAGAGCGAAGATTCTTCTTCCGGCGGGGAGGAATGACATGCTGCTTGCAAGATCCCGGACCCCTCTCCCCCCTTATTTTTTGCTGCTGTAGAACTTAAACCTCTTTGAGTTTTTTTTTGTGATCAAAAATATATTGATGACACTTGTAATGAACTGATATTTGATCAAATGTATACTCTTGTCCTGTTATTGTATTCTACTTGCTGATGTATAACTTAACTTCTTTTTGAGTTTCTTTTTGCTTGTCTTTATTTGCGAGACGGTGTTATCCCCCCGTCTCGCCGACTCACCTTTACTTTTTTTCACTTTGCTTTATCTTGTTTACTGCGAGACGACCCCGTGATGCGCTCACGCCCGCGAGACGGTGCTACGTCTTGTCTCGCCACTTCGCTGGAGAGTTGACTTTTTTCAGAGCGCGAGTCGTCACTTCCCTCATCTTATTTGTGTGTGAGATCTAACTGGTATAACCCTCTCGCCTCGCCTCAGGGTACTCCCGGCGCGAGTGGCTTTTAGTGACTTAACTTGCTTCCCTATTATTAGAGCGAGCCTTCGGTCCCGCGCGAGTGCCCATTCGCCATAGGCGAGACCATCCTCGTAGCTGCCAGCTGCGAGTGCCTCCAATCGCACTGCTCCAGCCTTTGCCTCTCATAATTTGTTTTTCTTGAGTTTAATTACGATGTTTCTTAAGGAGGTCTCCTCAACCACTCTGCCATCGAGTGAGCTTATAATCCTGTCAGCTTGAGGAGAGCCTGGGCAGCTGGTCTACCGGGGACCGAGCCAGGCTCGGGGTAGTGCAAAAAGTCTCTAAGAACTAAGAACCAAAAGCCTAGAACTAAGAACCAATCCTCTCCCCCACAGGCGAGCCTTCAGACCTGTCATTTAATGAGAGCCTGCACAGCGGGTCTACCTGGGGCCGAGTCGCGCTCGGGATCCCTTACCCCCACAGGCGAGCCTTCGGACGTGCCAGCTAATGAGAGCCTGCGCAGCGGGTCTACCTGGGGCCGAACCAGGCTCGGGGTGGTGCAAAAGTATCTAAGAACTAAGAACCAAAAGCCTAGAACCAAGAACCAATCCTCTCCCCCACAGGCGAGCCTTCAGACCTGTCAGCTAATGAGAGCCTGCGCAGTGGATCTACCTGGGGCCGAGCCGCGCTCGGGGTCCCTTACCCCCACAGGCGAGCCTTCAGACCTACCAGCTAATGAGAGCCTGCGCAGCGGGTCTACCTGGGGCCGAGCCAGGCTCGGGGTAGTGCAAAAGTCTCGAAAAACCAAGAACCAATCCTCTCCCCCACAGGCGAGCCTTCGGATCTGCCAGCTAATGAGAGCCTGCGCAGCGGGTCTACCTGGGGCCGAGCCGCGCTCGGGGTCCCTTACCCCCATAGGCGAGCCTTCGGACCTGCCAGCTAATGAGAGCCTGCGCAGCGGGTCTACCTGGGGTCGAGCCAGGCTCGGGGTAGTGCAAAAGTCTCCAAGAACCAAGAACCAATCCTCTCTCCCACTGGCGATCCTTCGGACCTGCTAGCTAATGAGAGCCTGCGCAGCAGATCTACATGGGGCCGAGCCGCGCTCGGGGTCCCTTACCCCCACTGGCAAGCCTTCGGACCTGCCAGCTAATGAGAGCCTGCGCAGCGGGTCTACCTGCGACCGAGCCAGACTCGGGGCAGTGCAAAAGTCTCAAAGAACCAAGAACCAATCCTCTCCCCCACAGGCGAGCCTTCGGACCTGCCAGCTAATGAGAGCCTGCGCAGCGGGTCTACCTGGGGCCGAGCCGCGCTCGGGGTCCCTTACCCCCACAGGCGAGCCTTCGGACCTGCCAGCTAATGAGAGCCTGCGCAGCGGGTCTATCTGGGGCCGAGCTAGGCTCGGGGTAGTGCAAAAGTCTCCAAGAACCAAGAACCAATCCGCTCCCCCACTGGCGAGCCTTCGGACCTGCCAGCTAATGAGAGCCTGCGCAGCAGGTCTACATGGGGCCGAGCCGCGCTCGGGGTCCCTTACCCCCACTGGCGAGCCTTCGGACCTGCCAGCTAATGAGAGCCTGCACAACGAGTCTACTTAGGGCCGAGCCAGCTTGGGGTAGTGGAAAGGTCTCATCTTCCTGCCGTTAGAATTTCACAGTAAGTAAAAGTAAGAAGTAATTTGAGGAATATATTACAATAAACTTAATTTGAGTATACAATTTTTATTCTCCCTTCTCATGGGTAGAAGCGCTTCAAGTCGTCGCCGCTCCAGGTATGGCTCATGGACTTACCCTCCGCATCCTGGAGGTGGTAACCTCCCGTTCTTAGGACCATCTCGACAATATAGGGCCCTTCCCAATTTGAGTTGAGCTTGCCCACGGGGGCAGATCTTCTCGCAGCATCAACTTTCTTCGGCACCAGATCTCCCTCCGCGAACTGCTTGATCCTGATATGCTTGTCAAAGTATTTTGCCATCCGCCGTTTGATCTCTTCCTGCCTGATAGCTGCGACATCACGTAGCACTTCCACCATATCCAATGAGAGACGTAACCCCCCTTCGTTTTCCAACCTCCAAGCCTCATCCACGTCACCCACAGCTGCGACTCGTGGGGATCGAACCTCAAACTCCACGAGCAGGACTGCCTCACACCCATGGGAAAGTTTGAATGGGGTCTCGCCGGTGGCCGTGTTCGGGGTTGTCCGCAAGGACCACAATACTGAGGGGAGCTGTTCCACCCAGCTTCCCCTCAAGTTCTCCACCTTCTTCTTGAGTAGGTTCACGATGATCTTGTTGGCTGCCTCCACCTGGTCGTTGCTCCTGGGGTGGTGTACGGAGGCAAATCTAAGGTCTATCCCCAGCTGAGCGCAGAAGCTGATGAACTCTTCGCTGGCAAACTAGGGTCCATTGTCTGTTACGATCGCCTGAGGAAGCCCGTGCTTGCATATGATCTCCCACCAGACAAAATTCCGGATGACCTGTGAGGTGACCTTGGTCAATGCCTTGACCTCTAGCCAATTTGAAAAATAATCAATCATGACCAGGAGGAACCTCCTCTGCCCACTAGCCGGTGGGAAAGGTCTGACCAAATCCATCCCCCAGATGGCAAAAGACCATGGTGTCGTGATGCTTCAGAGCCTTTGAGCGGGCAAGAGCTGGAGGGGGGCGTATAGATGACACTTCCGGCACCTCCTCGCAAACTCAGCCGCATCCTTCCTCAGGGTCTGCCAAAAATACCCTTGCCTCACCACCCTTGCTTCCAACGTCCTCCCCCCTGAGTGACTGCCGCATTCACCTGAATGCACTTCCTCCAGGATCCTCGAGATCTCCTCCTCGGTCACACACCTTGCCAGGAGCCCTGACAACATCTTCCGATGCAACCCCCTTTCCAGCATTAGGTAGTGAGCCACCTTGTGCCTGAAGCTTTTTGCATCCTTGGTCCCCTCCGGAAGCTCGCCAGTGGTTAGGATGGTCACCAATGGATCCACCCACAAGGGTCGCCGATCCACCTCCATCAACTCTCCTTCCTCGATAGCCGGTCAAAATAGCTCAGTCAAGGTCCCTCCCCCCCGAGGTCCAAACTTAGCCAACCGATCGACAGCTATACTCTCTTCCCTAGGAACATGTTGGATGGAGAACGTCCGGAACCCTCCGATGATCACCCTCACCTTGGACAAGTACTTCACAAGGGTGGGCTCCCGAGCTTCGAACTCTCCTCGGATCTGTGATGCCACCACCATCGAGTCCGTAAAAGCCTCCACATCCTGGATCTCAAGTTCCATTGCCAAACGGAGGCCGGCTAACACGGTCTCGTACTCCGCCTGATTGTTAGTCGCTGGAAAGTAAGACCACTGCTTGTTCTATGGTGACCCCATGAGGACTTATAAACACCACCCCTGCTGTAACGCCCCCTATCCGTCGCATAGCATATAGCAGTAGGTCCGGCCGGGGCCCGACGCCATATACCACAGACAGACCGGGTGGTTACGTATGAAAACCATCCAATCAATCTCAATGTCCTACACAGAGCATTCTAGCTGAAGCAGTTTATAGAAGTTGTAAACAAGAACCCAGCAACAAACATGAATGTCCACTAATACAACATGTAGGAATGTATACAAAATACCCAGAATCGGCCTTAAGGCCTTACAAAAATGTTTCACTTGACTGTTACATGATTTACCAACCTCGGCACGCAGGCCGGCCATACATGAATAAAATAGAAAACATTTCCACTTGGGCCTTCGAGGGCCAGCTTCGCAAAAAGGGCTTTAGCCCGCTATTGACCGCTTGGTCCAGCTGCACCTGCAAGCAACAATCCACCGCACGGTGGCAAAACAAGGCAACGGTCAGCAATGCTGACCAAATTATAACGATCCCGCCCCCAACTTGGGGCGGCGATGCTCCTTCCCTGCATTTCATTAGCATAAGCGAGCAATATAAAAACCATAGCCATTTCATCACAGGCGTTGGCTCGCACGGCCACACGCCCCGTGCACTCAGGGCACATTCTCGGTGAACCGGTCCATGTCGCGTCAACTTAAGCCACCAACATCCCGGACTCACCACCGTCACTTAGACGGCCATTCCTATGAACAATTCGTCTTCCTGGCATTGGTCACGTCAATTTAAGCCATAGACCGCCGAAGACTCACATCTATGCCAACGGCGAGTGCCATGTAACTTTAGGTCTCTCTAACCCGAACGACATAGAGCGGGTACGGCTCCATCTAACCCGTGCTCACATCGCAACGGCAATTTAAGCCATTTGCGCGGGTCAAACTTTCACCGAGTCCCATTCTAACACAAGTCACATAACCCCGTTATGTTCAAGTTGGCTCTCAGGCCACCAAGTTGGCAAGACCACGTGTCCGCCCAGTTTTTCGGGTGCACCTTTGGGTTAGTCCCCAAGGCTCCCTGCTGCAATCTACCGCGTAGAAAACCCGAAAAACACCCAATAGCACGGAGTCTTCTCCGGCCTTATGCAATGCAACATCACCGATCCAGACTAACATGTCCGGGTAGGCTTCAACCAAAATGCCTATGTCCGTTCTCGCATACGGACTCTAAACAACGGGGACTTCACATATCTACCCGAAGGAACGCCTCCAACTCTCCGCAAACTCGCGAGAGCGGGCTTCCTATGCAAAGAAAGAGAGCGACTCATGCTCAAGATGAGGATCGTTACCCTTGCGGTCCTCTTTGGCGCCATCGAAAAGTAATCGGATAGAAATGACCGCACTAGCGTTGGCTCCGTGGATCCGGAGTCGGCTTGCGATTCGGAGCTCCGAAGCTCCTCCAATGGCGGATTTAGCTCTTCTTCTTCTTGCCTTAGCTCTCCTTTCTCCAAGGATTTAGAAAGAGGATAAGTGGAAAAAGTGAGGGTTTTCTAAGTCAAAACCCGGGTATATCCCTTCAGGAACAACCCCCAGCCGTTGGATCTTCAGTCAAAGAAATGAACGGCTTCGATTCGGGGCTGAAATGCCCAATTTGGACCGAACACGGCCTGGCACACGCCCGTGTCCAGGGCCGTGTGCCTCATTCGCCGTCAAAATCGGATCACCTGGAACCTCACACGGGTATCGAACACGCCCGTGTTCGATCTGACACGCCCGTGTTCCACCTGACACGGCCGTGTAGCCGGCCGTGTACCCCATGATTTTTCCCCGTTTTCAACCCGAGCACTGCACGGGTTCTAGGACACGCCCGTGTCCTTGCCCGTGTCACCTTGACACGCCTGGGCTCCAGGCCGTGTACACGGTCTCGACACTTCGCGGCTAAGTGTCGACACGGGTCGACACGCCCTGCGACACGCCCGTGTCGCAGGCCGTGTGCCATGTCTCGACACATTGTCGACACCAAAGTGTCGACTTCGCGGGACGAGTGTCGACACGGGTTGACACGCCCTGCGACACGCCCGTGTCGCAGGCCGTGTGCCGTGTCTCGACACAACGTCGAAGCACTGTGTCGACTTCACGGCTAAGTGTCGACACGGGTCGACACGCCCTGCGACACGCCCGTGTCGCAGGCCGTGTGCCCAGTCTCGACACAATGTTGAGACCAAAGTGTCGACTTCGCGCCTTAGTGTCGACACAGGCTCGACACGCCCTGGGACACGCCCGTGTCCCAGGCCGTGTGCCTGCAGCCAGAACTCAAACTGGCCCAAAACATCCCCCCCTTTGCTTCTTTGAGTTTCGGGGCGTTACAACTCTACCCCTCTTAAAAGAATTTCGCCCACGAAATTACATAAAGGGAAAAACATGTACAAAACAAAATTTGTACCTGAGCGGAACAACTCCGGATATTCGTCAAGCATCGTCTGCTCTCGCTCCCAAGAGAGCTCCTCACGACCGCAATTGGCCCACCGGACTTTGACCATCCTGATCTCTTTATTGCGTAGTCGCTTGACCTCCGAGTCCTCAATTCGCACGGGCTTGACCTTTGTCGTTAGCCCACTATCCACCGGCACTTGATCGACCGCGATCACTTGTGTAGGCTCTTGCACCGCCTTCCGAAGCACCGAAATATGGAATACATCATGTAAACCACTTAGCTCCACTGAAAGCTTCAGCCGATAGGCCGCTTCTCCTACTCGCTCCAGAACCTCGAACGGTCCAAGGTACCTCGGGCTTAGCTTTTTCAATCGCCGCACCCGCGAGACACCCTTGAACGGCTTGATCTTCAAGTATACATAATCGCCTACAGCGAACTCCACGTTCCTGTGCTTGGCATTATAGTACTTTGCTTGCCGGTCCTGAGCGATAAGCAACCTATCCCGAATTGTTTTCACCAAATAAGTAGCACCCTCCACTTCCGATCGCTTATACAACTTTGCCTCACCCGTTTCTAACCAAGACAACGGCGTGCGACATCTTCTACCATATAGGGCCTCGAAAGGCGCCATCTGAATACTTGCTTGGTAGCTGTTGTTGTATGCAAACTCCACCAGATAAAGGTGGTCTTCCCATTGCTTTCCGAAATCCAAGACACACATGCGAAGCATGTCTTCCATGGTTCTATTGACCCTCTCGGTCTGCCCATCCGTTTGCGGATGGAAGGCTGTGCTGAATTTCAGCTTTGTTCCCAACATTTGCTGCACCAGCCTCCAATCATTGGACGTGAACCGCCCATCTCGGTCACTCACGATGCTGCGGGGCACACCATGAAGCCGCACTATGTTATCCACATAAAGCTTCGCCAGCTTCTCCACCGGATCATCCTTCCTATGCGGAATAAAATGTGACACCTTCGTTA
Source organism: Platanthera guangdongensis (assembly GCA_039583875.1). Classification (NCBI taxonomy): domain Eukaryota; kingdom Viridiplantae; phylum Streptophyta; class Magnoliopsida; order Asparagales; family Orchidaceae; genus Platanthera; species Platanthera guangdongensis. Next base: position 63,372,127 of record CM077148.1, on the reverse strand, counting down.
ATCGATCGACGACCACCCAAATGGCGTCGTTCCCCTTCTGCGACCTTGGCAAACCATGCACAAAGTCCATAGAGATGTCGTCGAATTTCCACTCCGGAATAGGCAAGGACTTAAGAAATCCTCCCGGCTTTTGGCACTCCGCCTTTACCAAGGCGCAGGTTTGGCACTTTGCTACGTATAGCGCAACATCCTTCTTCAAACCCGGCCACCAAAATAGCTTTTTCATATCGCGGTACATCTTCGTGCTCCCCGGGTGAATCGAGTACTTGGTATGGTGTGCCTCGTACAACAATTCCACCCGTAAATTGCCCACACTTGGGACGCACAAACGACCGTCTTTCCACAGCAATCCGTCCTCCACAACGAATTGGGAATTTGACCCATCCAGAGCCTCTATCATAAACTGCTTCATATTAGCATCCATATCCAAAGCCTGCCGAATCCGATCAGCCAGGTCATATTGGACTTCAGTCCAATTCAGCACTGCTCCAGCACTAGATTGTCTGTCCACACAAACAATCTCCAACGCCTCCAGCTCCTGCACCAACCGCTCATCATGCACTGATAGCCAATTCGCTTGAGCTGGGGCTCGGCGACTCAACGCGTCCGCAACCGCATTCCCTTTGCCAGGCACGTAGTGGATCTTAAAAGTATAGTCCCCCAGGAACTCCATCCACCTACGCTGCCGCATATTCAGATCCTTCTGATCAATTAGATACTTTAGGCTCTTGTGATCGGTGTAGATATCAATCTTCACACCGTACAAATAGTGTCTCCACAGCTTCAAGGCAAAAATCACGGCCGCTAACTCCAAGTCATGGACCGGATAATTCCTCTCGTGCACTTTTAGCTGTCTCGAGCCATAAGCTATCACGCTTCCGTGCTGCAGTAGCACGCAACCCAAACCGCTGCCCGAAGCATCGCTATATATCTCATAGCCTTCGGTTCCACATGGCGAACTCAACACAGGCGCCGTGGTCAACCGACACTTCAGTTCCTCAAAAGATCGCGCGCACTCCGGCGTCCAAACGAACTTATGCTCCTTCCTCGTCAAAGTAGTGAGAGGCAACGCTATCCGCGAGAAGTTCTCTACGAAGCGCCTATAATAACCGGCAAGCCCCAAAAAGCTCCGGACTTCTGCTACCGTAGCAAGCTCAGGCCACTCCCGTATCGCAACAATCTTCGCCGGATCCACCGCAATACCCTCTCCACTCACTATATGCCCGAGGAACGCCACTGAGGATAGCCAAAACTCGCACTTCGAGAACTTGGCATACAACTAATTTCTCCTGAGTGTCTCCAACACCAAATGGAGATGCTTGAAGTGATCTTCCTCACTTTGCGAGTACACCAAAATATCGTCGATGAAGACGATCACGAAATGGTCCAAGTACTCCCTGAACGTCCTGTTCATCAAATCCATAAATACTGACGGCGCATTAGTCAGCCCAAACGGCATGACCGTAAACTCATAATGCCCGTACCTCGTACTAAACGCTGTCTTCGGGATATCACTCTCCCTTATCCGCAGCTGATAGTACCCAGCCTTGAGATCCAACTTCGAGTACACCGTCGACCCGACTAACTGATCGAAGAGATCATCAATCCGGGGGATCGGGTACTTGTTCTTCTCAGTCAGCTTGTTGAGCTCCCGATAATCAATACACAACCTCAAGCTTCCGTCCTTCTTCTTAACAAAGAGAACCGGTGCGCTCCAAGGCGAAGAACTCGGACGCACATACCCTTGCTCCAACAACTCTTGTAGTTGAACTTTCAGCTCCGCCATTTCCTTAGGCGCTAGCCGATACGGAGATCGTGACACAGGCTTTGCACCTGGCACTAGCTCGATCGTAAAATCTATCTCCCGCTGAGGCGGGGCTCCAGGAAGGTCTGCGGGGAACACATCAGGGTATTCCGATACCACTGAAATACAATCCAACGCGGGCTTCGGCTTTGCAACCTCCACTAGTGTAAAGAACAGTTCTGCTCCAGCACGAACCGCCTTCACCACCTGAAGAGCAGACATCAACGTCTTGCTCGACCCCTTTAAGCCCGTAAACGTCGTCTCACGACTTGCTCCCAGCTTGACTTCCTTGCTACCGCAATCTATATGGGTCTGCTGCTCCGAGAGCCAGTCCATGCCAAAAATGACGTCGAACTCCGCCAACGGAAGTAAAGACGCCTGCAGGTCGAACTCCTGCTCCCCAATACGAACTTTAACGTCGCAGATCCTATCCGCTCGCATCGAACACCCATTGGGCAACAACACATCCAACTTATCCTTCTCCATCGAAGAAGGGACTCCGATGCGTAATATAAATCCTTCGGACAAGAAGGAGTGTGAAGCTCCCGTATCAAAGAGTGCTCGTGCCGGATTTTCACAAATCAACACAAATCCTAAACAAGTAGTGGTAAGGTAACATGTGCATAACAAGCATATAAAGGAATTGACTTGCTATAAATTAAACCGTACCTGTCACCACGTCAGCTTGTTTAATGGCCTCCTGTTGGCCAAGATTGTAGACCCTTGGTTGGGCCGGAGCATAGTGGGATGCGGTCGACTCCACCGCCTTGCCCTTCTCTTCATAAGTGGCTCCCGGCCTCCTCTCGGACTTAGGACGTCCGCTCCAACAATCACGGGCGAAATGCCCTGTCTTTCCACACGTAAAGCACGCACCCGGGGTCCGACCCGTAGTCGCCCCAGAAGCGCCAGAAGGAGCTGGACCCGAAGTCCTATGCTTCTTGAAAGACTTCCGATAGCCGGACTTTGAAGCAGTCGGCACTCTGAACTCAGATTTCTTTTCACTCAAGCTTTTCTTCGCCTGCACGTTCTTCATGTCCTTCTCCAAGGACCGGGCAGTATTGACCAAGGTTAAGAAACCCTGCGTCATTGGCCCCGACAGTAACAATCTCAGCTCATCCCTCAAGCCTTCATAAAAACGATTAGTCTTGCGCTCCTCGTCCATGATGGTGGAGCTAGCATAACGACTCAACCGCGTAAACTCGTGGAGATATTCATCCACGCTCCTCTCACCCTGCACCAACTTCAGGAATTCATTCTCCATTGAAATCCTCTGAGTAGAAGGGAGGTATCTTGCCAAGAACAATCCCGAGAACTCTTCCATCGGAACGTCTATCAGTTGTCTACCTCGCAGATGATGCAGCTCCAAACCTTCCCACCACATCCTCGCTTCACCGTCCAGCAGGAACGTAGCAATGGTGGTCATCTGCCACTCCTCCGTCTCCGTCGCTGTCATGACTCTCTTCACCCTAGAGAGTCAGTCTTCAGCCTGAGATGGGGTTCCCAACCCCGAGAATAACGGAGGGTTAAAGCTCATTACATGCTTCAACTGCCTCTCAGTCGCCCTCCTTGGCACTATTGGTTCTACAACCACTTGCTCCATCCTCCTCGGCTCAGCCTCTTGCAGAGGTTCTTGCTCCATCACGGGAGCGGGCTACTGCGCTTGTCTCCCAGGCTGCGCATTTATCACGGCCAACACCGCTTCAGCCACCAGTCGAATATTCTCAGCCGATAGAGGTGTTGCAGGAGCAACCTCCGGTGCACTACTTGCCTCAGAAACTCGGCGTTCTGACGGCCCAACACCACTTCGGGTCACCTATAGTGGTACAAAACACCGTTAAGCGACCAAATAAATTGCAAACAGCAATTATAGGAACACGCAGGTTCCTCAAACACGAGTATTTTCATTCCTAAGTGGACATTCATGCTTCTTTTTACTGTTATAACGATGACGCACACAATGTGCTCACCACCCCTTAAAAAGAATTCGCCCACGAATTCAGTTCAAGCCCGACCAAAACCAGTAGTCTGATACCAAATTGTAACGCCCCCTATCCGTCGCATAGCATATAGCAGTAGGTCCGGCCGGGGCCCGACGCCATATACCACAGACAGACCGGGTGGTTACGTATGGAAACCATCCAACCAATCTCAACGTCCTACACAGAGCATTCTAGCGGAAGCAGTTTATAGAAGTTGTAAACAAGAACCCAGCAACAAGCATGAATGTCCACTAATACAACATGTAGGAATGTATACAAAATACCCAGAATCGGCCTTAAGGCCTTACAAAAATGTTTCACTTGACTGTTACATGATTTACCAACCTCGGCACGCAGGCCGGCCATACATGAATAAAATAGAAAACATTTCCACTTGGGCCTTCGAGGGCCAGCTTCGCAAAAAAGGCTTTAGCCCGCTATTGACCGCTTGGTCCAGCTGCACCTGCAAGCAACAATCCACCGCACGGTGGCAAAACAAGGCAACGGTCAGCAATGCTGACCAAATTATAACGATCCCGCCCCCAACTCGGGGCGGCGATGCTCCTTCCCTGCATTTCATTAGCATAAGCGAGCAATATAAAAACCATAGCCATTTCATCACAGGCGTTGGCTCGCACGGCCACACGCCCCGTGCACTCAGGGCACATTCTCGGTGAACCGGTCCATGTCGCGTCAACTTAAGCCACCAACATCCCGGACTCACCACCGCCACTTAGACGGCCATTCCTATGAGCAATTCATCTTCCTGGCATTGGTCAGGTCAATTTAAGTCATAGACCGCCGAAGACTCACATCTATGCCAACGGCGAGTGCCATGTAACTTTAGGTCTCTCTAACCCGAACGACATAGAGCGGGTACGGCTCCATCTAACCCGTGCTCACATCGCAACGGCAATTTAAGCCATTTGCGCGGGTCAAATTTTCACCGAGTCCCATTCTAACACAAGTCACATAACCCCGTTATGTTCAAGTTGGCTCTCAGGCCACCAAGTTGGCAAGACCACGTATCCGCCCAGTTTTTCGGGTGCACCTTTGGGTTAGTCCCCAAGGCTCCCTGCTGCAATCTACCGCGTAGAAAACCCGAAAAACACCCAATAGCACGGAGTCTTCTCCGGCCTTATGCAATGCAACATCACCGATCCGGACTAACATGTCCGGGTAGGCTTCAACCAAAATGCCTATGTCCGTTCTCGCATACGGACTCTAAACAACGGGGACTTCACATATCTACCCGAAGGAACGCCTCCAACTCTCCGCAAACTCGCGAGAGCGGGCTTCTTATGCAAAGAAAGAGAGCGACTCATGCTCAAGATGAGGATCGTTACCCTTGCGGTCCTCTTTGGCGCCATCGAAAAGTAATCGGATAGAAATGACCGCACTAGCGTTGGCTCCGTGGATCCGGAGTCGGCTTGCGATTCGGAGCTCCGAAGCTCCTACAATGACGGATCTAGCTCTTCTTCTTCTTGCCTTATCTCTCCTTTCTCCAAGGATTTAGAAAGAGGATAAGTGGAAAAAGTGAGGGTTTTCTAAGTCAAAACCCGGGTATATCCCTTCAGGAACAACCCCCAGCCGTTGGATCTTCAGTCAAAGAAATGAACGGCTTCGATTCGGGGCTGAAATGCCCAATTTGGACCGAACACGGCCTGGCACACGCCCGTGTCCAGGGCCGTGTGCCTCATTCGCCGTCAAAATCGGATCACCTGGAACCTCATACGGGTATCGAACACGCCCGTGTTCGATCTGACACGCCCGTGTTCCACCTGACACGGCCGTGTAGCCGGCCGTGTACCCCATGATTTTTCCCCGTTTTCAACCCGAGCACTGCACGGGTTCTAGGACACGCCCGTGTCCTTGCCCGTGTCACCTTGACACGCCTGGGCTCCAGGCCGTGTACACGGTCTCGACACTTCGCGGCTAAGTGTCGACACGGGTCGACACGCCCTGCGACACGCCCGTGTCGCAGGCCGTGTGCCATGTCTCGACACATTGTCGACACCAAAGTGTCGACTTCGCGGGACGAGTGTCGACACGGGTTGACACGCCCTGCGACACGCCCGTGTCGCAGGCCGTGTGCCGTGTCTCGACACAACGTCGAAGCACTGTGTCGACTTCACGGCTAAGTGTCGACACGGGTCGACACGCCCTGCGACACGCCCGTGTCGCAGGCCGTGTGCCCAGTCTCGACACAATGTGGAGACCAAAGTGTCGACTTCGCGCCTTAGTGTCGACACAGGCTCGACACGCCCTGGGACACGCCCGTGTCCCAGGCCGTGTGCCTGCAGCCAGAACTCAAACTGGCCCAAAACATCCCCCCCTTTGCTCCTTTGAGTTTCGGGGCGTTACACCTGCTCCGATGGAGTGCTTTACCGAGGCCCCATCAACCATCATCTTCCACGCATCTTGCGGCCGCGGCTCCTCGGCTCCGACCTCAACAACGTAGTCCGCCATGAAGTCAGCCACTGCCTGAGCCTTAATGGAGAGCCTTGGCACGAATGAGATATCAAACTCGCTCAATTCGATAGATCACTTGGCCAACCTACACGAGTGCTCCACTCCCTCAAAAATCTTGCGAAGGGGATAGTCCGTCACCCCATTGATGGAATGCGCTTGAAAGTACGGTCAGAGCTTCCTGGCCGAAACGATCAAAGAATACGCCAGCTTTTCCAAGATGGGGTACGGAGCTCCGCCTTCTTCAAGATCCTGCTAACATAGTAGATTGACAATTGCTTCTTCCCCTCTTCCCTGACCAGGACCGAGCTCACGACCTCTGCTCCTACTCTGAGGTACAAGGCTAGATCCTCCCCTTCCTTTGAGCTTTGAAGTAGAGGAATCTGGGAGAGCTGCCTCTTCAGCATTTGAAAAGCTTCTTCACATTCGACAGTTCACTCGAACCTTTGAGTACCCCTCAGCACCTTGAAGAACGATGAACATTTTTCTCCCGACCTGGAGAGTAATCTGCTTAGCCCGACCAGCTTGCCTGTCAAGCGCTGTACCTCCTTGGCGTTGCGTGGTGACTCCAGCTCCAGGATGACCTTCACCTTGTACGGGTTAGGCTCCACCCCTGCCGAGGTCATGAGATGCCCAAGGAACTTCCCGCGGCTCGCCCCGAAGAAACACTTCAAGGGGTTCAGTCTCATTTTGAACTTTCGCAGGGTGGCGAACGTCTCCTCCAAGTCTCGGAGGTGCGAGTCTACACACTTGCTCTTGACCATCAGATCATCAACATAGACCTCCAGGTTCCTCCCCCTTTAACCCTGGAAGACTCGATCCATCATGCGCTGGTATGTAGCCCCTGCGTTTTTCAACCCAAAGGACATCATCTTATAGCTGAAACATCCCTCCCTCATGATGAAGGAGACGTCCTTGACATCAGGATGGTGCATTCGGATCTGATGGTAACCTGAAAAAGCATCCAAAAAACTCATAATAGAAAAACCAACGGCTGAATCAACCAGCGCGTCGATTCGATGCAGGGGGTAGCAATCATTGGGGCATGATTTATTTAATAAGGAAAAGTCAATACACATGCGCCACTTCCCTCCGCCTTTCTTTACCATTACCACATTGGAGATCCAGCCTGAATACTGGATCTCCGAGATGAAGCCAGCCTCCAGAAGCTTCTTGACCTCCTCGCGGATGGGCTCCTCCAGCTTGGTAGCGATGGTCCTCATCTTCTGGCGAATGGGGCGCGTCCGGGGGTCCAAGTTCAGGCGATGGCAGGCCACATCTGCATCGATGCCCGACATGTCAGTCGCGCTCCAAGCAAAGATGTCGACGTTGCTCTGCATGCAAGCCCGAACTCGCTCCTGGTCCTCGGGACTCAAGCCCCCGCTGATCCGGACCCTCGGCACCTGGCCGGCGCTGGTGAAGACTTCCATCTCCACCACTTCTCCAGCCGGCTCCAGCCGCGACTGCTCCCAGCCGGCTCTTGCCCCCTCTTCCTGCCCATACTCTTCCTCCCTTCCTGCTTCCTCGACTTCCATCGCCTCCTCCAGGCTCTCACTCTACTGCTGCTCAACCTCCACGGCTCTCAGGGCCTCGCTCTCAACTCCTTCTCCTACTCCTTCTGTAACGCCCTGAAACTCAAAAGAGCGATGTGAGGCGTTTTGAGCCAAGTTTGGAATTTGGTAGGGGTCACACGGCCTGGGACACGGGCGTGTCGTGCTCGGCTTCGACGATGGCCGTGTAGTCGACGAATTTCAGTCGACGATCGTCGAGCAGCGAACACGGCCTGAGACACGAGCGTGTTCCAGGCCGTGTCCTACTCGGGTGGTTAGCCGAGTTTTGTCGGGGGTGAAACACGGCCTGGAGCACAGGCGTGTTCGGGTATGACATGGGCGTGTCAAATGGAACACGGGCGTGTCCTATACCCATGTTCCTCTCGGGTTGGTGCTGGTCCTGTGTCAATGGAGGAACACGCCCGGGTACACGGGCATGTACTGGATGACACGGGCGTGTCGAGAGCCCGTGTTCTTTTCGGGACGCGACGGTTTCGACGACGAATGGGGCATACGGCCTTGGACCCCGTGTCACAAGCCGTGTTCGGCCCAGGTTTAGGATTTCAAGCCCGAATCATGACCGTCCTTCTCCTTATTTTGGGATCCAACGGTTCAGGGCTTTTCCTTCTGTGTTATACCCGGGAACAGGGTTGAAATCCCTCATTCTCTTTGGGTTATTCTCTTTCTAAAGTTCTAGAGAGAGGGGAGAGCAAGGAAGAAGAAGGAAGAGAGATCCGGCCACCGGCGGAGCTTCGGAGCCCCAAATCGCAAGCCGACTTCGGATCTACGTAGGCAAGGACATTGCGGGGCTTTTCATCCGCATAGAATTCCATGGCGCCAAAGAGGAATGCTAGGGTAACTATTCTCATCCTAGGACATGTGAAGTCCTCTTTTTCTTTGCATAGGAAGCCCGCTCTCGCGAGTTTGTAGTGAGTGTGAGGCGTTCCTTCGGGTAGACATGAATAGTCTCTGTTGTTTAGCATGTAGAGTCCGTAATCGAGAAACGGACATAAACATGATGTGTGAAGCCTACCCGGATAAGTTGGTCTGGATCGGTGATGTTGCATTGCATGAATGGCCGGAGAAGACTCAGTGCAGTTGATTGTTTTTCGGGTTTTCTACGCGGTAGATTGCAACAGGGAGCCTTGGGGACTAACTCCAAGATGCACCCGGAAAACTGGGCAGATGCGTGATTCTGCCAACATGGTGGCCTTGGAGCCAACTTGCACATAACTAGGTTATGTGAAGTGTGTGATCGGATTGGGACTCGGGGAAGTTTGACCCGCGCCCATGTCTTATGGTGACAGGGCGGTGTAAGCAACGGGTTAGGCGGAACCGTACCCGCTCTATGTCGTTCGGTTAAAGAGACCTAAAGGTACTTGACACTTGCCGTTGACATAGATGGAGGGTCTTAGGCATTGGCTGGAAAGACCATAATGCTCATGAGAATTTACCGTCCTAGGGGCGGTGGTGAGACAACGGACTTTGATCGTGTTCACCGAGAATGTGCCTTGAGAGCACGGGGTGTGTGGTCGTACGTGCCTACGCCTGTGATGAAGTGTTTTTACACTATACTGTTTGGTTGTACTAACAAAGTGCAGGGAAGGAGCATCGCCGCCCCGAGTTCGGGGGCGGGATCGTTATCATTTGGTCAGCATAGCTGACCGTTGCTTTTGTTTGCCACCGTTGCGGTGGATTGTTGCTTGCAGGTGCTGCGGAGCCAAGTGGTAAATAGCGGGCAAAAGCCCATGTCGCTGAGCCGGCCCTCGAAGGCCTAATTATTGAATGTTTACTTTATTTCTCATGTGTGACCGACCTGCGTGTCGAGGTTTGGAAAACACTTTAATTTGAGTAAACTATTGTAAGACCATAAGGCCGTGTACTGGTGTATTGCACATTCATTTCTTCTGGTTTTGTTTAGTGGACATTCATGCTGATGACAGAGTTCTTTATTTATTGCAACTTTTAAATTGCTTCCGCTAGAATGCACTCTAAGTAGGACGTTGATTCTTATTTGGATGTTTTCTTTGAGTAACCTTTCAGTCTGTCTGTGGTATATGGCGTCGGGCCCCGGCCGGATCTACTGCTAAATGCTATGCGACGGATAGGGGGTGTTACAATTTGGTATTAGAGGTACTGGTTTCGGTCAACTTAAATGAATTCGTGGACGAATTCTTTTAATGGGTGGTGGGCACATGTGTGTGCGTCATCATTATAACATAAAAGAACCCATGAATGTCCACTTAGGAATGAAAATACACATGTTTGAGGAATCTGCGCGTTCCTATAATTGTTTTTTGCAATTTTGTTTGGTCGATTAACGGTGTTTTGTACAACTATAGGTGAGCAGAAATGGTGCAGGGCCGTCAGAACGCCCGGTTTCTGACGCTAGTGGCGCAGCGAATGATGTGCCTGCAACACCTCCGTCGGCAGAAACCATACGATTGGTGGCCGAAGCGGTGTTTGCTATGATCAACGCGCAACCTGCAAGGCAAATGCAGCAGCCCGCTCCTACGATGGAGCAGGTACCGCTTCAAACGGATGAACCGAGAAGGGTGGAGCAGGTGGTAGTGGAGCCTTTGGTGCCTAGGAGAGCAACTGAAAGGCAGCTCAAACATGTTATGGGCTTCAATCCTCCGGTGTTCTCGGGGACGGGAACCTCATCCCAAGCAGAGGATTGACTCTCCCGAGTGAAGAGAGTGCTGACAGCTACTGAAACGGAAGAGTGGCAGATGACCACTATAACTACATTCTTGTTGGACGGAGATGCTAGACTTGTGGTGGGAAGGTTTGAAGCTACATCACTTGAGGGGAAGACAACTTGCGGACGTCTCGATGGAGGAGTTTTCGAGGCTATTCTTGGCAAGGTACCTTCGCTCGGCTCAGAGGATAACATTGGAGAATGAGTTCCAGAAGCTGACACAAGGAGAGAGCAGCGTGGATGAGTATCTCCACGAATTTACTCGGTTGGGTCGGTACGCTAGCTCTACGTTCGCGGATGAGGGGCGTAAGACAAACTGATTCTATGAAGGTTTGAGAGATGACTTAAGGCTACTGCTCTCGGGGCCTATGACGCAGGACTTCTTGACCCTGGTCAATACGGCTCGGTCGTTGGAAAAGGATTTGAAGAATGTGCAAACAAAGAAAATCTCTGGTGATAAGAAGACTGAGTTCAAGGTGCCGGCTAACTCAAAGCCTGCGTACCGTAGGTGGTCTAAGAAGGCTAGGACTTCGGGTCCAGCCCCTTCTTCTGGTGCTTCTGGGGCGACTCCGGGTCGAACCCCGGGCGCATGCTTTACTTGTGGAAAGCCGGGACACTTTGCCCGGGACTGCTGGAGCGGACGTCCAAAGTCCGAGAGGAAGCCGAGAGCAACATATGTGGAAAAGGGTAAGGCGGTGGAGTCAACCGCATCACATTATGTTCAACCTAGAATCTACAATCTTGGCCACCAGGAGGCCATCAAGCAGGCGGATGTTGTGACAGGTACAGTTTAAATTTATAGCAAGTTAATTTTTAAATACTTGTTATGCGCGTGTTACCTTACCACTGCTTGTATAGGCTTTGTTTTGATTTGTGAGAATCCGGCGAGAACACTCTTTGATACGGGAGCTTCACACTCCTTTTTTTCCGAATGATTCATATCGCGCATTGGAGTACCTTCTTCGATGGCAAAGGACAAACTAGATGTGTTGATGCCGAATGAGTGTTCGATGCGAGCGGACAGAATCTGTGGCGTTAAGATTCGTATTGAGAGTCAAGTGTTTGATTTGCAAGCGTCGTTACTACCGCTTGTGGAGTTCGACGTGATATTTGACATGGACTGGCTCTTGGAGCAGCAAGCTTATATTAATTGCAATCGCAAGGAGGTCAAGTTGGGAACAGGTCGTGAGACGACTTTTACGGGCTTGAAAGGGTCGAGCAAGACTTTGATGTCTGCTCTTCAGGTGGTGAATGCGGTTCGTGCTGGAGCAGAGCTGTTCTTCACGCTAGTGGAGGTTGTAAAGCCTAAGCCTACATTGGACAGTATTTCAGTAGTATCCGAATACCCTGATGTGTTCCCTGACGATCTTCCTGGAGCCCCACCTCAACCGGAGATTGATTTCACCATCGAGCTAGTGTCAGGTGCGAAACCTGTGTCACGCTCTCTGTATCGGCTAGCGCCTAAGGAAATGACGGAGCTGAAGGTTCAACTTCAAGAGTTGTTGGAGCAGGGGTATGTGCGTTCAAGTTCGTCGCCTTGGAGCGCACCGGTCCTTTTTGTTAAGAAAAAGGACGGAAGCTTGAGACTTTGTATTGATTACCGAGAACTGAACAAGCTAACGGAGAAGAACAAGTACCCGATCCCGAGGATTGATGATCTGTTCGATCAGTTAGTCGGGTCATCGGTGTACTCGAAATTGGATCTCAAGTCCGGTTATTATCAGCTGAGGATAAGAGAGAGTGATATCCCCAAGACAGCTTTTAGTACGAGATACGGGCATTACGAGTTTACGGTCATGCCGTTTGGGCTGACTAATGCGTCGTCAGTGTTCATGGATCTGATGAACAGGACTTTCAGGGAGTACCTAGACCACTTTGTGATCATCTTCATCGACGACATATTGGTGTACTCGCAGAGTGAGGAAGATCACTTTAAGCATTTACATTTGGTGTTGGAGACGCTGAGCAGGAATCAATTGTACGCCAAGTTCTCCAAATGCGAGTTTTGGTTGTCCTCAGTAGCGTTCCTTGGTCACATAGTCAGTGGAGAGGGAATTGCGGTGGATCCGACGAAGATTGTTGCGATACGAGAGTGGCCTGTGCTGTCTACGGTAGCGGAAGTCCGGAGTTTTCTGGGGCTTGCCGGCTATTACAGGCGCTTCGTGGAGAACTTCTCGCGGATAGCTTTACCTCTCACGACTCTGACGAGGAAAGAACAGAAGTTTGTTTGGACGCCGGAGTACGCACGAGTTTTTGAGGAGCTGAAGAGTCGGTTGACCACGACTCCTGTGCTGAGTTCGCCGAGTGGGACCGAAGGTTTTGAAATCTATAGCGATGCTTCGGGCAGTGGATTGGGTTGTGTCCTACTGCAGCATGGAAGTGTGATAGCGTATGGCTCGCGACAGCTGAATGTGCATGAGAGGAATTATCCAGTCCATGACTTGAAGTTAGCGGCCGTGATTTTTGCCTTGAAGTTGTGGAGGCACTACTTGTACGGGGTGAAGGTCGATATCTATACCGACCACAAGTGCCTGAAATACTTGTTGGATCAGAAAGATCTAAACATGCGACAGCGGAGATGAATGGAGTTCTTGGGGGACTATACATTCAAGATCTATTATGTGCCTGGGAAAGGCAATGCAGTTGCGGATGCGTTGAGTCGCAGGGCCCCAGCTCAAGCCAATTGGCCGTCGGTCCATGACGAGCGGTTGGTTCGGGAGTTGGAGGCGTTGAAGATCTCTTGCGTAGACAAACAGACAAGTGCTGATGCGCTATTGAACTGGACGAAAGTTCAGTGTGACCTGACTGATCGGATTCGGCAGGCTCTGAATATGGATGATTGCATGAAGCAAATCATGATTGAGGCTTTGGATGGGTCAAATTCCCAATTTGATGTTGAGGATGGATTGCTATGGAAAGACGGTCGTCTGTGCGTCCCAAAAGTGGACAATCTGCGGGCGGATATGATGTACGAGGCTCATCATACCAAGTACTCGATTCACCCGGGGAGCACGAAGATGTACCGCGATTTGAAGAAATTGTTCTGGTGGCCCGTGCTTAAGAAGGATGTGGCACTCTATGTGGCGAAGTGTCAAACATGCGCCTTGGTGAAGGCGGAATGCCAAAAGCTGGAGGATTCTTGAAGTCCTTGCCTATTCCGCAGTGGAAGTTCGACGACATTACGAAGGACTTTGTGCATGATTTTCCAAGGTCACAGAAGGGAAACGACGACATCTGGGTGGTCGTGGATCGTTTGACGAAAGTGTCGCACTTCATTCAGCATAGGAAGGATGATTCTGTGGAGAAATTGATAAAGTTATATGTGGATAATATTGTACGGCTTCACGGTGTGCCCCGCAACATCGTGAGTGACCGAGATGGGCGGTTCACGTCCAATGATTGGAGACTGGTGCAGCAGATGTTGGGAACAAAGCTGAGTTTCAGCACAACCTTTCATCTGCAGACAGATGGTCAGACCGAGAGGGTCAATAGGACGATGGAAGACATGCTTCGCATGTGCGTTCTGGATTTTGGGAAGCAGTGGGAAGATCGCCTATACTTGGTGGAATTCGCTTACAACAATAACTACTAGGCGAGCATTCAAATGACGCCCTTCGAGGCCCTTTATGATAGAAGATGTCGCACACCGTTGTCTTGGTTGGAAACGGGTGAGTCAAAGTTGTACAAGCGACAAGAGGTGGAAGATGCAACGTCGTTGGTTCGAACGATTCGAGAGAGATTGCTGATCGCTCAGGATCGCCAGACTAAGTACTATAATGCTAAGCACAGGAACGTGGAGTTCGCTGTCGGCGACTAGGTGTACTTGAAGATCAAGCCGTTCAAGGTGTCTCGCGGGTACGACGCTTGAAGAAGCTAAGCCCGAGATACCTTGGACCGTTTGAGGTTCTGGAGCGGATTAGCTAAGCAGCTTATCGATTGAGGCTTTCAGTGGAGCTAAGTGGTCTACACGATGTATTACACATATCGGTGCTGCGGAAGGCGGTGCAAGAGCCTTCGCAAGTGATTGCGGTCGATCAAGTGCCGGTCGATATTGGGTTGACGACGAAGGTCAAGCCCGTTCGCATTGAGGACTCGGAAGTCAAGCGGTTGCGTAACAAAGAGATCAGGATGGTCAAGGTTCGTTGGGACAACTGCGGTCGGGAGGAGCTCTCGTGGGATCGAGAGCAAACCATGCTTGAGGAGTACCCAGAGTTATTCCACTCAGGTACCGTTTAAGAATTCCGGACGAAATTCTTTTAAGAGCGAGAGAGTTGTAACGCCCCGAAACTCAAAAGAGCGACGAAAGCATTTTGAGCCAAGTTTGGAATTTGGTAGGGGTCACACGGCCTGGGACACGGGCGTGTCCCGGGGGCGTGTCGTGCTCGGGTTCGACGATGGCCGTGTGGTCGACGAATTTCAGTCGACGATCGTCGAGCAGCGAACACGGCCTGAGACACGGGCGTGTCCCAGGCCGTGTCCTACTCGGGTGGTTAGCCGAGTTTTGTCGGGGGTGAAACACGGCCTGGAGCCCAGACGTATTCGGGTATGACACAGGCGTGTCAAATGGAACACGGGCGTGTCCTATACCCGAGTTTCTCTCGGGTTGGTGTTGGTCCTGTGTCAATGGAGGAACACGCCCGGGTACACGGGCGTGTACTGGATGACACGGGCGTGTCAAGCCTGACACAGGCTTGTCGAGGGCCCGCGTTCTTTTCGGGACGCGACGGTTTCAACGGCGAATGGAGCACACGGCCTTGGACACGGGCGTGTCACAAGTCGTGTTCGGCCCAGGTTTAGGATTTCAAGCCCGAATCGTGGCCGTCCGTCTCCTTATTTTGGGATCCAACGGTTCAGGGCTGTTCCTGCTGTGTTATACCCGGGAATAGGGTTGAAAACCCTCATTCTCTTTGGGTTATTCTCTTTCTAAAGTTCTAGAGAGAGGAGAGAGCAAGGAAGAAGAAGGAAGAGAGATCCGGCCGCCGGCGGAGCTTCGGAGCCCCAAATCGCAAGCCGACTTCGGATCTACGGAGGCAAGGACATTGCGGGGCTTTTCATCCGCATAGATTTCCATGGCGCCAAAGAGGAATGCTAGGGTAACGATTCTCATCCTAGGACATGTGAAGTCCTCTTTTCCTTTGCATAGGAAGCCCGCTCTCGCGAGTTTGCGGTAAGTGTGAGGCGTTCTTTCGGGTAGACATGAATAGTTCCCGTTGTTTAGCATGTAGAGTCCGTAATCGAGAAACAGACATAGGCATGATGTGTGAAGCCTACCCGGACAAGTTGGTCTGGATCGGTGATGTTGCAGTGCATGAATAGCCGGAGAAGACTCCGTGCAGTTGATTTTTTTTCGGGTTTTCTACGCGGTAGATTGCAACATTGAGCCTTGGGGACTAACTCCAAGGTGCACCCGGAAAACTGGACAGATGCGTGATTCTGCCAACATGGTGGCCTGAGAGCCAACTTGCACATAACTGAGTTATGTGAAGTGTGCGATCAGATTGGGACTCGGGGAAGTTTTACCCGCGCCTATGTCTTAAGGTGACAGGGCGGTGTGAGCAACGGGTTAGGCGGAACCGTACCCGCTCTATGTCGTTCGGTTAAAGAGACCTAAATGTACTTGACACTTGCCGTTGGCATAAATGGAGGGTCTTAGGCATTGGCCGGAAAGACCATAATGCTCATGAGAATTTGCCGTCCTAGGGGCGGTGGTGAGACAACGGACTTTGACCGTGTTCACCGAGAATGCGCCCTGAGAGCACGGGGTGTGTGGCCGTGCGTGCCTACGCCTGTGATGAAGTGTTTTTACACTATACTGCTTGGTTATGCTAACAAAGTGCAGGGAAGGAGCGTCGCCGCCCCGAGTTCGGGGACGGGATCGTTATAATTTGGTCAGCATAGCTGACCGATGCTTTTGTTTGCCACCGTTGCGGTGGATTGTTGCTTGCAGGTGTTGCGGAGCCAAGTGGTAAATAGCGGGCAAAAGCCCATGTTGCTGAGCCGGCCCTCGAAGGCCTAATTATTGAGTGTTTACTTTATTTCTCATGTGTGACCGGCCTGCGTGCCGAGTTTTGGAAAACACTTTAATTTGAGTAAACTATTGTAAGGCCATAAGGCCGTGTACTGGTGTATTGCACATTCATTCTTTCTGGTTTTGTTTAGTGGACATTCATGCTGATGGCAGGGTTTTTTATTTATTGCAACTTTTAAATTACTTCCGCTAGAATGCACTCTGAGTAGGACGTTGATTCTTATTTGGATGGTTTCCTTTGAGTAACCTTCCAGTCTGTCTGTGGTATATGGCGTCGGGCCCCGGCCGGACCTACTGCTATATGCTATGCGACGGATAGGGGGTGTTACACCTTCCACCGGCCGACCCTCTTGCGGCTCCGACTCTTCGTCCCCCTGGACCTCCTGCACACCTCCTCCTCTTTGCTCCTCAATCTCCTCCCTCGCTTCCTCCAGGCTCACCTCCTCTTCTCCGACAACCTCTTCCTGCTCCGCCATCTCCCTCTCCAGCTCTTCTGCCTTTGCCATCCAAGATATGGTGTTGACCGCCGTCACGTAGCATTGTCTTACCACCTTCGGATCCCCCCTGATCCTAACCTGCACCCCTCCGTTGTTGAACTTAAGGCATTGATGAAACGAGTAGGGGACGCAGCGAAAGCGTTGATGAGGTGACGCCCAAAGATGGCGTTATAGCTGCTCGGGGCGTCCACGATCACGAACCTGCAGTCCGTGACACGCCCCCAACTTCACATGCATCCCCACCCCTCCTACCTCTTTTCTTTCTCCGGAAAAACCAAACAACGGTCCGTCCGAAGCTAGTACCCTCTTGCCCTCGACCTTCATCTCATCGAAGGCCTTCTTGAAGATCACGTTCACGGAGCTCCCGTTATCTACCAAGATCCTGGAGACCGTGAAGTTCTCGACTGTCGTCTGGATCACCAAGGCGTCACAGAACGGGTCCTCATAATTTGACATATCTGCTGAAGAAAAGGTAATTTTTTCTTCCGGAGGGGGAGCCTGGGAGGTCGAGGCTACCCCCCCTTCGGAACATGGTCTGTTGGCTCCCCTTTCGAGTTGCCTCAATCCCAACTCCTCCGTGGATCATCCCGATCCCTCCCCGGGTTCCTAAATCCGCCCGGTCCTCACACCTATCTTCCGTCTCCCCATGCTGCACCTTCACGATCCTTATCGGCGGATCATGCCTCCCTAGCCCCCTGACTTCTCTCATCTCCAAGAACTCTGGACAGGTGGCCGTCGCGTGACCCTCCTCCTGGTGGAAGTCACAGAAAAGCATTGCCACCCGGCCCCCTCTACCTTCTCCACCTCCTCTTCTTCCGGCTCCTCCGCGAGCTCCTCTCCTTCCTCCCCTTCCTCTGCCGACCTCCATTGCCTCCTGCTGATGTGGGAAGTGACCCCTCAGCTCCTGCCTCCTCGCCGGCTGATCAAACCTCCTCGGCTCGCGAAAGTTGTCTCTTCCCTGAAAGTCTCCTCCTTGCTTCTGGGGGCGACCCTCCTGAGGCCTCCAACCTAACCGGTTGTTCGGCTCCCGGGCCCCCCGTTCTTGATGCTGTCCCTGCTTCCCCTGTCCTCGGGGCTCCTCCCTCCTCCTCTCTTCTCTCTGCTCCCTCTGCCTTCCTACTCCCGGCTCCTTCACGTCATCCTCCGCCAACCTGGATAGCTTCCTGGAAAAAGCCGGTTGGCCCTCTCAAAGTCTATCTCCTTCGCCGCCCTCTCCATGAGCTGCTCAAAAGAGAGAGGGGGCACTCTCTTCAGCTCCATGCTAAAGAATCCCGGCCTCAGCCCCAGGGTAAAAGCGAGCATCAGTGCATACCCTGGGACCTCCTGGACCCGGAGGATCTCTTCCTGAAACCGGTTAACATAATGACCCAACATCTCGTCTTGCTTCTGTCTTACCGCAAATAGGCACTCCGCCTCATTCTTATGCTTCTTTGATGTCGAGAACCTCAACAGGAAACCTCGACGCAGATCCTCAAAACTGTAGATCAAATTTGCTGGCAACTGGTGGAACCAGTCCCGCGCCTTCTCCTTCAACGTGATGGCAAACAGCCGGCACTTGAAGGAATCCGTCATTTGCCTTATTGAGACAACATCTTCAAACCACTGCACGTGCTGTACCGGGGCATCTTTCCCCGAGTAGTAGGACATGTCGGGCTCCCGGAACCCCTCCGGCACCGGGGCCGAGATGATGAGCTCACTGAAAGGGCTCTCGCCTCCTTCCTGCCGAGAGGGCACGTCTCGCGGCCTCGGCTGGCTGGCCCGATCCGCGAGACCATGCCCAGGGAAGAGCTCTCTCACGGCCGCCTCCCTCTCGCCAACTTCTGCCGGAATCTCCTTCCCGGGACGCTGGCCTGAGAAGAGCTCTCGCGCGGCCACGTCCCTCTCGCCAACCTCCGTCGTGACCTCCTTCCCGGGGCGCTGCCCAGGAGCGTTCTCGCCCAAGAGCTGGACCGCCTCTACCGGAACCTGAGGCGTTGCCCACTCGCTCCTTGCCGAGAAGGCCAAGCTGATGGTCTGCAAGACCTATCGCCTGAAGTTCTCCAGCATCTTCCTCGTCGCCTCCTCTCCCCGGGAGGGGGAACCTCCGGAACCATATCCTTCACCTTCACCTCCTGCCATGGGACCGAACTCGAAACTTTCTTGAATCGGCTACCTTCCACGCTCACCGCACCAGAACTGTTGAAGCCAAAATTTGACTTCAACGAAAGTTCGAAATTAGGGGCATAGCCAACTCCTACTTGTCCCAAGCTCTGACCTTCGACTGGTTGTGAAAGACCAGAGACCGACCCAAAGCCTCAGCAGGGAGGTCCCACCGCTTACCCGGAAGATCTCTGAGAGCTTCCCCTTCAAAGCAAAAAGCTGGGCTTTGAGCTCCTCAGAAAGCACAGGAAAACTCTTAAAATCCCGGGAAAAAAGGTGCTTCTGAAGAACCCCTATGATCCTATTTATAGTTTTCTGAGTTTGAACTGTCAATAACCAAACTGAACCGACCTGAAATTATCAAAATACCCTTGGTTGGGTCTGCCAACAAGCAGACTGCGCTGTTCTGAACGGTTATATGCAGACCACCGAGGGCAAAAGTGTAAAATCACATAGGGCAAAAAAGGTGAACTGCCTTCCAACTGAACCGGCGCTTGGCGAGAGTACCGTCTCGCGGGCGAGAACTCCCACCTATGGGACCCGTCTCGCCTGGCGAGGCTCTCGCCTGAGCTGCTGGGCCCTCTCGCTGGGTCCGTCTCGCCTGGGAAGGCCCTCGCCTGAGCCACTGGGCCATCTCGCTGGGTCCGTCTCGCCTGGGAGGGCTCTCGCCTGAGTCGCTGGGCCCTTCTCGCCCGAATCGCTGGGGCCTTCTTAACCCGGCGAGTAGCCCTTTTCCTGGGACCCGCTCGCCAGTGAGTAGGCTTCTGTCAAAGAGTCCATCTTGCCTTACCTTCCCCTCTCTTCGAGACCGATCTGATCCTACGAGCCCGAGGTTGTACAGTGAACATGAGAGCCACTAACATATTTATTGAGAAAAATTGTTTAGACTAATTTTTACATCTTCTCAGTCTTTTGTTTCAATTAGCTTATTTCTAACATGCATAATCAGTTTAACAATTAAATAGTACAATTAAAGATATGTGAATTCTACTTATCTCTGCCCTGTAGACTTGAAGCCCATACTGGATTCACAGTCTTTGAGCATACCAGCAACTTTGCTTCTGATCTTTAGCCTTTGATGTGCATCTGACTTTCCTTTGCAAACTCCCCCTTAATAATTGCACTTGTCTTTGACATCTTGTGCATGATGATAAGTTGAGTCATTCCTTGTACCAAGACTTGGGTCTGGTGCATCTCTGTTCAAGGACCATAAATGGTTATGACCACTTGGAATATCCTGCAAGACAAAAATTACCTTACCTTAGGAACCCAAGCTGACTTGGGTCCTAGGTTTTTGTTAGTTTGAAAATGCATATGTCTACCTACAGGAGCCCTGTCAGGAAGACTTTTTCTTGCCCATGACACACTAGGGTTGTGCCAACAATATATGACAAAGTGACCCACTTTGCCATAACAGCAGCACTCATGAATATTATATCTTCTCTTCTGAGCAAGGCTGACAGCATGGTTGACTGCAGACTGAACAGAAGGAAGAACAGCTTCCTTGTTCCAATTTCTCTTAGTCATAGTCTGACTGAGAGTAGGTCTGTCATGAGAAGAGTTTGGTTTTCACAAGGTCTATCAGTAGCAGTTCTCTTTGTAAATGACATGCTGTTGGTGCCCTTAGAAGATTCCAAGTCTTGCTTCCTGACAGATATACCCTTGGTCAGAGTGTGTGCAGGGAGACTTTGAGAAAATGCCACTGCCTTGTTCAAGAGTGATGAAGCTGGTGCATTAAATACAAAAGGTCCAGGATGAGCCTTTTGCACTTCTTCATGGGGAGCCTTCTGAGCACTCTGTCCCATGTCCTTTCTTTTTCCATAATAAGGAACTTTTGTAGTCTTACAAGGAAGATTCTCATTCCTCCAGTGACCATCCCTGGGGTCCTGACCATACCTGTTGGAAGGGAGAATTACCTTGTGAAAGGTAGACTGAGGCCTGACAGGAACTTGGCCTCTTTTCTAAGATTGGATCACTTTAGAAATCCACTCAGTTTCAGATCTTCTCTTGATAGAATCTATCTCAGAGAATTTAGCCACAATTCTCCTCTCCCTATCAAGTTTCTCTTCAAGATCCTTGATAATAGAGTCCTTATATTTTATGGACTCAACATGAATATCTATCATAATCTTCAGATAAGCTGCTTCCCTCTCTTTTAGACATAGTAAGGATGAAGCTTCATCCTTATTTTGACCAGACTGATCCTGGCAAGATTCTTCTTCTGGTGTAGCTATCGGTTCATAGCATCTGCATTAACCTTCTCCAGCTTCATCCACCTCTGTGTCACTCTCTGAATGTGACCGAGGGGCCCTGATTTTTGCTCTTGCATCTGGAAGGGCTTTGTCTTCACCAAAAGCAGCCGACAGCCCAATGATGTTCTTGTCCTCTCTACAGATTTGATGCTCCATAGAGTTCCACACCTTATGGTTCATCTTTGAACACATACGTTTAACTTTTTAGCTATCCTTGGAGGTCAACTCAGACTGTTAGGTCCTTTTTAAGTAACCTCCCTCTGATACCACTTGAAAGTCTTTCTTTCAAAGATAGCTATATCACTTATAGGGGGGGGGGGTGAATAAGTTTCTTTGTCCTTAGTGACTAACATTTATTTTCTTTTAGTTTGCTGCTTTATTGGTTGGTTAATTTCTACTTTCAAGATAAGCTACGTGCACAAAATAACCAACACAATAGAGTACACACAAATTTATAGTGGTTCCTCAATCTTTGGGTACATCCACTCTCCTCCCACCTTGCCAACTTCCTGTTGGTCAAGGAACTTCTCCAAAACAATGCTCTAAAGAGCTTACACCTCAGATCCCTCAGGATCTCTCAGTCTCCTCCAAGACTTACACCTCAGCCATAAGGGCCTACACTCAGTAATACAAGTATCACCTAAGGCAATTAAACCCTACCACTCAGGCTATGGAGGATAACCCTACCTCAGAGCAAACTTGCTCCTACAACTCAGAGAGATTCACTCTCCTACAGCTCAAGCACAAGTGCCCTACCACTCAGTGAGCAACTGATCACCTACCTCAGAGCAAGTTTGTTCCTACCTCTCAGATCCTTAAAGGATCCTACAAGATGGAAGTGGGTTGTTGATGTTCTTGATTGGACAGAAGAGGAATTCCTCTGTGCCAATCTACCTTGACTGAGTTAGACTCAGCCCAACTTTGACACCAGGAATGTTTTCCTGAGTCTACTTTTCTGGACTAAGAACACCTTAGCACCAACTACTTCACAGCAACAAGTATATTCACTTGAGCTGGAAGTGACTTGCAGAATACTGTTCTGGCCCTTTCCGAACTGAACCAAAGGTTCAACTCTCTCTTCTTCACAACAACAATGATGTAGATGCTTTGGCTTATGCTGGAAGCAACGTGCAGATCAGCTTCTCTGCACCTTTCTGAACTGAGCCAACTGCTCAACTCTATCTCCTTAACAGCTCCCTAAGAGAATGCTGTTTAGGATTTTTTGGCTGGATCTGTGAAGTACCTGCAGCAAGGGTCAGACCTAACTGCTATGTCTTTCTCAGTGAATCACCCTGAGCTTGCTAGCTGGTGCAGATGAAGATGACATCAACAATCTTGCTGTTGAAAATGTTGATATCAACAACTAACTTGATCTGCCTCTAGACTTGCTTGTCTTGGGCTCTCTATTCTTCAGCCACACCCACAACATTGGCGATTAGGAAGAACTACTTTAACAGTTACTCTTTCTGTAAAAAGTTTCTCCTTTTATTTAATGTAACCCAACAGTTCTTTTAGCAGTGGGTCCCACTCCATAAATGTTGGCTGCATCCTTGCTTTAACGCTTAACTGATGTACAGTAGGCCTGCGGTGCCTTTTGTCATGTACTGTGGCTTTGCCGCTCACAATTTGAATATGATTGACTTTTTGACTTGCTGACATCAACACCTGAAGACTTAGTCAAAATTCAAGCATCAGCAGTGTATGCGTTGAGTGAATGAGCTTCACTCAACGCCAAAGTACTTAGACAGTTTTGTCTATCTAGGCATTGACAGCGTTGAGTGGGTAAAGCTCACTCGACGCTTTTTGCCTTAAACATTCTGCAGCCTTTTCAGCATGCATGACGTTGAGAGCGTTGAGTGAACATACTTCACTCAACGCCTTGTGCCTTAACTGCATTCTGCATTTTAGGCGTTGAGAGCGTTAAGTGAACATGCCTCACTCAACGCTTTTTGCCTTAGCCATTTCTGCTTCTTCAGCATCTTAAGCGTTGAGTGAGCATGCCTCACTCAACGTTTTTTGCTTTAACTAATTCTGTATCAAGGCGTTGAGAGCGTTGAGTGAGCACGCCTCACTCAACGCTTTCTGCCTTAGCCAGATTTTCTGTTTCAGAAATCAGTTTGAGTTCGACGAACTCAGAACTCAGTTCGACGAACTCTGAGCTCAGCTCGACGAATGAGTAAAAAATTCAGTTCGACGAATTTAGAGTTCAGCTTGACGAATAAGTGAAAGTTTAGATCGACGAACTCAGGGCTTAGTTCGACGAACTCTGAACTTAGCTATTCAACAATTTTGAAGCAAAGGCGTTGAGTGAGTGAGCTACACTCAACGCCTGTCGACTTAGACACATTTCAGCTCATTTCTCTTTAGGATTTGACTGTATTTGCCTGACTCACAGCCTTTTGCTGTATGACGTTGACTGAGTTGACTTCACTCAACGCCTGTGGACTCAGCCAAATTGTAAGCTTGGTACTACATGACTTTGACTGAATAGGGTTTACTCAGCGCTATAAGTCATCTGGCGTTGAGTGAGTTGACTTCACTCAACGCCTGTGGACTTACACAGTTTTCTGTCTTTCCACCACTTAGGTAAGAACCTAACTGACTTAGCCACTTAGGCTATCTGTCCCATCACTGCTTACTAGGACAATCTGCAATCACTAAACTTGAACACAAGTTAGATCACCACATGTGTATACATTGTTTGCTGGTCCTTCTTCAAATCCAGGACATTGAGATCAATGGATCCAACACCTATACTCAGTGATAGAAGCGGATCCCTACTAAAGAGAGAATAAATGCTCTAGTAGTCCACTCGGATAGAAAGCAAGTAAATATCTTTGACATAAAATATGCTTCATCTCCACCCAACTAATAATGCGTTGAAGACGTTCTTGCTCATGGGTCCTCTCAACACTAAGCCAATATGCCCTCACATGGTCTAGCAATCTTAGTTTCACAAATTCTACCCGGCGCTCACCGAATTACTTACAATAATCGAGATAATACTCCATATCCACGAGCCAATAACTGAAAGACTCGAGACTCGATGAGCTTTCAAAAGAAGGGGCAACAACGCAAAACTGACACTCAAGATCTCTCTCAAAACGACGATTCTCACAATAATCATCCCTAGGGTAATCGGGTCGTGTTGAAGGATCAACACGATCTGCTCACATGCAGAGATATGAACAACGACAATCATCATACTGATCGTCTCTAGCATTGTGGGATCGTGTCAGTGGATCAACACGATTTCTGGAAGTGGTGTGCTGCGATCGAGAATAATCATCGTAGTAACGTGAGGATATCCCTGAAGTGGCTCTATGAGAGCGGGTGTAAATGGACTCCGGATCTCCAAATAGAGGAGAGGAATAACTGTGTTACTTAGTCATGAAGAAACATATAGACTCTACAACTGCGTATTAAGTTAAAACCCGAACCTAGGCTCTTATACCAATTTGACGCAGGACAAATCTATAGGATTTGAACTTATGATGCCCTAGCTCTAAATGCAACACATGTGCGCATGCGATGGATGTAATTGGCCAACGAGGAACCTTAATATGAAGATTCAAATGAATACTAACACACAATCCAATGCACTATCGAAGGATAACTCTAATGTGATGCACATGCGGTGACTCAATCATGCAAGTATATTCTGACACACAATTCTTTAAACAAATTAATTTTTAAATCTTGTGCAAGCGTCACAATTAATAACAAATTTTGCAATGAAAGTAAGAAGACAACAGTTGCAAGTTAATTGAGAGTGCGTTGAAATTGAAAAGCGAAATGAATAATTCTTGCACTTCAATAAAGAGATACGAAATTCAAATTAATTCAAGCCAAACATTACTAGTAATATAAGTTATGTAACACCCCAGTTTTTCAAGAGGCTCAGTCTGCAGTTCAGAAAAATTTTTGGGTTTCTGGCAGGAGGCACACGGCCTGCGACACGGGCGTGTCGCAGGGCGTGTCGCAGGGCGTGTCGAGGCCGTGTCGACACTCGGCCCAAGTGTCGACACTTTCGCTCGACAGAGTGTCGAGAGTGGAGAACACGGCCTGCGACACGGGCGTGTCGCAGGGCGTGTCGAGGCCGTGTCGACACTCGGCCCAAGTGTCGACACTTTCGCTCGACAGTGTCGAGAGGGTGGCACACGGCCCGCGACACGGGCTTGTCGCAGGGCGTGTCGAGGCCGTGTCGACACTCGTCCCAAGTGTCGACACTTTTGCTCGACAAGGTGTCGAGACTGGGGCACACGGCCTGTGACACGGGCGTGTCACAGGGCGTGTCCCGCTTGGTCGACGATCTTCGCTCGACGTTTTTCCGCGGTGTCGACACAAAGCCTGTCGACGGGTGTCGAGACTTGGCACACGGCTTGGGACACGGGCGTGTCCCAGGCCGTGTCACCTCTCGGGTTGGTGTTGGGGCCGTGTCGTTGGAGACACACGGCAGGCCACACGACCGTGTCACTGGGGACACGGGCGTGTCGGATTGAACACGGGCGTGTCGAATGCCCGTGTCTGATTCCAGGCACGTCGATTTGAGACGGCGAATGAGGCACACGGCCCTGGACACGGGCGTGTGCCAGGCCGTGTTCGGCCCAGGTCTTCTATTTTCCAGGCGAATCGCGGCCATTCTTTTTCTGGTTTTAGGATCTAACGGTTCAGGCCATCTCCTGGGGAGTTAAGACCGATTTCAGGGTTGGAAACCCTCATAGTTTTCCAAGTTTTCTCTTTCTAAGATCTTGAGAAAAGCTAGAGCAAGGAGGAAGAAGAAGAAGGTTTGGGCTGTAGGAAGGGTTTCAGAGCTCCAAATCGCGAACCGAGTCCGGATCCGTGAAGCTTACACCGCTGCGAAGATTTCCAACCGGCCATTTTTGCCATGGCAAGGAAGAGGAGTCGGAAGGTAACGACATCTCTCCTCTCGGTCCTTAGGATGCATGTATTAGCATCATTTAATTTTCTTTCTCCCTAATTTCTGGGCACCGAACTCTCAAATGAGAGGGGTTTTGGTTTGCCAAGTTTCAAGAGGAACTTCCGGGTTGATTGAGTCCGTCCCCGACATATTTTGCATTAGAGATCCGCTTCGCTAGTGGATTAGGCATGGTGGGTGAAGCCGTGGTCGCGACCGTTAGTCCGGCTCGGTGATGTTGCATACGAACTTAGGGATTCGGAGAGATTTCCGTTGCGGCAAGATGCCGTTTGTGTTGTGGTGGTGATTGTCCCGTTTGCTTGAAAAGGTACGTGTAGTCGAACCCGGACAAGGTTAGCTCCTCGTGGCGGTAGATGGTTTCCTTGAGGGACAAGGTTAGCTCCGTATGAGAATGGAGATGGTTTCCTTGTGGACAAGGTTAGCTCCGCACGAGTTGGAGATGTTTTCCTTGGTGCGCGGGAACGCTGCGGTACAAAGAGGGATTGCAATGTGTTTAGTCTTGGTTGTGTTGTGCCAAGGCGTGGCTATGTCTCCGTGGTCGGCTGGCTATCCCGTGACATGTGCGTCATGTGTGGAGAGTGTCCCGGCGAGACTAGTCCCCTTCTGTGAGACTGACGAGAATGCCAAGCTTGGGGCAAGCCCGGGCAAAGAGGCCATGAGCGGGTGGGGTCCAGCAAGGCTTCTTAGAATCGGTCAGTCTGTGGTTGTTGGAATCCTGACATGAGACGTCAGAGCTTGCAGGCAAGCCCGGGGCTAGGCCCACGAGCGGGTGGGGCCTTGGCAAGAATTCCATGTGGCGGCCTGTGCGCCGTGTGAGGGAGTTGTGTCTCCCTCAATGTTTGCGGCTTTATGCCAATTGGGGAAATGTGAGTACCCAAATGATGTGATGTTGTGCTAGATGCATACGCTGTAGGGTACCTTGAGTGAAGCCCGGGTGTTGCATTCATGTTGCATAGTAGGCCCTTTCTTTATATGCTCAACCAATAGAGAACATGTTTGATGATTGAGACATCCAAGCCTGTTTTAATGCTTTTCTATTTATAGATGTTTATTTGCATATGAAGTGCTGACTTGCAGGTTGGAGGGTTCCCGGGGTCCGTTAGTGGCGGCCGGGAGGAGATGTGTTGTTACACAGTTTGAGGTCAGCCTTTGCTGACCCACGTTACTAATAATTTTTACAGGGCAAGGATCGCACGCAGGAGCTAGCACGCCGGCCAAAAAGGCCTAAGTCCCATGAAGTGTTTTTCCCTCTTTTGTAGCACTACAGTTATGATGATGTTGTCTGAGACTATTTTGTCCGGCTTGCATGCCGAGGTAGACTAGGAGTGCTGAGCACATTCATGTTTGATTGTACTATTTACTTTTGGACATTTGTGGTAGGCCTTAAGCCTTAGTTGTAACTCTTTTGGTTAGTGGATAACTTCTGGTTGTGCTTGGTTTTCCGCTGTGTGTGCAAGTGTTTTGAGTTTGGGTAGCTATATCAACTTATAATACTAAAGCTGTGGCGTTCGTATGTTGTGGGGCCCGGCCGGACCCATATTATACGTCCACTACAGGGGAGGTGTTACAAGTTATTCATGCAATGCAAAGAAATGAATACTAGAACGTAAAAGCTTACCAAGTGATGGATGCCGTTGGAGGTGGCTGTCCGGAATGGAAACAAGGGCTGGTTAGACTGGATCTGGTTATGGGGAGGGAAATCGGGGATGTGGAGAAGTGGATCCGGTGGTTTAGAAGCGGTCCGGGTTGTGTGGGGTATATCAAGTAGGAGGGTTGATGGCGTCTCTTTGGAAGAGGGAAGGTGGCTGCGTGTGGCTTGCGATAGCAGGGATACAACTATGCAAGAGAGGGGGTTGCTGTAACAGGGGAGGGCTGGCGGTTCTGGAAAAAAGGGCTCGGGGGGGGGGGGGGGGGTGAGGCGGTAGCAAAAGGCAGATCAGGTCGAGGGGAGACTGAAGGTGGCTCTACGGAAGAGGAAAGGTGGCTGTGGGTGACTGGCGGCGGCAGTGATGCAAAGGAGGGCGGCGACTATACCAGTGCAACGACAGATTGGATTCTAGCGGCAGGGAAAAGGTACGGGACTTTGATTAGCGGTTGACAAGGGATGGAGGGGCAACTTGAGGGGCTGGCACCGACACCAGCAACGACAACAGCAGCGGTAGTGGATCCCGACGTCGACACCGGGAGTGGGAGGCGTCGGACCCTAGTAGCGGGGAGAGGTCCATGGCATGTGTGACAGTTACCGGTTGATGTCTGTGGAGGCAGGATCGGATATGTGGTTGTGTATGAAGTAGCTCAAGTAATGGTCGAGTGGAAGACCTGAAACATGGGTGATCGATTCGATGAATGCATCCCTGTACGAGTGGATGGAGCCGGTCTGACGGACTCCGCAAAGGCGCTAGATCATGGAGCTGGAGTAGCTGTGATCATACCGCTGAATGAGGGCCTCCATGAGATCTGTCCAAGTGAGGACAAGAGAGGAATAACGGAGCCAGGGGACCCAATGGAGGGCGGACCCTTTCATGTCGATAATTGTCGTGGAGTCCTGCTGCGACGGAGGAGTCTGATGAATGTCAAAAAAATGTTCGGCGCAGACATTCCATCCAAGTGGGTCAGTCGTGTTGAATGTGGGGATGTCCAGGCGTGGGTGCTTGGGAGTCAAACCCGTCAATGCGGGATCTTCGGGGGCCAATGTGCTGGGATATCCCAAGACAGAGGCAACAGGAGGCTCAGAGGTCACGCCGGATTGAAGATTGTGGAACATGGTCATAATCGACGTGAATTGCTCGGCTTGGGCGTCGAGATGAGAATTGATCGTGGTGAGGGCGTGTTTGAGGGCTTTTACACGGGATTCCATTCGGCCCCGTGACATGAATCAATCAGCGCTGCTGAGAAGGAAGTGGACTGCGGAAGCTGGACGGAGGAGCACGTCCCGACACTGGACAGGAAGCCTTGGAGCAAGGGAGCGACAGTGAAGGAGACAGTCGGCCTTGCAGAGGAGAGGAGTCGGCACAGAAGCAGGCCAAAGAGCTCTGGATGCGCGATCTGGCGGCGGAAGAGAAATCCGATGGCATTTGGGTGGTGTCAACTGGAGTCGGCGTGCGATCAGGGCTGCGCTAGCAGGGGCCGATGACGGGATGCGTGATCTGGGCGATGAAAGACGGAATCGGTGCTCGATCGGACGCGCGATGCATTGATGGGGTTGCGTGCGTGGTGGAGAAGGTGGACGCTGATGTTGGCTCGATCGGGCTAGGGTGGGATCGCGATGACCAAGAGAACGAAAGACCAAGCAGCAGAGACGCAAGCCCTTACAGAAGCAGTGAAACCGGCGACACACAATGCGATGTGCAGGCGGGGCGGCAGGTCCGCCTGCCGCCCCGCCTGTGAGGGTAAGTAAGAAAACAATTGCACTAATTGAAAATACAGATACAATCACGAGGTTAACTCGTGCCCAACTTCTGGAGACTGGTTCCTCCAAGAAGCCCCTCTCGAAAGAGAGTTCCAAAACCCTAATGTTTCAAAGATGAAAAACAAACTCTCCCATACCACTTCCTTATATATAATAACCATTCAAAATATAATAATAAGTCGCACACACGTGTGTAATAGTAGATGCTGATGTCATGGACACAAAGATGAGTTCCTTAGTTGACACTAGCACAAGTTAGCTTTTTCATGTCCCAGACTATTGGTGAAAGGATATGATTTCCCATTAAAGTATGAACAACAATACTCATGTTCACAAATACTCAAGTAGTATCAATAGCTGTTTTTGCACCAGATGTAGAAGCAAGTTTTGGAGATGGATGGGCAGAGGGCATATTAAGATTATTCCCTTTGAAGACTACAATGTTGTAATTGAAATTAATTTTGTTGATCAATTTCAGGGAATTCTCATCTACCCCATATTTGGAATGCACTTCATTGATGGTCCACCTAGTCTTTGTATCTATACAACATGATCACGGGTGAGGAGAAAATTTCTCACCACAATGAGGATTGTAAAATGTGACATGGTGTTGTGTAAAGAGAAGATTACGTGCCCTGTCTAGGACAACACATGGATTTGGTGGGGTACGATAGTACACTCAAATTAGATTGCAATAAAATGTAACTGGGATAAAATCGTATGTTGTACATGCACCTAGCTCTTAAGGTTGGGTTCTCTTTAAGAATCTTCTCTAAAAAGAAATTTTAAACCAAGACTTCAAAAGATAACCCTAAGATTCCCCTCTCGTCCTTATATAGGAGAGGGGGGGGTGGGGGGGGGTTACAATTATTTTTGAAATGTCACTAATACATCTTATACTAATAATAGGTTCTCTTAAGTTATTAGGTTTGGGCCCCATGAGTTGAGGGTAGTGACTCCAGTGGTGCGCATGTGCATATACGTATTAGTACTTCGCCCTTCAAAATCGATCTTGCCCTTAAAGGTCGAGTACCAGTGGTGACTTCCTCTTGATCCAGGGCCTTAAAGTCAGCAACTGGAATGTTGTCGTCTTCAGTCGCGAGCAACAAATGCAATTCTTTCTGGGGACATTTATGAAGAGGGGAGCAGAATTGTTTGCAGCAGAAACAGAGACCATGGCGGTGGTGGTCGATGTACTCTTGGTGGGAGAGGAGGTTTGTTAGAGGATTTGGTTTTGGTGGTGGGACTTGAGGCAGAGGTTGGAGAGGGGGTGTCATTAGAATCTATGTCGGGGATACTTTATATGGTGGCAAAGGGATGGTATTTGTCTTCTTGGTTAGCCCTGCATGTTGGCGTGATTAGGATGTCGATGCACTATAGTAGCGGGCCCCCCATATGTCATTGTAAATTTTGCTTCCACAAAGTTGACCCGCTAGATGTCCACAATGAGCATGGTTGAATTCAGGGTGCATTGGTGGGCACAGATGTATAGTTGCAAATCATGCATGAAGTATGAAGTACTTGAGGTAATATGTCATTGATAAGCCCGAGATATGATGTGCCATCTCCACACAACCATCGACATAAATCTTCACCGAGTTGACTTGCTGAACATCACCGAGACGCTCAAAGGCATTCTTAGGGTGACGCATAGACCATGTCATGTGCGGACTGTAACACCTCCCCTATAATGACCATATAATATGGGTCCGGTCGGGACCCCACAACATATAGACGCCACATAATTGGTATTAAAAATGATATAAAAACACTACCCCACTCAAAACTCATAATACAAACGACGGAAACACTGACTAGAAACCAGAAGCTGTCCACACTGACATAAGAGTCCAAATAGCTTTACACCAATTAAACGTCCAAAACAACATACTGTTATAGTCCTCCGTCAGTTAACTTATTATCTTGTCGTGTGTATTGAGTCATAGCTATTAGACTCGTCGTAATGTTTTCGTGTTTTAATATTTTATGCATCTTATGTACTTACGAGTATATCACCCGGGGTTCTATAAATAGACTCTTGTCTTGTATTTGGTTTTTTCAAGCAAAGAATATGAAATTTCCTTTCTCTTTCTAAATTCCTCTCCTTCTCTCTCTAACCCCTCTCATCCTCTAGGGTTTTCCCTCTCATCTCCTCCCTCAAGTTTTCTCTTTTAACTTCTCCCCTTCCTCTACCATTTTCTAGGGGATTTAATCCCTTGTATGCTCCGCCCGCAACCCCTCGACGATCCACCAAAAATAGGCATATAACAACTTGGTGTCAGAGGGACTTCCCTCCGGTCCATAGATTTCCCCCCCTCTGGCCACTGAGTCCTCCCCGCTGACAACGACCACATCACAAAGTTCAGTTGCTCCATCCCTTCACAAGCCGCAGACTGACAACCTCGTCTACTACCCCGACATCCCCGATCTCCATTGCGGACGACCACGTTCCTGCCGCCGATTACCTGGTTGGAGCCACACCCGTCGCCGCCGCATCCCGTCGCCACCTTATTTTGCCAAGCAGAAGCGCTCCGTCCTTCCTCGAAGCCGCCAGCTGCCGTTCTTCTAAACCCTAGACTGCCCTCCTTCATCGAAGCCTCGACCTTCGTCTTCCCGGGATCGGCCCAGCCCGCCCTTGCTTCTCTCTCAAACATCTACATCCCCAACGCTTAATTCTCTATCATCGAGCCGCAACAAAGCTTCCCGAGCCCCGCTCCTCTGCACCTAGGCCACACAGTCCTCTTTTACTTTATTTCTTTTTCTTATTTTCTTTGGGACCCACCATCATAACTCTCTTCTGCCTCACCCTCTTCTACACACCAACTCTTCTCCTCAACTTCTCCTCCTTTCTCTTTTTATTCTTTATTTCAGAAGTTCCTTCTCTCCTCATATCCAATCCACCCCTCTCTCACTTGATTAATCCCTCGGATCAATTAAGGACCCAACTATTCTCCTAAATATTTAATTAGTTAATTAATTATCCAATTTTCGTCATGTCACTTAGCGCTGCCGACCGCATTGAGCTCCTCGCCACCCTCAGCAAGCTGGACCGTCATATTGCTCATTGGGAGGCTCGACTCGGCCACGTCGATGCTCAACTCGACCTTACGCTCGACGCACTCCGCATGTCTCGGGATTCGTTGGTGGTTTTTCTGTCACCACCACCACCGGAGTTGGACTCGTTGCCTTCTCCTCCAATGATGGTGCCACCATCGTCCTCGGTTGTTCAAGATGTGCTGCCGCCATCGTTGTCGCCACCGACTCGACTCATGCAGTCGCCACCGCCGCTGCCATCGCCGTCGCCGCCGACGTCGCCATCGCCGCCGCCGCCATCGCCGCCGCCGCTGTCTCTACTAACTTCTTCCTCCGCCGGCCCCGACATTGCCGCCTCTTCCAGGCATCTCACCGCCTCCCTTCCCGGCTCTTTCTCCGCCTGCCCCTGCCTTACCGCTTCCATCGACCTCATCGCCGCCTCTTCAGCCGGCCTATACTCCGGCGACCCTAACAAATCCATTTTTACTGCAGGCTGTCGGCCCTCCGACCTCCATGAGGCTACTAATCCCAACTCCTCCAGCGACCTCGACGAAGCCATTCCAAATGCCGCCCATTTTACGGATGGCACTGCCGCTCCTCGCCGACGCCGATACGCGTTACCGTGTGTTGCTCTGGAGGGAGGTCAAGGTACCAAATAGCCCGGTCACCCGCATGGAGCACGAGCTGGAGGGCAAGCTTGTTTTGAAGGTTGGTTGGAGTGTTATGGTCCTCTGTCAGTTATCTTATTATCTTGTCGTGTGTATCGAGCCATAGTTATTAGACTCGTAATGTTTTTGTGTTTTAATATTTTATGCATCTTATGTAATTACAGGTATGTCACCCGAGGTTCTATGAATAAACCCTTGTCAAGTATTTGGTTTTTTCAAGCAATGAATATGAAATTTCCTTTTTCTTTCTAAATTCATCTCCTCTCTCTAACCCCTCTCATCTCCTCCCTCAAGTTTCCTCTTTTAACTTCTCCCCTTCTTCTACCATTTTCTAATGGATTTAATCCCTTGTATCCTCTGCCCGCAACCTTCCAACGATCCACCAAAAAAATAGGCACGTAACACATACTTCATATCATACAAACTAGGAGTACAACAATCCTATGCTACCTCTGTCACAACCCGCATTTTCTCCGCATTTATACGATATATCAGAGTAAGAAAAAAACACGCGTCGTGATGTCACGCCATACAGAGGATAACTGCATACGCTCAGACAAGAACTCGAACCTAACACTTTATATGAAAACCTCAAGTTCATTATGAAGAAAACTATAATTTAAGTTAAGTTTTGATGGCCGTATCTCTCGACTCAGTGGACCAACTACTGTACAAGTGAAAATATGAATATACGCTGCGAAAAATACCTTGTTTATATTGATTGACACCCTACATGACCATAGACATCCAAATAGGACAACTCATGATATGCATACCTTCATATTTAATATAAGTATAGAAATAGTTTTTACGTTCGTTAAAATATAGTGACTGGTTTAAAACTATGCTATGAATGAGATATTTAAAATGATACTTTTGTACTTTAAAAATAACTAGCATGCAATTCTAACATAAAACCTTTACAGAGAGTAAGTAAATCCAACAAGTCATCAAGAAATAGACTTAGGCACTAGCAAGTAACTTAGCATTCAACCAAAATCTCCAGTGGACGTCAACAATCTGACACGAACCTACTAAAAGCATGTATGTTTGAACTAAACAACAAAACAACAACACTACCTCACAACGGTAAGAAAAAGACAACTGCAACAGATGCAGACCACTAGCCACAACCAATCCTTGCCGCTCAACCGGCTACTGCTTCAAACATGAGACATTCAAAAGAAAAGAATGTCTCATCAAAAAAATATATGTGGTAAAAAGATCAGTAGATGAAAGCAAAGGTGTTTAAGGGTTATCAACCCAAACAGGAAAGGCTGGTAAACCACAGCAAGTGAGAAATAAAATATAATAAATTATTAACTTATAAGGTCTAAGAGTAAGGAAATTGCACCAAGTGCGAAACGAAGTCATGCTTCGAGAATATCTGCAAGAATAAGCATAAAGACATGTCTAAACAATAAAAATGAAGAGACTGAACTGCTCTAAACACGTGAATCATTAACACCGGTAAAAATGGATCTGAGTCGGTGACCACAATGCCCAACACGAACTAACAGACCCAAACATCTCCAAAAAGCACTGCGGTGGTGGCCACAATGTCCAACCCAACCCAATAGTTCAAATATCTCAAAAAAACACTGTGGTGGTGACCACAATGTCCAACACAACCCAACAGCTCATGAGAAAACACCAAAAACCAGCAAGTGTAATGATTCACGAACCGACACTAGGTTGGTGGTCATTTATCCACTGCCAACCATGGGCCACACCAAAATATCCATAAACACTGACAAAACCTTAACCAAAATGCAGGATTTCTCCAATGACAAGCTGAAAGAAAAATCCCAAAATACACCCTAAGGCCCATACTCGACGAATTGGACACAATTCGGCGAGAAAATCCTACGTCCACACCGATTCGTCGAGTATACTCGGCTAATATAGTAGAAACACGACGAAGTATACTTATGAAAATTAACCATCTAAACGATACTCAACGATTTGGCTAAAATTACCTTGATACTCGACGAATCGACTAAATTACCTAAGTCCACGAAAAATTCGTGGAGTATACTCGACGAATCTGGAGTTCACTCAAAGCTTTCAACGCCAAAGCAGTCTCACACGACGCCTGGACTTAACTCCACGGTTTTTACTTCACTCAACGCCTTCACTCGACGCTTAGCTGAGTTCACTCAACGCACTCGGCGCCAAAGACAGTAACACTCAAAACACTCAATGCAATTTAGTTCACTCGACGCTCTCGACGCCAAACTGACAACACATGACGAATTTGTCGAGATTACACGACGAATTAGACTTAGCCTCACCGGCACTCGATGTTCTCAACGCCAAGACCAAATCACTCAACCCCAAAGTTGATACTCGACGAACCCGACGCCTAAAACTTAACTAATGCAGAATCACCCAACGCCGAGACTGATACTCGACGAATCAGACTTAGACTCACAGATCACTCGACGCTCTCGACGCCAAGCACATTCACTCAACGCCTGGACTGATACTCGACGAATTCGTCGAGAATACTCGACGAATTTGCCTTAGTCCAAAACACATATTTGATGAATTCTTCTCACTGGCATATACGACGAATTTAAACTTAAGCTAACTGCTAATACTCGACGAATTCCAACTTAGACCAACAGTCATACTCGACAGATTAAACTTAGACTAACTAATATAAATCGACGAATTAACCTAGCCTAACAACCAAATAATCGACGAGTTACACTTAGGTTGATGACTGCACCATATTTGACGAATTTACCTTGGCCGGGAACCTACACTACTTAACAAATCGATCTTGGCCGGCCCTTTCCCTACGCCTACATTCTAAGGAGGGAAGAAAATGAAAGGAATGAAAAGCAAGAACAAAATAGCAAGAGGAAGATTCACCACTTGCCTCAGATCGCCCGAAAACCGTCCACGCAAGCGCTCCTCCTCAAGGATCTGGCCGCAAGAACATCTAGACAACAATTCCTGAAACTTTTCGGGACAAGCAACAGTCAAAAACAAATTCCCTAATGCCCAAAAATTCAAGAAATGGGAAACAATCACAGTACAAACGTAGATCACGACAAGAGCTATCCGAATCTACCCTCCGACGACGATTTTGTGCACCGGAACTCGTACCATCGACGACCGAAAGCTCTGCAATGATCGCCGCTCTCTCTCTTTCGCCAATCGATTTGACGGCTTTGAGAGAGATGATGATTAGGGTTTCCGACATATCGCAAGAATATTTATACTTATAATATTCTATTTATTATTATTATAAACGTCCAAACTACCGATAAATTCAATCAACTCGGATTTTCACGAAATTCGCACCGAAGCTAAATATCGATGCTACGAATCTAACGGCGAATTCGAAATCAAAGCCCGACAAACCAAACTTGGGTAAAAACTCCTCCGAAGTCAAAACACCAAATATCTCTAAAAGGCTTCACCGAGTTGCAAAACAAACCCGACTCGCAAGAGAAATCTCAAAAACACACTAGAAATTAGCCATGCTAATATTCTAAGTCAAAATCCCGGATACTAATGAGCAAAAGTCACGCTCCAGCAACGGTACCCGTCAAATACGTGCCAACGTAACGCTCTGACCTCAAAAAAACGCCGGGGCGTTACAGCCACTCCCACTAAAAGGAAGTTTCGTACCAAAACTTGATACACAACTGAATCCGCTAAAGAAGGAAAATAATCAAGGGTTATTGAATAAAAACACTTACCAAAAGAAACTAGGAGAACTAATGAGGATGAGCCTCCCTCATAGCTGACTCCAACTTCTAAGTCGCGCTCTCCACATCTTGGTTTCGCCACAAAACTTTGACCATAGGTATTGTCTTCCTTCGCAACACTTGATGTTGAGTATTCAGAATACGAACAAACATCTCAACATAAGGAAGATTAGAATGCAATTGAGGCACCAAATCGAGAACATGCCGGTCACTAAGCACATATTTCCGCAACTGACTCACATGAAACACATTGTGAACATCAGGAAAATTTGCGGGCAAATCCAGCCTATAAGCTGACACTCCGATGCGTTCAACAACTTGGAAAGGTCCCCATATACCTGAGATTCAACTTGTGGTTGCTTCCAAATCTCGTAACACCAGGCATCGGAGAAACTTTTAGAGAAACCATGTCCCCAATTGCAAATTCCAACTCAATCATTCGTCGATTAACGTTCTTCTCATAACGTTCCTGAGCTATTCGAAGCTTCTCTCGAATATGCATCACCGAAGTATTCATCTCTTTTAAGCCTTCCGAACCCAACAACAGTCCTTCACAAACTTCGGCACAAAACAAGGGAGTCCTACAACGTCTCCCGAACAAAGCCTCAAATGGGGCCATCTGCAAACTCTCCTGATAACTATTATTGTAGGCGAATTCCATCAGTCTTAGCCGCTCGTCCCACGCTCCTCCGTGGTCCAAGATGTAATATCTTATCATATATTCCACAATCTGATTTACTCTCTTCGTCTGAACATTGGTCTGCAGATGATAAGCGGTTGAATATCTAAGGTCGGTACCCAACCCTTCCTGTAAACTTTTCCAAAAACGAGATATAAACCTGGAATCTCGATCTGACACAATACTAACAGGTATTTCATGTAGTCTAATAACCTCATCCAAATATAGCGCTGCTATTTTCTTTATGGAGTAATCAATCTTAAACGGCACGAAGTGAGCACACTTCGTTAGTCTGTCAACTATCACCCACACTGAATCATGTCCTCGGGGAGATCTCGGCAAACCAGTAATAAAGTCCATAGAAATACTCTCCCATTTCCAACTTGTAATCTCCAAAGGTGTCAGCTTGCCACCAGGCCTTCCATGATCTGCCTTAACACGCTTGCAGGTGCAACACTTAGACACAAACTTGGCTATATTATTCTTCATTCCATACCACCAAACGATTTGCTTCAGATCTCTATACATCTTAGTAGATCCAGGGTGGTAGGCAACACTAGAACCATGCGCCTCCCTGCACAACTTAGCACTAATATCTACCGCTGTACTTCAAAGTACCCGCGTCATCAATTGAAAAGTCTGGTAATTCTCCTTTCTCAGTTCTGCTATGAAGGTGCTGCAAATCAGGGTCGTACTTTTGATGTTGCCTTGTAAGTATAATCCACGAAGACTCTGCTACTTCCAAGCTGCTTAGCGAGTCGCTACTCCCAACAGAAATACCCATTAACAAAAACTCTTCCACCAAGGAATCCACAGAAAGCCCAAAGATCTGCGCGGTCTTCCTACACAAGGTATCAGCTACCACATTAGATTTGCCCGGATGATATTGGATCTCGACATCGTCATCCGCGACATATTCTAACCATCTATACTAGCGCAAATTTAATTTCTTCTGAGTAAAGACGTACTTCAAACTCTTATGGTCTGTGTAATTCTTACACAATGTCTTTATCTCATCCCTTTCATCTATTATGATTCCTAAGACTTGGCAGGAGGATGTTCAGATATCTGAGTGGAAACAAGCAATGAAAAAGGAACTGCGTGTCTTGAAACACAATGAAACATGGCGACTTACTAGCCTTCCTCCTAGAAAGCGAACGGTTGGGTCCGGATGGGTCTTCACAGTGAAGCAGAACAAGATGGGGTGGTGGAGCGCTACAAAGCTCGTCTGGTGGCTCAGGGGTGTACCCAGGCACAGGGCATTGACTACCAAGAGACCTTTGCTCTTGTTGCTAAGATGAACTCAATTTGAGTGTTTCTGTCTTGTGATGCGAGTTGTGGATGGGAGCTACAACAGCTCGATGTCAAGAATGTGTTATTGTATGGTGATCTCGAAGAGGAGGTCTACATGAATATTCCCCCGAGTTTTGTTACCGAGGAATCCAATAGGAAGCTCTGCCGTCAGCAGAAATCTATGTATGGCCTGAAACAGTCTCCGAGAGCGTGGTTTGCACGGTTTAACACGACCATGATTCAGCTAGGATACACCCAAAGTCAAGCTGATCACACTCTCTTCATCAAGAGAAAAGGTGCGCGGGTTTCTATTGTTATTGTGTACGTGGATGACATCATCATTACCGGAGATGACTTGGAGGGGATTAGTCACCTGAAAAAATAACTGGGCAAGGAATGTGAAGTCAAAGATCTGGGAAAGCTGAAATACTTCTTGAGAATTGAAGTTGTGAGGTCTCGACGGGAGATCTTCATCTCTCAAAGGAAGTATATTCTTGATCTTCTAAAGGAGACTGAGATGCTTGGGTGTGCCCCCGGGAACACTCCAATTGAGGCTAATTATAAAATTGATTCAGATACTAGTGGGGAGAAAGTTGATGCATCAAAATACCAACGATTGGTTAGGAGACTCATATATTTGTCTCATACTCGCCCTGATATTACGTACGTTGGGGGCATCCTAAGTAAATATATGAACTCCCTTCTATACGCCATCAACAAGCTGACTTTAGGGTGTTGCGATAACTCAAGAAAACACCAGGGCGTGAGATTCTGTTCAAAGCTAATCAACCTTTGGTGGTTGAAGTGTTTACAGATGCTAATTCGGCTGGTAATCAAGATGACAAAAAATTTACCACTGTGTATTGTTCATTTGTGGGAGGCAACCTTGTATCATGGAAGAACAAGAAGCAGAATGTTGTAGCACGCTCGAGCGTTGCAGCAGAATATAAAGCTATGACACAAGGAGTTTGTGAGGGATTGTGGTTGAAGACTATTCTTCAAGATAT
The DNA here is from genome assembly GCA_039583875.1 of Platanthera guangdongensis. NCBI lineage: Eukaryota > Viridiplantae > Streptophyta > Magnoliopsida > Asparagales > Orchidaceae > Platanthera > Platanthera guangdongensis. The sequence continues at coordinate 63,331,955 of CM077148.1, read as the reverse complement.
GGGTTTCCAGGTGAATAAACCTGTTACTATCTACTGTGAAAACAATGCAGTCATCAGTATTGCTCACAATCCAGTTCAACATAACAGAACCAAACATGTGGAAGTTGACAAACATTTCATGAAAGATCACCTCGACAAGGGAAATATCTACACTCCATTTGTGAACAAATTTGACCAGCTTGCAGATGTTTTCACCAAGGGAGTATGCATTGTCAACTTTAAGGACAACACTGACAAGTTGAGAATGATCAATATATATTCCCAACTTGAGGGGGAGAGTTGAATATACGCATTATTAATTATTATTAATTTTTACGTTTCTTTTCCGTCATCGCTCTTATGTAATCCACGTGATATGTCACGTGTTGTGAACTTATATATATGTATGTTATTGTCCGGTTTTAGGGCATCTTAATTCTAAAATTCATCTTCCACTTTTTGTTCCCGCACAGTTGGTTTCAACCGTGCGTGATCAAAATTGCACGAGTTTGTCTTTTTTTCTAAAACTTTTATGTAATTATTGTTGTGCGTTTTCTTCATGCACGATTGGATTCAACTGTGCGCGAAGGAAACACACGATCTGTTCAGTTTGGCCTGGTTTTTCAGTGATTTGTCTCTAACCGTGTGTTTTGTTCTCGCACGAGGTGTCTTGCTCGTGCGTGATCAAAATCGCACGGTCTCCTGTTGTACCAGGCCAAGCGATTTGTGCGCGATAAAATTCGCACGATACACGCACGGTCATGCGTTCGACCGTGCATGTCTATTTTTCTGACTGTTCACTATTTAAGCGCATGATTTCGCCTTATTTTGGTATCTTCTCTTTTACACGCTCAGAGCTCAAGTTCTGCCCCTTTCCGGAACTCCACCTCCGCCCACCACTGAGAAGTGCTCCGATCTCAATATTCTTGCAAATCCAAGGCTAGGACATCATCTTGGCCTCCATCATTTGTGTGCTTCAAAGCTCCATTTCGAGGTGATTTTCACTGCACTGTTGGAGTTCTCTGACAAGATTGTGGCCGAAGGTGATTGATGAAGAATACGAGCTCATTGGATGGTGGTGACAACCCTTCTCTACCTTGGATGAAAGTTGAACACCGAGAACGAACGAGAATTGACAACCCTTCGATTCCGGCCGCGAACCTTCGACGAGTCTTTGTGCTTTGGTTGTAATCTTACCTCATCGTTGTAGTAATTATTTTCTTGAATGTTTGGTTATTGGGAATGTTCTTTTGCATAGCCATAATTTGTTTCAATGCTATTTTCATGTCTATGTGAAATACATTGTTGTTTATGTGAAGAGAGGACTGGTAATTGCTAGTGTTGTGCATTACGAGGAGCTGCTTTTGACCCTCATTTCTTCCTGTGTGAACCATCCATCTGCTTGCCTTCTCGCCCATCCGCCTACCGAAGCAGTGCATTAAATAATAATAATAATAATAAAGCATTGCATTAAATAATAATAATAATAGCTAATTAATATTAATTAAATACTATTTAATTAATATTAATTAAATAATTAACACAATTAAGAAAGGAATAATCATGGCGGCTTCCATGCATGTGCTGTAATTATTCACGGCGGCTTCCATAAGCGTGCGTTGGTGATCCCAATGCGTGAGAGTCCACTTGGATGAAATTGTATACATAACATATATATATATATATATATATATATATATATATATATATATATATATATATATATATATATATACATACTAGCATCTTCGAATGGGCTTCGCCCGTTCTCGATGCGACGCTGCGGGCTTCGACCGCAATCAAGCGGGCTTCACCCGCCCCCCGGCGGGCTTCGCCCGTTCTCGATGCGTCGCTGCGGGCTTCGCCCGCTTGGCATTCAGGAGGGCTTTGCCTCCCCACTCAGCTTTTAATAAAAATTTTAATAGAAATTTTAATAGAAATTTAATAATTTTTTAAATTATAAATATATTACTTAATTATATATTATAATTTAATAAATTATATAATTAATAAAAAATGAAAAAAAAACGCTAAATCCCCCCTCTGCTTCCGCCTGCTCACGCGGCGGCCTGCCCGGAACCCACCGGCGGGTTCGCCGGCCTCCGAAGAACCCGCCGGTGGGCGCCGGGTAGGCCGCCGGCGGCTCCGCCGGCGGCGGCGGGGTGAGGCAGTGAAGAGGAGGGAATGAGAGTCCAGGTATCGGGTTTTTTCGGGGATGAACAGTGCACTCCAGTTATCCTGTTTTGAATCCAACGGCCCGTGTTTGATGGAGCTTGATCGGACGGTCCAGATGCGTTTCATGGTGTGCTCCAAATATGTCTATTGTATTTTATAATAAAGATATATATATATATATACATAGATATATAGATATATATATATATACACATAGATACATAGATATATATATATACATACATCATAGATATACATATAGATATGCATACATCATAGATATACATATAGATATGCATACATCATAGATATACATATAGATATGCATACATCATAGATATACATATAGATATGCATACATCATAGATATACATATAGATATGCATACATCATAGATATACATATAGATATGCATACATCATAGATATACATATAGATATGCATACATCATACATATACATATACATATGCATGCATATACATACACATGCATACATATATAGATATATGTATATGTGCATCTATTTGTATATGCACATATATAGATATGTACTATATTATAAAACAATATATTTATTTCTTTGCTAACGTTGTCGTTTCAATATCAACCTTCCAAGTCTCCTCCTTAAATCTGCTCCATTTATACTTCTCAATGCCACAGTAACACATTTAAAAAGTACATATGCAAATTTGCCATGCATGAATCGTTCATGTTACACAATCTCACCCCATCTATTAGTATTAAAATTATACCCTGTGAATTTTGGATAACCAATTTATCACAAATAATTTTCCAGATCATCTACGCCCTCCCAAAGAAGATCACTTTAGAGCATAAAAATTAAATTGTGCTAGAAAGTGTTGCCCATAGGGTCGTGTGCATAAATTTGAACTTCCAGCAATAATATGCGGATGGTTGTCAAGTTGTTTTACAAGAAATAAAAAAAATGTTGCCACAGTGATAATTTAGTGTTCTCAATTCATCATGCATCAAGGGTTAAAAAACTCTGAAATGCTTAGGAGAGCCATATGAGTGATGCACTTATGACAATTGTAACGGTCGCACAAGTAATATAAAATGGTCGAATTTTCCCAAGTATCGAACTCACAAGGAACACAGTAAGGTGAAGTAACTATTGAGGACTTGAGATTGAAGTCTTTAGGTCGGGGTTATGAAGGGGTATTTGATTTGGATTGCGGAAAATAAAATAAAACTAAATTAACAACTACTGTGCAGGCCGCTATGCTCTGCTTCGCTTGGCGGGATTGAGACTACGCAGTCCGCTATGCACTACTTCGCATGGCGGATGGACGATTAGGCAAGCGCATGGAACGGTTCGCACCAGCGAAATGAGGGTCGAAAGAACCTCTTGACAACGCATGCCACTAGCAATTGGTAGTGCAACAACACTCACGATGACGGGATGGATGAGATGAGGCGGAGGCTCTCCTCACATGTATATACCAAAAGACATTCACATAGACATGAACGATAACATTTAAACAACGCTAAGTTTTAAACAGTCATCATCTAAACAACCAAGAAATCAATAAGAAATCTACAACAATGAAAAAGGGGGGAAGAATACACCGATGCACGAAGACTCATCAAAATTTCACGGTCGGAATCGAGGGTTGTCAATCCTCATCCGAGCTCGGGCTTCGACTACCGTCCGGGGTCCAGAAGAGTTGTCACCTTTCACGTTTCCCGTCTTCTTCGTCAATAGTCTCCGGTCACGTTATCCACCAGAGAACTCTCCGATTGCAGCGAGAAATCCTTTGATGCGGAGCTTGAAAGCTTGTGGATGATGGAGGAGGCCAAGAGGATGCCCCAGTTTAAGATTTGCACGAAGAACGTGGTCGGAGCTCCTCCCAATGGTGGGCGGCGATGGAGCGGCGGAAATGGAGAACTAGGTCGTCCCGGACGCGGGGAGGAAGAAGGGCCCGATATTAGGGCGAATACCTGCGACTTAAATAGTAGATGGTCGGAATTTAAGAGACGCACGACCAAACACATGATTGTGCATTTGATCGTCCGATTATAATAGCACAAGAGGCCCAGCCTGGGAAGACAGGCAGATTGTGCGTTTTTGAACTCGCACGAGCAAACTGCTCGTGCACGAACAAATCACACGGGGCTGGACAGAACTCGGTTTTTCAGGCATTACAGGGAGGTCGTGCGTTCTCCTTCGCGCACGATTGAATCCAATCGTGCGTTAAGAAAAACGCACGATGGCTGCTCACTAAAAGGGACCTGTAGCAATCGCACGATTGAAACGGTCGTGCGTCAAGGAAAACGCACGATCGTGCGATGTCTACAGACAACAATTTAAGCCTCGAGGGAACAACCCACCTGCAAACAAACATTACAATCTGGAGCACACCTCCAGCACAAACAGAAATATGACAATAATCCAGAAAGAGCATGGGGAGCACCATGTGCTTATCCCCAGCAATGGGATGCACGCTTGCACACCCCAAAGGGCCTAGAAAGTGCACTTTGTGTACTTAAACGATTCAAATAGAATATGAATGAAAACATGCTAAAAATGTATTGCACGTGCGTGAAAACTAGCCCGGATGAGTCCGAAAAACCCTATGTAAATCAGACTCATCAAAGAGCAGTACTAACATAATATGTGTATAACCCGTAATTCGTCGAGATCAGAAGTACCCTAGCAGACGGCTATCCGCAGACCATTTGGCGAGCTTGGGCGAGCAGAGGCGAGCAGAGGCGAGCTGTGGCGAGCTTGGGCGAGCTTGGGCGAGCAACTCGCGAGTATGGGCGAGTATCTCTTGGAACTCGCTGGCAGAAGCTGGATACTCGCCTATACCCCCCCCCCCCCCCAGGATTTCTCTATAAATAGCCCCCCAGGGGTACTGGAAATGACACTTTTGGAAGCGACCGAGGTCCCCCCAAGTGGATACTCGCCCAGTCCATGCCTGCCTAGTACCTCGCCCAGCCTTTTGGTTGCGGAGGGGAAGCTTCTTCTAAGCTCCCCGGTACATGGTGGGACCTCACTGCTGGAGCACTTGAGGTGTGCTTGTAGATAATTTCCTCTCTTTCTCGCTAGTCACTTGATCTGTGACGTCGGATCGTGGAATCAGTACCCTTAGGCTGCCTTGATCCTATTTTTGAGGTCGGGATTTTTACTGGCTTCAACAATATGCTCATAGTATCAAATTTGTGTTCAAACTAAAACATAAAATGCTCATATTAAAAAGAGCAGAGAAATCATAATATTCACGATGCAATTATAACGCAAAATTTATCTAAGGATATAGAGAGTGGTTCAGCTCAAGCTTAACTAAATTTTGGATTCAGAAGCACCAAATACATTATTGCAGCCTTGAAGAATATACCTGCACATACACAGAGGGAAAGATATGGGGCATGTGAACAATAAACCTTGAAGAAACTTAAAAGGAATGAGGAAAACTAATTAATTTTGATTTTATGTGCTTATAAGGATTATTTTTGATTGTATGTGCCTAATGTAAACATATCTGCAGACAGTTGAATCTGTGAGAGGGAACTCCGCTCAAAGTATTCTACAATACCTCATCTATGCGGACATATAATAAAATAACCTAACAATCTCCTCCTATGTCCGCCGTGAACCCAGACTTCGAATAGAGGGTGGTTTGTGCAAAGTTCAACCAACTGTGAATCATACACAACCGTGTCCAGCACCTGTTTCAAACAAATTAGACTTAAGCACAGACTAGTATGCACGCATAAGTAAAACGAAACTCAGCTGCAACACAAAATAGTCTCAGGTACAACAAGACACAGACCCAAAACGTCTGGTGTCCCAAACAAACAGAGAGCTAATAGTCCAATCAAACAGTGCATAAAATAAGAGCTAAACAATGCTCTGAGCAGAAGTAGCAAAAGATAAACTAAAATACTCTAAAACTCATCATCCAGAAGATCATCCTGATCTGGATTCCAGTCAACCATTGCTCCTCCTATCCCAGCAACCCCTGCAATTTCAACAGAGAATTTCATTTCAGAATGAATTCTATCCTTTGCAAATTTGCAAATATCTAGTTCTTACAAAAAAAAGAACTTAGTATTAAACTTTTAATTTGGCTGGGAGGACACGTTCACAGAGTATTATAGTTTTACCTCAGAACCTGATATCTGTTTCAACTGAAACGATTTCAGACTTCTGGACACCTCAGCTATATCTGTGATCCTATATGGAATGTCACGGTTACTGCCCTTCTAAAGTTAATTGGAACTCATCAAGTTTGGAATGGAACCAATCTCCAGAAGAAGAGACAAGACCAAGTCAGATTGTGTTATCAAGTTTGGAATAACACTCCTCCAAGGCAAAAGCCGAATCCAGGTGAAGTTGTTAGCATCAAGTTTGGAATGAAACAACTTACCAGATCCGAGCTCAGCAACCAAGAGCATCAACGGAACACAACATGCTTGCTTGACAAAGGAAAACAGAATAATCAAAACTTCCGGACAAAGGCTGAACTGAATCACCTATCGCTGAACTAAGGCCGAACTAAATCGCCTTTAGGGCCTGTTTGGCGGAGCGGCAGCACAGCGGCATGCCGCTGATTTTGCTGCCGCCCCGCCAAACAGGAATGGTGTACGGGCGGTGGCAAGATTTCTTGCCACCGCCCGCTGCTGCAGCGCTGCAGCCTTTTCGGCTGCAGCGCTGCAATTTTTTTTAAAAAAATTAATATTTTAATTTAATATATATATATAATTAATATATTATATTAAAATTATATAATTAATATATTATAATTAATATATTATAATTAATATATATATATAATTAATATATATAATTAATAAATTAATAATATATTATGTGAGTGACAAAATTAATATATTATTAACGTTAATAATATATATCCTAGCTCGGCTACGACTCGAGCACGAATTTGTGCGTTCTGATGTCCTTTGAAAGATCGAACGGCATTGAAATTGCGTGAGATTGTGCCCATTGCATGTACAAGGCGTATTTCCAAAAAGGGCGAAAAATTAGAAGAAAGTGTACTGCGACTATAGCCAAAACTGCGATGCAGATATCAACGTCCAATTATAAACGTTAATTAATTTAAATATTAACATTTAATTAATCATAATTAAATTTTATAATTAAATGATTTATGTATTAACGTTTTAATTAATATATATTAATATTTTATTATTAATGTTGATGGTCGTCCCGCTTGAAAATCGGATCGTTGTAACCCCGAGTCGGATCACTGTTCATGAGCTCGCGGGCTGGCTTGCGAGCTTTTTATTTAAACAATGTTTTTTTTAAAAAAGAAAGAATAAGAAAATACGTGCGTCTTGAGTGAATCGAGTGCGCATACGTGCGTCTTGACGTTCGTTAGGAATTGTAGCGTCGAGTCGGACAAGATCGGTAAAACAATATATGGCTTATCCGTTCATATTTTGGGGAAACCTATCAATATTAATATATTTACTTTTATAATTAAATAAAATTAATGTCGAGCAAATAGTTTATTTATTTTTAGATTTTGTAAAGTCTACGAGTTGTTTAATTATTACTATCTCTGTTTAATTCTGCACCACTGTTTCACACAACACTACAAATACAGTTTTCCAAACAGTTTCATAAATTTTTCCACCACTGCAAAACAGCTGATTCATGCACCACTGTTTCCCACCACTGCTTCCTGCACCGCCACAGCTTAGCCAAACAGGCCCTTAGTCCCATTTCCCCCACAGTTTTGATTAGACGGTCTTTTGGCATTCCTTTCGTCAATGGATCAGTCAGGTTATCCTTTGAACGTACATCGATCAAAGTGATAATTCCTTGTTCTTTCAGATAATTCAACAAGACATGTCTCAGTCGTACATGTCTCATCTTAGTATTATAGAGGGTATTCTTAACAACTTGAACTGCTGCTTGATTATCACAATACAAGCTCAACGAGTTGACTTGCAACTTAGACAAGGGAATGTCTAGAATCAGATTTCTGATCCAATCTGCCTCTTCACCGGCCAAGGCTAAGGCAAACAACTCGGCTTCCATAGACGACAATGCTATACAGGTCTGTCTTTTGGATTTCCAAGTAATAGCAGCTCCACCCAAAGTGAATATATATCCACTGGTGGACTTGCTGTTCCCGACTTCTGAACATCATGACGCATCAGAATGTCCCTCCACAGAAGATGGGTAACCAGTGTAGCACAGAGCATGATCTTTAGTACCTTTCAGGTACCTCAGCAACCTATCTAGGGCTTCCCAATGCTCTTTGCCTAGATTACTGGTAAAACGACTCAGCATGCTAACCGAAAAAGCAATGTCTGGTCTAGTACAACTTGTGGCATACATGAGACTACCAATTATTTTGGAATATTTCACTTGATCAATGCTGGTCTCTACGTTAGGACTCAACTTCACATTATGATCAAAAGACGTCTCAATCGGCCTACAGTTATCATATCCCCAGGTAAAAAGAAGTTGCTCAATATAATGAGCCTGACTAAGAGTAACTCGATCCTTGTCAACTCTAACCTTCATACCTAATAGGGTATCCACAGGACCAAGGTCCTTCATGTCAAAAACTTCTGCCAGAGTGGATTTAATATCCCTAACTGCAGCAAGATTAGACCCCAAAATCAACATGTCATCTACATATAAGCATATGATGACTGTCAGATTCGACAATGAGCGGTGATAAAGGCATTTATCTGAGAGACTGCACTGAAATCCGAGGCTCTTTACCACCTGGTCAAAATTCATGTGTCACATCTTAGGCGCTTGTTTAAGCCCATAAATTGATTTATCCAATTTGCACACTTTATCTTTTAGATCTTTCTGCACATAACCTTCAGGTTGTGTCATGTAGATCTCTTCATCAAGCTCTCCATTTAAGAATGCTGTTTTCACATCCATCTGATGAACTATAAAGTTCTCGATAGACACTAAGGCCAGAAGAATCCTGATAGTCAACAGGTGACACACAGGTGAATAAACATCAAAGTAGTCTATTCCCCCCTGTTGTTTATAACTTTTAGCTACGAGACGCGCTTTATACCTGGCTATAGACCCATCACTATGTAGTTTCTTCTTCAACACCCACTTGCATCCTAAGACTTTAGCACCTTTCGGCAAGTCAACTAGATGTCAAGTATTGTTATGCAACAGCGAGTGCATCTCATCATCAATGGCTTCTGCCCACATCAACGAATCTCTAGATCTCATTGCCTCCTGGTAGGAGAATGGATTATCCTCTAAGTGGTAGGTGACGAAATTCTCACCAAAGTTCTTAGGGATTCTCTCTCTTGTAGATGCTCTAAGCGGAACAGATTCCACCTCTATAGGTTGGGGAGCAGTGCCAGAAGGGCCAGCTACAGGTTCTACGATAGATTCTGAAATCATATCATTAGACCCGGGAACAGACAAATCATGATCCTTGACAAATTTATCTTCAAATAATATGGCGTCTCTAGACTCTATCACGATATTCGTGGATAGATCGAGAAATCTGTCGGCTGCATTATCTTCTGCACTACCTAAATAGATGCATGTGGTCGTCCTAGGTCCCACCTTAGGCCTGTTAAGGTCTTGTAATCGCGCATATGGGATACATCCCCAAGTCTTTAGAGTATCGTATCTACAAGGATGACCGTGCCACAGCTCATACGGGGTAGCAGTGAGCTGAGAATGAGGCACTCTATTCAGAATGTGATTTGCAGCACGAACTGCTTCTCCCCAAAAGGAATGAGGCATGCCAGCTGTTGGGATCATAGAGTTCAACATTTCTGTCAAAGTTCTATTCTTACGCTCGACAACACCATTTGACTGGGGTGAGTAAGGAGCTGTGGTTTCAAGAATTATTCCCTCAGATGCGCAAAATTCCTTGAACCCAGAAACAGTATATTCTCCTCCTCGATCACTTCTAAATCTCTTAATTTTCAGGTTCAACTGATTTTCTACACGAGACTTAAAGGTCTTAAACGTCTCAAAGGCTTCGTCTTTCGATTTCAACAGATACACATGACAATATCTTGAAAAATCGTCTATGAATGTAATCAGATACTTCCTTCTCCCTCTAGTGACGTGGCTACGAAAATCACAGAGGTCTGAATGTATCAACTCAAGAAGTTTCGTGCTCCTAGAAACCGATTTGAATGACTTTCTAGTGATTTTGGTTTGAGCACACACCTCGCACTTGTCAAATCGAATCGACAGATCTAAGAGAATGTTATGACTTTTCGCTAGATCTAGCATTTTCCTATAGTTCACGTGTCCAAGTCTGTTATGTAACAACTTAGGATCAATAAGGTTCGAACTTATTTGGTTAATGCTATCGTTGTTTAGGCTAAGTCTATACATTCCGTTGATCAGATACGCACACCCAAAATAATGTAAATTTACCGTTAAGGTCATTCTACCGTTTTGAGTTGTGAAGGACATCCCAGCCTTATCTAACAGACTCATAGAAATCAAGTTTTTAGTTAAAGATGGAACTACTTTAACATTATGCAGAAAAAGAGTTTTACCTGATGAGAGGATCAGCTCGGCTGTCCCAGCATGGGTCACCTCGGTCTCTCCTCCATTGCAGTTCTCCACCTTCTCATGGACCGTCTTGACCTCAGCAAGTAACCCTCTGTCATTCGTCACATGACAGGTAGCACCGCTATCAAGCCACCACTCAGAGGACGAACTGCGGTGACTGCTCCCGATCATAGCCACGAAGGACTTGGGATCTGAGGCATCGGCCAGCATGTTCGCCACATTTTGCGGGGCATCCTCCTTTTTCTTTTTAGGAGCCTTGCGCTCAGCCGCCCAGTGTCCCCACTTGCCGCAGTTGTGGCACTTGCCCCTCTTCTTTTTGAAAGAGGGCTTTTTAGGCGCCAACTGTGCAGAGGCCTCACCTTTGGGTGCTGGTGGCTTCCTTCGAGGCTTGCTGGGTCGAGAAACGAAGTTGACAGCCTGTGAGGACTGACCAACTTGTTCCAAGCTCTTACCAGCGATGTTTTGATCCTCGATATGAATGAACCTTTTGAGTTCATCCAATGCGATCTTTTCCTTCAGTCTGTGCATTTCAGTCTTGAAGGTCAACCACTCAGGAGGTAGCTTGCTAAGAATCAGACAAACAAAGAGATTATCCGAGATATCGGACTTATCGTCCGCCAACTTGAGACGCAGACTCTCCAGTTCAATTATTTGAGAGGTGATTGACGAGTTCAAATTAAATTTTGAAGTGAAGAGTCTCTCCCCAAGGAGAGTCCTCGACAACCCCTCTTCCTTCTGGAAGTGCGCATTCAAGCGATCCCAAATCTCCTTTGCAGTCTTATGGCTGCTGTAGGTCAGGGCGAGTCTAGGGTTCAGTGAATTTAAGAGGTAGTCCCTGCAGAAGTCTTCGTCTTTTCTCCACTGAAGTTCGTTCACGTCCTCTTCGGTAGTGGCAAAGTCACTCAGGACCGTGTAGAAAATCTCACGTTCCTTCATACCAAGTTGGACGTGCAGCTTCCATGCGTGGAAGTCGGAGAGATCGAACGACTGAAGCTTGACGATGTCGTAGGAGGTAATCTTCGACATCTCGCTAAAGCTAAAATAGTAAAAACCAGAAAGAAGTCACCTGATCCGCGCGGAGACGAGAACGGGTCTTCAGATCCAATCCAGATGTGTGTTTGCTCCTCTTCGGCTAACCAGATGCCAAAGGCTTGATCCAAATCGCACGAGAGACCCTTTGACTGAAGAAGAGCCAAGCTCTAGAACTCCAGCACCAACCCAAAAGGATTTTGGAAGTATATACCAAATCTGGAATTCAGATCAGCAGAACAGCAACTTCGGGCAACGACCTTTCAGACCGATCGATCTCCTTCAAACGGTGACGGGAAGACCCTACTCCCGATCGGCTTGCAGCAAAACAGAAATCAGAAGAGGATTAAGCACCGACACTGATCTACACGGGAGAATTAGATGATCTGCAACAGCGAAAGTCGACTCCTTGCAGAACGGTGATAGGATCCCGTCGGCTCCAAAGACAGGGACTGGATCAAGATCTTCTTTAGGAGAACTAGCGATTCCTTCTCCCTAATTGGGAAAGCGGCAGCCAAAAATCGCGAAAAAAGAATAGCAACAGGAGCAGCGCAAGCGGAAACCAGATCGAGAACGACGGGCTCGATCTACACAGCGGCGGTCGTCGGATTCGCAAGAGCAGACAACAACCGGGAACACGCCGAACTAGGAAGGGCTGATTCGCGAAAATCGCAGAACGAGAGCGGCGGAATCGCGTCGCTGCTGCGAACGGCAGCGCAGCAGGAAAACCGCAATCGGGAGCGGCGGCCAAACCACGATCTGGTGACGGACGGAGAGGCGGATTCGCGAACTCGCCTACACCAGCGACGGCGGGTTCGTGAAGAGGAACGGCGGAATCGCGAAGAACGCAGAACACGGGAGCGGGGTAGCGGCGAAGCGGAATCGTAGCACGGTTACTTTGAGAATGTGAGAGGGAACTCCACTCAAAGTATTCTACAATACCTCATCTATGTATGAAATGGGTATTTATAGTACTTCCAGCGTAGAGCAAGACCCTAGTATGACACGAACCCGTTATCCTATTCCGAGTCGGCCTCGACACGTGCGGACATATAATAAAATAACCTAACAGAATCTACTACCCAAGAGGTTGCTATAATCTGGGGGAAATTACTACGTCAATGTAGCAGTGGGGCCTAACCTGATCATACAGACAGAACAAAAAGATATGAAAAATGAGAAAAATAGTAGTTGAAGAAACCTCAAAGAAATATGAAAATAAATGTAAACTAAAAAATGCAGAAACGGGAAAAAATGGGAAACAACCAAAAACTGAAATCAAAACTGAATTTATAAAATCTGAATTTAAAAACTGAAATAAAAAACTGAAATTAAAAATGAAATCAAAAACTGAAATCAAATCTGAAATTAACTGAAAATTAAACTGAAATGTGAACCGGGATCAACACGATTTCAGAAACGGGAGTTTGAACTATATTCAAAACTTTACCAGAAACGAATTCTATAACCTAGTTAGAAACGAGATTTTTAAAACCCAATCAGAAACAAAGAACAGAAATGTCATTGAAGAACGAAATCACAATCAAATCTTAAAACGGAGAACTCTGTATCTGAAATTAAAAACGGGAAAGAACCAAACTCAAATCAGAAGCTGAAATTAAAATGGAAATCTGAATACTGAAATCTGAAATGAATGCTGAAGTTGAAACTGAACTCAAATCTGAAGGCTGAAATGAATTCTAAAGTTGAAATGAACCCTGTAACTGAAATCTGAAATGAATTCCGAAGTTGAAACTGAACTCAGATCTGAAATGAACAACGACGAAAAAACGAAATTCCAGGCGAACTGATAAACGGGAAACCCTAAATCAACACCATGAAATGTCGAGGGAGAAGGAAACCTATATCTCCACAGGGATCGTAGATTTGTTTGACGGCAGAGGTCGTAGTGTCGATGACTTCGGAGGCTATCGCGGGAGGAGTTTGAGCGGGAGCGGCGTAGGGGAGCGAGGACGGCGCCATCGTCAGGGTTTTGCGGTTTACGGCTGAGTGATATCAGGAGGGGGGAGGTCTCAGGTTTGCGATTCTTGTGGTATTTAATCAGGTGTGTATTTTTTATTTCTTGTGTCGGCCCAAATTTCACCATACTCGCCGTCATTGGTTGATGGGTAATTGCTTCTCCATCTCAGCCTGACAGATCTCGCCGACCGCGAGGGTGCTTTCACCAACATCAACAACCTATACTCGTTGACCACCACAGGGATCTCGCAGGCCACTTGGTCTTCCTGTACTTGACATTTTTTCCATATTGTAAGAGGGAAGCCCATATTTTCAGAGGTTGCCTGCGGAAAGATCCCCAATGTCTATAAATAGACGTGTACAATAGTTGTAAAGGAATCTTTAAAATTTGAGCAAAAAGGCTCTTGGACTCGCCTGACCGCGAGATGGTTCCTACGAGTACCCTTGTATAGGACATTCAAGCTCTTTTGTTACGGTTCTAACCAACTTTGATTGATCATTAACATCGCACCCAAGTATGGGACATTCAAGCTCTTTTGTGCGAAAAATAGCCTCACCGCAAGCGGAACATTTTCTCTTCTCTTTGAGATCTTGACAGTCAGGAATCCCGCAACATCTCTTTGAGGTCTCGCGTCTCCTCTCGCTGCAAGAGATTCTGCGACATCTCCCTACCATTCACTTATAATGGCAAATACGCAGGTTGATCCAAATATATCAAGTCATTTTAAAAGGATACTGTTCCCTTATAATTGTAATTATTTTTATTTTTGATCAATGGATGGGATTATGAGAATAATATGGCGAACTCTTTTCTTTTCTCATTCTTTTCCCCTCTAGATTGATTCCCTCATACTCACCTCTTTACTCGATAACATATATTTCTCGGTTCCTAGTTGGGAGAGTGAGTCAGTTGGTGGAGAGACTATTCCATCTGTGTCCCGGATGGTCTAGGCGATCTCTGCGGAGATCGCTTTTGGCCTCCGTGGAAATCACCTGGACCATCCACGGACCTGGTTCCAAAAATTTTGCCAGTTGGAGAAATTTTTGGGCCTACACTCCGGTTAGAAATCATGGTGCTTCTTCGTAAATAAAATGTGTTTACAGACTTTCTAAGTTATTCCATTCTAGAACATCCAGATGACATTTATTTTATCCCGCGCCAAAGATTTCTGGGCAACTTCGACGCCTCGTACGACATCGCGGTAGAGGAAACGAAGAGTGAGAAATACACATCGACGTTCACCTTGGTTGCGGCTACAACGTGGAAGAAACAACGGCGAGAAGCGGGGATGACAATGACGGCAAAATCAAGAGAGAAGTTAGCACATCTAAGTTATCCGGCACCAAAACCTTTCAATTTTTAGACAACTTCGACCCCTCCTATGGCCTCGTGGTAGAGGAAACCAAAAGTGAGAAACACGCATCAATGTTCACCTTGGTTGCCGCTACAGCGTGGAAGAAATAACGACGAGAAACGGGGATGATAACAACGGCGAAATCAAGAGAGAAGTTAGACTTTTCTTGAGAGAGAAAGAGATTCAAATTATTCTATTGCTGCTTCAAAAAAATGCTTCATGTTGGGACATCTCAAATGTCCTTTCAGGCATCCTACAAGTCCTTTGAGACATCTGAAATGTCACTTGAGACATCTGTGATATCATCTTAAGTGTTTCAATTGGACATCTGAGGTATGTTGTTGAATGAAACCACGTAAATGTTAAGGTTCGCGGTCATCTTGTTCGTCTTTGGTCTGCTCGCACTTTGCATCCTCAATAGTCCAACTTCAATTTCAGAGTCGATAGAGAAGAGAAGAGAAGAGGGAGGGAGGAGGATTAAAAAACTGCTCGGAGGGAGGGAGAAATTGCTCAGAAGGGAGTGGAAGAAATGGCTCTGTGGGGGAAGAAGAAATGACTCAAAAGGTTAAATATATTTTTTTTTTAGCCTGCGCCACATGTCAACCCTGATTTCTTACCGGATGGCGGGCTCAAAAATTTTTCCAATTGGTGAGCGGGATCAGGACACAATTGATAGTGTGGAGAAGTCACCGTTAGCTTCCTACCGCATATACTGACTTTTTCTATCCATAGTAGCTCCTTCATGTTGTTTGCACCCTAAAACAGCACCAACAGTCATCAAAAGTCCAACAGAGGGCTTTGTCATGTCATTTGTTTGATTCTCGTCATTATTTACTCCCGCACTTGTGTCTTCGTAGCTCATCACTTAAGGGATCCAAGTGGGGATCGGGGGCACCAGTAAAAGACTAAAAATGCGCACAGGAGGACACTTTGAAGTTTATTTTCATAGCCAATCATTGGATTGCTATCTGGGTGATCGGAGACCATGGATGCAGATTGTGTGTGTTTATTTTATTTTTTTTAAGTTGTATTTTATGGTTAAGGTTAATGTCACAATTGGGCGTTTTGTGTCTTCTGTATCATTTAACCAAATTCACTTCTCTTTAAATATTTGGTATTTGGAATTAGAAATATCCAGTGATTTGAAAGAAAACGAAATCCTTCAATCTTTTGGAGTGTCCCCATTTGGTGTTGAAGCCTACAATCATCTCCCATTCACCTTCAACCCCTCGAGTCCTACTACTAGCATCACCCACCTGCTCTTTCATTTCCTCCATCCTAGCCGGCGCTTCCCCAAGCGCAACCATAACCCATAACTTTTTCCCTTCCTCTACAGTTTCCCCGCTGTCGTATTCTTCTCTCACTGCCACACATGCAACACATTTCGTCCTTCCCTCATCCATCGGCCACTGTCCACGCATCTTCTATCTGCATCCATGACCCACGTGTTTCTCCCTCCACTGCCACCCACAGCTACCGCATAGGGCTTCTATGCACTTCAGACACCTTCACCAACAGTAGTATTCATCTCCGAACGCCAGAAGCTCCTCTGACAAACTTCACCCCTACTAAAACCGCCCAAACCACCCAAAGCCCTAACATTTCATACCGAATCCCTCGCCAACTGCATGATAGCAGCCACACTTAGCTTGATTACCACACCCTCCACCATCAGAGCCGTTCACTTTACAGTTTCATATTGCTCTTACATTGTACAAATGTATTATTATTTTTAGTGATAATTTGCTCTAGCATTTGGTATTTCTGACATTTATTTGCTTTGCTATTTAATTTCTAGGATTCATTAGCATACCGCTTTTCTTGATAATCTTGTTTGGATTATTTGTGATCAATTTTGTGTAGCTACTCAAGATTTGCAATTCCCTTATTTAGGCTCCGTCTGGGGGGACTTATTTTCACCGGTTAAGTGGTTACGACCGCATGAACCGGACCTTAATTAGTCCCCCAAACGGAGCCTTAATTAGTTGTGTGTTAGAAGATTATTGCATGTTGATGCATATAACTTGCATTAATGCTACTTTAGCTGTTATTTACTCTCATCAATTGAATGCATGTCTGCATTTACTCTCATCTATTGAATGCATGCCTGCAATTTCATACACTTTCAGGTCACTACCTGCCCATATGGCTTATCCTGCCTCAGGTTCTATATTCTTGTCCTGTGATGCTCTTCCAAACCCTACCATTTTAGTAGGTTCTGTTCAAGATTATTAATGAAAATTAGTCTTTTAAAAATGCTGTGGACTTCCTTTTACAAAAGATTCCTACGACATCCATTTCTCTGTTATCAACAACTCCAATAATTTAAATTTACTTTTCTTAATCTTTCAGGGCTTCAGAAAAATAGATCCCGAACGATGGGAATTCGCAAATGATGAGTTTATAAGAGGGCAGAAACATCTCTTGAAAAACATTCACCGGCGCAAGCCAATCCACAGCCATTCAATACCGCCACCAGGAAGCATTTTGCCGGCGCAACTCTCCTATCCAGAAAGACAGGAGCTCATGGAGGAGATCGAGCGCCTGAAACTTGAAAAAAACTCTCTAATCATCGAGCTCGAGAAGCATGCCCAGCACCAGCTGGCCATGGATCAACATATGCAGGATTTGGAGGACAGGTTGCATGGCATGGCTCTCCGGCAAAGAAATCTCATATCCTTCCTTGATCAAGCCATTCAGAGGCCCGGGTTTCTCTCCAGCCTCATCCAGCACTCTGACCTTCAGGCCAAGAAGCGGAGATTACCGACGGACGACGATTGCCCTCTCCGAGATGCTGCCATGCAGGAGAGATTTGTTGCCGCATCCATTCCTGCACTGGATATCGAACCATTCGAGAAGATGGAATCATCGTTAAATTCCTTGGAAGTTTTTTTCCAGGAAGTAGGAGTGGCGTCCGGCGAAGATGCATTTTCCGAGGATAGACTGCCTTGCTTAACTACAGATATGCATGCTGCTTCTTCATGCGAAACTGATCTTGATGTGCATTCACCGATCTGCCGTTCCAGTTGTCCTGAAAACATTCGGTCACGCCCAGTGAGTGCCGCCGGTACTGTAATGGATGATTGTCCTATTCATGCTGAGAAGATGGAATCATCCTTAAATTCCTTGGAAGCTTTTTTCCATGGAGCGGTGTCTGGCGAAGATGCATTCTCCGAGGATCGACTGCCTTGCTTAACTACGTGTATGCATGCTTCTTCTTCACACGAAAGTGATTTTGTTGTGCAATCACCGATCCGCCATTCAACTTGTCCCGAAAACAATCAATCATGTCCAGAGAGCACTGCCATTCCTGTAATCGATGATCGTCTTATTCAAGCTGGCGTGAGGAGCAACGCGTTGGATATTGATATGAATTCTGAACCTGATGTCAATTATTTAGATCATAGGAAGGAGAATCTGGCTTCTACGCGGACCATTGGAGTTAACGATACGTTCTGGGAGCAGTTCCTTACAGAGAGTCCGGGCTATTGCGATGCACGGGAAATAGAATCGGAGAGAAATGAAGCTGATGGGAGAAGAGCCGTGGTGTGGAATAGGAAGAGTGTTGATCATCTGACAGAGAGAATGTGTCACCTTACATCAACTGAGAGAACCTGATAATTGAATACTCCTACTTCTGGATTATTTTGCAAATTTTAATGTTTTCCTTGTAAATTTAGTGAACATATTTTTATTTATGACTGTAGATTGTAATAGGAGGTGTTTGAGCCTTTTTGATTCATAATATGATATGCACCTGGCGTTTTTAGTTTTGTATCCCTTCCTTTACTCCAAGTTATGCACTCCTTTCTTTTCTCCCTGTGATGCACTCCTTTAATGTTCAATATGTTCTTACGAGGCCACTGCTGCAAAATGTGTGGTATGTTCGTGACAAATAATGTGGAAACAATTATAATTTCTTGTTTGACATGTCGAATGGTGGCCACTTGACATAAGAGGGATCTATAGGCGGTAGAAAATGGACGACCTATCCCTACATGCCATGTAAATCTGACAGTTAGATCACAAATTAGATAATAAATTAAAAATCAATTAATTAATGTTGGACAAGTTTAAGCTTTCCTCCGCGTGGAGGGCCAAAGCTAGACCGTGTGACGAATAAATCATACAAATCACGATAAATATCTAACAAATCACCACAATACAATACATCCAAACAAATATAAATTATCAAACCTAATAAATAAATGCTGAAAATAATAATTGAGTACAACAAAATCTCACCAATTAGTGGTTGACCAAGACACTGAAGAATCCGGAGCTGGAGATGCGTGTATGACGATCCAAGGTGGTACCGGTGTGGAAAACGAAGAGGGGCCTCAACGATGGAAGGTGGAATCGGATCGGAAATTGATAGATCCGGCCACGTATGGATAGATTCAGGCGGGGAAGAGTAGATCTGATAATTTGAGATCAAATTTGGGCTGAAATTTTCAAATTTGGACTAATTTTTGTAGGGGGTGACTGTGGAGAGTGGATCCACGAAAGAGGGTGTGTTGGTGGTTAGATTCTTTGGAGGGGGTGGCTGTTGGAGGGCTGCTAGGCGGAGGGAGAAGCGACTGAAACAGGGGGCACATGACAGCAACAGGCGGATGCTGCAAGGAAAACTGGAGGTCGGCGGTAGTGCTGGAGGGTTTAACTGTTTGGAAACTTTAGGGTGAATGGTAAATTTAATTATTCAACAGTGAAGTTAAACAGGACTTGAATTCTGGATAGCCAACATGGCTAGATTTTGGGGGCTGTGTGGGGGGGCTGCAGGAGGGAGTTTGGAAGGGGAAAATGAGCCTAGGGTTAGGGGTACCTTGGGGAGGGAGATATAAGCATAGGAGTCGTCACCGACGGTTCCACGTAGTAGACACCGTGGTGGGATCACGGTATTCCGGGAATTCCTTTCACCAAAATTTGTGATGCCTAAACCAGCCTCTTATCACATCTATTTATAATAAAACAAGGATTATGACATCCCCATCAATGACTATAATTGGCTGGAGGTGAGGGTACCCAAATACATTAAAATAAATGGAAACAAAATAAAATAATATATCAAATTGATTCGCAATGCAAATCCAAACACAACTGCAGAGTCAGATCGTCGATCCGGTCATGCCATATATGGTAAGTCGCGAAATCAGCCCCGAAGAGGCCCAAAACTCGTCCTTGTGTCTACTGTGTATCAATCTCCCCAGCATGAAAGAATTCATCTTCCAACGAATAGGGATCAAAATTCTCTCATTGCATGCTAGGTAAAACCCGAAGAGGTCCACCGAAGGTCACCCAAATGTCATCGCTGGAAAAGTGTTTTCGCCAATCAACTCCACCTGACTGAAAAGTTGTCATCTCTAGTGAATGGAGACGAACATTCTGAAGTCAAAGTCCAGGAGCGAATCGGTCAAGCTCTGCTCCAAGTACCCAGGCATCCTAAACGTTTATAGTAGGAGTGTACTGACGGAGCTTGATCTCCGCGATGGTCTCAACGCTCAACTCACGAGTGGTGGATCTCGGTGAGATCGGCAGCACCGTAGGTAGATCCAAAGAAGACGAGTCCCCAGGAGGGTGGGTGTCAAAAGGTGGTGAGTAGTGATGGACATCAGACGTGTGTGGGCTATAAAGGTGGCAAGGAAATGAAAATGGAGGTGTGGGTGGCTGGAAGTCCCTACTTTTGGGTCTACATACTAGTGAGGCTCATAGTTCGACGTCATATCTTGTAACATCCCTCAAACAACTAGACTTCTAAAAGTGGTTTTGTCATGACTACGTCATGTCAAAACCCTAGGAAGCTGAAGAAGATCAAGTGAAACAAGGCATGAAAGTGAAAATCACATTGGTCTGCAAATAGCACAATCCAAGTACCAACCCTAGGGTTTGACTTTTGGGATTCAACTTGATCCCTTGACTCCACCACAACATCTATAACCCTTTAAGAGGTCCATTGGGTCACTAAAGACCCATTGGGGTCAACCCAAGTGATCAAGTTGACCAAAGTCAACTCTAACACTAATTAGGTCAAACTAGCTC
Organism: Platanthera guangdongensis; assembly: GCA_039583875.1. Taxonomy (NCBI): domain Eukaryota; kingdom Viridiplantae; phylum Streptophyta; class Magnoliopsida; order Asparagales; family Orchidaceae; genus Platanthera; species Platanthera guangdongensis. The sequence goes on along the minus strand of CM077148.1, from coordinate 63,310,873 downwards.
ACATAGGGTCAATTGACCTTCTCTTAACCAACTTGACCTCACCTAAACCTTCCCATCCCTAAGGGAGGTCATTGGGTCACTAAGGACCCATTGAGGTCAACTCAAAAGGTCAAGTTGACCAAAGTCAACCCTAAACCCAAAATGGTCAAAGTACCCTAATAAGGGTCAAGTGACCGCCAAGGTGTCAAACCAACCCTACCCATATCTCCCTAGACTCTAGGGGAGGCCAATGGGTCACTAAGAACCCATTGGGGTCAACTCAAAGGGTCAAGTTGATCAAAGTCAACACAACCCTAAAATGGGTCAAACTAGCTCAAGTTGACCCAACCTAGCCCAACTCACTTGGGCTAAGCCCAAGTTGAGTGGCCCACAAGCTTTAGGAGGCTGATATTTAACTAAAATGCCACTCAAATTCTGGAGGGGGTGACTAGGAGAGAGAAACCTCATTTTTCCTTTAATGGAGGAGAGATAAAGAGAGAGAAAGAGATCATTCATGGCCAAGGGAGGGCAAGGGCCATCTCTCTTCAATTCCAATAGTCTTGTTCATCTCCCCTGACCAGTTCTGAGGAGATCAAGAGGTTTTCCAGGCTGTTCAGTGGCTGCATTCACTGGATTTTTAGTTGGCCAAAATTCCTTCATGATCATTAATAATAATTGGATTTTCAGACTTGGGAGTGATTTAAAGAATTCCTCCGCATGTGCCCGCACCACGCGCTGCCATCGTGGCTGCAGGTCCAATTTTTTTTACAATGGCTTAAATTACCAAACGCGTCAAATGATTGACGCGGCGGCCGGGGGCACTCTAAATAAAAAAACCACTAAAGCCACCCAAGCTCTTATTGAGGAGATGGAAATGAATGCCCACCAGTGGAAAGTCCCACGGGGATGTCCAAAGCAGGCGACCAACCTTTTCAAAGTGGACTCGACTGCTAACTTCGCCCTTCGAGTTGAAATGCTAATGAAGAAGGTGGCAGATATGTCTGCTTCCTCCTCCACTTCGCCTTAGGCGAATAATAATAATTGTTATATTAATAACGTCAGCGTAGCCGAAGATTTTGTCGACTACGTGGGAAATTAGGGCCGACCTTCCTTCAACGCCAATAACAACCCTTATAGTAACAATTATAATCTAGGTTGGAGGAACCACCCCAATTTCTCGTGGAGTAATTGTAACACCCTGGTTTTTCCAGATCTTAAGCCTCTAGAAGATACCGCTCGGTGATAGGTAGCTATCGCCCGACGATAGCCTTGTTTCATCGAATCCAGGCATTCTTAGAGCTGAGTAACTAGGCGGTTATAGCGTTGAGTACTAGCACACGACGTTATCTAGCTACCGCTCGGCGGTAGCTTGACGTTGAGTGCGTTGAGTGGCTGACATTGAGTGGAGGCGTTGAGTGGTTGGCATTGAGTGAGCTACCGTGCAGCGTTAGCACTATCGCCGGCGATAGCGCATCATTATTTTTTGGTCGAACGCCCAGGAGCTACTATAACACCCCCTATCTGTCACATAGCATATAACAGTAGGTCCGGCCAGGGCCCGACGTCATATACCACATACAGACCGAAAGGGTTACACAATGAAACCATCCTTCCAATAACCAACGTCCTACACAGAGTACATTCTAGCGGAAGCAATTTAAAGTTGCAAAATAAGAACCCAGCCAACAGCATGAATGTCCACTAACAAAAACCCAAAAAAATGAACGTACAAAATACACAAAGTACCTTGGCCTTATGACCTTACAAGAGTTTAATCAAATAATAGTGTCTTCCAAACCTCGACACGCAGACCGGTCACACATGAGAATAAAATTAAACATTCATATAAAGGCCTTCGAGGGCCGGCTCAGCAATATGGGATTTTTGCCCGCTATTTGCCACTAGGCTCCGCAACACCTGCAAGCAACAATCCACCGAAGTAGTGGCAAACAAAAGCAACGGTCAGCTAAGCTGAGCAAATTATAACGACCCCGCTCCTAAACTCGGGGCGGCGATGCTCCTTCCCTACACTTTATTAGCATAGCCAAACAGTATAGAAATTACACATCATCTGTAACGCCCCGAAACTCAAAGGAGCGACGGGGGACGTTTTGGGCCAGTTTTGGGTTCTGGCTGCATGCACACGGCCTGGGACACGGGCGTGTCCCAGGGCGTGTCAAGCTTGTGTCGACATTCAGCCGGGAAGTCGACATTTTGAGCTCGACATTGTGTCGAGACTGGGCACACGGCCTGCGATACGGACGTGTCGCAGGGCGTGTCGACCCGTGTCGACACTTAGCCCACGAAGTCGACACTCTGCGTTCGACGAAGTGTCGAGACATGGCACACGGCCTGCGACATGGGTGTGTCGCAGGGCGTGTCAACCCGTGTCGACACTCGTCCCGGGAAGTCGACATTTTGCTCGATGATGTGTCGATACAAGGCACACGGCCTAGGATACGGGCGTGTCCAAGGCCGTGTCGTCAGGTCGACGATCTTTGCTCGATGAAGTGTCGAGTGTCGAGACCGTGTACATGGCCTGGAGCCCAGGCGTGTTGAGGTGACACGGGCAAGGACACGGGCGTGTCCTAGAACCCGTGCAGTGCTCGGGTTGTTTTCGGGGAAAAATGATGGGGGTACACGGTCGGCCTCATGGCCGTGTCAGGTGGAACACGGGCGTGTCAGGTCGAACACGGGCGCGTTCGATACCCGTGTGTTGTTCTAGGCGCGTCGATTTTGACGGTGAATGAGGTACACGACCCTGGACACGGGCATGTGCCAGGCCGTGTGCGGTCCAGATTGGGCATTTCAGTCCCGAATCAAAGCCGTTCATTTCTTTAATTGATGATCCAACGGCTGGGGGTTGTTCCTGAAGGGATATACCCGGGATTGGGCCTTAGAAACTCTCACTTTTCATGAGTGGTTGTCTTTCTAAATCTTAGAGAGCGTGGAGAGCCAAGGAAGGAAGAAGAAGCTAGATCCGGCCATTGGAGGAGCTTCGAAGCTCCAAATCGCGAGCCGACTCCGGATCCACGGAGGCAAAGCTAGTGCGGTGTTTTTCATCCGCTTACTTTTCCATGGCGCCAAAGAGGAACGCAAGGGTAACGATTCTCTTCTTGAGCATGAGGAGCTCTCCTTCTTTGCATAGGAAGCCCGCTCTCGCGAGTTTGCGGTGAGTTGGAGGCGTTCCTTCGGGTAGATATGTGAAGTCTCCGTTGTATAGAGTCCGTAAGCGAGAACAGACATAGGCATGATGTGTGAAGCCTACCCGGACATGTTGGTCTGGATCGGTGATGTTGCATTGCATAAATGCCGGAGAAGACTCCGTGCTATTGGTTGTTTTTCGGGTTTTCTACACGGTAGATTGCAACAGGGAGCCTTGGGGATTAACCCAAAGGTGCACCCGGAAAACTCGGCGGATGCGTGATCTTTCCAACTTGGTGGCCTGAGAGCCAACTTGAACATAACCGGGTTATGTGAATTGTGATGGAAACGGGACTCGGGAGAAGTTTGACCCGCGCAAATGGCTTAAATTGTCGTTGCGATGTGAGCACGGGTTAGATGGAACCGTACCCGTTCTATGTCGTTCGGTTAAAGAGACCTAAAGGTACGTGGCACTTGCCGTTGGCATAGATGAGAGTCTTTGGCGGTCTATGACTTAAATTGACGTGACCCATGCCGGGAAGACAAAAATGCTCATAGATTTGGCCGTCAAAGTGGCAGTGGTGAGTCCGGAATGTCTATGGCTTTAATTGACGTGATATCGACCGGTTCACCGAGAATGTGCCCTGAGAGCACGAGGCGTGTGGCCGTGCGAGCCAACGTCTGTGATGAAATGAATATATATATAATGCTCGCTTATGCTAATGAAATGTAGGGAAGGAGCATCGCCGCCCCGAGTTGGGGGCGGGATCGTTATAATTTGGTCAACATTGCTGACCGTTGCCTTGTTTTGCCACCGTGCGGTGGTTTGTTGCTTGCAGGTGCTGCTGGACCAAGCGGTCAATAGCGGGCTAAAGCCCTTTTTGAGAAGCCGACCCTCGAAGGCCTAATTGGAGTGTTTACTGCTTTATTCATGTGTGACCGGCCTGCGTGCCGTGGTTTGTAAAACATGTAATATGAAGTGAACAATTTTTGTAAGGCCTTAAGGCTTGTACTGGTGTATTTTTGTTAGAAAGTAGCGAAAAAGAGAGAACAAGCGGCTAAACTTTTGAATAATCGAAATTTTATTATCCAAAAAAGATATCATTTACAAAGGTATGACCTCCCTTATATAGAATGGAGGAGATAAGAAAGAGAGTATACAAACAATGTGGGACTAAACATTTACAGTACTGAGCGGCTAGAATAAAGGTGACCGCACAGGCCGCGTGGTTAGACAGATGAGTTAACCGCTCGGCAACTCCAGCAGGATAGAACAGGCCGCAATGGTAGACTGCCAGACCGCTCGGTCAACAAACCGCTGGATCAGACCGCTAAGCCGCCCGGTCAACAAACCGCTGGATCAGACCGCTAAGCCGCCCGGTCTAATACTTCAACACTCCCCCTCAAGCTGGAGCATAGATATCAATCATGCCCAGCTTATCACAAATGCGGAAGAAGGAAGTAGAGACCGGCTTGGTGAAGATATCTGTCAATTCCTTGTCAGAGGTGACAAAAGGAGTACAAATCTGTTTCTTCAAAATCTCTTCCCGAATGAAGTGACAGTCAACCTCTATATGCTTTGTTCTCTCATGGAAGACCGGATTTCTGGATATGTGTATAGCGGCCTTGTTGTCACAGAACATAGGGAGAGGACAGTCATATACCTCGCCCAGGTCAAGCATGAGAGCCCGCAACCACTTTAACTCACACGTGGTTGACGCCATACTCTGGTATTCGGCTTCGGCACTGGATCTGGAGACAACAGACTGTTTCTTGCTCTTCCAACTCACGAGATTACCTCCAACAAAGGTACAAAAACCTGATGTGGATTTACGATCGCCTTTGTCATCCGCGTAACTTGAATCTGAGTAGGCCTCAACCCTCAGATGACCATTCTTCTGAAAGAGTAACCCTCTGCCTGGTGCTGCTTTGATATACTCTAAAATCTTCAGGGCGGACTGAAGATGGCACTCCCTGGGAGCTTGCATAAACTGACTGACCTTGCCTACAGCATAGGCGATGTCGGGTCTAGTCACCGTGAGATAGATGAGTTTGCCTACCAAACGTCTGTACCTTGTGACATCAGATAGAAGAGGCGAGTCATCCGTCCACGTTTTGTCTTCTCCAACAGCCATGGGAAAACGAGCTGGTTTGGCACCTGTCAATCCTGCTTCCCGTAGAAGATCAAGGGCATACTTCCGTTGAGAGAGAACCAAGGAGTCAAGTTTCCGAGAGATTTCTATCCCCAAAAAGTATTTTGGGGAGCCCATATCCTTCGTGACCAAGTGCTGATGGAGGTGCTTCTTCGTCAAGTCCACCCCATCTCGGTCATCGCCAGTAAGGAGAATATCATCCACATATACGGCCAAAACCACCAGTCCCGAGGCCGTTTTGCGAATGAATAAGGAGTGATCGGCTGAACTCCTTTGAAAGCCGATGGTAGCCACAATACCACTGAATTTGTCGAACCATGCCCGAGGGCTCTGCTTTAGGCCATAAATGGCCTTCTTCAAATGACATACACGTGTCTCCCCTTGAGCAACATACCCAGGAGGTTGCTCCATATAGACGTCCTCCTGAAGATCGCCATAAAGAAAGGCATTCTTCACATCAAGCTGGGAAATAGCCCAAGCCCGGTTAACAGCCACAGAAAAGAGAACACGGATGGTGCTGAGGCGAGCAACCGGAGAGAAGGTATCAAAGTAATCAATGCCGTAAGTCTTAGTGAAGCCCTTGGCCACCAGCCGGGCTTTGTAGCGATCCACAGTGCCGTTGGGGAGAAACTTCACAACGAAGACCCAGCGACAGCCAACCACATCAGTGCCCACGGGAGGAGGAACCAGGGTCCAGGTACCCCATTCAGTAAGAGTATCCATCTCCTTATCCATGGCAGACTTCCAATGAGGGAGAGCAAGAGCCTCCTGGTAGGTACGGGGAGTAGAAGTAGCAGAGATAGCCAAGGCAAAACACCTGCGAGAATGAGAAAGCTGATCGTAGGAAACAACAGCTGTGAGCGGGTGTTGAGTACACGCCCGCACCCCTTTGCGAAGGGCAATGGGAACATCCAGGTCAACGGGAGCGTCAGCGACGGGAGCGTCAGCGACCGGAGCGTCCGTGGCGGAGAAGGCTGGCCCGGGACTAGAGAGAGACGGCAGCGGAGAGGAGGGTGGAGGGGTGGGTGGAGATACGGACTGGGAAGGAGTCGGTGGAGGAGGAGACGAAGGTGGGAAAACGTCGAGAGGTGTGGAAGGAACGGAGATATCAGAAGGAAGAGAAGAGGGAGGAGAGAAATAGGAAGCATTTTCGAAAAAAGTCACATCCGTGGAGACAAACTGCTTGCGGAGAAGGGGGTCAAAGCAGCAATAGTCTTTTTGAGTGGTAGAGTACCCCAAAAAGACACACTTGGTGGAACGGGGGGAAAGCTTGTCGCGGGTAGCGGAGGGAGTGTGAACAAAGGCCGTACAGCCAAAGACACGGAGAGGAAGAGGAAAAGGTTCCTGGTGGGGGTAGAGAAGGGAGAAGGAAGTCTGGCCCTGGAGAACCGTGGAGGGAAGGCGATTGATGAGATAGCAGGCGAGGAGCACAACATAGCCCTAGTAGGAACGAGGGACGTGCATCTGCGTCATGAGAGTACGAGCAACATCAAGTAGGTGACGGTTTTTACGCTCCGCCACCCCATTCTGCTGGGAGGTGTAAACACAAGTCGTTTGATGAAGGAGGCCATGTTGGTGAAAGAACGCGGAGAACTCATGAGTCAGATATTCCTTGGCATTATCAGAACGTAAGACTTTAATAGAAATAGCAAATTGAGTCTTAATCATAAAGTAAAATGATTGCCAAACAGAAAATAGTTCAGAGCGATCTTTTAACAGATACACCCAGGTACATCGAGAAAAATCATCGATAAAAGTGACAAAATAAGAACTGCCCCGACCAACTGTGAGGGTAGGAGCAGGACCCCATACATCAGAATGAATAAGATCAAATATGCGAGAGGAGCCACTCCCTTGCTTCGGTGGGAAGGAGGAGCGATGATGTTTGCCAAGCTGACACGCATCACAGTTGAGCGGAGAACTGGTAGGAGGTAAGTGGGGCAGAAGCTGGCGAAGAAGCCGAGGAGGAGGATGTCCAAGACGAAGATGCCACTGAAGGAGATCGGTGGAGGAGGAGTAGGCAGAGAGAGCGGAAACATCGTCGAGGAAGTAGAGGCCGCCGCTCTCAGTCCCAGTAGCAATCGTCCGCTGGGTCCTCGGGTCCTGAAAAGAACAAGTAGTGGGAGTGAATAAGACGGAGCACTGAAGTTGCCGGCATAAAGTAGTAACTGATAACAAATTGCACGGGAACTTCGGGACATAGAGGGTATCCTCTAAGCAAAGCACCGGGGTGAGTTGAACCATGCCCGTCCCATGAACCGGGGATGGGGAACCATCCGCCACACGAACTGGGGGTAAGCGGTCATGGGTCTCAAGACGGGAGAAGCAATGAGGGTTGCCCGTCATATGATTTGTGGCACCGGAGTCAATCAGCCATTTACCTTGGGTAACGACGTGGGCACTACCTGACGTCGTGGCCACAGAGGCAGACGGCCGAGAAGAGGCGGAGGCCGAAGAAGGAGCATCACCGGAAGGGCGAAGATGAGGATGTTTCTGCCAGCAGCGGTCAACAATATGGCCAGTACGACCACAGTGAGAGCAGAGGAACCGGGATGAACCCCATCCGCCAGAGGAGCCGCGGCTACTAGGGCCCCCCCTCTGAGCTTGGTGAACAAAGGAGTCCTGGGAAGGGGGGGAGGCCAACAGAGGCCGCTGGAGTAGCGAAGTAACAGCGGCTATGCGAGCCGCAGTGGCATCCAAAGTAGGAGATTCCGCCTCACCCAAGATCTGCTGGCGGATCATATCATAAGAGTCGGGAAGACGAAGAAGATAACAAACAACCAGGAGTTCCTGGAAGTGTTTGTGCTGGTCGGCCAAGTCCACGGAGAAGGGGCGATTCTGGAGGATTTCAGCACCAAGGGCCTGAACCTGCTGATAAGCCGCAGCCGGGGACACGGAAGGGCGGGCGAAGAGGTCCGCATAGAGAGTATAAATGCGGGACGTCTGGCCCCCCTTAGAATAGAGAGCAGCGAGGTGAAGCCAGGCGGCCTTGACCGTCTCATCATGGTGAATGACGGGAAGGCACTCATCAGAAAGACTGTTGGCCAGCCAGGTGCGGACAAGATCATCACTCGCATCCCAGTCATCAAACTCAGGAGAGGTGCGAGGAGGAGGGTCATCGGTGAGGTGATGACGCTTGCGTTGAGAACGAAGGAGAAAGGTGAAAGAAACGCTCCAATCGGGATAGTTGGAGCCAACAAGCTTGGAAAGGGTGCCAAGGTTACCCGAAGGAGGAGGAGGAGAAGGAGCTGCAGGAGTAGTGGTGAGACCGGAGGTAGTCATAGAACCCGACAAGGAGACCATAGCGGTTAGAAAACAGAAGAAGCCGCCCGAACAGTAGCGGCTAGAAAGAGGTCAAAGGCACAGCGGGGAAGAGGTCGCGCGGACTGAAAAGGCCGAGCGAACAGAAGAGAGGAGAAGAGTAGGTGACCGCGACCAAGATGCGGGTGAGAAAGGAACAACCCGCACGGTCAGGCAGATTACAGCAGCAAACCGCGAGTATAGGGACAAGCGGATATGGGAAAAGCAGAAGCAGACAGGGAGAAGAAGTCCACAGCGGGTAGAGACAAGTCACGCGGACAGAGACAGGCCGCAAAGACTAGGAAGGCGGAGAGGCAAGAAAGAGCAAGGAGCGCGGCGACAAGGAAACAGGTCGCTGCGACGAATAGCAGTAGGAGAAGAGAACCAAGAAGAAGCAAGCCGCGCGAACAGGGCAGCGGACAGAAACAAGCCGCTCGAACAGGGTAGCGGACAGAAGAGAAGGCAAGCCGCGAGACAGGTCGCAGAAAGCGGAAAACAAGCCGCGAACAACAGAGAGCGCACAGAATCAGGAGGAAATGACCGTGCCCTCTGATACCATGTTAGAAAGTAGCGAAAAAGAGAGAACAAGCGGCTAAACTTTTGAATAATCGAAATTTTATTATCCAAAAAAGATATCATTTACAAAGGTATGGCCTCCCTTATATAGAATGGAGGAGATAAGAAAGAGAGTATACAAACAATGTGGGACTAAACATTTACAGTACTGAGCGGCTAGAATAAAGGTGACCGCACAGGCCGCGCGGTTAGACAGATGGGTTAACCGCTCGGCAACTCCAGCAGGATAGAACAGGCCGCAATGGTAGACCGCCAGACCGCTCGGTCAACAAACCGCTGGATCAGACCGCTAAGCCGCCCGGTCAACAAACCGCTGGATCAGACCGCTAAGCCGCCCGGTCTAATACTTCAACAATTTTGTAACATTCCTATTTGGTATTAGTGGACATTCATGCTTTAGTGCTGGGTTCTTTATTGCAACTTTTATAAACTGCTTCCGCTAGAATGCTCTGTGTAGGACGTTATGATTGGTTGGATGGTTTCCATGAGTAACCACTCGGTCTATTTGTGGCATACGGCGTAGTGCCCCGGCCGGACCTACTGTTATATGCTATGCGACGGATAGGGGGTGTTACAATTTGGTATCAGACTACTGGTTTTGGTCGGGCTTAAAATGAATTCGTGGGCGAATTCTTTTTAAGGGGTGGTGAGCACATTGTGTGCATCATCGTTATAACGGTAAAAGAACCCATGAGTGTCCACTTAGGAATGAAAATACACGTGTTTGAGGAACCTGCGTGTTCATATAATTGCTGTTTGCAATTTTATTTGGTCGCTTAACGGTGTTTTGTACCACTATAGGTGACTAGAAGTGGTGTTGGGCCGTCGGAACGTTGATTTTCTGAGGCTAGCAGTACACCAGATGTTGCTCCTGCAACACGTCTATCGGCTAAGAACATACGATTGGTGACTGAAGTGATGTTGACCGTGATAAATGCGCAGCCTGCAAGGCAAACGCAGCAGCCCGCTCCTGTGATGGAGCAGAAACCTCTTCAAGAGGCTGAGCCGAGGAGAGTGGAGCAAGTGGTTGTGGAACCGGTGGTGCCAAGGAGGGCAACCGAGAGACAGCTTAAGCATGTTATGAGATTTAATCCTCCTGTATTCTCGGGGTTGGGAATCCCATCTCAAGCTGAAGACTGGCTCTCCAGGGTGAAGAGAGTCATGACAGTAACAGAGACAGAGGAGTGGCTAATGACCACTATCGCTACGTTCCTTCTGCACGGTGAAGCGAGAATGTGGTGGGAAGGATTGGAGCTGCACTTATTGAGAGGTAGGCAACTTATTGATGTCTCGATGGAGGAGTTCTCGAGATTGTTCTTGGCTAGATACCTCCCTTCGACGCAGAGGATAGCGTTGGAGAATGAGTTTCTGAAGTTGGTTCAGGGTGAGAGGAGCGTGGATGAATATCTCCACGAGTTTACTCGTCTGAGTCGTTATGCTCGCTCTACTATTGTGGATGAGTAGCGCAAGACTAATCGCTTCTATGAAGGGTTGAGAGATGAGTTGAGGTTGCTACTCTCGGGGCCGATGATGCAGGGTTTCTTAACCTTGGTCAATACTGCTCGGTCCTTGGAGAAGGACATGAAGAATGTACAAGCAAAGAAAAGCTTGGGTGAGAAGAAATCTGAATTCAAAGTGCCGACTACTTCAAAGTCCGGCTATCGGAGGTCTTTCAAGAAGCATAGGACTTCGGGTCCAGCTCCTTCTGGTGCTTTTGGGGCGACTACGAGTCAGACCCCGGGCGCGTGTTTTACTTGTGGAAAGACGGGGCATTTTGCTCGTGACTGTTGCAGCGGACGTCCTAAGTCCGAGAGAGGGCCGGGAGCGACTTATGAAGAGAAGGGCAAGGCGGTGGAGTCGACCGCATCCCACTAGGCTCCGGCCCAACCAATGGTCTATAATCTTGGCCAACAGGAGGCCATCAAACAGGCTGATGTGGTGACAGGTATGGTTTAATTTATAGCAAGTCAATTTCTTTAAATACTTGTTATGCACATGTTACCTTACCACTGCTTGTTTAGGATTTGTATTGATTTGTGAAAATCCGACACGAGCACTCTTCGATACAGGATCTTCACACTCCTTCTTGTCCGAAGGATTTATATCACGCATCGGAGTCCCTTCTTCGATGACGAAGGATAAGTTGGATGTGTTGTTGCCCAATGGGTGTTCGATGCGAGCGGATAGGATCTGCGATGTTAAGATTCGTATTAGGAATCAGGAGTTCGACCTGCAGGCGTCTTTACTCCCGTTGGTGGAGTTCGACGTTATATTTGGCATGGACTGGCTCTCGGAGTAGCAGGCCTATATTGACTGCGGTCGCAAGGAAGTCAAGATGGGAGCAAGTCGTGAGACGACTTTTACGGCCTTAAAGGGGTCGAGCAAGACGTTGATGTCTGCTCTTCATGTGGTGAAGGCAGTTCGTGCCGGTGCAGAACTGTTCTTTACACTAGTGGAGGTGGCAAAGCCGAAGCCCGCGTTGGATTGTATTTCAGTGGTATCAGAATACCCTGATGTGTTCCCCGCAGATCTTCCTGGAGCCCCGCCTCAACGGGAGATAGATTTTACGATTGAGCTAGTGCCAGGTGCAAAGCCTGTGTCACGATCTCCTTATCGGTTAGCGCCTAAGGAAATGGCGGAGCTGAAAGTTCAACTGCAAGAGTTGTTGGAGCAAGGGTATGTGCGCCCGAGTTCTTCACCTTGGAGCGCACCGGTCCTCTTTGTTAAGAAGAAGGACGAAAGCTTGAGGCTATGTATTGATTACCGGGAGCTAAACAAGTTGATGGAGAAGAACAAGTACCCGATCCCCCGGATTGATGATCTTTTTGATCAGTTAGTCGGGTCGACGGTGTACTCGAAGTTGGATCTTAAGGCTGGGTACTATCAGCTGCGAATAAGGGAGAGTGATATCCCGAAGACAGCGTTTAGTACGAGATACGGGCATTATGAGTTTACGGTCATGCCGTTTTGGCTAACTAATGCGCCGTCAGTGTTCATGGATTTGATGAACAGGACTTTCAGGGAGTACTTGGACCATTTCGTGATCGTCTTCATCGACGATATTTTGGTGTACTCGCAAAGTGAGGAAGATCACTTCAAGCATCTTCATTTGGTTTTGGAGACGCTAAGGAGAAATCAACTGTATGCCAAGTTCTCGAAGTGCGAGTTTTTGTTGTCCTCAGTGGCATTCCTCGGTCATATAGTGAGTGGAGAGGGTATTGCGGTGGATCCGGCGAAGATTGTTGCGATATGGGAGTGGCATGAGCTTGCTACGGTAGCAGAAGTCCGGAGCTTTCTGGGGCTTGCCGGCTATTATAGGCGCTTCGTAGAGAACTTCTCGCGGATAGCATTACCTCTCACTACTTTGACGAGGAAGGAGCATAACTTCGTTTGGACGCCGGAGTGCGCGCGAGCTTTTGAGGAGTTGAAGTGTCGGTTGACCACGATGCCTGTGCTGAGTTCGCCATGTGGGACCGAAGGCTATGAGATTTATAGTGATGCTTCGGGCAGCGGTTTGGGTTGCGTGCTACTGCAACACGGAATTGTAATAGCTTATGGCTCGAGACAGCTAAAAGTGCATGAAAGGAACTATCCGGTACATGACTTGGAGTTAGCGGCCGTGATTTTTGCCTTGAAACTGTGGAGACACTATTTGTACGGTGTGAAGATTGATATCTACACCGATCACAAGAGCCTGAAGTATCTTATTAATCAGAAGGATCTGAATATGCAGCAGCGTAGATGGATGGAGTTCCTGGGGGACTATACATTCAAGATCCACTACGTGCCTGGTAAAGGGAATGCGGTTGCGGACGCGTTGAGTCGTCGAGCCCCAGCTCAAGCCAATTGGCTATCGGTGCATGATGAGCGGTTGTTGCGGGAGTTGGAGGCGTTGGAGATTGTTTGTGTGGACAGACAATCAAGTGCTAAAGCAGTTCTGAATTGGACTGAAGTCCAATATGACCTGACTGATCGTATTCGGCAGGCTTGTGATATGGATGCTCATATGAAGCAGTTCATGGTAGAGGCTCTGGATGGGTCAAATTCCCAATTCGTAGTGGAGGACGGATTGCTTTGGAAGGACAATCGTCTGTGCGTCCCAAGTGTGGGTAATTTGTGGGTGGAGTTGTTGTACGAGGCACACCATACCAAGTACTCGATTCACCCGGGGAGCACGAAGATGTACCGTGATGTGAAGAAACTGTTTTGGTGGCCGGGTTTGAAGAAAGATGTGGCGCTATACGTAGCGAAGTGCCAAACTTGCGCCTTGGTCAAGGCGGAGTGCCAAAAGCCGGGAGGATTTCTTAAGTCCTTGCCTATTCCGGAGTGGAAATTTGACGACATCTCTATGGAATTTGTGCACGGTTTGCCAAGGTCGCAAAAGGGGAACGACGCCATGTGGGTGGTTGTTGATCGGCTAACGAAGGTGTCGCATTTCATTCCGCATAGGAAGGATGATCCGGTGGAGAAGTTGGCAAAACTTTATGTAGATAACATAGTACGGCTTCATGGTGTGCCCCACAGCATCGTGAGTGACCGAGATGGGCGGTTCACGTCCAATAATTGGAGGCTTGTGCAGCAAATGTTGGGAACAAAGCTGAAATTCAGCACAGCCTTCCATCCGCAAACGGATGGGCAGACCGAGAGGGTCAATAGAACCATGGAAGACATGCACCGCATGTGTGTCTTGGATTTTGGAAAGCAGTGGGAAGACCACCTTTATTTGGTGGAGTTCACATATAACAACAGCTATCAAGCGAGTATTCAAATGGCGCCCTTCGAGGTCCTATATGGTAGAAAATGTCGCACGCCGTTGTCTTGGTTAGAAACGGGTGAGTCAAAGTTGTATAAGCGATCGGAAGTGGAGGATGCTACTTCTTTGGTGAGAACCATTCGGGAGAGGTTGCTTATCGCTCAGGACCGGCAAGCGAAGTACTGTAATGCCAAGCACAGGAACGTGGAGGTTGCTGTGGGCGACTATGTGTACTTAAAGATCAAGCCGTTCAAGGGTGTCTCGCGGGTGCGGCAACTGAAAAAGCTAAGCCCGAGGTACCTTGGGCCGTTTGAGGTTCTGGAGCGAGTCGGTGAAGCGACCTATCGGTTGAAGCTTTCAGTGGAGCTTAGTGGTTTACATGATGTATTCCATATTTCGGTACTTCGGAAGGCGGTGCAAGAGCCTACGCAAGTGATCGCGGTCGATCAAGTGCCGGTGGATAGTGGGTTGACGACAAACCTCAAGCCCATGCGGATTTAGGACTCGGAGGTCAAGCGGCTACACAATAAAGAGATCATGGTGGTCAAGATCCGGTGGGACAATTGCGGTCGTGAGGAGCTCTCTTGGGAGCGAGAGCAGACTATGCTTGACGAATATCCGGAGTTATTCTGCTCAGGTACAAATTTTGGTTTTGTACATGTCATTCCTTTATGTAATTTCGTGGACGAAATTCTTTTAAGAGAGGGAGAGTTGTAACGCCCCGAAACTCAAAGGAGCGACGGGGGACGTTTTGGGCCAGTTTTGGGTTCGGCTGCAGGCACACGGCCTGGGACACGGGCGTGTCCCAGGGCATGCCAAGCTTGTGTCGACACTCAGTCGGGAAGTCGACATTTTGAGCTTGACATTTGATGGCGCGGCCCCTCCTCCACCATTTGAATATGATGCTAACGATGCTGCTGATGATCCGGTTGATAAGGCCATACGACTCAAGGGCGTGAGGCGGCACGATGACACTAACGGAAGGCTACGCTACAACCTCCGCCCGCGACGTGCTACCGCCACGACAACGCATTAGCTTTATATATTTCCTTTTCGTGCACTCTATTTTATATTTGGAATATAAAATTATCCTATGCTTATGTGATAATTTTATATTCATTGCATGTGTTGTTATTTTTTCATTTTGAACTATTTTTAGTATTGGTGTGCAATTAGCCATTCGGATGGATGAGATTAAATCTCCATCATGAAGGGCTAAGGCTTGTTTGTAACTCCTATTTAAAGGAGGCTATCATGAAGAGTTAAAGCATTGGAAAAAGAAACCCTAAACCCCCCTTGAGGAATTTCGGCCACCATGGAGAGAATCCAATAGCCGCCCCCCCCCCCCCTTGGTGTGAAGCCAAACCTTGCCTCCTCCATCCCCGTTCGGTGCGACTCCGGCGTGGCTTCTATCGGTGCGAGTCCGTGGAAGAATGAAGCAGCCACATTCGGTGTGACACCGGTGGATCCGTGGAGAGAGTGATTCTCCCACAGTTATCTTGTGTGAAACGCTTTCCGGTTGGGTAATCTCTTTCCTCTTCCTTGTGTGATTCTTCTCCTTAGTTGTGGTGGATTTTCGCAAATCGTTTTCTCCAGATCTTTAAATTAATCGCTGCAAGTTTTGAAACGAAAATGCCATTGCAAGGCTTTTTATTTTCGGATCGGGTGGATCCTATTTGCCTGAGTGGATCTTGGCCTATAGCCTTGGTCTTGCTCTCAAAAAGGAGTGGCAACCTTTGTGTTTTCTTGGGGAATATTCCGACTCAAATTTCCGATCATTGTTTTCGAGTCGACCATTCCTCCCTTGTTGTTTGTGCTGCGTTTTGTGACGAGGAACTATTGTGGGCGATAGGTGCTGTGTAGGTGCGGTAGATCTATGACGTGTAGAGCGGAGTTAGAGCGTTAGATCCGTGGAGATCTCCGATCCGACATCCCTACATCAATTTGGTATCAGAGGCGGTCGTTGCAACTTTCACGTTGCAAACATCCTCTCTGCGTTCCTTGTTGGAGATCGGATCGTTAGAAATCAAAAAAATTATTTTCTATGGTCTGCCAATAGCGGGCTGAAATCTTTATTTTTCAGCAAAATTTCAAAACTTTTTTTTAACGATCTACGTGTTATTCACATTGGGAATATATAAAAATATCTTGTTTTCAATATAGCTACAGCCCTAGGAAATTTCATCTTGCCCGGGGCCTCCCAAACATGAATGCGCACTAGGCTAGGAACAGAGTACGCAACCCCGTCTACGTCTAGGATGGCTGTGAACGAGCATGTTGATCCCAACACCGAGGCTATTGCGGGTCTTCGTGTCGAAATGGCTGAGCTTAGGAACGTCTTAGCCCAGATCCTACAAAATCAGGAAAGGCCACCCCCACCTCCCGTTAATACTGGGCAGCCCAACCGACACCAACCGAACTTTGACTCGGATTCTGAGGGAAACTCTCCCCGTGTGCCCCCTCGAGAACCCCGCCCCGAGCGAGGCTTTGATATCACGAGGGCCATCAAGATAAATGCCCCCACCTATGATGGCATGGGAGATCCCTAGATCTTCCTCCATTGGGCTATAGACATGGAGTGTTATTTCGAATGACACAACCTCACGGACCCCCAAAAGGTTCAGGTTGCAAGGATGAAATTAACGGGACGTGCCAAAACTTATTGGCTGAATGAAGAACGTAGGTTAGTAGTTGGGCATGGGGTCCCACTCATTGGATGGGCTGTGATGAAGAACCTGCTGACCGATCAGTACGTTCCCGCGTACCATCGGTCTCAGATATTCGATGAGCTTGCCACCCTTCGGCAAGGCTTAATGTCTGTTTCTGAATATATGGGAGAACTTAAGGACCGTATCGTACGATGTGACCTTCGAGAGCTCCCCGAAGTCACTTTATCTAGATTTCGAAAGGGACTTCACCCCGACATTCAGTGGAAACTCTTGTGTTACGGTCATACAGACTTGAATACGACTTTCAATGCCGCCTTGGACATTGAAAAACACCTAGCATCTAAGGCTCACTCCCGTTATTCTAGTACGAAGAATAAGTCCACCCCAGGGGCATCTTCTTCCACATATCCTGATAAGGGAAAGTTTAAATCTACCGAGTCGAAGTCAATCGTGATCACCGCTAGGAACTCCAAGAACCCTGCGAGTGAGCGTGTCCCTATCGGGAAGGTTAGCAAGGCTAACACCACTTGTTACTCTTGCGGCATTCAAGGACACTATGCCTACGAATGCCCAACAAAGACAAAAACACTAGCCTTATTAGAGCCAACTACCGACCCTGACGATTAAGTATACGAGGCCGCAGAGGAGAGTTACCCCGAAGGAGTCCCTAGTGACTTAGAGGACGATCACCCCCTTATGGTGATGCGTTGTATCTTGACCACTCCGCGTCCATTAGATGATTAGAAGAGGACGAGCATATTTTCTCTGATTTTTAAGAGTGGCGAGAAGCTTTGTAAGCTGATTATTGATAGTGGTAGCTGCGTGAATGTCGTATTTGAGAACGCCGTTGCACGTATGTCCTTGGTCACGGAACAGCACCCGACCGCATATCAGGTCGCTTGGATCAACAAGCTCTCTGTACCCGTTACCAAACGATGCCTGGTCCCACTCTCATTCAAATCCTACATTGATGAGGTGTGGTGTGATGTTCTTCCGATGGACGCTTGTCATGTGTCGTTAGGCCGCCCTTGGCTATATGACCGTGATGTTACACATTTTGGTAGAGCCAATACTTATGAATTCAAATTCAATGGCAAAACAATCACTTTGAGGCTGACCATCCCAAAGGAGCCCGTAGTCTTGGCTAAGGACACCACTATTCCGGTAGAACGGAAGACGTTGAATCTAGTTGGTAGGAAAGAGTTTGAGAGGGATCCGTTCTTTGATGGAATCATGTATGCGCTAGTCCTCTTAAGTGCGAAGCCCAATTCTAGCATTTTGGATGAGTTACCTAGTGAGTTACGGGTACTGTTGGAGGAGTATAGGGATGTGTACCCGGATGAGTTGCCGTCCACGTTACCCCCGCTTAGGAATATCCAGCATGCGATAGATCTCATCCCGGGGTCTTCCTTGCCAAATCAACCCCATTACCGACTCCACCCCGCAGCTCACCTGGAGTTGCAGTCTCAGATAGAGGGCTTGCTAGCAAAAGGTTTTATTAGGACTAGTATGAGTCCATGTGCTGTACCAGCCCTACTTGACCCCAAGAAGGATGGTACATGGAGGATGTGCGTTGATAGTCGGGCTATCAACAAAATCACCATCAAGTATAGGTTCCCCATTCCCCATCTAGATGATTTGTTGGATGTCTTGTCTGGAGCCACCGTATACTCCAAATTTGATCTTCGGAGTGGCTATCACCAGATTAGGATACGAGAGGGCGATGAGTGGAAGACGACGTTTAAGTCGAAGGATGGTCTGTACGAATGGCTTGTGATGCCCTTTGGGTTATCCAATGCCCCTAGTACCTTCTCATGGATGATGACACATGTCTTTCAGCCATTCATGGGAAAGTTCGTTGTCGTCTACTTTGACGATATTCTGATTTATAGCACCTCTACTACCGAGCACATCTCCCACATGAGAGTGATCCTTTCCACCCTGCGGAACGAGACGTTATTTCTCAACCTTAAGAAATGTACTTTTTATGTCTCGGAGGTAGAGTTCTTAGGCTATATAGTCGGCTCCGAGGGTATCCGAGTCGATCCGGGCAAGGTTCAGGTCATTAAGGACTGGCCCGTGCCAACCACCGTACGTGAGGTGCGTAGTTTTCATGGGTTAGCCACATTTTATCATCGTTTCATACGAGACTTCAGTAGTATTATGACGCCTATCACAGACTGTATGAAGAAGGGAGAGTTTACGTGGACGAAGTCCGCCACCCATGCTTTTGAACGAATCAAGGAGCTTATGACTGAGGCACCTATCTTACGTCTACCTGACTTTGCTAAAGTCTTTGAGCTCACATGCGATGCGTCTGGGGTAGGGATTGGAGGTGTCTTGAGCCAGGAGGGCCATCCCGTTAGTTATTTTAGCGAGCAGTTGTCCGGCCCTAAGCTGAACTACTCAAATTACGATAGGGAATTTTATGCTGTAGTCCAATGTCTACACCATTGGAGGCACTATCTCCTCTCCAAGGAGTTTGTGATCCTCTCCGATCATGAGGCTTTACGTTTCGTCAACGGCCAGCATAAGATCTGCCCACGTCACGCTAAGTGGGTCGCTTTCTTACAAGGTTACACGTTTAATCTCAAGCACCTTAAGGGAGCTGATAACCGAGTCGCGGACGCCCTTAGTCGTCTTAATCTTTTACTCACCTCGATGGAAGTACATGTTGTAGGATTTGAGCGGATTAAGGATGAGTACGCCACGTGTCCTGACTTCCAGGACTTCTATCTTTCTGCCCAGGATAGCTCCCCCATGACGATATCTGCCTACGTCATCAAGGACGGTTACCTGTTTAGGAACGAGAAACTATGTATTCCAAAGTCATCGTTACGCCTACATATTATATGGGAGTTTGATAATACGGTTTGCAGTCAATTTTATTAGGATATTTTCGGGGTTTTAAAGCAAATCATGTCTTGTAAAGTACTTGTTTTGATTCCCCTTTGTATATATTTTTGTCGCTAATGCATTTTTTCTGCTTTTTGCAGGTTTTCACGGCTTTCAGCCGAATTTTGCTGTGACACGCCCCAAGGTCACGCCCTACTAGGGCGTGTACCTAGGGCGTGTACCCAGAGGAATGAAGCAATTGGTCCGAAACTGCATTCCGTGGAAACTTAGTGTACACGCCCTCGGTCACGCCCGTGTCACATCCGACACGGGCGTGTACTAGAGGCGTGTCCCCAGGTTCCGAGGAATCGCCGCAGCGCGCTCGTTTTTCCCGCTCCACCGTCGCACCGAAAGTGTCATGCCCCAGGGTCATGCCTGACCCGGGCGTGACATATGGGCGTGTACTTCAGCAATTCCGCCCGTCACCTCCAGCATTCAATTTCAGCTCAACAAAGTCACGCCGCAAAGAACACGCCCCAGGTACACGCCCCACCAGGGCGTGACTTGTGGGCGTGTACCTCAACTACTTCGTCAGAATTCAATTCCTGCCCGAAAAAGTCGCGCCGAATGTGTCACGCCCCAGGGTCACGCCCGACCAGGGCGTGACAGGGGGGCGTGACCCGACCCGAAAAATTCTATAAATAGAGCCCAACTCTATGGGTTTTAGGACAACTTTTCGCTTTGAGAGGGGAGGTTCTGTCCTGTGTATTTCTGAACTTTTTAAGCATGTCTTTCCATTTTTAGTTCGTAGCTCTAGCTTTATGCTTTCCCTGTATTAGCTCCTAGCTTCTTTCTGTAGTATAATGTTAATAATAGCGTAGTTTACCTTTCCATGCACTTGTAATCTCTAGTTTTCAAGCTGTAAGATCTCTGTTTCCATTAATAAAAGTGTTGTTTTCTCTTTCGTTTCTGCTCTGTTTTCACTATGTTTTTCTACTCATCCCCCTCTTCCACCTCACCATGATTAACTAATCCTCCATGTACTCGATCTTAATGATCCGAGGTTCGAGTGATTAGGTTATGATGCTTTGAATCTTACCTTTTCTGTTTAGGGTTTAGCTTTGAATTACTCTTGATTTATCACGGGTTGGAGGTATATCATCGATATATACTCTCCACCTTTGCTTTCATTCTGGGCTAGCCGAGAGGCCGAAAGGTTGAAATGAGCACTCAAGAGTAAAGGGAGTTGTTCGCACCCCTTGAGAGAGGCAGACGTTCAAATCTCCCGGATTGGAGTAAAATCCATTAGAGGGGTTCACCGCGTAAAGCGAGTTTTAGGCCTCCGATTTAGGCGAAAGTCGGTCGGACCTTCCTAAACTCAGTTAGGCACGGCCTTCGAGAGAAGCGTGTCAATATTCATGGAACCTCCACGGTCAAGGACCTTTACCCTAATTAGCTTAGGTTTATTTATCGTATTTTTCTAACCACTCTTGCCGAGGTGATTTCTGATCGAGTGCATTTTCCCCTTCATCGTTACTAAGCTTAAGTTAATCGCTCTTTTAGCTCTCTTTAACTTTTCATGCAAATAGCTCTCTTTCATTGCAAGTAGTTCTCTCCCTTTAGCACGTTCAGCTTTCTTCTCAAAAACTTAATTTTTCCGTCGATAAAATAATAGATTTCGTGTGAGTATGCTTACTCAACTGTTCCCGGATTTCAATACGACACTTGTGTCCCCTAGCTGCATTTCGATAGGTATACTTGCCTTGATAAATTGAAAATGCGAATATATTTATTTTATCACTTCTCTTTCTCAGCCTCCTTCTTAAATTTTTTCCGCCTACTCACTTGAGTTAAATGGCTGGATTTTGTTAAGTGTGCGTTTTTTTTTATTTTTCCGCCTACTCACTTGAGTTAATTGGCTGGCTTTATTTCAAGCAAGTGTGCGTATTTTATTTTTCCGCCTACTCACTTGAGTTAATTGGCAGGCTTTATTTCAGTAGAGTGTGTTTACTTTCTGTAGAGTGGGTGTGTTTTAATTTTCTGTCGAGTGCGTGAGTATAGCTTTTAATTTCCGCCTACTCGCACAGAGATAAATGGCTGGATTTTAATTACCGTATTCTTAATAGAAACCCACATCACAAAATTTTCTACACCACCTAACTCTCTCGAAAAGGGCAAAGTGGCTCTAAATGCCACTATCTTGTCTAGTACCTTGCGAACCCTTCACCGGGTAGCCCTTGGGAAGTTCGGGAGTTAAAATATAAAAAAAATCTATTTCAAAATTTTTTTTTTCCAACTTCATTAGCTCTTTTACTTTTTAGTCTTGCTTCTCCTCTCTTCTTCTAGTGTATGACCCGCGGAAGTCCGTCGGTTACTTTGGACCTGGACCACGAAATTGAGCGTACTCTTTGGAGAAGATCGCGATTTCAAGGCCCTACTACCCAAGTGCCAGTTGAGGATTCCGAATCATTTTCTACCTTAAGAATGGCAGAACCCAACGTGGAGGAAGCCGTGCATAGGCCTATGTCCTATTATGCACGACCAAATCTCGAGGGTACAGAAACTAGTATAGTTCGCCCTGCAATAAATAATAATAATTTCGAACTGAAGCCTAGCATAATTCAAATGGTGCGGCAGTATGTGCAATTTGACGGGCTTCAAGATGAAGACCCGAACGCACACATAGCCAGCTTTCTTGAGATTTGTGACACCTTCAAGATAAATGGTGTCACAAATGATGCTATTAGGCTAAGATTATTTCCTTTCTCTCTTAGAATTAAGGCTAAGCAGTGGCTGAACACCCTTCCTAAAAATAGCATAACTACTTGGACGCAATTAACTGAAAATTTTTTGGCCAAGTATTTTCCGCCTGCTAAAACTGCTAAACTTAGGAATGACATTTCTGCCTTTGGACAAATAGACTCTGAGACCCTTTACGAAACTTGGGAAAGATTTAAAAAATTATTAAGACGATGCCCACATCACGCTCTGCCTGTATGGTTGCAGGTGCAGACGTTTTATAATGGGCTAAATCAAAGCACGAAGCAAATGATAGACGCAGCTTCTGGCGGTACTTTAAACCATAAGACCCCGGAAGCAGCTCTTGAGCTGTTTGAAGACATGGCCATGAACACTTACCAGTGGAATGTGCCTAAGTCCCGCCCAAACAAACCTGCAGGTCTCTTTGAAGTGGACAACGTCTCCCAACTCGCACTGCAAGTTGAAATATTAAGCAAAAAAATTACGGAGATGACTGCTGCCTCCGCCCCTCAGGTATGGCAATCTGCAACTCCTCCCGCCGAACATTTGGATTATGTAAATAATATGCCTAGAACTGCTTTTAATAATTTTTCTGCTGCGAATTATCATCCTCCTGGTTTTAATTTTCCGAATAGTTATAATCCTGCGTTAAGAAATCATCCGAATTTTTCGTGGAGCAATCCATCGAATGCTGTGCGCCCGCCACCACAAAGTGATTTTTCTGCTCCACCGCCACCTCCTCAAAGTTTTCCAAAACCTCCAAATTTGGAGGAAGTGTTTTCAAAATACATGAATGCTAATGACGCTACGATTAGGACCTTAACCGGAAGTGTTAAAAACTTAGAAAACCAGGTAGGACAGCTCGCTAAAATGATTTCTGAGCGACCCGTAGGGTCTCTTCCTTCCAATACCGAGCCCAACCCGAGAGAGCAAGCGAAAGCTATAACTCTTCGGAGTGGGAAGAAAGTTCCTGGTATGGTAAGTGAAGAACCCGAGACAAGCTCCGCTCCCGTTTTAAAAAATCAAAGCTCCGTTCCCGTTTTAAAAATTCCACCCTCTGCCGAAGAAAGTATCACTCCTATTTTAGAACAACAACTCACTCCACCACCCACCTTTAAAAATAATCCATCCCCGCCATACCCTTCCGAACTTAATAAACAATGACAGGATGATCAATACACCCGTTTTTTAGAAATGTTTAAACAAATCCACATAAATATGCCTTTCCACGAAGCCATATCCCAGATGCCTAAGTACGCAAAATACCTTAAGGACCTCCTAACCAACAAGAAGAAGTTAGAGAACCTTTCTCATGTCACGTTAAATGCCGCGTGCTCGGCGGTTTTGACAAACGGATTATCGAAAAAAATCAGTGACCCGGGTAGTTTCTCTATCCCGTGTGTCTTTGGTGATCTCTTTGTCAAACACGCTTTAGCCGACCTAGGTGCGAGTATTAATCTTATGCCCTTCTCGTTGTTTAAAAAGTTAGGAATTGGTAGTCTCAACCCCACACGCATGAGTATCCAGCTCGTCGACAGATCAGTCAAATACCCGTTAGGAATAGTGGAGGACGTCCTAGTCAAAGTTGACAAGTTCATCTTCCCGGTGGACTTTGTCATTTTGGACATCGAAGAAGACGTCGAGGTTCCCCTGATCCTTGGCCGACCCTTCCTTGCCACCTCCCGAGCTATCATTGATGTAAGCAATGGTAAGCTCTTCCTTCGAGTGGGCGACGATGAGGTAACTTTCTCTATCACCCCCTCGATGAAGAACACACTAGCTAATGACGACTCCTGTTTTTTCATGGATACCATAAGTGAAGAATCCTTCTCTCCCACCTCTGATTTTGAAAAAGAATTTTCCAATTTTTGTTCCTCTCCTACTCTTCCAACTGAATCTCTACACCTAAGTGAAGAATCCTCCACTCGCCCCTCTGATTTTGAAAAAGAATTTTTTGATTTCTGTTCCTCTTCTACTTTTCCAACTGAATCGCTGCACGAAGCCTCCATGGCCACTAGCAACACCCCTTTTAATTTTACATATAAAAAAGTGTACGAGGACATAGTTTTTGAAAAAGAACAAATTTCCAAAACCTCGTATGATGGCCCCCCTACCTTGGAACTGAAAGAACTACCAGAGCACCTTCAATACGCTTTCTTAGAAAAGGAATCCAAGCTGCCTGTCATAGTTTCGGCCTACCTCACAGATGCACAAAAGGATAAACTTCTTTCAATTTTACAAAAGCATCGCCAAGCTATTGCTTGGCAGATATCTGATATCAAGGGCATAAGACCATCTTTCTGCACTCATAAAATCTTAATGGAAGATAATTCACGTAACTCTATACAACCTCAGCACCGTATAAACCCAAACATGAAAGACGTAGTTAAGGGCGAGGTTATGAAATTGTTAGACGCAGGAATTATCTATCCTATATCCGACAGTAAGTGGGTTAGCCCAGTTCAGGTAGTACCAAAGAAGGGAGGGATAACGGTCGTAAGTAATGAAAATAATGAATTAATCCCGACTCGGACGGTGACCGGATGACGAATGTGTATAGATTACCGTAAGTTGAACGACGCCACCCGCAAGGATCACTTCCCCTTGCCGTTCATTGATCAAATTTTAGAACGACTTTCCGGACATCGCTTTTATTGTTTTCTCGATGGCCTCTCGGGGTATCTTCAAATCCCCATCTCCCCCGAGGACCAGGAGAAAACTACGTTTACTTGTCCCTTCGGCACCTTCGCCTACCGAAGAATGCCGTTTGGATTGTGCAATGCGCCGGCTACATTCCAACGATGTATGCTCGCCATCTTTGACAAGTACGTAGAAAGCATTATGGAAGTCTTCATGGATGATTTCTCCGTCTTCGGGAATTCCTTCGATAGTTGCTTAGAGAACCTTGAAAAAGTCTTAGAGCGATGCGAAGAAACTAACCTCGCCTTAAATTGGGAAAAATGTCATTTTATGGTAAGGGAAGGGTTAGTTTTGGGACATAAAATTTCTGAAAGGGGTATTGAAGTAGACGTTGCGAAAATAGAAGTTATCGAGAAACTGCCGCCACCTACGAACATAAAAGCCATAAGAAGTTTCCTGGGTCATGCGGGTTTCTACCGCCGCTTCATAAAGGACTTTTCCAAAATCACCAAGCCCCTTACCCATCTCTTAGAAAAAGACGCCCCATTCATCTTTGATGACCTCTGTCTAGCTGCCTTCAATTTAATAAAAGAAAAATTAGTTAATGCGCCAATCATGATAGCTCCGGTGTGGGATCTTCCATTTGAAATAATGTGTGATGCGAGTAGTTATGCGGTGGGAGCCGTACTAGGTCAACGTATTTCCAAAAACTTCCACCCCATTTATTACGCTAGTAAAACACTCACATCTGCACAGGAAAATTACACCACAACCGAGAAGGAGCTCTTAGCGGTAGTATTCGCATTTGACAAATTTCGCCCTTATATTACTCTTTCGAAAATTATTGTTTTTACGGACCACTCGGCCCTCAAATATCTTCTCTCTAAAACGGATGCCAAGCCTCGCTTGATTCGCTGGGTCTTACTCCTCCAGGAGTTTGACTTAGAGATCCGTGATAAGCGAGGTGCCGAGAACTTGGCCGCCGACCACCTTTCGCGCCTAGACAACCCGTTTATAGAGCAATTAGACGAAAATTCTTTTCATTACTATTTCCCTGATGAGAAGCTGTTCATAATTAACACATCTACTTCTCCTTGGTTTGCCCGCATCGCCAACTATCTAGTGGCTCGTGTGCTCCCAAAAGAGTTCTCGTCTCAACAAAAGAAGAAATTCTTTTCTGAATTGAAGAACTACTTTTGGGAGGACCCGCATCTTTTTAAAGTCTGTGCAGACCAAGTGATCAGGAGGTGTGTTTCCTTTGATGAAGGATTAGATATTATTAAACATTTGCATGAAGGACCGACAGGTGGGCACTATCAAGCTGCTCGCACCGCTCACAAAGTGTTAAGCGCGGGTTTTTACTGGCCCAGCCTGTTTAAAGACGCGCATGCCTTTGTGAGTAGGTGTGATAGTTGCCAACGGTCGGGGAATATTTCGAATAAAAATGAAATGCCACAAAATTATTTCCTAGAGTGCGAAGTTTTCGACCTCTGGGGGATTGATTTTGTCGGCCCTTTTCCTTCTAGCTTCGGGAATAAGTACATTTTAGTTGCCGTTGATTATGTTTCGCGTTGGGCCGAAGCCCAAGCTCTTCCTACGAATGACGCCCGAGTTGTAGTTAATTTCCTAAAAAAATTATTTTCTCGATTCGGTACTCCGCGCGCTATCGTTAGTGATAGGGGTTCCCATTTCTGTAACACACAATTTTCAAAAATACTAACTAAATATGGCGTTACTCATAAGCTTTCCACTGCCTACCACCCCCAAACTAACGGACAAGTCGAAGTAGTCAATAGGGAAATAAAAAGAATTTTAGAAAAGACTGTTTCCACATCTAGAAAAGACTGGTCCGCCAAATTAGACGATGCTCTATGGGCCTACCGAACAGCGTACAAAACCGCCCTCGGATGTACGCCATATCGGTTGGTTTATGGAAAATCGTGTCATTTACCCGTAGAGTTAGAGCACCGCGCCTTTTGGGCCTTGCGATTTTTAAACTTCGATCCCAACTCCGTCGGCGATTTTAGAAAATTTCAACTTAACGAACTCGACGAGTGGCGCTCTTACGCGTATGAAAATAATAGACTTTATAAAGAGCGGACGAAGCGTTTACACGACCGACATCTTAGGCACCCAAAAATCTTTAAGCCGGGTGACCAAGTGCTTCTTTATAATTCTCGTTTACGTTTATTCCCGGGTAAATTAAAATCACGTTGGTCTGGGCCTTTTACTGTTTTAGAAGTCTTTTCTTATGGTACTGTTTTAATTTCTCACCCTGATAAGGGTACTTTCAAAGTGAATGGTCAGCGTCTTAAACTGTATTTCTGTGATGATGTCAGTCTAAACCCTGTTAACTCTATCTTTCCGGTCCTGATATTTGATTAATCTGAACTTTATTTTACTCACAAACTTTGACATTTATTCGAACTTTATTTTTAAAACAATATTTGGGACAATCTTATTTTGATGCGTCGAGCTCAAACGACGCTTTAAACAAAGGGCGCTCTTGGGAGGCAACCCAAGTTATCTTTTTCTGTTTTCTTTATTTTACACTTTTTGCCCCGAATGGCTCCGGCAAGCTGAAACTTCTGTGATCGCCTGCTCCAACGGTTCTGCTTCCATGACCAAGTCCACCGGACGACGTTTCATGCAGATCCACCGCACAGGCATGGAGGAGCGGCATCACTCAGCTTTCCCTGCCACATAAAACCGGGGAAGTACCTGTTTTTCAATTCTGTCTTTCCTTTCTGTACTTTACTTTTCTCTCGTTCTCCGACCTCCTTCTCCATTGAGGACAATGTAGATTTTAAGCTTGGGGGATGAGTTCCTCCTTTTTTGCTTTTTGTAAATATTCAAAAAATCCAAGAAATTCAATAAGTACCCCATGTTTCAATAAATATGTATATCTATAGCTGCATTTTGGTATTTCAATAAGTACCCCATGTTTCTGTTTTGTTTTTCTCAAACTTCTTTATAAACAACGTAGTTAATTATAATTTTTCTAATCATTTTTTTTAATCATATCTCACAAGTAAAATGTTGGCCATGTTGTGTTTCTAATTCACGGTAGCATGTTAAGGTAAAATATTTCTCTAAACCGTGTATTTCTATTATGGTTTTCCGTTCTTTATTTTCTTTACTTTCTCTAAAAATTTATCATCCACTATTTTGCTTTTCGTCTTTAGATGATTTTTGTAAGAACATATTTTGAATAACGTAGTAGATATGAACGATCCAAGTGACATATTGTTTTTATTTTCAAGATAATTTCATCAATCTTCTTTTATTATCTCGAACTTGCTTTTTGAAATTTATCGACTCTATGTTTTAAATAAATTAAAAAAAAGCGTGAAAATGATTTAGGTTATTTTTGTTTACGTTTGAGCTTTCTTGCCAACCTAAACTCTTTTACCACTAGTTAGCCGCTTTTGAGCCTTTTTTCCAAATTCATTTGATAACTCCACACACCATTTCATTTTCACCAAAGCCCAAATTCCTACCTATCTAATCACGCTAATTTTTTTTGATAGGAAATTTTGTCTTATCTTTGGAGAAATTGTTGAAAAAGGTGTGCTCAAAAGAAATAAATTGAAAAAAAAAAGAAAACAAAAATGAATGAAAATAATAATAATAAAAAAGAGATAAATAATCATAAAGAGAAAAAAATAAATTTATTTATACATATTTTGTTTAAAATAAATTTATTTTTTTTGAAACTCGTTGTTTTGGTTTAGTGTGATTTTTAAGCCTCCATGTTTATATTTGAATTCCACTCCTATTCATATTCCTAAACCAAACGTTTCGGTCCTATTAAGTCCTTTTGATTCACGCCCTTTTTTTTAGTTTTATTTAGCAACTAAGAAAAGAAGAAAAGTAAATCAGTTTTAGTTTTGGATTTAAACTTAGATTTTTGTTATTTAATTGATATAATTATAATGCGTTGCTTGAATCTAGTAATAACTCAATACGTTCTTTTCATTTTCATTACCTTGCTCAAATCTATTTAAAGAATTTCGTCAAAATTCTGGATGATTTATTTTTATTAAGTAAAGTTTATAAAAGTTAAACCATACCTAAATAATTGTTTTAGATTTACGTTTTACATTCTCCCTACCTAGAATTTCGCATAGTACTTGTGTAAGTATGATTAAAACTTTTTGAATTAGTCAGAGTTGCATAGCGGAGGGTTGAGTGGCCACTTCGGTAGAGATAAGACCATTACGTTAGTCGAGGACAAATTCTATTGGCCAAAACTTAAGGTTATGGTGGGACAGGTAGTGAGTAGCTGCCGCACGTGCCAGGTGTCTAAGGGTAGTAAAACCAACGTAGGATTATATACACCCTTGCCTATTCCCTCCATGCCTTGGGTAGACGTTAGTATGGATTTTGTATTAGGCCTCCCCGTTACCCTACGCCGTCACGACTCAATTTTTGTAGTTGTGGATAGGTTTTCAAAGATGGCTTATTTCATCCCGTGCAGTAGGACGAATGATGCGTCTCATGTCGCTAAACGTTATTTTAAAGAAGTCGTTAGTCACCGTGGAGTGCCAAAGACCATAGTATCGGATAGGGACGTAAAATTCACTAGTTATTTTTGGAAGACTCTTTGGATATTAATGAGAACGAAATTATTGTTTTCCTCTGCCTATCATCCCCAAACTGATGGGCAGACGGAAGTGGTTAATCGGAGCTTAGGAAATTTATTACGATGCCTTGTGAGTGATCACAAGAGCACTTGGGTTCTTCTCCTTCCCCATGCCCAGTTAGCCTACAATAATTCCAAGAATAGGTCTACGGGTCTGTCTCCGAATGAGATTGTCCACGGGTATAAGGCTCCTGTGCCGCTTGACTTGGTGCCGTTTCCCCCAATGTACAAGGCAAGTCAGTTTGCACAATCCTTCGCCCAGCACATCCATGATTTACACGCACGTATACGAGCCACTTTGACTACGCAATACGAATCTTATAAAGCGCACGCTAATTTACATAGGAGAGTAGCAGACTTCAAAATTGGCGATCTAGTTTTACTCCGTTTGGTTCCCGAACGCTTGCCAACTGGCACCGTTAAAAAGTTAGCACCAAAATGCGCCGGCCCTTTTCGGATTATTAAGAAGTTAGGTGACAACGCTTTCATTTTGGACTTGCCTGCTGATTGGGGTATCTCCCCCATTTTTAATGTTTCAGATTTAACGATGTTTGTGTCACCACCACAAGAGTTGATTTCTTTGTCGTCTTCTTCTCCCACTGAAAATTCTCATGGGTTGGGGAGTGGTAGTATGGATGATCTCTCTCTTTCGGTCCCCACAGGTATATCATCAGATGATAAGTTGCCTTCTTTCCTGCCTACTGCTAATATGTTCCCTAGGTTTCCACGGACGTTTTCCACTCCAGAGATGATACTTGATGCTGAGCTTGTTACCACTGCTGATGGCGACGCCTACCGCTTTCTCATCCGTTGGCGTGATCGGCCCCATTCGGATGACTCTTGGGTACTCGAGACGGAGCTGCAGAGTTTGGATGCCACTCTCCTTCACCGCTATCGCTTGGACCATACAACGGAGATGCGTGCATTTGAGCGGTGGAGGAATGATGGCGCGGCCCCTCCTCCACCATTTGAAGACGATGCTGACGATGCTGCTGATGATCCGGTTGATAAGGCCATACGACTCAAGGACGTGAGGCGGCACGATGACGCTAACGGAAGGCTACGCTACAACCTCCGCCCGCGACGTGCTACCGCCACGGCAACGCATTAGCTTTATTTATTTCCTTTTCGTGCACTCTATTTTATATTTGGAATATAAAATTATCCTATGCTTATGTGATAATTTTATATTCATTGCATGTGTTGTTATTTTTTTATTTTGAACTATTTTTAGTATTGGTGTGCAATTAGCCATTCAGATGGATGAGATTAAATCTCCATCATGAAGGGCTAAGGCTTGTTTGTAACTCCTATTTAAAGGAGGCTATCATGAAGAGTTAAAGCATTGGAAAATGAAACCCTAAACCCCCCTTGAGGAATTTCGACCACCATGGAGAGAATCCAATAGCCGCCCCCCCTTGGTGTGAAGCCAAACCTTGCCTCCTCCATCCCCGTTCGGTGCGACTCCGGCGTGGCTTCTATTGGTGCAACTCCGTAGAAGAAGGAAGCAGCCCCATTCGGTGTGACACCGGTGGATCCGTGGAGAGAGTGATTCTCCCACAGTTATCTTGTGTGAAACGCTTTCCGGTTGGGTAATCTCTTTCCTCTTCCTTGTGTGATTCTTCTCCTTAGTTGTGGTGGATTTTCCCAAATCGTTTTCTCCGGATCTTTAAATTAATCGCTGCAAGTTTTGAAACGAAAACGCCATTGCAAGGCTTTTTATTTTCGGATCGGGTGGATCCTATTTGCCTGAGCGGATCTTGGCCTATAGCCTTGGTCTTGCTCTCAAAAAGGAGTGGCAACCTTTGTGTTTTCTTGTGGAATATTCCGACTCAAATTTCCGATCGTTGTTTTCGAGTCGACCATTCCTCCCTTGTTGTTTGTGCTGCGTTTTGTGACGAGGAACTATTGTGGGCGATAGGTGCTGTGTAGGTACGGTAGATCTACGACGTGTAGAGCGGAGATAGAGCGTTAGATCCGTGGAGATCTCCGATCCGACATCCCTACATCAACATTGTGTCGAGACTGGGCACACGGCCTGCGACACGGGCGTGTCGCAGGGCGTGTCGACCCGTGTCGACACTTAGCCCGCGAAGTCGACACTCTGCATTCGACGAAGTGTCGAGACATGGCACATGGCCTGCGACACGGGCGTGTCACAGGGCGTGTCAACCCGTGTCTACACTCGTCCCGGGAAGTCGACATTTTGCTCGACGATGTGTCGAGACAAGGTACACAGCCTAGGACACGGGCATGTCCAAGGCCGTGTCGTCAGGTCGACGATCTTCGCTCGACGAAGTGTCGAGTGTCGAGACCGTGTACACGGCCTGGAGCCCAGGCATGTTGAGGTGACACGGGTAAGGACACGGGCGTGTCCTAGAACCCGTGCAGTGCTCGGGTTGATTTCGGGGAAAAATGATGGGGGTACACGGCCGGCCTCACGGCCGTGTCAGGTGGAACACGGGCATGTTAGGTGGAACACGGGCGTGTTAGGTCGAACATGGGCGTGTTCGATACCCGTGTGTTATTCCAGGCGCGTCGATTTTGACAGCGAATGAGGCACATGGCCCTGGACACGGGCGTGTGCCAGGCCGTGTGCGGTCCAGATTGGGCATTTCAGTCCCGAATCAAGGCCGTTCATTTCTTTAATTGATGATCCAACGGCTGGGGGTTATTCCTGAAGGGATATACCCGGGATTGGGCCTTAGAAACCCTCACCTTTCATGAGTGGTTGTCTTTCTAAATCTTAGAGAGAGAGGAGAGCCAAGGAAGGAAGAAGAAGCTAGATCCGGCCATTGGAGGAGCTTCGAAGCTCCAAATCGCGAGCCGACTCCGGATCCACGGAGGCAAAGCTAGTGCGGTGCTTTTCATCCGCTTACTTTTCCATGGCGCCAAAGAGGAACGCAAGGGTAACGATTCTCTTCTTGAGCATGAGTAGCTCTCCTTCTTTACATAGGAAGCCCGCTATCGCGAGTTTGCGGTGAGTTGGAGGCGTTCCTTCGGGTAGATATGTGAAGTCCCCGTTGTATAGAGTCCGTAAGCAAGAGTGGACATAGGCATGATGTGTGAAGCCTACCCGGACATGTTGGTCTGGATCGGTGATGTTGCATAGCATAAATGCCGGAGAAGACTCCGTGCTATTGGTTGTTTTTCGGGTTTTCTACACGGTAGATTGCAACAGGGAGCCTTGGGGATTAACCCAAAGGTGCACCCGGAAAACTGGGCGGATGCGTGATCTTGCCAACTTGGTGGCCTGAGAGCCAACTTGAACATAACCGGGTTATGTGAATTGTGATGGAAACGGGACTCGGGAGAAGTTTGACCCGCACAAATGGCTTAAATTGTCGTTGCGATGTGAGCACGAGTTAGATGGAACCGTACCCGTTCTATGTCGTTCGGTTAAAGAGACCTAAAGGTACGTGGAACTTGCCGTTGGCATAGATGAGGGTCTTCGGCGGTCTATGGCTTAAATTGACGTGACCCATGCCGGGAAGATAAAAATGCTCATAGATTTGGCCGTCAAAGTGGCGGTGGTGAGTCCGGAATGTCTATGGCTTTAATTGACGTGACATCGACCGGTTCACCGAGAATGTGCCCTGAGAGCACGGAGCGTGTGGTCGTGCGAGCCAACGTCTGTGATGAAATGAATATATATATATATATATATAATGCTCGCTTATGCTAATGAAATGCAGGGAAGGAGCATCGCCGCCCCGAGTTGGGGGCGGGATCGTTATAATTTGGTCAGCATTGCTGACCGTTGCCTTATTTTGCCACCGTGCGGTGGTTTGTTGCTTGCAGGTGCTGCTGGACCAAGCGGTCAATAGCGGGCTAAAGCCCTTTTTGCGAAGCCGTCCCTCGAAGGCCTAATTGGAGTGTTTACTGCTTTATTCATGTGTGACCGGCCTGCGTGCCGTGGTTTATAAAACATGTAATATGAAGTGAATAATTTTTGTAAGGCCTTAAGGCTTGTACTGGTGTATTTTGTAACATTCCTATTTGGTATTAGTGGACATTCATGCTTTAGTGCTGGGTTCTTTATTGCAACTTTTATAAACTGCTTCCGCTAGAATGCTCTGTGTAGGACGTTATGATTGGTTGGATGGTTTCCATGAGTAACCACCCGGTCTGTCTGTGGCATACGGCGCCGGGCCCTGGCCGGACCTACTGCTATATGCTATGCGGCGGATATGGGGTGTTACATCATCAAAGGCATAGGCTCGCACGACCACACACCCTGTGCTCTCAGGTCATATTCTCGGTGAACCTTGTCAAACTCTGCGGTCTCACCACCGCCCCTAGGACGGCTAATCTCGTGAGCATTATGGTCTTTCCGGCCTAAGCCCAAGACCCTCCATCCATACCAACGGCGAGTACCACATACCTTAGGTCTCTCTAACTGAACAACATAGAGTGGGTACGGTTCCTCCTGACCCATTGCTCACACCGCAACGTCAATTTAAGCCATATGCGCGGGTCAAGCTTCCCCGAGTCCCAATCCGATCACACACTTTACATAACCCAGTTATGTGCAAGTTGGCTCCTAGGATAGCAATATGGAAGTGTCACGTTTCTGCTCTGTTTTCCGGGTGCAGCTTGGAGTTAGTCCCCAAGATTACCTGCTGTAATCTACCGCGTCGAAAACCCAAAAAACAACCATTGGCGCAGAGTCTTCTCCGGCCATTCATGCAATGCAACATCACTGATCTAGACCAACTTGTCCGGGCTTGCTTCACACACCATGCCTATGTCCGTTTCTCGATTACGGACTCTACATGCAAAACAACGTGGACTATTCATGTCTACTCGAAGGAACACCTCACACTCACCGCATACTCGCGAGAGCGGGCTTCCTATGCAAAAGGAAAGAGGACTTCACATGTACAAGATGAGAATCATTACCCTTGCGTTTCTCTTCGGTGCCATGAAGATCTAGACGGATGAAAAGCACCGCAATGGCCTCGCCTCCATAGATCCAAACTCGGCTTGCGATTTGGGGCTCCAAAGCTCCACCGGCGGCCGGAACTCTCCTCCTCCTTCTTCCCTGCTCTCCCCTCTCTAAGGTTTTAGAAAGAGAAAGCTCAATGGGAAATGAGGGTTTCAAACCCTATTCCCGGATATAACCCAACAAGAACAACCCTGGGCCATTGGATCACAAAAGAAGGAAACGAACGGCCACGATTCGCACTTAAAATCAGATTCCTGGGCCGAACACAGCTTGTGACACGCCCGTGTCCAAGGACATGTGCCTCAATCGACGCCGAAACCGTCGCGTCCAGACCAGGACATGAGCTCCCGACACGCCCGCATCATACTTGACACGCCCGTGTCAGTCAGTACACGCCCTTGTTGCAGGGCATGTTCCTCCATCGACACAGGACCAAATCCATCCCGAAGAGAACATGGGTTCTCGACACGTCCCTGTCTAATTTGACATGCCAGTGTCAACCCAAACATGCCAGGGCTCCGGGTCATGTTCCTCCCCCGACACAACTCGGCTAACTACCCGAGCAGTACACGACCTGAGATACACCCGTGTATTTGGCCGTATTCGCTGTCTCGACGATCGTCGACTGCATTTTCATCGAACACACGGCCAGATCGTCGAACCCGAGCACGACACGACCCTGGGACAAGCCCGTGTCCCAGGCCGTGTGACCCCTACCAAACACCAAACTTTGTACAAAATGCTGCCCGTCCCTCTTTTGAGTTTCAGGGCGTTATAGCTCTCTCCCTCTTAAAAGAATTTCGTCCCGAAATTACAGCAAGGAAAAGATATACGAAACTTAAACGGTACCTGTGTGGAATAACTCTGGGAACTCCTCAAGCATGGTATGCTCTCGCTCCCACGAGAGCTCCTCCCGACCGCAGTTGTCCCAACGGACCTTGACCATCCTAATGTCTTTGTTACGCAATCACTTGACTTCCGAGTCCTCAATGTGAACGGGCTTGACCTTCATCGTCATCCCATTATCAACTGGTACTTGATCGACCACAATCACTTGCGAAGGCTCTTGCACCGCCTTCCGCAGCACCGATATGTTGAATACGTCGTGTAGACCACTTAGTTCCACTGATAGCTTTAATCGATATGCAGCTTCGCCAATCCGCTCCAGAACCTCAAACGGTCCAAGGTACCTCGGGCTTAGCATCTTCAAGCGTCGTACCCGTGAGACACCCTTGAATGGCTTAATCTTCAAGTACACCTAGTCGCCAACAGCAAACTCCATGTTCCTATGCTTGGCATTATAGTACTTAGCTTGCCGGTCCTGAGCGATTAGCAATCTTTCTTAAATGGTTCATACCAACAAGGTTGCATCTTCCACTTCTTGTCGCTTATACAACTTCGACTCACCTGTTTCCAACCATGACAATGGCGTGCGACATCTCCTACCATAAGGTCCTCAAAGGGCGCTATTTGGATGCTCGCCTTATAGCTGTTGTTGTAAGAGAATTCCACCAAGTACATGTGATCTTCCCACTGCTTCCCGAAATCCAAGACACACATGTGAAGCATGTCTTCCATCGACCTGTTGACTCTCTCGGTCTGACCATCCGTCTGCGGATGAAAGGCCATGGTGAAACTCAGCCTTGTTCCTTGCATCTGTTGCACCAACCTCCAGTCATTGGACGTGAACCAGTCATCTCGGTCACTCACGATGCTGCGGGGCACACCGTGAAGCCGCACAATGTTATCCACATACAGTTTTTCCAATTTCTCCACAAAATCATTCTTTCAATGCGGAATGAAGTGAGGCACTTTCGTCAAATGATCTACGATCACCCAGATGGTGTTGTTTCCCTTCTGCGACCTTGGCAACCCATGCACAAAGTCCATTGTAATATCATCGAACTTCCAATCCGGGATAGGCAAGGACTTCAATAATCCTCCAGGCTTCTGGCACTCCGCCTTCACTAAGGCACCCGTTTGACACTTCGCCACGTACAATGCCACATCCTTCTTAAGTCCTGGCCACCAGAACAATTTCTTCATATCATGGTACATCTTCGTGCTCCCTAGGTGAATCGAGTACTTGGTATGATGATCCTCGTACATCAACTCCACCCGTAATTTGCCCACATTTGGGACGTACAGACGACTGCCCTTCCATAACAATCCATCCACATCATCAAATTGGGAATTTGACCCATGCAAAGCCTCAACCATGATTTGCTTCATGTGGCCATCCAAATCCAGAGTCTGCCGAATTCGATCAGCCAGGTCATACTAAACTTCTGTCCAATTCAGTTGCGCTTCGACACTAGTCTGCTTGTCAACGCAAGAGATCTCTAATACCTCCAACTCCCAAACTAAACGCTCGTCATGAACCGACAACCAGTTGGCTTGCACTGGGGCCCTGCGACTCAACGCATCCGCAACCGCATTGCCTTTCCTAGGCACATAATGAATCTTGAATGTGTAGTCCCCCAGGAACTCCATCCATCTCCGTTGCCGCATGTTCAAATCCTTCTGATCCAATAAGTACTTCAGGCTCTTATTGTCGGTATAGATATCGACCTTCACCCTGTACATGTAATGCCTCCACAACTTCAGGGCAAATATCACGGCCGCTAACTCCAAGTCATGTTCCGGATAATTCCTCTCATGTACCTTCAGCTGATGCGAGCCATAAGCTATCACACTTCCATGCTGCAGTAGAACACAACCCAATCCACTGCCCGAAGCATCGCTGTAGATCTCAAAGCCTTCGGTCCCACTCGGTGAACTTAGGACAGGCGTCGTGGTCAACTGACTTTTCAACTCTTCAAAAGCTCATGCGCACTCAGGCGTCCAAACAAACTTCTGCTCTTTCTTCGTCAGAGTCACGAGGGGTAACTCTATCCACGAGAAGTTCTCCATGAAGCGCCTGTAATAGCCGGCAAGCCCCAGAAAACTCCGGACTTTCTCTACCGTATACAACACAGGCCACTCCCGTATAACAACTATCTTCGCCGGATCCACCGCAATTCCCTCTCCACTAATTATGTGACCAAGGAATGCTACTGAGGACATCCAAAACTCGAATTTGGAGAACATAGCGTATAGTTGATTCCTCCTCAGCGTCTCCAACACCAAATGCAGATGCTTAAAGTGATCCTCCTCACTCTGCGAGTACACTAATATATCGTCGATAAAGACGATCACGAAGTGGTCTAGGTACTCTCTGAATGTTATGTTCATCAGATCCATGAACACTGACGGCGCATTAGTCAGCATAAACGGCATGACCGTAAACTCATAATGCCCGTATCTCGTGCTGAATGCTGTCTTGGGGATATCACTTTCCCTTATCCTCGGCCGATAATACCCGGACTTCAGATCCAATTTCGAGTACACCGATGACCCGACTAACTGATCGAACAGATCATCAATCCTTGGGATCGGGTACTTGTTCTTCTCCGTTAACTTGTTCAGCTCTCGATAATCGATACAGAGCCGCAAACTTCCATCCTTCTTAACAAAAAGCACAGGTGCGCTCCAAGGCGACGAACTTGGATGCACATAACCCTGTTCAAACAGCTCTTGAAGTTGAACCTTCAGCTCTGCCATCTGCTTAGGCACTAGCCGATACGGAGAGCGTGACACAGGTTTGGCACCCGGCAATAGCTCAATAGTGAAGTCTATCTCCCGCTGAGGTGGAGATCCAGGGAGATCGCTAGGGAACACATCAGGGTACTCGGATACCACTGGGATGCTGTCCAAAGCAGGCTTAGGCTTCGAAGTCTCCACTAGCGTGAAGAACAGCTCTGCACCAACACGAACCGCTTTAAACACCTGAAGAGAAGACATCAAAGTCTTGCTCGACCCTTTCAAGCCCACAAATGTTGTCTCACGACCAATTCCCAACTTGACCTCCTTGCAATTGCAATCAATGTGTGCTTGCTGCTCCGAGAGCCAGTCCATACCAAATATCACGTCGAACTCCACTAACAGCAGTAACGACGTTTGCAAGTCGAACTCCTGACACCCAATACGTATCTTTACGCCACAGACTCTATCCACGCGCATTGAACTCCCAGTTGGCAACAACACATCCAGTTTGTCCTTTTCCATCGAAGAAGGTACTCCGATGCGCGATATAAATCCTTCGGACAAAAAGGAATGCGAAGCTCCCCTATAAAAGAGTGCTCTTGCCAGATTATCAAAAATCAAAACAAAGCCTATACAAGCAGTAATAACGTAACACGTGTAAGGTAACAAGTATTTAAAACTAACTTGCTATAAATTTAAACCGTACCTGTCACCACATCTGCTTGCTTTATGGCCTCATGCTGGTCAAGATTATAGACTATAGGTTGAGCCGGAGCATAGTGGGACGCAGTTGACTCCACCGCCTTGCCCTTCTCCTCATAGGCTGCTCCCGGCTTTCTCTCGGACTTTGGACGTCCGCTCCAACAATCTCTGGCAAAGTGTCCCGACTTCCCACAATTATAGCATGCGCCTGGGGTTCGACTTGTAGTTGGCCCCGAAGCACCAGAAGAAGGGGCTGGACCCGAAGTCCTAGCCTTCTTATGGAACTTACGATACCCAGATTTTGAGGTAGTCGGCACCTTGAACTCTGTCTTCTTAGCACCAGAGTCTCTCTTCACCTGAACATTCCTCAGATCCTTCTCCAATGGCCGGGCCTTATTGACCAGGGTCAAGAAGCCATGCGTCATAGGCCCTGAGAGTAGTAACCTTAGGTCATCCCTCAGACCCTCATAGAATCGGTTTGTCTTATGCTCCTCATCAGCAAATGTAGAGCTAGCGTACCGACCCAATCGTGTAAATTCGTGGAGATTCTCGTCCAAGCTACTCTCTCCTTGCGTCAACTTCTGGAATTCATTTTCCATCACGATCCTCTGAGCCGAGGGAAGGTATCTTGCCAAGAATAGTCTCAAAACTTCTTCCATCGAGATGTCCGTGAGTTGCCTTACCCTCAGGTGATGTAGCTCTAAACCTTTCCACCACAGCCTTGCATCTCCGTCTAACAGGAAAGTAGCTATGGTGGTCATCTGCCACTCTTCCGTTTTAGTAGTTATCAATACTCTCTTTACTCGGGAGAGCAAATCCTCGGCTTGGGATGGGGTTCCCATCCCCGAGAACACTGGAGGATTGAAGCCCATAACATGCTTGAGCTGGCTTTCAGTTGCTCTCCTAGGTACCAATGGCTCCACCACCACCTGCTCCACTCTTCTCGGTTCAGCCGCTTGAAGAGGTACCTGCTCCACTGCAGGGGCAGGCTGCTGCATTTGCCTTGTGGGTTGCACATTTATCATAGCGAACACCACTTTGGCCACCAGTCTTATGGTTTCTGCTGAGGGAGGTATTGCAGGCACATCATTCGGTGCGCTACTTGCCTCAGAAACCGGACATTCTGACAGCCCTGCACCACTCCTGGTCACCTATAGTCGTACAAAACACCATTATGCAACCAAACAATATTCCAAAAAGCAATTATAGGAACACGCAGGTTCCTCAAACATATGTATTTTCATTCCTAAGTGGACATTCATGGGTTCTTTTTATGTTATAACGATGACACACACACATGTGCTCACCACCCCTTAAAAGAATTCGTCCACGAATTCGTTTAAGTTGACCGAAACCAGGGCTCTGATACCAAATTGTAACTCCCCCTATCCGTCACACAACATATAGCAGTAGGTCCGGTCGGGGCCCGACGCCATATACCACAGACAGACCGAAAGGGTTATGCAATGAAACCATCCTTCTAATAACTAACGTCATACACAGAGTACATTCTAGCGGAAGCAATTTAAAGTTGAAAAATAAGAACCCAGCCAACAACATGAATATCCACTAACAAAAACCCAAAAGGAATGAACGTACAAAATACAAAAAGTACCTTGGCCTTATGGCCTTACAAGAGTTTACTCAAATAATAGTGTCTTCTAGACCTCGACATGCAGACCAGTCAAACATGAGAATAAAAGTAAACATTCATATAAAGGCCTTCGAGTGCCGACTCAACAACATGAGATTTTTGCCCGCTATTTGCACTAGGCTCCGCAGCACCTGCAAGCAACAATCCATCGAAGCGGTGGCAAACAAAAGCAACGGTCAGCTAAGCTGACCAAATTATAACGACCCCGCACCTAAACTCGGGGCGGCGATGCTCCTTCCCTGCACTTTATTAGCATAGCCAAACAGTATAGAAATTACACATCATCACAGACGTAGGCCCGCACGGCCACACACCCCGTGCTCTCAGGGCATATTCTCGGTGAACCCGGTCAAAATCCACGGTCTCACCACCGCCCCTAGGACGGCTAATCTCGTGAGCATTATGGTCTTCCGGCCTAAGCCCAAGACCCTCCATCTATGCCAACGGTGAGTACCACGTACCTTTGGTCTCTCTAACCGAATGACATAGAGCGGGTACGATTCCGCCTGACCCGTTGCTCACATCGCAACGTCAATTTAAGCCATATGCGCGGGTCAAGCTTCCCCGAGGCCCAATCCGATCACACACTTTTCTTAACCCAGTTATGTGCAAGTTGGCTCCCAGGCCACCAAGATGACAGTATCACGCTTCTGCCCAGTTTTTCGGGTGCACCCTGGTGTTAGTCCCGAAGGTTCCCTGTTGCAATCTACCATGTAGAAAACCCCAAAAAACAACCATTGATGCAGAGTCTTCTCCGGCCATTCATGCAATGCAACATCACCTATCCAGACCAACTTGTTCGGGTAGGCTTCACACAACATGCCTATGTCCGTTTCTCGATTGCGGACTCTACATGCAAAATAACAGGGACTATTCATGTCTACCCGAAGGAACACCTCACACTCACCGCATACTCGCGAGAGCGAGCTTCCTATGCAAAAGGAAAGAAGACTTCACATGTCCAAGATGAGAATAATTACCCTTACGTTTCTCTTCAGCTCCATAAAGATCTAGACGGATGAAAAGTACCACAATGGCCTCGCCTCTGTAGATCTTAACTCGACTTGCGATTTGGGGCTTCGAAGCTCCACCGGCGGCCAGAACTCTCCTCCTCCTTCTTCCTTGCTCTCCCCTCTCTCTAAGGTTTTAGAAAGAGAAAGCTCAATGGGAAATGAGGGTTTCAAACCCTATTCCCAGATATAACCCAGCAAGAACAGCCCTGGGCCATTGGATCCCAAAAGAAGAAAACAGACAGCCACGATTCGCACTTAAAATCAGATTCCTGTGCCGAACACGGCTTGTGACACGCCCGTGTCCAAGGCCGTGTGACTCAATTGACGCCTAAACCGTCGCATCTAGACCAGGTCACGGGCTCCCGACACGCCCGCGTCACACTTGAAACTCCCATATCAGTCAGTACACGCCTGTGTTGCGGGGCGTGTTCCTCCATCGACACAGGACCAAAACCATCCCGAAGAGAACACGGGTTCTCGACACGCCCGTGTATAATTTGGCACGCCCATGTCAACCCGAACACGCCTGGGCTCCAGGCTATGTTCCTCCCCCGACACAACTCGGCTAACTACCCGAGCAGGACACGGCCTGGGACATGCCCGTGTCTCATGCCGTGTTCGCTGTCTCGACAATCGTCGACTGCATTTTCGTCGA
Organism: Platanthera guangdongensis; assembly: GCA_039583875.1. NCBI lineage: Eukaryota > Viridiplantae > Streptophyta > Magnoliopsida > Asparagales > Orchidaceae > Platanthera > Platanthera guangdongensis. The sequence continues at coordinate 63,268,862 of CM077148.1, read as the reverse complement.
CCACACGACCAGATCGTTGAACCCGAGCATGTCACGACCCTAGGACACGCCCGTGTCCCAGGCCGTGTGACCCCTACCAAACACTAAACTTGGTACAAAATGTTGCCCATCCCTATTTTGAGTTTCGGGGCGTTACAGCTACCGCCCAGAGGTAGGTAGTTAACCCCCGACAATAGCGCACGGTAGCAGTTCCGTAGTTTGGCATTTTAGCCATCCGATTTGTCTTAAGATTTGATCCTATGGCCCAGGATGCTCCATCCAATGGGCATATATAGGACTGAAACGTTCTAAACCCTCACATGTGCTCATTTGAAAAAGACTTAGAGTTTGGGAGAGAGTTTGGAGGACGACGAAGAAGGATATTTTCCGCCTTTGACGAAGCTTCGGGGCTCCGATCGTCGATCCGAGGCCAGATCTGTGTAGTGGACTTGAAGTCACACGTCTTCATCTGTACAAGTGAAGTTTTACATGACAAGGAAGAGGATTTGTAAGGTAACGACACTTTTCCTCTCGGTCTTTAGGATGCGTGCTTGGCATCCATTCTTTTCTTGTTCTCCTTCAAGCATTTAGGCACTGGATCTCTCGAATGAGAGGGGTTCGGGTTGCCATGGAACAAGAGGAGCCACCGGGTCGATTGTGCCCATCCCCAGCAAGATATTGGATTAGGAATCCACTCAGATTATGGATTAGACATTGTGGGTGAAGAAAAAGTCACGATCATTAGTCCGACTCAATGATGTTGTATAACGAGCCTAAGGATTATGCTGGAAATCCATTTGCACTGTTGGATCCCTAGTTTGATTTGGGTTTGGTTCACTAATTAAGATGTTTGACCCACCTTGTATAGCCATGGTCATGTCTTTGTGTCTTAGAGTTTATGCTAAGTTCTTAGAAACAACCACACATGGACCAGCCAATAGAAGACAACATAAGACTCAAGACTTAGAAGAAAATCAAGTTCAGACAAGTGAGTTCGACGTTCGTCGAACTCAGCTCAACGAAAGTCGTGCTTCGCTCGACGAACTCAGAGTAAATTCTCTGAGTTGAGCTCGACGATATTTGAGCTCAGGTCGACGATTTTTGGAAGCTCAACTTCAACACATTAAGTCCAGAATCCTTTCTCTGAACTCAGGTCGACGAATTTGCATTATCAGCTCGATGAACTTAGAGCACAGAATTGGCAAGATTTATTATAAAGCAGTTAGCCGTTCTCAGGTCGACGAACTTGGATCTCAGCTCGACGAACAACATTTATCTGGTCGACAAACATGATTTCTCAGCTCGACGAATTTTGGACTCAGGTCGACGAAATCTGTTCTTTGCTCGACGAATTCTGTGCAGATTCAGACTTGGATTTTTCTTTCTTTTGTCCTTATTCTATTGCAGTAATTCCTTAATAATCAATGCTTAATATTCTCTGAATATAACTATTAGATGCAATATTGATTATGGTATTCATCAGGATTATTGCTAGCTGCTTTTCAATAGGACAGTTGGGAAAATCCATTAATGCAGATATTCTATCAAGCCGTATTGCATTCCCAGGCCATCAGCAATCAATGCAGACAATTCAAAAATTCAAAGGAGAAATTCGACTGATCATATAAAAGAGATTTTCTCTCTTTTCAACAGATAGAGAATCCAGACTAGAAAGCAAATACTAGGCACACAGAGAAGATCAATAACAACAACATTCTAAGCCTTCTTTGTGTAGAAAATAATCTGGTTTTCACCTTGACATTGCTGAAGAAGAAGAACATTCATTCCAAATCAAGAGTCTTCTTCAACCTTCGCTCCAGAATTCTTCAAGGACAATAAACCACTATCAGTCAAGAAGTTCCTGGATCTATTCAAATCAAGGCTGAAGATAGAAGACCTACATCCTGAAGCAAAGCTCCAATCTTCCTGAAGAACTCAATATCTCAGGGGGAGCTTTGACAACATCAAGATCCACTTGTCTTCTCAGTTGTTTTGAGAAAGAGAAGACTCCATAAATCTCTCACCACCTCACTGTACAAAGGGTTCTTTAACTCCCTTCAAAAGTTATTCCATTGGTTGTAAGTCACCTAATCAAAAGAATTGAGGTGGTTTTTGAGCACCTGACCAAATGCTCATTGGTGGCAGCCACCTGATCAAAACCTGTAGTGGATTCCTACCATGGTGGTAGAAGAGTGTATGTAGCTAGGTTGGGGAACCACTATAAAGTTCTTGTGTCGTCTGGTTGCCCTTTTTCTTTTTTTGTTCTTGTTGTGCCTATGTTAGATTAGTTTATCCTAGATTATATCTTTGCTTACAGTAAATATTAGTATATATTATTTGCTCTACTCTGAAAAGTTTATAAATAACAAAAGGTTCAAAGATACTCTATTCACCCCCCTCTAGAGTATATCATGTCTAACCCTCACTTTCAATTGGTATCAGAGCAGGTTCCTTTGACTGTACAAGCTAACCCTTGAGCCAAAAGATCCAGTGTTAGATCTAATCTTTTATTTTCCTTAGATTTATTTTCACAGCATGACACAGAACAAGGATTATGCAAGCACCAGACCTGCAGTGTACAACTTGAATAAGTTTGCCATCTGGAAGGCATGAATTAAGTTTTATATGAATTCCATTGATGAGGACATCTACAATTCCATTTTGATAGGTCCTCCTCAACCAACTGTATCTACCTCAATATCAAGCACACATGTTGTTGCACCACCTAAGTGGACAAATGCTCAGAAGAAGGCCAAGATTGCTGATGCAATGGTCATGAATATTTTGGCTCAGATTATGTCTGATGACATCTTCCAGAAAGTGGCTGAATGCACATCAGCCAAGGCTATTTGGGACTCTCTTAACCAGATGGTAGCTGGTTCTGCTGATGATAGGAAAGATAGAAGATCAACTCTCATTTCCCAATATGAGAACTTCAAGAAGGATGAGTCCGAATCTGTTGCTGACATGTACAACAGATTGAGCTCAATAATCAATGAGCTGAAGACTTTAGATAAGGACATCACTATTACTGAACTGAATGATAAGATCCTCATGTGCTTCCCAAGCTCATGGGATTCCAGGATCTGGCCAATCAAGGAGACCAGGAGTTTAAATGAGATTTCCACAGAATCTCTATTGGGAAAATTCAAATCCTATGAGCAGTTGATAAAGTCTAGAGAAGCTGCAGAACAAAGGACTCCTCCTCCAGCAAGAAAGGAGCAAAACATAGCATTTAAGGCTACTGAAGAGACTGAAGCTTCAACAGTTAATTAAGAACTAATGAGTCTTCTTGCCAAGAGATTTTACAAAATGACAAGAAAAGACTTCAGGAGAAAAGCATCCAGGCAGGATGATAAGCCCAGGTTTGATAAAACTCCTACTAAAGAAGTAGTATGTTTTGTGTGTAGGAAACCCGAACACTTCATCTCAGAGTGTCCAAAGAATCAGAAGAAAGAAAGAAGAAGAGAGAAGGACTCCAGAAGACAACCATACAACAGGACTTCCTCCAACAAATAGAAAAGGAAGGAGAAGGGCTTTGTTGCTGCTACCTGGAGTAACACAGAAGATGAATCCACATCTTCCAGTTCCAATGAAGAGGAAGAAGAGGCAAAGGCCAGAGAAGTTTGCCTCATGGCCATCAATGCCTCTAGCAGCCCATCAGATGATGAAGAAGAATCTGACAATGAAGAGGCTACAGAATCAGAAGCATATCAGGTATTATCCTCATTTGATTATAGTTCTGATAGTTTCAAAACTGAATTTAAAACCATATGTATTGATTTAATTAACTCTGAAAAGGAAATCAAAATACTTAGGGAAAGACTCACTAATCAAGAAAATGTGATTTCTGAAAACACTAAATTAAAAGATGAACTAATTCTAGCTAATGAACAAATTATTTTTTAAAAATAAAGTTATGTGAGACTAAGCAACTTGAGGAATCTCTCAATGGGAGAAGCCTTAAGCTGATGGACATCACAAGTATAGTCAATGCCAGACTGAATGGCAAACTGGGCTTGGGTGCATCATCAAGCTTACCCCCATACGTAAGAAGAACATATTAACAACCCATATAAAATTTGTTTCATCTAAGGGTAAAGATGTAATAAACAATAAACAATCCACAGAAGAATTACCTAACTCTAAAAATCAAAAGAACAGAAACCTGAAAACTCTATGTAAAAACAAAGTTCAACAGATTTCGTCGAACTTAGGTCGACGAAATGTGCCTAGTTTGTTGAACTCCGATCGACGATCTATGAACGCAAATATTAGCTATAATAATTCGGCTTACTACGATCGACGAATTGTGTATGGTTCGTCGAGCACAGATCGACGAACCTGTGGCATGGAAAATGAATATCTTCATTCTCTGAGCAGAGATCAACAATCTCATCCCATTTCGTCGAACTCCGATCGACGAACTCACAACTTTTCGTCGAACCCAATCAGACTTTATTAAAATCATAATTTTAACACAAACTTAAATCGACCTAGAAAACCTTTTAATCCACTTGCTGGTTGGATTATTCCACCTAGAAGATTTCAGCTCTTAGGATATAAAAACCAACCTGAATATTCATACATTTCCAGCTTTTCTTATGAAAAGAGACAAGGACACAAGGTGACCTAGGTTAAGAACTTCTAACTTATTTCCTTGCAGGTGAAGAACTATACTATCACTCAAAATAAGTGGTATCTGGATAGTGGGTGCTCAAAGCACATGACTGGATGCAAGGACAGCCTGATCAATTTCAAGGCAAAGATGGGTCCAAATGTAATCTTTGGAGATTCCAGCTTTGGACAAACTGATGGCTATGGAGACTTCAACAGTGGAGCTGTCACATTCAGAAAAGTGGCATATGTAAATGGTCTCCAACATAACCTGATATCCATAAGTTTGTTATGTGATACATGTTATCAGGTTTGCTTTACTAATTCAAAATGTATTATTTCTTCAAATAACCAAACTGTTTTAACAGGGTGTAGACAAGGGAACATATACTTAGTAAATTTTAATTCTGCTAGCTCAGAAATATATTTATTCAACCAAGTTAGTAATAACAATATTCTTTGGCATAAGTTACTATGTCATGTTAACCTTAAGAACAACTCTAAGCTATCTAGGGATAACCTTGTCAGAGGATTGCCTTCTGGCCCCTACAAGAATGAAAGCATATGCAAGGCTTGTCAAGAAGGCAAGCAAACTAAAAACAGCTTTAAGTCAATTAATAAGAGTGATTCACCTAAGATTTTGTACTTGCTACATATGGATCTCTTTAGACCCATTGCTGTACAAAGCTTAGGAGGGAAGTCTTACACTCTAGTCATTGTAGATGACTTCTCTAGATTCTCTTGGGTATTCTTCTTGAGACACAAGTTAGATAACTTCAAAGTCCTTACAGATTTTCTTAAGGGCATAAGGATTGAGTATACTACTCTAGTTGCATTGATCAGAAGTGATCATGGTATTGAGTTTGAATCTCTTCCCATACAAAGATTCTGTGAGGAGGAATGTATCAAGCATTGTTTCTCTGCTCCTAGAACTCCTCAACAAAATGGAATAGCAGAAAGGAAAAACCGAACCCTCATTGAATCTGCAGGAACATTGCTTGCAGATGCTCACATGCCCCTATACTTTTGGGCAAAGGCTGTGAGCACAACAAACTATATGCTGAATAGAAGTTTGATACACAAACTTAAGGGTAAGACCCCCTATGAATTACTCAAAGGGAAGAAACCTAAAATTGATTACTCTAGAATCTTTGGGTGTAGATGTTTCATTCACAACAATGATAAGAAACACATTAGAAAATTTGAAGTCAAAGCTACAGAGGGAATTTTTCTAGGATATTCCCAAGTTAGCAAGGCTTATAGGGTTTTCAATAAATCATCATTAAAAATAGAAGAGTCTGTACATATTTTTTTTGATGAAGCTAAAATGTATTATAAGGAGAAGGACTCTTCTACCTCAGAGCTTTTGCAGGTACCTCACTTGTGTGAGAAATTGGAAGAATTAAACCTTACTCAAAAGGTCATATCTCATTCTCCTCCACAAGCTGATGAAGACAGTGAAGATGAACTTTTGGAAGTGGCTGAACCTACTCCAACAGCAGACATTATTCCACAAGAGGAATTAACTCCAAATGTTGTTGCTAAACCAACTCCACCCACTGAATTTGTCACACTAACGGATCACCCTAAATCTCAAGTGATTAGAGACATGTCAGTAGGTGTACAGACAAGGCATCAACTCAACCAAGATGTGATGCATTCCTGTTTCCTCTCTCAAGTTGAGCCTCAATCCATAAATGATGCTGAGCAAGATCACCACTAGATCATTACAATGGAAGAGGAACTCAATCAATTTATGAGATGCAGAGTTTGAGATTTAGTTCCAAGACCCAAAGACTACCCAGTCATTGGAGCTAAATGGGTATATAGAAACAAGCTAGATGCCCACGATGTTATAGTCAGAAATAAAGCAAGGTTGTTTGCTCAAGGTTATAGGCAAGAGGAAGGAATTGACTACAACCAAACTTTTGCACCAGTTGTAAGGCTGGAAGCAATCAGGATTTTCCTTGCATATGCTGCATACAAGAAGTTTAAAGTCTATCAAATGGATGTCAAGAGTGCCTTTCTGAATGGAGTACTTAAAGAAGAGGTTTATGTTGAACAACCTGCAGGTTTTATTTCTCCAACTTATCCTTCATATGTCTTTAGATTGTATAAAGCTCTTTATAGTTTAAAGCAAGCTCCAAGAGCTTGGTATGAGATCTTAGCTAGCTTCTTGATAGAGCATAAATTTACTAGAGGCATTGTAGATAGAACATTATTCACTAGGCACCATAAGGATCAAATTTTGTTGGTACAAATTTATGTATATGACATCATATTTGGGTCTACAGATTCCAAACTATGCAAGGGGTTTTCTGACCTCATGTATTCAAAGTTTGAAATGAGTAGCATGAGTGAGCTCTCCTACTTCCTTGGTCTCCAAGTGAAGCAGCAACCTGATGACATCTTCATATCCCAGTCTAAGTATGCTAAGGAGATTCTCAAAAAGTTTGGGATGGCTGATGCCTCAGCAAAGAAAACACCCATGGCTACTAATGCTGTAATAGACTCTGATGAACATGGGAAACCTGTTGATCAGAAATTATATATAGGCATTGTTGGATGCCTACTATACCTTACAGCAAGCAGACCTGACATAATGTTTGCTACAAGTCTTTGTGCTAGGTTCCAAGTGAACCCTAAAGAATCTCTTCTAGTTTTCTTAAAAAGAATTTTGAGATATATAAAGAGTTGTCCTAGTTTAGGACTCTGGTATCCTACTGAGTCAGAGTTTGAGTTAACTGGATACTCAGATGCTGACTTTGCTGGATGTAGAGTAGACAAAAAAAGTACCTCAGGAACATGCCAGTTCCTTGGTATGAGATTAGTCTCATGGTTTAGCAAGAAACAGTCATCTGTGTCTACATCAACTACTGAAATGGAATATATAGCTGCCGACAGTTGCTATTCCCAGATGCTGTGGATTCAAAACCAACTCCTGAACTATGAGTTCAACTTAAACAATCCAACTCTATTATGTGATAACACAAGTGCTATATCCATAACATAAAATCCAATCCATCACAGTAGGACCAATCATATAAACATTAGGCATCATTTAATAAGAGAGTGTGTAGACAAAAATAAAATTAATATTGTCTATATCTACACTGATTTACAAAGGGCAGATATCTTCACCAAACCTTTGGATGAGAGGAATCATCTATTCTTCATAAATCAGCTTGGAATGATAAATGGAGAAGACTTAATTTGATTTCTGTCTACGGTCGACAAATTTTTCAAAGTTCGTCGAACGGAGATCGACGAATAGAGAAAGGTTTGAGAGAAATCATCAAACAGAGCTCGACGAACTCTCTGTGCGTGAAGCTATTTTTGTCGAACGGAGTTCTCCGAATTTACTTCAGAAAACTTTCGTCGAACGGAGCTTGACGAAATATTTTCAAATCTTCTGACTAAGATCGATGAATTTTTTAACTATAAAATATTTCGTCGACCTCAGATCGAAGAATTTTTTTTAATTTTTCGTTGAACGGTGTTTGTCGATTCATATTCTGAAAAATCTTATATCTAGGTTTTTCTTCAACCTCCGACCCGCTCTTTCAGTTCTCTTGCACTTTATCTCCCGTGTGTTTGTTACAGGCGAACTTATGGCGATTCCAGCAGGCAGTGTTGGAGCAATGAAATTTGATACAGGCTTTAACATCGACTTTGAGTCATTTCAACACTCAGATCCTATTTTCCTGGAAATTTTGAAACTGCTTGAAGATCAGTAGTTAAAGTATCTGATGACCACAAGAATTAAGATAGTTGGAACAGAAATAAGAGAATGGGTTTACACCTCCTCCTCCCTAGATAATGACACCATGACGGGAACCATATCGGGTAATACAATATCTCTTACCCCCGCTGTCCTGACCGATATTTTTGGATTAGCTAATGGTGAAGAAGAACTGGAGATCGACAGTGATGAATTCGATGAAATGTTAAATAAGATGGGCTACTCTGGAGACACTCCCAATAAACTGCTAAAGAAACATTTGTCTGCTGAATACAAGTTTCAAGCAGATGTTGTAGATAAGGTACTGCTGGGAAAACACACAGCCATGACTACATCACTAGGCATCAATTCCTGGTGATGTGTGCTGTTGTGAATCAGAAGCCTGTGAATTGGGCAAGGATTCTGTTGGGTATATTGGAAAATGTGTACCAGATTTGAAGAAGCCTCACCCTACTCAATGATATACATCAAGGTGTATTTGATGTGTTTTGGAGTTTATATGTGCAAGTTAAGTAATTGCAGGAAATGCAGAAAAATTTCTAAGTCCATGTGTCGACACCTAGAGAAGCAGTGTCGACACTTATGAAGACTTGTGTCGACACTGGAGAAAAGCTGTGTCGACACTTGGAGTAAATTGTGTCGACACCAGGAAAGGTTTTGTCGACACCAGAAGAAATTGTGTCGACACCAGGAGGCTGTGTCGACACACAGAGAAGCAAAGTCGACATCAAATGTGTCGACACCAGAAGGCAGTGTCGACACACAGAAGTACTTAGTCGACATCAAATATGTCGACACATAGAGGCAGTGTCGACACATAGAAGTACTTGTCAACATCAACTGTGTCGACACACAGGACTTGTGTCGACACACATCAAGTTTCAACAAAGTTAAAGTAAAGGAGTACTTGTGTCGACACAATGGAGATGTGTCGACACATAGCAAGTTTCAGCAAAGTTAAAGTGAAGAAGTGTTTGTGTCGACACACTCAATCAGTGTCGACACATTCTAAAGAAGCAGTGTCAAGAAGCTGTTACAACAATACAAGGAGTTGTGTCGACACCACCAAGGCTAGTGTCGACACTTAGTCCACTTGTGTCGACACTTAGTCTATTTGTGTCGACACATAATGAAGTTCAGTCTTGACACTTTCAGACAGAGACAGTGATTTCAAGAAGTGACTAGATGACTTGACAGCTGCCATTTCTAACCGGTCAACTACTATTGTTAGAGCTGTCAGAAGGTTGTTAGAAACCGGATCAGCCGGTTACCATAGAGGAAGACTATATAAAGGCTTTCTCCTTCAACAGAAAGTGATGATCAATCATTTGAAGAATACAGATTCTGAACAATACAGATAGAAGTAATTATACAGAAGATTTTCGATAGAAGATCTAGAAGAAGTTGGAGAGAGAGGACTCCATCTAAGAAGAGCAGTTGCTGAACCAGGCTGCCAAGAAAGATTCAGATTAAGATCTGAATCTTAAGTCTGAAGCTGATTGAAGATCAACTTCACAGAAGATTCAACCCTACTGAGTTTAGATTCAAGAAGCTTTGAAGAAAGCTAAGGGAGGTTGATCTCTGCCATCAAGTTCTTCCAAGAACAATTCAAGAAGCCATCCATCCCTTCTCTCTCTTTCAGGGTGGTGGTTATATACTTTGTTTAATCAAATTTCGGTAAGATCGATTATAGATCTGAGCTGTAAGCCTATTTTATAAAGACTGAGTGTAAGAGATATAGATCTCTGAGTGTAGGTCTTGTTGAAGACTGAGTGGTAGGGCTTTGTGCCTGAGTTGTAGGAGACTGTGTTCTCTGAGTGTAGGCCATGGTGAAGGATGAGGTAGGGCTATTTGCCTGAGTTGTAGGAGTGGGGACACTCTGAGTTGTATGAACCTGTTTGGGGTTCTGAGCTTTAAGATCTGAGGATCTGAGGTGAAGTGCAGAAGTTAGGCCGAATCTAGTACACTGCTAGATAGGAAAAGGGGAAAATGGATGTACCCAGACCTTGGGGAACCACTATAAATACTGTGTGGACTCTATGAATGATTGTTTCTGTGATTGCTGTAGAATCTGCAATTGCTGCTTAAATTACAGAACAGATTTTCTGCCTATAAAAGCAAAAGAAAAATTACACCTATTCCCCCCCCCCCCCCGTCTAGGTGGTTAGACACTAATTCTTTCAAGTGGTATCAGAGGGAGGTTTCTCAAAGAAGGACTTAACAGTCAGAGTGAGATGCTTAAGGCAGATTTAAGAATCAAGAAAATGGGTTCAGGTGAAAATCACAAGGAAATAGGTTCAATGAAACTACCCATATGCAGAAAGGAAATATTTGGTATCTGGAAAGAAAGGGTCAGGCTGTTTATGGAGGCCTTTGATCCAAGGATCTATATTACAGTCAAAGAAGGTCCGTATATCCCAATGAAGATTTCAATTCTGGATGCTAACCAAAGAATTCGCAAGGACTTTTCAGAGATGACCAAGGATGAGATCATCTTGGCCACTATGGATAAGAGAGCCCAGAATATCATAGTGAGTGCCATTGATGATGCAACATTTCATAATTTGATTCACTGCAAGACTTCAAAGGAAACGTGGGACACTTTGATAGTCTATATGGAAGGGTCTGAAGAAGTAAGACAAGACAGAAAATCTATGCTAAACCAGGAATATGAAAGTTTCAGACAAGGGAAGTCTGACAGCATAATTGAGTGTTACAAAAAGTTCTATAGGATAGTGAATGAGTTGATGTCCTATGGAAGAATCTTCAGCACATATGATCTGAATGATAAATTCCAGAGATCTCTGACCAAAGATTGGGACACTAAGATTTGTGCCATTAGAGAAGTGGACAAACTTGCAGAAATTTCTCCACCAACCTTGTTTGGAAAGTTGCTATCTTATGAGATGCAACTAATGACTAGGAAAGAGGAAGAGAAGAGTACAAAAGGTGAGCATAGAGAAAAATCTGTGGCCTTCAAGGTTGAAGCCACTAAGAAAAATAGGAGGATGTCTCCATCACCTCCTAAGATTGTTGTTGAAACTGCTTCAGAAAATTCAGACAACCAGAATTCAGATAGTAGTGACTCAGATGAAGATTTTGCTGCCTTCACAAGGCAGTTTCAGAGATTTCTGAAGAAGAAGCAGTGGAAGTCTAAGCCTTCCACATCTAAGTCTAAGGATGATTACTATCAAAAGAGGAAATCATCCAGGAAAGACAGGAGCAAGTCTAAGACAAATAAGTCTTCAACATCAAAGATTGTTTGCTACTGTTGTAATAGGCCTGAACATGTAGTGGCTGAATGTCCAGATAAAAGAAAGGAGTCTGGTGATAAAAAGAAGACTCAACACCAGAGCAAGAAGGAAAAATCCTTTGTTGCTAAGAAGGAGAAGACATTGTCAGATCAGTCATCTTCAGAGTCAGAATCTGAAGCTGAGGCCTACATTGGTCTGTTTGCTGTAGATGAAGAAGAAGAGTTTCTCCAGGTGCTGAACTCTATATATGAACAAGAAGACCATCAGTGCAAGGGACTGATGGCTGTATTAGAAGAGAACAAGTGCCAGGATCAGGCTGGTCCTAGTAAGGTACAATGTCTTTCAGATTGCAGTACTGAGTCAGAGTCAACAACATCTGCATCAAGTGATGTGGATGGGTCTGAGTCTAAAGGTGATATTCATCAACTGATTGATGAATATAGAGATTTATTGCAGGCACTTAAGAAGAGAAAAAACCTGGCCAAATCTCAGGCTAAGGAAATTACAGACCTTAAGATGGCTGCATTAGATTCAGAGAAGTTGCTAGATCAAAAACTGAATGAGATTGCCAGATTGAAAAACATAACTGTTATTCAAATGGGCACAATCACATTCAAGAATGATCAGATTAGAAATCTGGAGGTTAGACTTCAGAAAGAGAAAGAGATAGTGGCTAGCTTTTCTAAACCTAAATCTATTTTACCATTGATTGATGAGTTTGTACCTCAAAAGGGTAAGGCTGGATTAGGGTTTAAAAAACCTGCCTGGACTGCTAGGTCCAAATCTAAAGGCAAAGCCCCAGCACAAAACAAGAAGCCTGCTGTAGATAATTCAGCTATGGTTGTACCTAAACAAAGGTACAACAAGTTTGAGTGCTGGTGTTGTGGCAAGGTAGGCCACTTTGCCAAAGATTGTTGGCACAATTCTAGTGTCAAGGAGAATAACAGTCTGCCTGTGAGAAGACCTACAGGCAGATTTGTTAGATTTCAGGCTAACATGAACCAAGGACCCAAAATGCATTTGGGTTCTAAGGTTAAGTAGTCTTTATTGCACGTGAGTCCAAGTGGCCATGCCCCAATATGGTACTTGGATAGTGGATGTTCCAAGCACATGACTGGAATAAGGGGGTTGCTGAAGGACTACACACCTATCATGGATGGCCCTAAAGTAACCTTTGGTGGTTCAGAAAAAGGAATCATCAAAGGCTTTGGTAAAATTTCTAGTAATCAGATTACTATCACTCAAGTGGCCTATGTGAAGGGTTTGAAACACAACCTTATTAGTATAAGTCAGTTGAGTGATTTAGGATATGACATTTCATTTATTAAGAATGGATGTCATATCAAAAGGTCAAGTGATCAAAAGATCATTTTGACGGGTTATAGAAAAAGGAATGTTTACTGTCTTGACTTTGTGTGTGAGAACAATGTTTCTCCTATTTGTCTTGTAGCTGATTAGAGAGTCTCTCATTGTGTCAAATGGCACAAGAGGCTAGCCCATCTTAATTACAAGACTATTGGCCAACTCTTTAGCAAAGAGTTAGTGAGGAATGGTCCTCAAGTTAAGTGTATTAAAGATGGGATATGCTCAGCTTGTCAAAAAGGCAAGCAGACCAAATCCACCTTTCATAGTCTTGAAAACAAGGATTCTGTGAGGTGTCTATACCTCTTGCATATGAATCTTTTTGGTCCTATGCCAGTTCATAGTCTAGGTAGGATGGTATACACATTTGTGGTGGTAGATGACTATTCTAGATATTCCTTTGTGTTCTTTCTAAGACAAAAATCTGAAACCCCAAGTGTCTTATATAGTTTTGTTAAACAAATTCAGAATGAGTTGGACAGTACAGTGGTCAAAATCAGAAGTGACCATGATACTGAATTTCAGTTTGAAAGTATGATAAAACTGTATGAAGAATTTGGGATATTTCAAGAATTTTCCTCACCTAGAACACCTCAGCAAAATGGTATTGCTGAAAGGAAGAATAGAATATTGATAGAGGCTGGTAGAACTCTATTGAGTGACACTTCTCTCCAAGAATATTTTTGGGCTGAGGCAGTAAACACTACATGTCATGTGATCAATAGGGCTACTATCACCAAGTGCCACAAAAAGGCTCCCTATGAGATTGTGAAGGGCAGAAAACCAAATTTATCCTATTTTAGGATCTTTGGTTGCAAGTGCTATATACTTAACAATGGCAAGTCTTATCTAACCAAGTTTGCTGTCAAATCCCAAGAGGGGATATTTGTTGGGTACAACAACAATAGTAAGGCTTATAGAGTCTATAACTTGATTACTCAAGTTGTATAAGGGTCTGTACATGTAGTCTTTGATGAAACAAGACTGATTAATAGTGAGTTGCCAAGTAGTGCTTGCAGTTCTACATATATAAGTGAGAGAATGGACAAGCTTACCATTACAGAAGGTTCTACTACAACTCAACAAGTGGAAAATGGTGGCTGCTGTCCAGGGGGAGTACAAGATACTCCTGATGCTGAAGAAAACCAAGAGGTGCAGCTTATTGAAGAAACTGGAGGTGTTCAACCAGAAGATAGACTACCTCCAACTAATAGACACTTAAAGGATCATCCAGCAAATCAGATAATTGGTGATCCAAGATAAGGAGTGCAAACAAGAAGCAGGCATCTGAGCACAGTTCTGTACTCCAGTTTCCTATCACAAGTAGAACCCAAGAAATTTGAAGAAGCAGCTCTTGACCCACATTAGATTGATGCTATGCAAGAGGAGCTGAATCAGTTCAGAAGATGCAAGGTCTGGAAGCTAGTTCCTAAACCCAAGGACCACAACATCATTGGAACTAAGTGGATCTTTAAGAACAAATTGGATGAGTATGGAATCATTGTGAAGAATAAAGCAAGACTTGTTGCAAAAGGATATAGGCAGGAAGAGGGTATTGACTTTGATCAAACCTTTGCCCCAGTAGCAAGACTGGAAGCAATTAGAATGTTCCTTGCTTATGCAACATACCAAGGCTTTAAGGTATTTCAAATGGATGTAAAGTCAGCTTTCCTAAATGGAAATCTAAAGGAAGAATTCTATGTAGAGCAGCCCTTAGGTTTTGTTGATCCTCTCAAACCTGATTATGTTTATAGACTTAGGCTTCATTTGTTTCGGCGGTGGCGGATCGATCCGGCGGGTGGAAACGGAGTGTTCGAAACGGAGGGGGGAGGTGGCTGCTCCAAACGGAGCTTTTTGGGGCGTTTCTCAAGGCGGGCGGGTGGAAACGGAGCAAACGCCGCCGGAGGTTCATTTGTTTACCCGCCTTCCGGCGGCGTTTGCCCAAAACGGAGCTCCGAAACGCCCAAACAAATAGAGCCTTAGGAATGCATTGTATGGGTTAAAACAAGCCCCAAGGGCTTGGTATGAAACCCTATCTAGTTTCCTCATTGAGAACAAATTCTCAAGGGGGAAAATAGACAAGACTCTATTCCTTATGGAATCTAAAGGAAAGATTATCCTAGTCCAAATATATGTAGATGACATAATATTTGGGTCTACTGAAAGTAATATTTGCAGAAAGTTTGCAAAACTTATGCAAGGAAAATTTGAAATGAGCAGTATAGGGGAACATAAGTTCTTCTTGGGTCTCCAAGTAAGACAGACTGAAGATGGCTTGTCCATATCCCAGTCTAAGTTCACCCTAGAGTTAATAAAGAAGTATGATATGGAATCATCCACTACCATGAGAACTCCTATGGGGTCAAGTGTGTCTCTTAGCAAAGATGATGCAGGGAAACTGTAGATGAAACTTTGTATAGAGGGATAGTTGGCTCTCTTCTGTATTTGACTACAAGTAGACCAGATATCATGTATGCTACATGTGTCTGTGCTAGGTACCAAGCATGCCCCAAAGAATCTCATCTTACTGCAGTAAAAAGGATTTTGAGATATCTAAAGGGCACACCTTATCTAGGCCTTTGGTACCCTAGGAATGAAGATTTTCTACTGACAGGATATTCAGATGCAGATTTTGTAGGTTGCAAAGAAGATATGAAGAGTACTACAAGAACCTATCAATTTCTAGGTGGAAGACTAGTGTCTTGGAGCAGTAAGAAGCAGACCAGTGTGGCAATCTCCACAGCTGAGTCAGAATATGTTGCTGCAGGAAGCTGCTGTGCACAACTTTTGTGGATTCAACATCAGTTAGTAGACAATGGTATTCAAGTAAGTAGAACACCTTTGCTTTGTGATTCTATAAGTGCAATTTCTATAGCTAATAATCTTGTCTCACATAGTAGGACTAAGCATATAAAAATTAGATACCATTTTCTTAGAGAACATGTTGAGAAAGAGGACATTTCCCTAGAATTTATTAAAACTGATAATCAGATTGCTGATATGTTTACTAAGCCTCTTGATGAAACTAAATTCAATAAGTTTAAAATTGAATTAGGAATGTTGAACTTAGAATAGTTTAATAAAATTGGCTAAGTAAAATGGTGTTGACACAAGGAGTTATCTGTGTCGACACATAGAAGTGGTGTCGACATTCCAGAGAAATGATGTCGACACATCTAGAAAGTCTGTGTCGACACTTCAGAGAAATAGTATCGACACATCCAGAGTAGGTGTCGACACATCCAAAAGTGGTGTCGACACTTTGGTTCAATATAGATTTCATTGAGTAGAGTTTCAACTAATCGTTGAGCGCAGATGTTTAAGTGTCGACACATATATTCTGTCGACTATATTAGTGTCGACACATAGAAGTCCACTTATGTCGAGACATTAGAAGTAAGTGTCGACACTTTTCAACAGTGTCGACACATTTAGAGTATTTTGACGCGCCTTTTCACCTTCATTATTAGAAAGGTATAAATAGGTCTTCAACATTGTTTGTCGACATGCTCTCCATTGTTTCGAGACCAAACCTTTGTGTCGACAACTCTCTCATCTAAATTCAATATTTCTCAAAACCCTAATGGCGTCTAAGCTTGAGGAGAACATCAATGAAGGATATGAGCTAGTTCACAATGCATTTGACCATGCGGAACAAGAAATTAAGGATGTTGTAACCCTAATTACTGAGAGTGGGTTGGAAGTTCTAGTTTCAGAACCAACCAAGATTTGGAAGAAAGAAGTACTCGAATTCTTTGGTGCAGCTACCCTTGATGAGACTGGACTCAAGATTAAATCCATAGTCCATGGAGTAAAAGTAAAACTCACCCAGAAGAGTCTAAGAAAAGTTCTACATCTACCAAGAACTAAAGAAGAGGAAGATGTACCTACATCTAAGACTAGGGATACACTGCAATGGTGTGGACTAGATTCAATCATGAAGATTGGCTCCGTTTTTAACAGAAAAGGCATGAATATACAAGAAAAGTTCTTATCTGAAGTGGTAGGAAAGGTGATTCTGTGCAAGCCAGTTGGGCATGATAGGGTATCAGCTCACATGTTCAGCTTAATGACAAGAATTATCTTTAAGATAAAAACTAATTGGTCAGCAGTGATGTTTGAAAAGATTAAGGAAAGTCTGAAGAAGCCCAATCTGGGTAGAATTATGAGTCTGTACTTAGCTGGAACAATTCCAGAAGTCATGAACCAAGCTGCTGGTTCTAAAATAAATCACATGAGGAAGATGGACATCAGGATTATCTCAAGGTGGGATAGGGTGTTAACTAAGGACATGCCTACTCCAGAGAAGGGAACACTACCACAGAAGAGGAAGAAGAAAGCCATAATGGCTCCTGGATCATCCAATAGCTCAGAGGAGCAAGTAGTTTTCAGTTCTAATGAGGAAGAAGCTGATAATACTGGAAGGTCACCAGTAAGGAATGAAGATGCACGGAGGCAGGGGGAGCAACCATCTGCTAGCCCCATCCACCTGGATCCACTCCAAGGGGAGCCTCACCATGAGGAAGTGCCTACTCACTTAGACAGTGAAAAGGCAACTCAAACAATCCTTGAGGTAATACATGAAGTTAATCAATCAATTTTCCATATTGAGGATGAAGTATTAACTGAATATTTGATTGATGTTGAATAGCCAACACAATTACATAGTCAAGCACAAGATGTGATCATGGAAGATACATCTGTTGCTACTGATGCTCTAGAAATAAGAAACTCTCCTGTCCCTTCTCAACAAGAATTTACTTTAGAAGATCTATTTCCTGATATTGAGGGGGAGCATGCTGGTTTTGAGGGGGATAAAACTATTTTTGAGGGAGAGCAAGTAGGAGCTCAGGGAGAGAATACAATGACTGAACCTGAGGAGCAAAGGACTCAGGGGGAGCTACCAAGACCTAAGAAGGAATTGCCTCCAAGTCCTAAAGTAAGGGTTGAAATAGCTAGTACTTCTGAATCTGAGGATGCTGCTGAGGTTCAAGCAAAGAAAAGAAAGCTCATGGTCTTCAAAAGAAGAAGCCAGAGCTACAAGAAAGCATTACAAACTATGACTCCACAGCCTGCCCCAACAATTGATTATAGTTCTTTGTTAGTATCCATGCAAGTAAACTTGGATGAGCAAAGGATTGCAATGGAGAAGTATATGGATGAGACACACAAATATCTCCAATTCTCCTTGGCCCAAGACATCAAATCCATAAGATTTGAGGTGAATCAAAATAAGAAGGAAATGACTGACTGTTTCCACAAAGGGGGTAATGCAGTGGTTTTCCTAGCTACCCATCAAGAAAAGATAAAGACACAAGTGGATGATATAACAGTTAAGCAGGGCTATGTCTTAGAAAATCAGATTAGGATGAATGATAATCTGACTGCATCCCATAATGCTATTGTTACAGAATTGAAAAAAGTTGCAATAGCCCAGCCAGCTGATCAGTCTACAGTCAAGCCAGAGTTTGATAAGGAGAAATTTGATAAAGACTTCCAGGAAGGGATAACTGTTGTCAAAGCAGCTATTACAGATTATCAAAAGACTATTTCTGGTCTGCTCCTGAAGTTAAAAGGTTTTTATAAGGATGGAGTTAATTTTCTGGATAAACAGATCCAATTTCAGAAGGATGATCTTAGAGATCATGTGGCTAGAGAAGTCATAAAGGGGGAGAGGGTTTTAGTCAAAGGTTGATCTAACCATGCTAAATGGATTTCCAATAGCATCAGAGCCACTCTTGGATAACCACCCCTATGTGATGATGACCATGTAGCTGAATCTGGTATAAATCCTCGATATTTTGGAGGAGAACAAGCTGAAGTTGCTCAGGTAATCTATCCTCCTGCAGATTTTGAGATGATACATCAAGAAGTACAATCAATGTACAACCCTCCTAAGGGTAATAAGAATATTATTCTAGAAAAAGTAGACAAGCCAGTGCCTGAGAAAGTTTTGTCCAAAGAGCAAGAAACTCTTTTGTCCAAGAAGAGATTTAGAGAACAGGCAGAGTTAAAGCCTGATTTTGAACAGTGGAGCCCAACTTCTAGAAATATTATACTAACTGCTTGGAAAGCTGCAAAGGACAATATCCTAGAGAGGGGCAAATGGTACTTAGAACAAGTATGGAGAAAACATGAAGCCAGGCAAGATGCCATAGTTCAGTATAGAAGGAAGGCAAAACTTGGGAAGCTACCTCCTAATGCAGAAGAGCCTAGCAAATATTTCCCAAAGCCTTATCATTATTTTGAAAGACAAAAGATGATGGAGACTACGACGCGCAACACCTTGAAGACGGCGCACTGACAAATGACCGTGAAGAGCCTCTCCATAATAGGCATCCGGATCGCAAGCCGATTTATTAATAATTAATAATAATTATTATCAAATTACTAATCCATGCTTTGTGTGTTTTATTTTTAATAATTTCACTTTTATTTCATGTAATATGTACATTATGGTTATGATATAAAATCATGATGTATGTATGTGTTTTATTTTCATGTTTTCATGTTTGGGTTGCATGTAGCCAGTTGGAGTGTTGTTGTTGTAGCCTATATATAGGCATGTCCCCCCATCTATTTGGAGAGGATTGAATGAAAAGAAATTTGAAATTCCTTACCTCTTGAAGCTCCCTCCTTCCTCATCTCTTGGCCGATCTTTCTCTTGCTCCCCCTTCTCTCTCCTTGGCCGCCGGCCACCTCTCATCCCCTCTCTCAAATCTCGGCTTTTCCTCCTCCCTCCCTCTTTCTCCAACCCGGCCACCACTCCTCTCCTACCCGAGCCACCATCCATAACTCCCAAGGCCGCCACCTCTACCTTTTCCCTCCAACAAGAGCCGACTACCCTCCTCCTTCCTCCTACCCGAAACACCACCATCAGGGCCAACCCAAGCTGCCTCCGCCTCCACCAAGACAACCGCCACCTTATTTCTCTCTTGCCATACTTGAAGATATTTACTTCCATATTAAGAAGATTTCGACGGGACTCTCCATTTCCAGCGTAACGCAACGAAGGCGGACGAATTTCACTCCTACCGGCGTGATTCCGGTGGAGCCGTTGAAGAACGATCCTCGCCGAGTGAATCAGAATCACCCATTCCGGTTGGGTAACGAACCTTTCCACTTTCGCGTGTCTCTTTCCTTAAATAATCTTGTGGTGGAATTTCTGGCATTAAATTTTGAAATCATTTGAAATTTCGTGATTAGCTTTAATTGTTCTGCGTTGTTTTCTTGATCTACTTAATTTCGTAAAGGGTTTGGCGAGTCCTCATTGTCTTTTGTTGGGAGAGATCTACCTTTTCCAAATTCGTGATTATTTTCGGCAGATCTCTTTGGGTACAACCTTCGCTCGTCCGGATCCAATATTGGTCCTTTTTACCTCGATCGGATACCGGCCTATCGCCCTTATTTGATCTCGAAACGGTTTGGCTACCCGTACGCTAGCGTGAAATTGAATGAATGTGATAGCGTGGAGCGGCGTAGAACAATTGTGTGAGCGTAGAATTCATCGTGAAGAGATAGTCGTGCACGTCCGTAGTTATAATTCGGCTCTAACGCATACGTCTACATCAATTTGGTATCATAGGGAGGTTCTCGTCAATTTCCTAATTGGCACTCCTCCCCCTCTTCAAATTAAAAACAAATAAATTTCAAAATTTAAATTTTAAATTTCAGATTTCAAATTTCGAATTTCAAACTTCAAATTTCAAAATTTCAAATTTCAAATTTCAAATTTCAAATTTCAAAATTCAAAATTCAAAATTTAAATTTCGAATTTCAAATTCCAAAATTTCAAATTTCAAATTTCAAAATTCAAAATTCAAAATTCAAAATTTAAATTTCAAATTTCAAATTTCAAAATTTCAAATTTCAAATTTCAACTTTCAAAATTGAAAATTTAAATTTTAAATTTTAAATTTCAAAAATTCAAAATTTCAAATTTCAAAATTTCAAATTTCAAATTTCAAATTTCAAATTTCAAAATTCAAAATTTAAATTTCGAATTTCAAATTTCAAATTTTAAAATTTAAAATTTCAAATTTCAAAATTTAAATTTTGAATTTCAAATTTCAAATTTCAATATTTCAAATTTCAAATTTCAAAATTTCAAATTTCAAAATTTAAAATTTAAATTTCAAATTTCAAATTTCAAAATTTCAAATTTCAAATTTCAAAATTCAAAATTTAAATTTCAAATTTCAAATTTCAAATTTCAAAATTTCACATTTCCAATTTCAAGTTTCAAAGTTTAAAATTCCAATTTCAAATTTCCAACTTCAAAAAAATCCAAAATTATGGCCTATGACGTTCTCGTTTCCCGGTTGGACTTTCGGTATGATAAAGCCATGACTAAGTTTCCCCCTAGGCAATGCCACACTTGTCCTACTTATGACGGTTTAGGGTGTCCTAAAATTTTTAGGGATTGGCTTAAGGGTATAGAACTTCATTTTAAGTGTTATGGATGGGATGACCCCCAAAAGATTCACTTTGCCCGAGAGAGGTTAATAGGTCAGGCCCAGTTATTTTGGATGAACGAAGAGCGTCGTGTTGATGGTTATCAACATAATTGGCAGGCGATGCGTAGCCTCCTTTCGGATCAATTTGATCCCGCCTATCTCTGTACTACCAACATCGAGCCTGTGTGTGAGTATCGTTATGGCACTAGTTCCATGCAAGCCGTAGGACTGACTATAAACCAAATGCCCAGATCCAACAGCACAAAACTGAATATTTTGCTCCCCTTCAACAAGGTAACAAGTCGGTCTCAGATTATATGAAATTCTTTAAGGACGTGACAGTTAGGAGCGGTGTGAAAGAGTTGCCTGAGGTCACCCTTTCTATGTTTCGTAGGGGGTTAGACCCCTACATCCAGGGTAAATTACTACATTATTTTCACACCGACCTAGACCTCACCTTTAGTGCGGCTTTGGAGATTGAGAAGCACCGACCTCCTAGGAGAAAGGTTCACTCATGTTAGAAGATTATTACCTTTAAGTCTAGTGGCGTATCCGATCTTGGTTCTATTGAGTGTCCTCCCATGATTACGCCCATAGAACCTTTTGAGTCATCCCGTGAGTTGCCTGCTCTAGTTATTGACTCCTCTGATGAGTCAAAGGAAAGGCTTAGGATGGTGCCCGTCACTGAGGACGAGGTTGATGTCCCTGACGCTTATAGCGATGATGAGGATATTGGTTACCCTAGTGACCTGGATGAGGATTCCACCATTGAGGAATCATCCCCACTCCCCGTCGACGACATTTTGGAGCCTGCGGTTACTCCTACTGAGATTACACCTGAGTCGGTAGGCAGTTTACCTGATGATGAGAGTTTACTTAGTAGTGACTTAGGATATGATCTGTTCGGACTCGAGCTGGATCCTCTTAGACCGAGATATATTGAGGACTGTTCTGATGATCCTGATATATTGGACGTTCCGACTGATTGGGTAGACTTACCGTTGGTGAACGAGTTATTCTTGGATGATTTTAGTGCTATGAGCCCGAACGATATTTCTTTGATGCAAACACGTTTATCTGATGTTCCCGATTTAAAGCTTCCGTCGGGCTCAATTCTACCCTTGTCTGAGACCATAATTGATTCTAAATTAAATAACTTGGATAGTGTGTCAGAAGAAATTGTAAGCAAGGAAGTTGCATTATTGGACGACTTTTTGGATTGTACCCCGGGTTTGATTTTACCGACTCGTCCCCCTGACCCGTTGACTCGACGTACAGATCATTTAGGACATGAGTGCGGTACGATTGATTTCTGGAGTTCTACAGTGCCCCTTGAGTTCATTCTGCCAGTTCCCCCGGATGAGGTCCCGTTAGTGCCTCCATATCTCGTATTACTATTGCCGACCTATGACCCGACCACTGATTCTAAATTACATGATATATATAATGAATTGGTAGACATGTCGGACGCATTTTCTGTAAGGGCGAATCCATTGTTTGAATTTTCATATGACTTTAATGGCTTTCAACCCGGTGATCTTTCTTGGATGTTAAACCCATGTTTCGACATTGAGAAGGACTTAGCTCCTCCTTGGGACATGTCCCCTTTGACGGCCTATTACCCTACGAGTCCATCGTTGGTCACACCCTCGGATGTTTTAGATTTTTTTTTGTGGCGACTATCTCCTTTATCCTAATTTTATCCTCCATGAATTTTAAAGAAACTCACTTATCGAATTATACGTTTTGGATAGGGCCGCTTTTAGTGCCTCCTGATGAGATTCCCTCGGCGCCACAAGATTTAGTTCTGATGGTGCCGCCTTATGTCGTTCTGTTATCACCGAATGCACTAAGTACGTTTGCGCATGATGATGCTTGCAATGAATTTCATTTACATAAGCACTGTAGTGAAGCGCCAACCACGTTACAACAATATATTCAAATTCTTGCTAGCTTACAAAAAAGAGCGTCTTACGGTATAATTTGCGATTTTGACTTGGTCCGTCTCGTCCTTGAACGGTTGCCTTCGGGCACTATAGAAAGTGTGCGAGTTGGCGAGCTGGACCATTTGCGGAATTTAATGACATTAAGAGAACGCGCACTACTTTTGAGGTTTTTCACTGATTGGGGTGATACCCCTATTTTTAATGTTTCTGATTTAACACTGCATGTTTTTCCACCACTTGAGTTATTTGCCTGTCCGTTTGGCTCCACTTTGTTCTCTTATGGGTTGGGTAGTGAGTTTGTGTCTGGATCGCTTTCTTTTTCGGTCTTCACTGGAGGCACATTTGTAGTTGATGTTGAAATTTTTCTTCCTTTATTGCCTAATGCTTTTCCGAGGTTCCCCAGGACAATCTTTTTGCAATACAGGATACTCCAGGTTGAAGTGCTTTCCTCTACTTGTGGCGATGTTGGCCACTACCAACGTCATTGGCGTGATCGTCCAGTATCCGATGTCCATTGGCCGTTTGGATCGGGGGTAGCACGTTTGGTTGTAGCTCTCCCACGCTGGTGCAGTAACATCCACTCATCGGTGATGAGTATTTTCGAGCGAGGGAGGATTGATGGAGAATACGGCGCGCAACACCATGAAGATGGTGCACTGACAAATGACCGTGAAGTGCCTCGCCATAATAGGCGTCCGGATCGCAAGCCGATTTATTAATAATTAATAATAATTATTATCAAATTATTGTTAATTATTAATCCATGCTTTGTGTGTTTTATTTTTAATAATTGCACTTTTATTTCATGTAATATGTACATTATGGTTATGATATAAAATCATGATGTATGTGTGTGTTTTATTTTCATGTTTTCATGTTTGGGTTGCATGTAGCCAGTTGGAGCGTTGTTGTTGTTGTAGCCTATATATAGGCTTGTCCCCCCTCTATTTGGAGAGGATTGAATGAAAAGAAATTTGAAATTCCTTACCTCTTGAAGCTCCCTCCTTCCTCATCTCTTGGCCAATCTTTCTCTTGCTCCCCCTTCTCTCTCCTTGGCCGCCGGCCACCTCTCATCCCCTCTCTCAAATCTCGGCTTTTCCTCCTCCCTCCCTCTTTCTCCAACCCGGCCACCACTCCTCTCCTACCCGAGCCACCATCCACAACTCCCAAGGCCGCCACCTCTTCCTTTTCCCTCCAACAAGAGCCGACTACCATCCTCCTTCCTCCTACCCGAAACACCACCATCAGGGCCAACCCAAGCTGCCTCCGCCTCCACCAAGACAACCGCCACCTTATTTCTCTCTTGCCATACTTGAAGATATTTACTTACATATTAAGAAGATTTCGACGGGACTCTCCATTTCCAGCGTAACGCAACGAAGGCGGACGAATTTCACTCCTACCGGCGTGATTCCGGTGGAGCCGTTGAAGAACGATCCTCGCCGAGTGAATCAGAATCACCCATTCCGGTTGGGTAACGAACCTTTCCACTTTCGTGTGTCTCTTTCCTTAAATAATCTTGTGGTGGAAATTCTGGCATTAAATTTTGAAATCATTTGAAATTTCGTGATTAGCTTTAATTGTTTTGCGTTGTTTTCTTGATCGACTTAATTTCGTAAAGGGTTTGGCGAGCCCTCGTTGTCTTTTGTTGGGAGAGATCTACCTTTTCCAAATTCGTGATTATTTTCGGCAGATCTCTTTGGGTACAACCTTCGCTCGTCCGGATCCAATGTTGGTCCTTTTTACCTCGATCGGATACCAACTTATCGCCCTTATTTGATCTCGAAACGGTTTGGCTACCCGTACGCTAGGGTGAAATTGAATGAATGTGATAGCGTGGAGCGGCGTAGAACAATTGTGTGAGCGTAGAATTCATCGTGAAGAGATAGTCGTGCGCGTCCGTAGTTATAATTCAGCTTTAACGCGTACGTCTACATCAAAAGATAAGGGCTGAAGAGCTGAAAAAGAAAGATCTAAAGGGCAAGAAGCTTGCTGATGACTCTGATGTTCCTGTGCAAGCCAAGATTCAATCAGGCATGGGCATTGTCCTCAAGGAGCCAGAGAAGCCTTAGATTAGATTTCTTAAGTTTACATCTTTGTAATCTTTTGTGTTAAAATTAATGTAAACTTTCGATTAAATAAACTTTTGATAGTTGAAACAAATCTATTATGAATTCTCATTGTGATAGCATTAGTATTCTGTGGTGAAATATTTTATATGTTTTGTTTCAGTTGTTACCTTGTTATATAATGCTGTTATACATCATATTGTGTATTTATTATGTATGGTGTATATCATTGACTAAGGGTTATGACTTCTCCAAATAGGGGGAGATTGTTGGGTACATTGGAAAATGTGTACCAGATTTGAAGAAGCCTCACCCTACTCAATGATATACATCAAGGTGTATTTGATATGTTTTGGAGTTTATATGTGCAGGTTAAGTAATTGCAGGAAATGCAGAAAAATTTCTAAGTCCATGTGTCGACACCTAGAGAAGCAGTGTCGACACTTATGAAGACTTGTGTCGACACTAGAGAAAAGCTGTGTCGACACTTGGAGTAAATTGTGTCGACACCAGGAAAGGCTTTGTCGACACCAGAAGAAATTGTGTCGACACCAGGAAGCTGTGTCGACACACAGAGAAGTAAAGTCGACATCAAATGTGTCGACACCAGAAGACAGTGTCGACACACAGAAGTACTTAGTCGACATCAAATGTGTCGACATATAGAGGTAGTGTCGACACACAGAAGTACTTGTCAACATCAACTGTGTCGACACACAGGACTTGTGTAGACACACATCAAGTTTCAACAAAGTTAAAGTAAAGGAGTACTTGTGTCGACACAATGGAGATGTGTCGACACACAGCAAGTTTCAGCAAAGTTAAAGTGAAGAAGTGTTTGTGTCGACACACTCAATCAGTGTCGATGCATTCTAAAGAAGCAGTGTCAAGAAGCTATTACAACAACACAAGGAGTTGTGTCGACACCACCAAGGCTAGTGTCGACACTTAGTCCACTTGTGTCGACACTTAGTCTATTTGTGTCGACACATAATGAAGTTCAGTCTCGACACTTTCAGACAGAGACAGTGATTTCAAGAAGTGACTGGATGACTTGACAGCTGCCATTTCTAACCGGTCAACTACTATTGTCAGAGCTGTCAGAAGGTTGTTAGAAACCAGATCAGCCGGTTACCATGGAGGAAGACTATATAAAGGCTTTCTCCTTCAATAGAAAGTGATGATCAATCATTTGAAGAATACAGATTCTGAGCAATACAGATAGAAGTAATTATACAGAAGATTTTTGACAGAAGATCTTGAAGAAGTTGGAGAGAGAGGACTCCATCTAAGAAGAGCAGTTGCTGAACCAGGCTGCCAAGAAAGATTCAGATTACGATCTGAATCTTAAGTCAGAAGCTGATTGAAGATCAACTTCACAGAAGATTCAACCCTACTGAGTTCAGATTCAAGAAGCTTTGAAGAAAGCTAAGGGAGGTTGATCTCTGCCATCAAGTTCTTCCAAGAACAGTTCAAGAAGCCATCCATCCCTTCTCTCTCTTTCAGGGTGGTGGTTATATACTTTGTTTAATCAAATTTCTGTAAGATCTATTATAGATCTGAGCTGTAAGCCTATTTTATAAAGGCTGAGTGTATGAGATATAGATCTCTGAGTGTAGGTCTTATTGAAGACTGAGTGGTAGGGCTTTGTGCCTGAGTTGCAGGAGACTGTGTTCTCTGAGTGTAGGCCTTGGTGAAGGCTGAGGTAGGGTTGTTTGCCTGAGTTGTAGGAGTAGGGACACTCTGAGTTGTAGGAACCTGTTTGGAGTTCTGAGCTGTAAGATCTGAGGATCTGAGGTGAAGTGCAGAAGTTAGGCCGAATCTAGTACACTACTAGATAGGCGAAGGGGGAAAGTGGATGTACCCAGACCTTGGGGAACCACTATAAATACTGTGAGCACTCTGTGAATGATTGTTTCTGTGATTGCTGTGCTGATAGCTGTAGAATCTGCAATTACTGCTTAAATTATAGAACAGATTTTCTGCCTATAAAAGCAAAAGAAAAATTACACCTATTCACCCCCCCTCTAGGTTGTTAGGCACTAATTCTTTAAGATTCAGTTTGAGATGATCAGGAAGAAAAACACCAAGAAAGAGGTGTGTTTTGGAAGGTTTCTGGGCATCTTCCTTCATGCCAAGGCTGCTAAATCCCTAGTCACACCGACCATATTCATTAATGCCTCCAAGAGTATTACTTGTGCCCTCTTTGGCAGGTGAGAGAGGAACATCACCAAGCTATCCAAGGCTCCCTTCTCTTCCTCCAGACCTTCTGAGAGTACAAGGGCTGCTCCAGCCACTCCCCACCTTGCTGAAGATGCTCCACCTCCACCTCCTCTAGCCTCCCAAATTCATCTCCCTTCACCAGTTCACACCACAGTCCCTACTCCTCCACATTCATAATCTCTAGTACATCATCCACAAACTCATATTCACTCTCATACACCACCTCCATCATATCATGGTACACCAACTCCATCACACCATGGTACACCAACTGCATCAAAACATGGTACACCAACTCCATCACAACATGGTACACCAACTCCATCACAACATGGTACACCAACTCCATCACACCTTGGTACCCCACCCTCATCTCCTCTACCAACACATCTTGCCAACATACCCCTTTCCAACCTCCTCTCACTCCCCTCTTTTGACCTATTGTCATCCCCCTTCATACTCCATCACCTACAGATAAGCCAATGCCAGACTCTCTACCATCCCCTCCACCATCATCTTCCATCCATACTTCTGTATCCACACAAACACCTTCTGAGTTCATGCCATTGGACTCTCCTTTCATTCCATCTCTTCTGGCAATGCTTACTCCCCTCATCAAAAACCTCATAGTAGAGGATATTTCACCTCTTTCTTCTTCAATCTCCTCCCTTGCTGCTCAAATCTCTGCCCTCTCTGTCCCTCCTTCAATCAGGGGCCTGGCTCCAGTGACTACTGAAACCAGTTAAGGGGAGATACTCCATGAAGAAGTAGCTCCAGTCCCAGCAGAAGCAGAAGTAGAAGCAGCAGCAACAGTAACAAAAGTAGCAGTAGTAGCAGAAGCAGCAGCAATAGCAGTAGAAGCAGCAGCAATAGTAGCAGAAGCAGAAGTAGAAGCAGCAGATGATTTGATTAATTTTTTTGAATCTGATATGGATTTGGATGAGACAGATACAGTTGAAATAAACACTGTTGGTGATTACATTATCAATCATAAAGTGGATTTATTCTATTTATTGAATACTTTTGATACAGTTTATTTAAACTTTCTTCCAGAAGACAGCATAAAGCCATTCATGGCTATAGTTCTCTACACCTCTCCAATAAGCCCCAACGTTGCCATGCAACTCAAGGCTAGTTTTGCTAATACAGAGGCTCTTGTTATCCCATCTCCACCAAGAGCTAATTCTTTCATTACTTCATACCCTTCCAGAGCCATCTCTCCTCCACATTCATTATGGATGATAGTCCCATGCCTGATCTAGATGAGTTAATCATGGCAGATATTGAAGAAGAAAGTAAATCAATTGCTGAAAGCACTGATGTATATAGTTCTCCAACTCTAGCTCCAGCTCTTCCTCCTGCTCCTCCTCAGGCTGAAAAATTGTTGATATCTGCAGAAGCCTTAAAAGAAATGAATGCCTTATATGATAATCCTCAGGGATCTTCTGATGATGAAGATGAGGAAGATGATTCTTTTGATGATGGGCCAAAGTCCAAAAAGAAAATCTCTAAGAAAAGGAAAGCCCCTCCAGCAGCTGCTCCAAAACCAAACCCAACTCATGTTACCCCTTATTATATTCTTCAGAATTTCACTCCATACAAGGGTATGCCAGCTTGGATGTGGTTATCCAAGAATCAACAGAAGGACAGGAAGAAAAGCAGGAGATACTCTCCTCCTTCACCATAGAGATACAGGAAAGATCCTCCTCTTCCTCCTCCACCTGCTGCTGGTGCTTCAGGCACTTCATCTCAGAGACCTACCCAATATCAAACTTATCAGAGATAGCAGGGTAGATCCTCTTCATATTCTGGAAGCAGCCAACACAGGTACTCCTCAGGAAAGCAGCATCAACATCAGCAACATCAACAATAACAACAACATCTACAGCAAGCTCATGAATCTCAAAAAGTTTACAGTCCAAAAAGACCTGAATCTCCTCATGTTCCTTTTGAGGATCCTGAAATAGCTACCACAGCTAGAATGGCCAGGTTTAAATAATTGGTTGTACTATCTATGATAAACGAGGCAAAAGGTGAAGGAAAGGATGGCTCACAATACTCAACAATGTCCAAGTACAGGAAAGAGGAACTAAACAGGTTTGCAAAAGCTAATAAATTATTTAATGTTGATGATTATATGAAATTGCATCCAGAGACTGTTGTGCCAAGGGAACTTCCCTCAACATCATTAGAGCTGCTAATATGACCATGACAAAGAGTCAAGCAGCTGGTCCAAATAGGGAAATCAAGTTCACTCAGCCTGGTGATAGAGCTAAGGAGGATAAGCAAAAGGAGTCAAAGAAAAAGAAATAAGTTTAAACTGTTTAGACTTTCTGTATGTCTTAAAAACTATTTATTTACATTCTATCACAAAGCGACATTGTATAAATATCTGCTGCATGTTTTCAATTTTCCTGCCAGATATATTTTCCTGCTTTGTGATTGTTTTTATTTGTGTTTGTATTAGTGACCTCACCCAAATAGGGGGAGATTGTTGGATCCCTAGTTTGATTTGGGCTAGGTTCACTAATTAGGATGTTTGACCCACCTTGTATAGCCAGGGTCATGTCTTTGTGTCTTAGAGTTTAGGCTAAGTCCTTAGAAACAACCATATATGGACCAGCCAACAGAAGACAGCAGAAGACTCAAGACTTAGAAGAAAATCAAATTCAGACAAGTGAGTTTGACGTTCGTCGAACTCAGCTCGACGAAAGTCGTGCTCCGCTCGATGAACTCAGAGTAAATTCTCTGAGTTGAGCTCGACGATATTCGGGCTCAGGTCGACGATTTCTGGAAGCTCAACTTTAACACATTAAGTCCAGAATCCTTTCTCTGAACTCAGGTCGACGAATTTGCATTATCAGCTCGACGAACTTAGAGCACATAATTGGCAAGATTTATTAGAAAGCAGTTAGCCGTTCTTAGGTCGACGAACTTGGATCTCAGCTCGACGAACAACATTTATCAGGTCGACGAACATGATTTCTCAGCTCGACGAACTTTGGACTCAGGTCGACGAAATCTGTTCTTTGCTCGATGAATTCTGTGCAGATCTAGACTTGGATTTTTTCCTTCTTTTGTCCTTATTCTATTGCAGTGATTCCTGAATAATCAATGCTTAATATTCTCTGAATATAACTATTAGACGCAACATTGATTATGGTATTCATCAGGATTATTGCATGCCGCTTTTCAATAGGACAGTTGGGAAAATCCATTAATGCAGAATTCTATCCAGCCGTATTACATTCTCCAGGCCGTCAGCAATCAATGCAGACAATTCAAAAATTCAAAGGAGAAATTCGACTGATCATATAAAAGAGATTTTCTCTCTTTTCAACAGATAGAGAATCCAAACCAGAAAGAAAATACTAGGCACACAGAGAAGATCAACAACAACAACATTCTAATCCTTCTATGTGCAGAAAATAATCTGGTTTTCACCTTGACATTGCTGAAGAAGAAGAACATTCATTCCAAATCAAGAGTCTTCTTCAACCTTCACTCCAGGATTCTTCAAGGACAACAAACCACTATCAATCAAGAAGTACTTGGATTTGTTCAAATCATGGCTAAAGATAGAAGACCTACACCCTGAAGCAAAGCTCCAATCTTCCTGAATAACTCAATATCTCAGGGGGAGCTTTGACAACATCAAGATCTACTTGACTTCTCAGTTGTTTTGAGAAAGTGAAGACTCCATAAATCTCTCACCCCCTCACTGTACAAAGGGTTCTTTAACTCCCTTCAAAAGTTATTCCATTGGTTGCAAGTCACCTGATCAAAAGACTTGAGGTGATTTTTGAGCACCTGATCAAAAGCTCATTGGTGGCAGTCACCTGATCAAAACCTGTAGTGGATTCCTACCAGGGTGGTAGAAGAGTGTATGTACCCAGGTTGGGGAACCACTATAAAGTTCTTGTGTCGTCTGGTTGCCCTTTTTCGTTTTTTGTTCTTGTTGTGCCTGTGTTAGTTTAGTTTTTGTTGTGGCTGTGTTAGATTAGTTTATCCTAGGTTATGTCTTTGCTTATAGTAAATATTAGTATATATTATTTGCTCTACTCTGAAAAGTTTATAAATAGCAAAAGGTTCAAAGATACTCTATTCACCCCCCTCTAGAGTATGCTAGAACAACCATGGCCGACGATGAAGAGAGAGACAATATCTTCTACCATGGGTTGAGAGAGAATCTGAGACAACCCCTCATA
Organism: Platanthera guangdongensis; assembly: GCA_039583875.1. Taxonomy (NCBI): domain Eukaryota; kingdom Viridiplantae; phylum Streptophyta; class Magnoliopsida; order Asparagales; family Orchidaceae; genus Platanthera; species Platanthera guangdongensis. The sequence goes on along the minus strand of CM077148.1, from coordinate 63,237,006 downwards.
GTTATGAAGAATGCGGGTTTCAACGAGTTGATTGAGGTGGATAGAACATTGGAAAGTGGTATAGAATGAACCCAACATCATAAGGGATTTATAGTAAAACGAGGAGAAGGAAAGCCATCTCAATCGCAAGGGAAGTCGGATGGGAGTAAGTGGAAAAATAAGCCACATTCCTACAAGCCATGGGAGAAGAGCACTACGAAATCTGGGGGATCTCGCTTCAAGGGTCCCCACATCGTGCTATAAGTGTGGCAAGCTAGGCCACATAGCTCGTTTTTGTACTCAAGGTGGCAGTGAGCATGAGCCAATGTAGGAGCAGTCAGTGCGTTTCGGTCCCATCACTGCGGAGAAAGGGAAGATGGCAGAGTCGAGCACTTCACGGTTCCAACCCGTACAACCAAGGGCTTACAACATTGGGTAACAAGAAGCAATTCAACAACCGGATGTGGTGACAGGTATGAGGAAAGTTTAAGTTTTTTAATTGCTTTAGACTTTCGAGACTTTTATGTGTGTCTCATGTGTTTTATGCTTCGTACTAGTTTCCAAATACCCCGCTAGGGTATTGTTCAACACGAGAGCATCACACTCCTTTCTTGTGAAAAGCTTTATCCAAAGAATTGGAGTCGAGTCCTTTTTAATGGACATAAATCTTAGGGTGTGCATGCCCAATAGGCTTTCATGACCACCAGGATGAAAGGGCACATTGATTGGAATCTGGACGGAGTCGACTTTGTGTTTGTAACAGCGATTCTACCATTAGCTGAGTTCGATGTGATCTTGGGGATGGATTGGCTTGCAAAGCAGCGTGCCAGTATTCACTATCTATCTAAGGTGGTGACCTTGAGAAGCGAAGGAAAGGAAGAAGTCAAATTTGAGGGCCTTAGTGGAGTGACCTGTTCCGTGATTTCGGCCATGTAGTTGCTGTAGGTAATTAACCAGGGAGGAGTATCTTTAGTAGCATTATTGGAACTTCAACTTTCCAATCTATCAATCAGAGAAGTGTCGGTAGTGGCAGAATTCGAGGATGTGTTTCCTGAGGAGCTTTCTAGAGTGTCTCCTCGACGGGAGATCGATTTCTCGATTGAGTTAATACCATAAGCTAGGTCGGTGTCATGTCCTCCCTTTAGGATGGTACCGGAGGAGATGGCCGAGCTCATGGGACAATTGCAGGAACTATTGGAGCAGGGGCACATTAGAACCAGATCTTTGGCATGGAGCGCTCTAGTGCTGTTTGTGAAGAAGAAAGATGGTAATATGCGACTGTGCATAGACTACCGCAAGTTGAATAAATTGACCATCAAGAATAAGTATTCAATTCTACGGATAGATGACCTGTTTGACTAGTTGGTAGGGTCAGTGGTGTACTCTAAATTGGACATGAAGTCAGGGTACTACCAGTTGCGGATTCTAGACGAGGACATACCCAAGACAGTGTTTGGAATGAGGTATGGTCACTTCGAGTTCTCAGTGGTGTCATTCGGGTTGACGAACGCGCCATCATTATTCATGGATTTGATGAACCAAGTGTTTCGAGAGTACTTAGACTCATTTGTAGTCGTCTTCGTTGATGATATTTTGGTATACTCTAAATCAGAGGCGGAGCATGAGTGTAACAACCCCATCCGTTCATATGGTATATTCTAGAAGGTCTGGCCGGGGCGCCACAGTATATACCACAAAACAGACGGTGAAGGTACAAGATGATACCAGAGTAGCGCATCGCACCTATCACAAATCATTCTAGCGGAAGCCTAGACTACAACTTAAACTCCTCATGAATGCCCAAACATAAAACTCCACATTTTATAAACTATAGGAATGTCTTACAACAAGTCCAAAGAGTTGGCCTTATGGCCTTACAGGGCTTTCAAGCAGTGGCCTAAACAAATTGGCGCGCAGGCAGGCCACAATAAAAGAAAACACACACAATCACACAGATAGCCTTCGAGGGCTAGTAGCAGTAGCAGCAACAACAGCAGGAACATCAACCTCTATGCGTCCCGCTCGGCTCTCCAGCACCTGTACAAGGACAATCCACCCAATCGGTGGCAAACAAAAGCAACGGTCAGCGTTCAGCTGACCAAATTATAACGACCCTACCCCTTCTCTCGGGGTAGCGGTAATCTTCCCTGCAGGCATAGCAAATCACAAGGATGGCAATATATATATCATTAAAATGTGCTTTCACGCACACAAGCCATCACAACCGTTCGCCACCCGGCCCAACGGTCCGTGCACTCAGGGCACATTCTTGGTGTTCCGGCAAATCTCTTGCCCACCACCGTATCAGGGTCATAACCCAACGGTAAATCGCTTGAGCATTTACTCCATGGCGTTCAGCCGGAGTTAGTATTCCTACACCGGGATGGCCCGTAGCCCCCCATTGTGTCATGGCGCGCAGGCCGAAGACTCTTGCTATGCGCTCCAACAGACCGCACCTTTTGGTCTCACGTCGGACGGACATAGCGCATGTCGGATCCTCCACCCCTCGTTGCTCAAATCGCCTTGCCTTCTCCGAGTACAGCGTACTCATGGCTATATCAAAGGCGCGGGTCGGTCTCACCAATCCTGTTCTTGGCATTCAAGCCTGGGCATATCTCGATACTCATTTCTTTAGCACAACAGCGGGTCTTTCCTGGGCCTCCCAGTACTTCCTGTGGCTCTCTCCATAGGTGGACACCGCACAAACACAAATGTCAGGGGTCTTTCCTGGCCATCATGCCAGTACTTCCTGTTACTCGCTTCACAGGTGGACACCCTACGACATCAAGCATCACAAAAGGGCCTTTCCTGGTCACACCAGTACTGTTTGTGCCTCATTCACAGGTTGGACCCAAAAACATCACATGGCTATTTTTTCCTGGGCTACCACCCCAGTACTTCCTGCTACTCCTTTTCGCAGGCATAACCCGCAGAATCCTTAACCTACACGTTATCACGGAGTCTTCTCCGGTTCGTATGCAACATCACCAATCCAGACCAACCTGTCCAGATGGGCTTCACACAACATGCCTATTCCGTACTCCATTTCCGGATCTATATGCTAACAAATGGGATGTCAAGCATCCACCCAAAGATTTCCAACAACAGCCACCTCTTGGTGGGGGAAATCACAATGCTATGCCAAAAAGAAGCCTTCACGTGGCTAGGAAGAAAAGTCGTTACCCTTGACGACCGCTTCGGTGCCATGACCTCAAAGCTTGCTTGCAAGACTCACAAGAGCGTTTCCTCCGCAATGCCGGCTTCGGATTTCTCGTCGGTAACCAGCAGCACTACCAGCAGCAGCCCCCTTTCCTTCTTCCTCCTCCTTTCTCTCTCTCTTTCTCTCTTAACTTGAAGAAAGATCAAGGCCAAAACAAATGAGAATCACTTCTCAGTTTTCGGCCTTTAGGAAAAAGAGAAAGAAGCTTCAGCCCTTGGATCCCAGCTGAAGGAATGGACGACCACGATTTTGCCAAAAACACAGATTTTGACCCGACACGGCCTCGGACACGGCCGTGTGCTAGGCCGTGTGCCTCAAGCGGTGGTCAACCGACTTATCCAAACCAGTGACACGCCCATGGAACACGCCCGTGTCATGGGCCGTGTCACCAACATGCCTTCAGACACGCCCGTATCTGTGGCCGTGTGCCTGGGCGAAAAAAATCCCAAAACATCCCGAGACTTCACACGGCCTGTGACACGCCCGTGTCCCAGGCCGTGTGCCCTGACACGGCACAAAGACACGCCCTGTTGAAATCCTTCGGCGGGCTGAGTTCATCGACCCGATATGACACTCCCTGTGACACGCCCGTTTCACAGGCCGTGTGCAACTCCTCGACACTCGACACACACGTCTTGACACTCGACGATCGTCGAGATAAAGTCATCGAGCACACGACACGGCCTTGGACACGCCCGTGTCCTGGGCCGTGTGCCTCCTCTAGACACTTCGTCGAGCGAAAAATCGTCGAGACAAAGGCCGATCGTCGACATAACCTCGACACGCCCTGCGACACGCCCGTGTCGTAGGCCGTGTCAGCTGACACGCCCTGGGACACGCCCGTGTCCCAGGCCGTGTCACCCAAAAATTTCCTGTTTCCGAAATTTGGACTGTTACAATCCTCCCCTCCTACAGGAAATTTCGTCCTCGAAATTCAGACACAGGAAGGCAACAGTAACCAGCAAGAAAAATGTTACAACATGCCAAATTTGATGTTACAACATTCTTGCTACAAATTACAAAAACAGCTCAGGGAACTCTTCTCGCATGGTTTGCTCTCGCTCCCATGTCAGTTCTTCACGGCCGCAGTTGTCCCACCGGACTTTCACCATGCCGACCGTCTTGTTCCGCAACTGTTTCTCGGCTCGATCTTCGATCTGAATGGGTCTAACTTTCGTTGTTAGCCCATACTCCACCGGCACACGATCATCCGTGATCCCTTGAGCTGGATCTTTCACGGCCTTCCGAAGTACCGAGATGTGAAAGACATCATGTAACCCACCCAAGTCCGCCGACAGAGCTAGCCGATAAGCCGCTTCGCCCACTCGCTCAACCACTTCAAAAGGACCCAAATATCTTGGACTCAACTTTTTCAATCGTCGAATCTTGGAGACACCTTTGAATGGCTTGATCTTCAAGTAGACCCAATCGCCAACCGCAAATTCCACGTTCCGGTGCTTGGCGTTGTAGTACTTCGCTTGTCGATCTTGAGCAATAAGCAATCTCTCTTGAATAGTCCGTATGGTTGAGTTTGCTTCCTCAACCTCATTTGGTTTAACAACCCGAGCTTCGCCCGCTTCTACCCAAGCCAAGGGAGTACGACACTTCCTTCCATATAGAGCTTCATATGGTGCCATCCCAATGCTCGCCTGGTAGCTGTTATTATATGCAAACTCGACCATATAGAGATGATCTTCCCATCTCTTTCCAAAGTCAAGGGCGCACATTCGGAGCATGTCCTCCATTGTTCTGTTGGTACATTCAGTTTGGCCATCCGTTTGGGGATGAAAGGCCGTACTGAAAGTCAACTTCGTGCCCAACAGTCGGTGAACTAGCCTCCAATCATTTGACGTGAATCGCCCATCTCGATCACTTACGATGCTCCGAGGAACACCGTGAAGCCGCACAATCTGGTCAACATATAACTTTGCCAAACTTTCAACTGAATCTTCCCGCCTGTTCGGGAGAAAATGTGCCACTTTAGTTAGCCGGTCAACAATCACCCAAATGGAATCATTTCCTCGCTGCGATCTTGGCAACCCGTGCACAAAATCCATGGAAATATCATCAAATTTCCACTCTGGGATTGGCAATGACTTCAAATAACCGCCCGGCTTTTGGCATTCCGCCTTCACCAACGCACATGTTTGGCATTTAGAGACATAAAGGGCAACATCTTTCTTGAGCCCTGGCCACCAGAAAAGCTTTTTCATATCGTTGAACATCTTTGTGCTCCCGGGGTGAATGAAATACTTTGTAAAATGCGCTTCATACATCAGTTCTTCCCTCAATTTCCCCACATTCGGGACGCACAAACGGCCCTCTTTTCGCAAAAGACCGTCAATCCAGGTGAATTTGCCCTCTGTCCCTTCATTCACATAGCATAAGAGATCGTCATCCAACTCCGTTGCCCGTCGAACTCGGTCCGCAAGGTCACATTGCACCTCGGTCCAGTTCAAACATGAAGTGGCAGTGGAACTCTTGTCAACACAATAGATCTCCAATGCCTCCAGTTCCTGGATAAGACGTTCATCATGCCTTTGTAACCAATTTGCTCTAGCCGGAACTCGCCGACTCAAAGCATCCGCGACAACATTCCCCTTCCCGGGCGTATAGTGAATCTCGAAAGTGTAGTCCCCAAGGAACTCCAACCACCTTCGTTGTCGCATGTTCAAGTCTTTCTGCTCCAAAAGATACTTTAGGCTCTTATGATCGGTATAGATCTCCACCTTCACACCATAAAGGTAGTGTCGCCACAACTTGAGTGCAAAAATCACCGTCGCTAGTTCCAAATCATGGACGGGATAATTTTGCTCGTGCACCTTCAGCTGGCGTGAGCCATAAGCAATCACCTTTCCATTCTGCAGAAGAACGCAGCCTAAGCCGCTCCCTGAGGCATCACTATAAATCACAAATCCGTCGGTTCCACTGGGCGAAGACAACACCGACGCCGTGGTCAACTGAATCTTCAGCTCTTCAAAAGCTCGTGTGCACTCTGGCGTCCAAACGAACTTCTGATCTTTTCGCGTCAATGTGGTGAGCGGCAAAGCGATCCGCGAGAAGTTTTCCACAAATCTTCTATAGTAGCCCGCAAGTCCAAGGAAACTCCTGACCTCAGCCACGGAAGACAACATTGGCCACTCTTGTATGGCTCTTATCTTCGCTGGATCCACTGCAATGCCCGCTCCACTCACCACATGGCCCAAAAATGCCACTAACGGTAGCCAAAACTCGCACTTCGAGAACTTGGCATATAGCTGATTTTGCCGCAACGTGTTCAACACCAACCGCAAGTGAATCTCATGCTCAGCTTTGGACTTCGAGTACACCAGGATGTAATCAATGAACACTATCACAAACAGATCCAGGTACTCGCGAAAAATACGGTGCATCAGATCCATAAACACCGAGGGCGCATTGTACAGTCCAAATGGCATGACTGTGAACTCATAGTGCCCATAACGCATTCCAAATGCGGTTTTGGGAATGTCACCTTCCCGAATTCTTAATTGGTAATAACCAGACTTCAAGTCCAACTTCGAATAGACGGTCGATCCCACCAGCTGATCGAACAACTCATCAATCCGGGGTATCAGATACTTATTCTTCTCGGTCAGCTTATTCAGTTCACGGTAATCGATACACAACCGCAACCCACCGTCTTTCTTCTTTACAAAAAGCACAAGCGTGCTCCAAGGTGACATACTTGGGAGTATATAACCTTGCTCTAACATTTCTTGGAGTTGAACCTTCAATTCAGCCATCTCTTTTGGCGCAACGCGATATGGCGAGCGGGCCACAGGTTTCGCACCTGGCACCAACTCAATTGTGAAGTCAATCTCCCGCTGGGGTGGTAGCCCAGGGAGATCCGTGGGAAACACATCTGTAAATTCTGCCACAATCGGAACCTCGCACAAACTGTCCTTAGGCTCAATAGCCTGAATTAGTGCAAAGTAACACTTCGCACCCTTCCGAACAGCCTTGACTACCTGGAGTGCAGACATCAATGTCCCGCCCACTCCTCGCATACCCGCGAACTTTGTCTCCTGTTCGGTATTCTGGCCCAACGTGATTTCTTTGGACTGGAAATAAATCATAGCATGCTGCTCCGCAAGCCAATCCATCCCAAAAATCACGTCGAATTCCGATATTGGCAAAACAAATGCAGTTAAACAAAAATCCTGACTTCCTAATTGAACCGCCACATCGCAAGCTTGATCCGCAAGCATCCAACAGCCATTCAGCAACACCACTCTGACGCTATCTGTCTTTGCACGACTGGGTATCCCAAGCCGCGTAATAAACTCACTAGACAGAAAAGAATGCGATGCACCTGTATCAAACAGTGCTCGCGCCAGCGTGCCCCAAATCATCACAAAGCCTATGACAAACATGTCACACATACAAACCGCAAACATAGGGGTACTAAGCAAAGCATACAACCAATAGCATATGCAAAACTAAACTCATACCTGTGACTACGTCACTCTGCTTGATGGCCTCTTGCAGGCCAAGATTGTAGACCCGGGGTTGCACCTGCGAGGCAGAGGAATCCACCACCGCCTTTCCTTTTTCCGCATAAGATGCTCCCGCCTTCTTTTCACTCTTTGGCGGCATCCGACAATCGCGCGCAATATGCCCCATGCGGCCACAATTGAAGCAGACCCGAGTATCTGGCTTGGAGGTATCCCCTGACGTTGTTCCCGTTGCAACAGATGAAGGTGCTTGTCCACTAGGCTTGGACTTCTTGCCCCATCTCTTCTTATAAAATGGTTTCCCAGATCGGGGCGCCTTCCACTCCTGTTGCGTCACAGTCAAAGCTCTCTTCCCTTGCACCGTTTTCATATCCTTTTCCAATGCGGTCGCAGTGTCAACCAACGCTTGGAAACCTTGGTTCATAGAACTTGACACAAGAAACCTCAGCTCGTCCCTCAGTCCTTCATAGAACCGATTAGTCTTCCTCTACTCATCAGCAAAAATAGAACCCGCATACCGCCCCAAGCGAGTAAATTCATGCAAGTATGCGTCAACACTGCCATCACCTTGTGTTAACCTTTGGAATTCATTTTCCATAGCTATCCTCTGAGCCGCCGGAAGGTGCTTCACTAGGAAGAGTCTAGAGAATTCTTCCATCAATACTTGGGTTAACGGACGACCCGCCAAGTGATGCAACTCCATCTCATCCCGCCACAATCGAGCTTCTCCTTCAAGCAAGAAGGTAACTAAAGTAACTTTCTGAAGCTCCGCCGTTCCAATCGCCGTCATCACTCGCTTGACGCGCGATAGCCAATCCTCAGCCTGCGTCGGAGTTCCCGCTCCCGAGAACGTAGGCGGATGGAAACTCATAAATCGCGTTAGCTGCTTCTCAGCCGCTCGAGGAGCCACATCCACTACAGGTTCCGGCCTTGCCGCCACCTGTTCTGGCCTCACAGCCGCTTGTTCCTGCCTAAGTGGCTGGCCTTGGATCATGGCAAATAAGGCCTCCACAACTAAACGCACATGTTCTGCAGACGGTGGAGGTGTAGGCACCGCGGATGGTGCCGTACTTTCATCAGAATGCTGGGACTTAGACGGCCCAGCTCCACTCCGTGTCACCTAAAGGTGGACAAGACACACACATTAGCGGTCATACCCAAGCAAGCAACACAAAATAAGAACACGCAGGTTCCTCAAACACATCAAGTTTGCATTCCTATCATGGACATTCAGGAGTTCAATCGTAGACTATGGTTTGCACAAACACGTGCTCGCCACCCCACAAAAGAAGTCGACCACGACTTCGAGAGGGAAAGACCAAGACAACCGATACCAAAAATGTAACAACCCCATCCGTTCATATGGTATATTCTAGAAGGTCCGGCCGGGGCCCCACAGTATATACCACAAAACAGACGGTGAAGGTACAGGATGATACCAGAGTAGCGCATCGCACCTATCACAAATCATTCTAGCGGAAGCCTAGACTACAACTTGAACTCCTCATGAATGCCCAAACATAAAACTCCACATTTTATAAACTATAGGAATGTCTTACAACAAGTCCAAAGAGTTTGCCTTATGGCCTTACAGGGCTTTCAAGCAGTGGCCTAAACAAATTGGCGCGCAGGCCGGCCACAATAAAAGAAAACACACACAATCACACAGATAGCCTTCGAGGGCTAGTAGCAGTAGCAGCAACAACAGCAGGAACATCAACCTCTATGCATCCCGCTCGGCTCTCCAGCATATGTACAAGGACAATCCACCCAATCGGTGGCAAACAAAAGCAACGGTCAGCGTTCAGCTGACCAAATTATAACGACCCTACCCCTTCTCTCGGGGCAGCGGTAATCTTCCCTGCAGGCATAGCAAATCACAAGGATGGCAATATATATATCATTAAAATGTGCTTTCACGTACACAAGCCATCACAACCGTTCTCCACCCGGCCCAACGGTCCGTGCACTCAGGGCACATTCTTGGTGTTCCGACAAATCTCTTACCCACCACCGTATCAGGGTCATAACCCAACGGTAAATCTCTTGAGCATTTACTCCATGGCGTTCAGCCGGAGTTAGTCTTCCTACACCAGGATGGCCCGTAGCCCCCCATTGTGTCATGGCGCGCAGGCCGAAGACTCTTGCTATGCGCTCCAACAGACCGCACCTTTTGGTCTCACGTCGGACGGACATAGCGCAGGTCGGATCCTCCAGCCCCCGTTGCTCAAATCGCCTTGCCTTCTCCGAGTACAACGTACTCATGGCTATATCAAAGGCGCGGGTCGGTCTCACCAATCCTGTTCTTGGCATTCAAGCCTGGGCATATCTCGATACCCATTTCTTTAGCACAACAGCGGGTCTTTCCTGGGCCTCCCAGTACTTCCTGTGACTCTCTCCACAGGTGGACACCGCACAAACACAAATGTCAGGGTCTTTCCTGGCCATCATGCCAGTACTTCCTGTTACTCGCTTCACAGGTGGACACCCTACGACATCAAGCATCACAAAAGGGCCTTTCCTGGTCACACCAGTACTGCCTGTGCCTCATTCACAGGTTGGACCCAAAAACATCACATGGCTATTTTTTTCTGGGCTACCACCCCAGTACTTCCTGCTACTCCTTTTCACAGGCATAACCCGCAGAATCCTTAACCTACACGTTATCACGGAGTCTTCTCCGGTTCGTATGCAACATCACTAATCTAGACCAACCTGTCCAGATGGGCTTCACACAGCATGCCTATTCCGTACTCCATTTCTGGATCTATATGCTAACAAAGGGGATGTCAAGCATCCACCCAAAGATTTCCAACATCAGCCACCTCTTGGTGGGGGAAATCACAACACTATGCCAAAAAGAAGCCTTCACATGGCTAGGAAGAAAAGTCATTACCCTTGACGATCGCTTCGGTGCCATGACCTCAAAGCTTGCTTGCAAGACTCGCAAGAGCGTTTCCTCCGCAACGCCGGCTTCGGATTTCTCGTCGGTAACCAGCAGCACCACCAACAGCAGCCCCCTTTCCTTCTTCCTCCTCCTTTCTCTCTCTCTTTCTCTCTTAACTTGAAGAAAGATCAAGGCCAAAACAAATGAGAATCACTTCTCAGTTTTCGGCCTTTAGGAAAAAGAGAAAGAAGCTTCAGCCCTTGGATCCCAGCTGAAGGAATGGACGGCCACGATTTTGCCAAAAACACAGATTTTGACCCGACACGGCCTCGGACACGGCCGTGTGCCAGGCCGTGTGCCTCAAGCGGTGGTCAACCGACTTATCCAAACCAGTGACACGCCCATGGAACATGCCCGTGTCATGGGCCGTGTCACCAACACGCCTTCAGACACGCCCGTGTCTGTGGCCGTGTGCTTGGGCGAAAAAAAATCCCAAAACATCCCGAGACTTCACACGGCCTGTGACATGCCCGTGTCCCAGGCCGTGTGCCCTGACACGGCACAAAGACACGCCCTGTCGAAATCCTTCGGAGGGCTGAGTTCGTCGACCCGATATGACACGCCCTGTGACACGCCCGTGTCACAGGCCGTGTGCAACTCCTCGACACTCGACACACACGTCTCGACACTCGACGATCGTCGAGATAAAGTCGTCGAGCACACGACACGGCCTTGGACACGCCCGTGTCCTGGGCCGTGTGCCTCCTCTCGACACTTCGTCGAGCGAAAAATCGTCGAGACAAAGGCCGATCATCTACATAACCTCGACACGCCCTGCGACACGCCCGTGTCGCAGGCCGTGTCAGCTGACACGCCCTGGGACACGCCCGTGTCCCAGGCCGTGTCACCCAAAAATTTCCTGTTTCCGAAATTTGGAGTGTTACAATGAGGCTCATCTTAGAGTAGACTTGCAGACTCTGAGAGAGAACCAGTTGTATGCAAAGTTCTCGAAGTGCGAGTTCTAGTTAGATAAGGTGGAATTTTTGGGCCATGTGATTAGTGGTGATGGGGTGGCGGTAGATCTAGTCAAAGTTGAGGCCATCAGAGATTGCCCAGTTCTGAGCACCGTGACAGAAGTCAGGAGTTTCCTTGGACTATCTGGGTACTATAGAAGGTTTGTGGAAAACTATTTGCGGGTAGCTCTGCCCCTCACTACACTAACTCGTAAGGACCAAAAGTTTATGTGGACTCGGGAATGTAATCAGGCAATTGACACCTTGAGGGAAAGGATGATGACAGCTCCAATCCTAAATCTTCCTAAAGGGACTGAAGTATTTCAGATTTTTAGAGACAAATCTGGTTGCGGTGTGGGTTGCGTGCTAGTGCAACATGGCAGTGTGATAGCCTACGGATCTAGACATTTGAAGTCTTATGAAAAAAATTACCCCGTCCATGACTTGAAGTTGGAGGCAGTAATTTTCCATTGAAATTGTGGTGGCAATATGTGTATGGTGCAATGGTGGAGATCTTCACGGACAACAAAAGCCTGAAGTATCTTCTAGATAAAAAAACTTGAACATGCGGCAACACAGGTAGGTAGAGTTCCTTGGAGACAACGATGTGGCGATTCAGTATATGCCAGGCAAAGCCAACGTGGTGTCAGCCACCCGGCCCAACTGTCCGTGCACTCAAGGCACATTCTTGGTGTACTGGCAAATCAGTTGCCCACCACCGTATCAGGGTCAGAGCCCAACGACAACTCACTTGAGCATTTACTCCATGGCGTGCAACCGAAGTTTTATAGTCTTAGTGAACCGGGATTGGCCCGTAGCCCCCCATTGTCTTACGGTGCGTAGGCCTAAGACTCTTGCTATGTGCTCCAACAGACCGCACTTTCTGGTCTCACGTCGAACGGACATAGCGCAGGTCGGATCCTCCACCCCCCGTTGCTCAAATCGACTTGCCATCACCGAGTACGACGTACTCACGGCTAAATAAAGGAGCGGGTAGGTCTCACCGATCCTATTCTGGCATTTAAGCCCGGGCATAAATCTTACACCCATTCGCTCACAACATTAGCAGGTCTTTCCTGGGCACACCAGTACTTCCTGCTACTCTCTTCACAGCTGGACACCGTAAATATCACAAATGTCAGGGGTCTTTCCTGGCTACCGCGCGAGTACTTCCTATTACTCTCTTCATAGGTGGACTCCCTATGAACATTAAGCATTCAAAAGGGTATTTCCTGGAATTCCAATCTAGTACTTCCTACTACTTCCTTTCACAGGTTGAACCCAATAGCACAATCAGCACAAGCATTTTACGGGTATTTTCCTGGACTACCCCTCCAGTACTTCCTGCTACTTTCTTTCACAGGTCCAACCCATCGACTCCTAAACTACACGTTTATCACGGAGTCTTCTCCGGTTCGTATGCAACATCACCAATCCAGACCAACCTGTCCAGATGGGCTTCACACAACATCCCTATTCCGTACTCCATTTCCGGATCTATATGCCAACAAAGGGGATTTCATGAATCCACCCAAAGACTCCCAAAATCAGCCACCTTTTGGTGGGGGAATCACATACATATGCCAAAAAAGAAGCCTTCACATGGCTAGAAAGAAAGGTCGTTACCCTTGAAGACCTCTTTGGTGCCATGAGCTCTAAATTGGCTAGGAAGATCCGCAACAGCTTTTCCTCCACAACGCCGGCCTCAGATCTCTTGTCGGAAAACCCAGCACCACCGGTGATCAGCCCCCTCTCCTCCTCCTCCTTCTTCCTCTCTCTTTCTCTCTCTAGAAGTGTAGAAAGAGAAGACCAAAAGCCAAACGAGTTTTCCCAACCCATTCTCGGCCTTAAGAAGACAGGGAGGACTCTTAGCCCTTGGATCCAGGCAGAAGGAATGGATGGCCACTATTTCATCAAAAATCATAAATTTTGCCTGACATGACCTGTGACACGCCCGTATCCCAGGCCATGTGCATCAAGCGGTGCTCAACCAACTTACCCAATCCAGTGACACGCCCATGTAACACGCCCGTGTCATGGGCCGTGTCACACGACATGCCTTCAGACACGCCCGTGTCTGTGGCTGTGTTCATCAGGCTGAAAAATTTCAAAATCACCCGAGACTCACACGGACTGTGACACGCCTGTGTCCCAGGCTGTATGCCCATACACGGCACTAGACACGCCCCAGCTCAAACTAGTCGGGCTAAGTTCGTCGACCGTGCTGACACGCCCTGTGACACGCCGGTGTCACAGGCCGTGTCCGAAGCACTCGACAATCGTCGACCAAATTATGTCGACCACTCGTCGACTGTTCCTCCCGAACACTTGTCGAATGCAGGACACGCCCTGGGACACACCCATGTCCCAGGCCGTGTCACCCCAAAAATGAGCCTGCTGAAAAATGGGTTGTTACAACCCTCCCCTTCTACAAGAAATTTCGTCCTCAAAATTTGTATACAGGAAGGCAACCAACAAACAAACATTTTTATAACATGAAACGTTTATGTTACAATAAATGTCACTATGCAATCGCTACAAAAATAGCTCAGGAAACTCCGCTCGCATGGTCTGCTCACGCTCCAATGTAAGCTCTTCACGGCCGCAGTTGTCCCACCAGACTTTAACCATGCCGACCATCTTTGTAACGACCCGGCCCTTTAGACCAAGGCCGCCTGGCCCACCAGTAGCCCATGGACCTTTAGACCACGGACCACGGTGGTACAGCCGGAATATACCAAGGCCTGCAGGTCGTACACCCCAACGCCTCTCTGGCCTGTTTCTCAGCAAACAGCGCGTTGTTGGCGCAGGGATTCGAACCCGCAACCCTTGATAAGAAACCTTCAACAGTTCTCATCACCAACTGAGCTGCATGTGTCGACACTGCCGCAGTGGTGTCGACACTTGGTGTCGACACCCCCAGCAGCAGTGTCGACACCTTGTGTCGACACCAGCCGCAGTGGTGTCGACACTTGGTGTCGACACCCGCAGCGGCAGTGTCGACACCTTGTGTCGACACCGGCCGCAGTGGTGTCGACACTTGGTGTCGACACCAGCAGCGGTTGTGTCGACACCTTCTATCGACACCGGCTTGTCGTGGTGTCGACACATCGTGTCGACACTGGGTGCTGCCCTTGCTTTGGGGTCAGGGAGACTCGGCGTTGGTTTTGGTTAGGCGTGCAAGGCCATGTCGGGTGGACCTGACGTTTTTGCCTTGGGTTCGTGTGTTTCTTAGGATTGTTAGTGGGACTTTTCCCTAGGAGGGGGACATTGGGTGCTCGGCTAATTTCTGCATGCCGACTCTTGGGTCGTGGCAGGTGGTGGAGTTTTTGGTGGCCTCTGGAGGGGTGGTTTTATGTGGAGAGCTGTGGCCACCGCCTTTTTGCCCCGGTTTGGGTTGGTGTGTGTGGGACCCTAAAGCTGCCACTGTATGACCCCTTAGCCCTTTTTGGGTCTGATTTTGGTTATGCATTCAGACCCATGTTTTGACCACTTCCACTTACCCACGTGTTAGGACTGTTAGTCCCTTTTCTGTTTATGCTTTCCTTTCTTTTGGCATATGTATATGTCTTGATGCTGTTGCAGGCTTTATTGGTAGGGCATGTTGGTTTTAATGCTCGCCCTTGGTGTGCTCTGCGGTGTTTTAGACAGTACTCTTCTCTTACTGCCATTCCCTTTTTCTTTTTCTTATAGCAGCTTGTTGCCGGGTTGGTAAACCCTTCATCTTATTTACTCATTAATCTATTGCTCTATTTACTTTTGATTGTTCCCTTGCTGAGGTGTTCCTTTCTTGAATGCCTCAGGTCCAGGTTGTAGCCAGTTCAGTGGCTAGGTCTTTTGGAGGGGCTTGTTGGTGGCCTCTAGGGTAGCTGAGATTGCTGATCCCCGTTTGCTATGAGGTAGTTCTTTACTCTTCTGTATAGACATACATACTCGCAAGTGGGTTTGTGTCAGGTTGTTGGCGCCCACTGGTGGCTTCTTGTGATGCTGAATATGAATTTAAACTGCTGTTTTTGCCTATTTGTGGTTGGTTACTTGCTTCTGGGAAGGATTTATGCTAGGTTGCATGTTAGATATTTTAAACCTAAAAGCATTATTATATGTACCCCATGCATAGCATGTTTCTAAATCAAAGACACTATTTTTCCTCAACGTAAAACACTATTTTCCATACCTACTATATTCACCTTAGAGTCGTGCCCGCATAAGTCGTCCCCCGGGGACACTTATGCTCATTTAGGGTGTCACTTAATTGAACCAAAGTATTTTCTGCTGCGCATATATATATATAATTGTAACTGTGGACTAGCTGATCCACCGAGCCGAGGGATACGGCCATTCAACATAACTAATTTTCTTTCGTGCTTAATTAACAATTTTCCTTAAAATCTAACATCAAGAGTTTTGCCTGAGCGTATGCAGTTATCCCCTGCACGACGTGGCATCACGACGCGTGTTTTCTCCTACTCTGATACGATTTTTACCGTTGAGAAAATGCGGGTTGTGACAGTCTTGTTCCGCAACTGTTTCTCGGCTCGATCTTCGATCTGAATGGGTCTAACCCTCGTTGTTAGCCCATACTCCACCGGCACACGATCATCCGTGAGCACTTGAGCTGGATCTTTAACGGCCTTTCGCAGCACCGAGATGTGAAACACGTCATGTAGTCCACTCAAGTCTGCCGAAAGAGCTAGCCGATACGTAGCTTCTCCTATTCGCTCAACCACTTCAAATGGATCCAAATATCTTGGACTCAACTTTTTCAAACGTCGAATCTGGGATATGCCTTTGAAGGGCTTGAACTTCAAGTAGACCCAATCGCCGACCGCGAACTCCACGTTCCGGTGCTTGGCGTTGTAGTCATGCCATTTGGACTGTGCAAT
This sequence comes from Platanthera guangdongensis, assembly GCA_039583875.1. NCBI lineage: Eukaryota > Viridiplantae > Streptophyta > Magnoliopsida > Asparagales > Orchidaceae > Platanthera > Platanthera guangdongensis. Next base: position 63,220,549 of record CM077148.1, on the reverse strand, counting down.
GCGCCCTCGGTGTTTATGGATTTGATGCACCGCATGTTCCGAAAGTACCTGGATCTGTTTGTGATAGTGTTCATTGATGACATCCTGGTGCACTCGAAGTAGAAAGCTAAGCATGAGACTCACTTGCGATTGGTGTTGAATACATTGAGGCAAACTCAGCTCTATGCCAAGTTCTCGAAGTGCGAGTTTTGGCTATCGTCAGTGGCTTTTCTGGGCCATGTGGTGAGTGGAGCGGGCATAGCTATGGATCCAGCGAAGATAAGGGCCATACAAGAGTGGCCATTGTTGTCTTCCGTGGCCGAGGTCAGGAGCTTCCTTGGACTTGCGGGCCACTATCGAAGATTTGTTGAGAATTTCTCGCGGATCGCTTTGCCGCTAACCATGCTGACGAGAAAAGATCAGAAGTTCGTTTGGACACCAGAGTGCGCACGAGCTTTTGAAGAGCTGAAGGTTCGGTTGACCACGGCGCCGGTGTTGTCTTCGCCAAGTGGGACTGATGGATTTGTTATTTATAGTGATGCCTCAGGGAGCGGCTTAGGCTGCGTTCTTCTGCAGAATGGAAAGGTAATTGCTTATGGCTCACGCCAGCTAAAGGTGCACGAGCGAAATTATCTCGTCCATGACTTAGAGTTGGCGGCGACGATTTTTGCACTAAAGTTGTGCCGACACTATCTTTATGGAGTGAAGGTGGAGATCTATACAGATCACAAGAGCTTAAAGTACCTATTGGAGCAGAAGGACTTGAACATGCGACAACGAAGGTGGTTGGAGTTCCTTGGGGACTACACTTTCGAGATCCACTATACTCCCGGGAAGGGAAACATAGTCGTGGATACCTTGAGTTGGAGAGCTCAGGTTAGAGATTTATTGTGTTGACAAGAATTCTACCACCAATGCATGTCTGAACTGGACAGAGGTGCAATGTGACCTTGCAGACCGGATTCGACGAGCAACGGGGTCAGATGAAGATCTCTTACGCTATGTTAACGAGGAGCCAGAGGGCAAATTCTCCTGGAATGACGGTCTTTTGCGAAAAGAGGGCCGTTTGTGCGTCCCGAATGTGGCTAAATTGAGGGAAGAACTGTAGTGGATGTGGCTGAACCTGTAGTGGATATGGCTCCTCGAGCGGCTGAGAAGCAGTTGACGCGGTTTATGAGTTTCCATCCGCCTACATTTTTGGGATCAGGAACTCCAATGCAGGCTGAGGATTAGCTATCGCGCGTCCAGCGAATCATGACGGCGATTGGATTGGAGGAACATAAGAAGGTCACCCTAGCCACCTTCCTGCTTGAAGGAGAAGCTAGATTGTGGTGGGACGAGATGGAGTTGCATCACTTGGTGGGTCGACCCTTAACACAAGTATCGATGGAAGAATTCTGCCGACTCTTCCTAGCGAAGCACCTCCCGACGACTCAACAGATAGCCATGGAAAATGAATTCCAAAGGCTAACGCAAGGTGATGGCAGTGTTGACGCGTACCTGCATGAGTTTACACGCTTGGGGAGGTATGCGGGTTCTAATTTTGCTGATGAGCAAAGGAAGACAAATAGGTTCTACGAAGGACTGCGGGACGAGCTGAGGTTCCTGCTTTCTAGTTATGTGAACCAAGGCTTCCAGACGTTGGTCGACACTGCGAGCGCACTGGAAAAAGATATGAAGAGGGTGCAGGGGAAGAGGGCTTTGGCTGTGATGCAACCGGAATGGAAGGTGCCCCGACCTGGGAAACAATTTTATAAGAAGAAATGGGGCAAGAAGTCCAAGACAAGTGGACAAGCTCCTTAGTCTGTTGCATCGGGAGCAACGTCGGGGGATACCTCAAGGCCGGATACTCATACATGCTTTAATTGTGGACAGGTGGGGCATATAGCCCGAGAGTGTCGGGTGCTGCCAAAGAATGAAAAAAGGCGGGAGCGTCGTATGCACAGAAGGTTAAGGCAGTAGTTGACTCCTCTGCCTTGCAGGCGCAGCCCCGGGTCTACAATCTTGGCCTGCAGGAGGCCATCAAGAAAAGTGACGTCGTCACAGGTATGAGTTTAGTCTTTGAGTATTTTATTGCTTGTATGTTTTGCTTAATGCCTCTGTGGCCGCGGCTTGTGTGTGTGACATGATTGTCATAGGTTTTGTGATGATTTAGGACACGCTGGCGCGAGCATTGTTTGATACATGTGCATCGTATTCTTTTCTGTCTCGCGAGTTTATAGCGCGACATGGGATACCTAGTCGTGTGAAGACAGATAGCGTCAGAGTGGTGCTGCTGAATGGCTATTGGATGCTTGCGGATCAATCTTGTGATGTGGTGGTCCAAATAGGAAGTCGGGATTTCAGTTTGACTGCATATGTATTGCCGATATCGGAATTCGACGTGATATTTGGTATGGATTGGCTTGCGGAGCAGCATGCCATGATTGATTGCCAGTCCAAAGAAATCACGTTGGGCCAGAATACCGAACAGGAGACAAAGTTCGTGGGTATGCGAGGACTGGGCGGGACGTCGATGTCTGCACTCCAAGTAGTCAAGGCTGTTCGGAAGGGTGCGAAGTGTTACTTCGCACTGATTCAGGCTGTTGAGCCTAAGACCAGTGTGTGCAAGGTTTCGATTGTGTCGGAATTTACAGATGTGTTTCCCAAGGATCTCCCTGGGCTACCACCCCAGCGGGAGATTGACTTCACGATCGAGTTGGTGCCAGGTGCGAAACCTGTGGCCCGCTCGCCATATCACGTCGCGCCGAAGGATATGGCTGAGTTGAAGGTCCAAATACAAGAATTGCTGGAGCAAGGTTATATACTCCCAAGCATGTCACCTTGGAGCGCGCTTGTGCTTTTTGTGAAGAAGAAAGACGGTGGGTTGCGGTTATGTTTCTGGACATTCAGGAGTTCAAACGTATTACCGTGGTTTGCACAGACATGTTGTTGGGTACATTGAAATATATGTACCTGATTTGAAGAAGCCTCACCCTACTCAATGATATACATCAAGATGTATTTGATGTGATTTGAGTTTCTTTGTGCAGGTTAAGTAACTGCAGGTTTGCAGGAAAAGTTTCTAAGTCCATGTGTCGACACCCAGAAGAGAAGTGTCGACACTTAAGAAGGCTTGTGTCGACACCCAGAGAAGCAGCGTCTACACTTGGAGTAATTGTGTCGACATCAGGAATGCAGAGTCGACACCAGATGAAAAGTGTCAACACATACAGGCAGTGTCGACACACAATGAAGAAATATCTAAAGAATCTGTGTCGACACTAAGAAGCAGTGTCGACACCCAGAGGAACTTTGTCGACATCAAAAGTGTCGACACTAGGAGGCTGTGTCGACACTCAGCAAACTTCAACAAATTTCAAGTACAAGTGCCGACACTAGGAGGCTGTGTCGATACTCAGCAAAACATCAACAAAGTTTAAGTACAAGTGTCGATGCAAAGAAGATGTGTCGACACTCAGCAAAAGTCTCAACACATAAAGAATGTGTCGACACAAAGGAGATGTGTCGACACTCAACAAAAGTCTCAACACATGAAGAATGTGTCGACACAAAGGAGATGTGTCGACACTCAGCAAAAGTTTCAACACAGAAGGCATGTGTCGACACAAAGAAGATGTGTCGACACTTAGCAAGTTTCAACACAAGGAGTTGTGTCGACACAAAGGAGTTGTGTCGACACTTAGCAGAAATCAACTAAGTATTGAAGAAGAAGGACTTGTGTCGACACACAGGATCGGTGTCAACACATTCTGAAGAAGCAGTGTCGAGAAGCAGTTTCTACAACACAAGGAGTTGTGTCGACACCATGAAGGCTAGTGTCGACACTTATTCTACTTGTGTCGACACTTGGTCTATTTGTGTCGACACATAAAGACTATCTGTCTCGACACTTTCAGACAGTGACAGAGATTTCAAGAAGTGACTGGATGACTTGACAGCTGCCATTTCAACCGGTCAACTGCTATTGTCAGAGCTGTCAGAAGATCGTTAGAAACCGGATCAGCCGGTCACCATGAAGAAAGCCTATATAAACGCCTATTCCTTCAACAGAAGGAGATAGAGATGAAGCAATCAAGGAAGTGAAAAATAAAACAACCAGAAGAAGACCTTCAAGTGAAGATCTAAGAAGTTGGAGAGAGAAAGCTCCTTCTAAGAAGACAGCTATTGAACCATGGTGATAAGGAAGATTCAGATTGATATCAGAATCTTAAGTCAGCAGTTGATTTTAGATCATCTACATAGAGATACAACCATACTGTGTTCTAATTCAAGAAGCTTTGAAGAAAGCCAAGGGAGGTTGATCTCTGCAAAGTTCTTTCAAGAACTCATCAAGAAACCAGTCAACTTATCTTTCTCAATCAAAGTTGTGGTTATTAATCTTTGTACTCTTTATTTTCTGTAGGATCCTAAGGGATCTGAGTTGTAAGCCTATATTTATAAAGGCTGAGTGGTAGGGCCTGTGTGCCTGAGTGTAGGAGATACATTTCTCTGAGTATAAGCCTTGTTGAAGGCTGAGTGTAGGCCTTGTTGAAGGCTGAGTGTAGGTCTTGGTGAAGACTGAGTGGTAGTGCTTTTGTGCCTGAGTTATAGGAGTGGGATCACTCTGAGTTGTAGGAACCTATTTGGGGTTCTGAGTTGTAAGATCTGAGGATCTTAGGAGAAGTGGAGAAGTTAGGCCGAATCTAGTACACTACTAGATAGGCGAAGGGGGAAAGTGGATGTACCCAGACCTTGGGGAACCACTATAAATCCTGTATGCTCTCTGTGATTGTATGCTTGTGTGATTGCTGTGTTTTCTGTGCTGAATTGCTGAAAAGAATTGCATAAACAGGTCTAATAAATCAGTGTTTCTCCCTTAAAAGTTAAAAAGATTAAGTGCACCTATTCACCCCCCCTCTAGGTGTTTAGGAACTAGTTCTTTCAAGTGGTATCAGAGGGAGGTTACTCAAAAAGGACATAACAGTGTGAGTAAAAGATCCTGTAGGCAGAATCAGTATAATCAAGAATCAAGAAAATGGGTTCAACTGAGAATCACAAAGAGCTAGGATCAATGAAATTGCCAATCTGCAGAAAGGAGATCTTTAGCATTTGGAAAGAAAGGGTTAGACTTTTTATGGAAGCCTCTGACCCAAGAATGTACATTACAGTTAAAGAAGGGCCATATGTGCCAATGAAAGTATCTGTGCTGGATGCAAATCAGAGAACTCCAAAAGACTATTCAGAAATGACTAAGGATGAAATTATTCTGGCCACTATGGACAAGATGGCTCAGAATATTATTGTAAGTGCAATTGATGATGCCACATTTCAGAATCTGATTCATTATAAAACATCAAAAGATATGTGGGACACACTGATAGTCTATGTGGAGGGATCAGAAGAGGTCAGACAAGACATGAAGTCTTTATTAAATCAAGAGTATGAAAGCTTCAGACAAGGCATGTATGATAGCATAACTGAATGCTACAAGAAATTCTATAGGATAGTCAATGAATTGATGTTCTATGGAAGAGAGTTCAGCAATTATGAATTGAATGATAAGTTCTTGAGATCTCTGACAAAGGACTGGGATACCAAGATTTATGCTATAAGGGAAATGGCCAAACTAGCAGACATTCCTCCTCCAACTTTGTTTGAAAAACTGTTATCTTATGAGATGCAATTAATGGTAAGGAAGGAGGAAGAAAAGTCTACTAGAGTGTAGCACAAAGAAAGAACTGTGGCTTTCAAGACTGAAGCCACTAGGAAATATAAAAGCAAGTCTCCATCTCCACCTCAAAAAGTTGCTGAGGCTGAGACAGATACTTCAGATAGCAAGAAGTCAGAAAGCAGTGAAAGTGATGAAGACTTTGCTGCATTTACTAGGCACTTTCAGAAGTTTCTAAAGAAGAGGCAGTGGAGGTCCAAGCCATCCACTTCACAGACAAAAGATGACTATTATCAGAACAGGAAGTCATCAAGGAATGACAGGAGAAAGTCCAAGTCTAGTAAAACTACATCCTCAAAGATAGTATGCTATTGTTGCAACAGACAAGGACATGTAATAGCTGATTCTCCAGAAAAGAGGAAAGAGTCCATTGACAAGAAGAAGACACAGTTCAAGGGCAAAAAGGAAAGGTCCTTTGTTGCCAATAAGGATAAAAGTCTGACTGATATGTCATCATCAGAAACAGATTCAGAAGCTGAAGACTATATTGGCTTGTTTGCTGAAGAAGAAGAAAATGAGTTCATGCAGCTAATGAACTCAATTTATGAGCATGAGGACATTCAGTGCAAGGGACTGATGGCCTTATCAGAAGGAGACAAAATCCAGGATCAGCCTGGACCTAGTCAGGTACAAAATTGTTCTTCAAGTTCAATTTATAGTGCTTGATCAGAATCAAATACATCAGCATCAAGTGATGTGAGTGGATCTGAATCTGAAGGAGACATTCATCAGTTAATTGATGAATATAGAGTATTGTTGCAGGCTTTGAAGAAAAGCAAACTCTTGGCCAAGACTCAGGCTAAGGAGATTGCTAGTCTTAAAGTGGCTACAACAGATTTTAACAAGTTATTAGATCAGAAATTAAATGAAATAGCAAGACTGAAGAATATTACAGTTATTCAGATGGGGACTATTACATTTAAAAATGATCAAATTAGAAATCTGGAGACTAGTCTTCAGAAGGAGAGAGATATTATAGCAAGTTTTTCTAAACCAAAATCTGTTCTACCTTTGATAGATGAGTTTGTAACTCATAAGAGTAAAACTGGATTAGGGTTTACAAAACCTGTCAGGACTGTAAAGTCCAAGTCTAAGGGCAAAGCACCAGTACTCAACAAGAAGCCTGCTGTAGATAAAACAGCAGGGTTGTACCTAAACAAAGGTACAACAGATTTGAGTGCTGGTGTTGTGGCAAGGTAGACCACTTTGCCATAGATTGCTGACATAATTCAAGTGCCAAGGTGAGTAGCAAACTGCCTGCTAGAAAATCTACAGGTAGTTTTGTTAAGAGTCAGACTAACTTGCACCAAGGATCCAAGAATTATTTGGGTTCTAAGGTTAAGTAATCTGTTTTGTAGGTGAGTCCAAGTGGCCATGCCCCAATATGGTACTTGGACAGTGGATATTCCAGGCACATGACTGGAACTATGGGATTGTTGAAGGACTATGCACCAATCAAGGATGGTCCTAAAGTTACCTTTGGTGGTTCTAAAAAAGGAATCATCAAAGGCTTTGGTAACATTTCTAGCAACCTAATTACAATTACTCAAGTGGCTTATGTAAAGGGATTGAAACATAACCTCATTAGCATAAGTCAGCTGAGTGATTTAGGATATGACATCTCATTTGTCAAGGATGGTTGTCATATCAGTAGGTCAAGTGATCAAAAGATCATTCTGATAGGATATAGGAAGAGAAATGTCTATTGTCTAGACATTATGTGTGAGAACATAGTTTCTCCTATTTATCTTGTAGCTGATGAGAAAGTCTCACATTGTGTTAAATGGCACAAGAGGCTGTCTCATCTTAACTATAAGACAATTGGCCAACTCTTTAGCAAAGAGTTAGTGAGGAATGGTCCTCAGGTTAAGTGTATAAAGGATGGGATATGCTCAGCTTGTCAGAAAGGCAAGCAGACCAGATCCACCTTTAATAGCATTGAGAACAAAGATGTTGTGAGGTGCCTATACCTCTTGCATATGGATCTTTTTGGTCCTATGCCAGTTCACAGCCTAGGTAGGAAGGTCTACACATTTGTGGTTGTAGATGATTATTCAAGGTTTTCCTGGGTATTCTTCCTAAGGCAAAAATCTGAAACTCCTAGTATCTTTTATAGTTTTGTCAAACAAATTCAGAATGAGTTAGACAGTACAGTGGTCAAAATAAGAAGTGACCATGGTACTGAATTCCAGTCTGATAGTATGACAAAGCTATGTGAAGAATTTGGAATTTTTCAGGAATTTTCCTCACCAAGAACACCTCAGCAAAATGGTATTGCTGAGAGGAAAAATAGAACCTTGATAGAGGCTGGTAGAACCCTGTTGAGTGACACATCTCTCCCAGAATATTTTGGGCTGAGGCAGTTAATACTGCATGTCATGTGATCAATAGGGCTACTATCACCAAGAGCCACAATAAGACCCCCTATGAGATTGTGAAGGGCAGAAAACCAAATCTATCCTATTTCAGGATCTTTGGTTGTAAATGCTATATACTTAACAATGATAAGTCTTATTTAACCAAGTTTGCTGCCAAATCCCAAGAGGGGATCTTTGTTGGGTACAACAACAACAGTAAGGCTTATAGGGGCTACAACTTGACTACTCAAGTTGTAGAAGTGTCTGTTCATGTAGTTTTTGATGAAGCTAGACTCATTAATAATGAATTGCCTAGAAGTGTTTGTAGCTCCACAAGTGTGACTGAGAAGATGGACAAGCTTACTATTGAAGAAGGTCCTACTGCAAGTCAGTAAGTGGATGATAGTGGCTGCTGTCCAGGGGGAGTACAAGATACTCCTGTTGCTGAAGAAGACCAAGAGGAGCTGCTGAATGAAGAAGCTGAAGGTGTACAACAAGAAGACAGACTGCCTCCAGCAAATAGCCATTTAAAAGATCATCCAGCCAATCAAATTATTGGAGATCTCAAACAAGGGGTACAAACAAGGAGCAGGAATCTAAGTTCAGTTCTCTACTCCAGCTTTCTATCCCAAGTAGAGCCAAAGAAATTTGAATAAGCAATCCTAGACCCTCATTGGATTGAGGCAATGCAAGAGGAGCTGAACCAGTTCAAAAGATGCAAAGTCTGGGAGCTTGTTCCTAAACCAAAGGGCCACAACATTATTGGAACTAAGTGGATCTTTAGGAATAAGTTGGATGAAAATGGAGTAATTATAAAGAACAAGGTAGACTTGTTGCAAAAGGATATATGCAGGAAGAAGGTATTGATTTTGATCAGACCTTTGTTCCAGTAGCAAGACTGGAAGCAATTAGGATGTTCCTTGCCTATTCAACATTTCAAGGGTTCAAGGTATACCAAATGGATGTTAAGTCAGCTTTTCTGAATGGAAATCTGAAGGAAGAAGTCTATGTAGAACAACCATCAGGTTTTGTTGATTCTACTAAACCTAATTATGTTTATAGACTTAGGAAGGCTTTGTATGGGTTAAAACAAGCCCCTAGGGCTTGGTATGAAACCCTGTCTAGTTTCCTCATTGAGAATAAATTCACAAGGGGGAAAATAGACAAGACTCTATTCCTTAGGAAATCCAGAGGCAAGATTATCTTAGTCCAAATATATGTAGATGACATCATATTTGGGTCTATAGAAAGTAGTCTTTGTAGAAAGTTTGTAAAACTTATGCAATGACAATTTGAAATGAGCAGTATGGGGGAACTTAAGTTCTTCTTGGGTCTCCAAGTTAGACAGACTGAGGATGGTTTATCCATATGCTAGTCTAAGTTCACCCTAGAATTGATAAGGAAGTATGGTATGGAATCATCCACTACCATGAAAACTCCTATGGGGTCAACAATGTCTTTATGTAAAGATGATGCAGGGAAACCTGTAGATGAAACTTTGTATAGAGGGATAGTTGGCTCCCTACTATATTTGACTGCAAGTAGACCGGATATCATGTATGATACATGTGTCTGTGCTAGGTACCAAGCTTGCCCTAAAGAATCTCACTTGACAGCAGTCAAAAGAATTTTGAGATATCTTAAGGGCACTCCTTATCTAGGCCTTTGGTACCCTAGGAATGGAGACTTTGTACTGACAGGTTATTCAGATGCAGATTTTGCAGGATGCAAGGAAGATAGAAAGAGTACCACAGGTACCTGTTAATTTCTAGGTGGAAGGCTGGTGTCTTGGAGTAGCAAGAAGCACAACAGTGTGGCTATCTCCATAGCAGAATCAGAGTATGTTGCTGCAGGAAGTTGCTGTGCTCAACTTCTATGGATTCAACACCAGCTAGAAGATTATGGTATTCAAGTAAGTAGAACACCTTTATTTTATGATTCTACAAGTGCTATTTCTATTGCAAATAATCCTATCTCCCATTGTAGGACTAAGCACATAGAAATAAAATACCATTTTCTAAGAGAACATGTGGAAAAAGGAGATATTTCACTAGCGTATATTAATACAGATAATCAGCTAGCTGATATGTATACTAAGCCCTTAGATGAAACCAAATTCAATAAATTTAAAATTGAATTAGGGATGATAAACTTAGAATAGTTTACAAAAATTAGCTAAGTAAAATGGTGTCGACACACAGAGTTGTCTGTGTTGACACATAGAAGTGATGTCGACATTTTAGAGAAATGGTGTCGACACATCTAGGAAGTCTGTGTCGACACTTCAGAGAATTAGTGTCGACACATGCAGTGTAGGTGTCGACACATCCAAGGTGGTGTCGACACTTAAGCTTTACACAGAATTAGTCTAGTAGAGTCTCGACTAAGTGTCGAGCTAAGTGGTATCGACACATATACAAGTGTCGACACATATATTCTGTCGACTATACTTCTGTCGACACATAGTTGTCGAGACATTATAAGTAAGTGTTGACACTTTTCAACAGTGTCAACACAATTTAAGTATTTTGACGCGCCTTTTCACCTGCGATTCTAGAAAGGTATAAATAGGTTTTTGCCATTGTTTGTCGACACGCTCACCAAAGTTTCACGACTAAACTTGTGTGTCGACATCTCTCTTCTCTAAAATTCAAAATTTCTTCAAACCCTAATGGCGCCCAAGCTAGAAGAGAATGTTAATGAAGGATATGAGCTCGTGCGACACGCATTTGATGACGCGGAACCCGAGATCAAAGGCGTGGTAACCCTAATTGCCGAGACTGGATTGGAATATCTTGTATCAGAACCAATCAAGATCTGGAAGAAACAGGTCCTTGAATTTTTGAGTGCAGCATCACTTGATGATACTGGACTCAAGATTAAGTCCAGAGTTCATGGGACCAAAGTCAAGGTTCACACCAAAAAGTCTAAGGAAGGTACTTCAACTATCAAGAACAAAGGAGGAAGAAGATGTATCTGCTTATAAGACTAGAGAGGCATTGAGATGGTGTGGACTGGATTCAAACATGAAAATTGGATCTATTTTCAACAGAAAAGAATTGAACATCCAAGGAAAGTTTTTGTCTGAGATAGTTGGTAAGGTCATCCTGAGCAAGCCTGGAGGTCATGACAGAATTTCAGCTTATATGTTCAGTTTGATGACAAGGATTATCTTCAAACTTAATACTGATTGGTCTGTAGTTATGTTTGATAAGATAAAAGAAAGTATGAAGAAGCCCAATCTGGGTAGAATTCTGAGTCTATATCTAGCTGGTAGTATACCTGAGGTAATGAACCAAGCTGCAGGTTCAAAGATTAACCACATGAGGAAGATGGAAATGAAAATTTTCTCAAGGTGGGATAGAGTATTGACAAAGGAACTGCCATCTCCAGTAAAGGACACACCCCAGAAGAAGAGAAAGAAGACAGCCACTGTGGCTCAAGAATCCTCCAGCAGCTCTGAAGAGCAAGTAGTTTTTACTCCTGATGATGAAGAAACTAGAAGTGCTGGTCAGTCTCCAGCAAGACAAGAAGATGCACAGAGGCAGGGGGAGCTACCCTCAGCTAGCCCTGTTCACCTGGATCCACTCCAGGGGGAGCCTCTACTTGTGGAAGAGCCAACTCCACTAGAGAGTGAAAGGGCTACTCAAACCATTCTAGAGGTAATCACTGAAATTAGTCAATTAGATTTCACTATTGAGGATGAAGTTTTGACTGATTCATTACCTGATGTTCATCAGCAAACACAGATACAACCACAACCACAAGATGTTGTCATGGAGGACACATCTGTTGCTGATAAAGTGGTTGATGAGATAAGAGATTCACCAGTCCATCCTCAACAGGAATTTACATTAGAAGAGCTGTTCCCTGATCTTCTACAAACTGATTTTGAGAAAGAGAATGCTGCTGCTGAGGGGGAGGAGATCAATATTGAGGGGGAGCATATAGAGATTATAGAGGAAACTGCTACACAAGAGACTGAGAAGCCAAAGGATGCTGAGGAACCACAAAGGACTGATAAGGAGTTACCTCCTAGTCCTAAGGATAGAGTGGACATAGCTAGCACTTTCTTCTTCAGAAGATGAGGAGGCTGCTAGAGCAAAGAAGAGGAAGTTCCAGGTCTTCAAGAGAAGGAGCCAGAATTATAAGAAAGCCTTACAGACAATTGCTCCACAGCCTGCCCCATCTACTGATTACAGTTCACTGATGGTGGCTTTACAGATTAAGCTGGATGAGCAAAGGCAAGCTCTAGAAAAGTATATGGATGAAGGACATAAGTCACTGCAATTTGATCTTGCACAATACATCAAGTCTATCAGATTTGAAGTGAATCTTAACAAGAAGGAAATGACTGATTGTTTCCATAAGGGAGGCAATGCAGTGGTCTATCTGGCTACACATCAAGAGAAAATAAAGACAAAACTTGATGACCTAGAAGTCAAGCAAGGATATGTCCTGGAAAACCAGATAAGGATGAATGATAATCTCACTGCTTCACATAATGCTATTATAACTGAACTGAAGAATATAGCTACTGCTCAAACTGCAGCAAGTGCTACTGCCAAGGCTGACTTTGACAAGCAATTGCAAGAGAGCCTAACTGCTGTGAAAACTGCCATTGAAGATTCACAAAAGCTCATAACTGACAAGCTCCAAAGGTTAAAACCTTTCTATAAAGATGGAGTTAACTATCTGAATGCACAGAATAAGATTTTAGAAAGATGATCTGAGGGATCATATAGAGCGAGATGTCATAAAGGGGGAGAGGGTATTAGTCAAGGCAGGCTCTGATCATGCCAAATGGATTCCAAATTCCATCAGAGCCACCCTTGGATATCCACCCTTATGTGATGATGACAATGTTGCAGAGTCTGGAATTAATCCTGCATACCTTGGAGGAGAGCAAGCTGAAGTAGCTCAGGTGATATACCCTCCAACAGACTTTGACATGATACATCAAGAGATACAGACTATGTACAGTCCTCCTGAGGGAAATCAGAACATTATTCTTGAGAAAGTTGATCAGCCTGTGCCAGAGGCAATACTCAAATAGCAAGAGACCTTATTAAAGGAACAAGAGGCTCAATTGTCTAAGAAAAGATTCAGAGAGCAAGCTGAATTAAGGCCTGATTTTGAACAATGGAGCCCCACTTCCAGGAATATCATCTTGACTGCATGGAAGGCTGCTAAGGACAATGTCCTGGATAGAGGCAAGTGGTATTCTGACCTAGAGTGGAGGAAGCATGAGAATAGGCAAGAGACCATTGTACAATATAAAAGAAAGGCTAAACTGGGAAAGCTACCTCCTAATGCACATGGAGCCTAGCAAGTATTTTCCCAAGCCTTATCACTATTTTGAAAGGCAGAAGATAAAGGCTGAAGAGTTGAAAAAGAAAGATCTTAAAGGGAAGAAGCCTGCTGCTGCTGATGACACTGAAGCCCCAGTTCAAGCAAAGATTCAATCTGGAAAGGGGATTGTAATCAAGGAACCAGAGCAGCCTTAGGATAGCATTTTCTTAAGTTTACAAATTGTAATCATTTGTATTAAAATTCTATGTAAACTTTTGACTAATGAAAATGTTGGAATTTGTAAGAACAATATTATATGTTCATCTATTACATTAATTGTTCTGAACTAATGGTATATACATGTTCTGTTCATGCATGTTTAAGTATTTTCCCTGTCATATATTACTGTTTTACATCATACTGAGAATTTGTTATGTATGGTGTATATCATTGACTAAGGGTTATGACTTCTCCAAATAGGGGGAGATTGTTAGGTACATTGGAATATATGTACTTGATTTGAAGAAGCCTCACCCTACTCAATGATATACATCAAGATGTATTTGATGTGCTTTGAGTTTCTTTGTGTAGGTTAAGTAACTGCAGGTTTGCAGGAAAAGTTTCTAAGTCCATGTGTCGACACCCAGAAGAGAAGTGTCGACACTTAAGAAGGCTTGTGTCGACACCCAGAGAAGCAGTGTTGACACTTGGAGTAATTGTGTCTACACCAGGAATGCAGAGTCGACACCAGAAGAAAAGTGTCGACACATACAGGCAGTGTCGACACACAATGAAGAAATATCTAAAGAATCTGTGTCGACACTTAGAAGCAGTGTCGACACCCAGAGGAACTTTGTCGACATCAAAAGTGTCGACACTAGGAGGCTGTGTCGACACTCAGCAAACTTCAACAAAGTTCAAGTACAAGTGTCGACACTAGGAGGCTGTGTCGACACTCAGCAAAACATCAACAAAGTTTAAGTACAAGTGTCGACACAAAGAAGATGTGTCGACACTCAGCAAAAGTCTCAACACATGAAGAATGTGTCGACACAAAGGAGATGTGTCGACACTCAGCAAAAGTCTCAACACATGAAGAATGTGTCAACACAAAGGAGATGTGTCGACACTCAGCAAAAGTTTCAACACAGAAGGCATGTGTCGACACAAAGAAGATGTGTCGACACTTAGCAAGTTTCAACACAAGGAGTTGTGTCGACATAAAGGAGTTGTGTCAACACTTAGCAGAAATCAACTAAGTATTGAAGAAGAAGGACTTGTGTCGACACACAGGATCGGTGTCGACACATTCTGAAGAAGCAGTGTCGAGAAGCAGTTTCTACAACACAAGGAGTTGTGTCGACACCATGAAGGCTAGTGTCGACACTTAGTCTACTTGTGTCGACACTTGGTCTATTTGTGTCGACACATAAAGACTATCTGTCTCGACACTTTCAGACAGTGACAGAGATTTCAAGAAGTGACTGGATGACTTGACAGCTACCATTTCAACCGGTCAACTGCTACTGTCAGAGCTGTCAGAAGATCGTTAGAAACCGGATCAGCCGGTCACCATGAAGAAAGCCTATATAAAGGCCTATTCCTTCAACAGAAGGAGATAGAGATGAAGCAATCAAGGAAGTGAAAAACAACACAACCAGAAGAAGACCTTCAAGTGAAGATCTAAGAAGTTGGAGAGAGAAAGATCCTTCTAAGAAGACAGCTATTGAACCAGGCTGATAAGGAAGATTCAGATTGATATCAGAATCTTAAGTCAGCAGTTGATTGAAGAACATCTGCATAGAGATACAACCCTACTGTGTTCTAATTCAATAAGCTTTGAAGAAAGCCAAATGAGGTTGATCTCTGCAAAGTTCTTTCAAGAACTCATCAAGAAGCCAGTCAACTCATCTTTCTCAATCAGAGTTGTGGTTATTAATCTTTGTACTCTTTATTTTCTGTAGGATCCTAGGGGATCTGAGTTGTAAGTCTATATTTATAAAGGCTGAGTGGTAGGGCCTGTGTGCCTGAGTGTAGGAGATACATTTCTCTGAGTGTAGGCCTTGTTGAAGGCTGAGTGTAGGCCTTGTTGAAGGCTGAGTGTATGTCTTGGTGAAGACTGAGTGGTAGGGCTTTTGTGCCTGAGTTGTAGGAGTGGGATCACTCTGAGTTATAGGAACCTATTTGGGGTTCTGAGTTGTAAGATCTGAGGATCTGAGGAGAAGTGGAGAAGTTAGGCTAAATCTAGTACACTACTAGATAGGCGAAGGGGGAAAGTGGATGTACCCAGACCTTGGGGAACCACTATAAATCCTGTGTGCTCTCTGTGATTGTATGCTTGTGTGATTGCTGTGTTTTCTGTGCTAAATTGCTGAAAAGAATTGCATAAACAGGTCTAATAAATCAGTGTTTCTGCCTTAAAAGTTAAAAAGAATTAAGTGCACCTATTCACCCCCCCTCTAGGTGTTTAGGCACTAGTTCTTTCACACGTGATCTCCACCCCACAAAAGAAGTCGACCACAACTTCGAGAGGGAAAGACCAAGACAGCTGATACCAAAAATATAACAACCACATCCATTCATATAATATATACTAGAAGGTTCGGCCTGGGCCCCGCAGCATATACCACAAAACAGACGATGAAGCTACGGAGTGATACCAGAGTAGCGCAGCTCACCTAACACATTGCATTTTAGCGGAAGCCTATACACTTGAACTCCTCTCTTGAATGTCCAACATATAAAACTCCACAATTTATAGATTATAGGAATGTCTTACAACTTGAAAACATCGTTGGCCTTATGGCCTTATAGGGCTTTCAAACAATGGACCAAACATTGGCACGCAGGCCGGCCACATCAAAAAAAAACACAATATGTACATTCATAATAGCCTTCGAGGGCTAACAGCGGCAGCAATAAAAGCAGTAGGTACTTCAACCCTTATGCATCCCACTTGGTTCTCAAGCACCTGCACAGGGACATTCTACCCAAGGGTGGTAAACAGAGGCAACGGTCAGCATTCAGCTAAACAAATTATAACGACACTACCCCTTTTCTCGGGGCAGCGGTAATCTTTCCTGCAGGCATATCATATCACAAGCATGACAATATATCTCATATAATGTGCTTTCATGCACACATGCCATCACAACCATCAGCCACCCGACCCAACGGTCCGTGCACTCAGGGCACATTCTTGATTATAGGATATTCGTTGTCGTATATTCAAGTCCTTCTGCTCCAATATGTACTTTAGGCTCTTGTGATATGTATATATCTCTATCTTCACACCATAAAGATAGTGTCGCCACAGCTTTAGTGCAAAGATCACCACTGCCACCTCAAGATCATGGACGGGATAGTTCCGCTCGTGCACTTTCAGCTGACGTGAGCCATAAGCGATCACCTTTCCATTTTGCAGAAGTACGCAACCTAAGCCACTCCCTGATGCATCACTATAGATTACAAATCCATCGGTACGACATGGCGATGACAACACAGGCACCGTGGTCAACCGAATCTTCAGCTCGTCAAAAGCTTGCGCGGACTCTGGCGACCAAACGAACTTCTGCTCTTTTCCTGTCAATGTGGTTAGCGGCAAAACAATCCGCGAGAAGTTTTCAACAAATATTCTGTAGTAGCCTGCTAGTACAAGAAAGCTCCTGACCTCGGCCACTAAAGACAACACCGGCCACTCTTGTATGGCCCTTATCTTCGCTGGATCCACAGCTATGCCCGCTCCACTCACCACATGGCCCAGAAAAGCCACTAACGATAGCCAAAACTCGCACTTCGTGCCGCCACTTGTTCTGGCCTCACAGCCGGTTGTGCCTGCCCAAGTGGCTGGGCTTGGATCATGGCAAACAAAGCCTCCGCAACTAAACACACATGTTCCGCAGACGGTGGAGGTGTAGGCACCGTGGCTGGTGCCGTACTTTCATCAAAATGCTGGGGCTCCGACTGCCCAGCTCCACTCTGTGTCTCCTAAAGGTGGACAAGACACACACATGAGCGACCATACACAAGAAATCAGCACAAAATAGAAATGCGCAGGTTCCTCAAACACATAGATTTGCATTCCTATCATGGAAATTCATGAGTTCAATCGTATAACTTGGTTTGCACAGACACATGCTCGCCACCCCACAAAAGAAGGCGACCACGACTTCGAGAGGGAAAGACCAAGACAGCTGATACCAAAAATATAACAACCTCATCCGTTCATATGGTATATACTAGAAGGTCCGGCCGGGGCCCCACAAGCATATATCACAAAACATGCG
The DNA here is from genome assembly GCA_039583875.1 of Platanthera guangdongensis. Classification (NCBI taxonomy): domain Eukaryota; kingdom Viridiplantae; phylum Streptophyta; class Magnoliopsida; order Asparagales; family Orchidaceae; genus Platanthera; species Platanthera guangdongensis. Next base: position 63,202,925 of record CM077148.1, on the reverse strand, counting down.
GTGAAGGTATGGGATGATATCAGAGTAGCGCAGTGCACCTTAACACATTGCATTCTAGCGGAAGCCTATACAAACACTTGAACTCCACACTTGAATGTCCAACATATAAAACAACTCCACATTATATATAAATAATAGGAATGTCTTACAACAACACGAAAGTTGGCCTTATGGCCTTACAAGGCTATCAAATAGTGGCCCAAATATTGGCACGTAGGCCGGCCACATCAAAGAAAACATAACATGTACATTCACAATAACCTTCGAGGGCTAGGAGCGGCAGCAACAAAAGCAGTAGGGACTTCAACCCTTATGCGTCCCGCTCGGTTCTCCAGCACCTGCATAGGGACATTCCACCCAAGGGTGGCATTCAGCTGACCAAATTATAACGACCCTACCCCTTTTCTCGGGGCAGCGGTAATCTTCCCTGCAGGCATATCATATCACAAGCATGATAATATATCTCATATAATGTGCTTTCACGCACACATGCCATCACAACCGTCAGCCACCCGGCCCAACGGTCCATGCACTCAGGGCACATTCTTGGTGTACTGGCAAATCTGTTGCCCACCACCGTATCAGGGTCATAGCCCCACGACAACTCACTTGAGCATTTACTCCATGGCGTACAACCGAAGTTTTATAGTCTTACTGAATCGGGATTGGCCCATAGCCCCCCATTGTCTCACGGCGCGTAGGCCTAAGACTCTTGCTATGCGCTCCAACAGACCGCACCTTCTGGTCTCACGTCGGACGGACATAACGCAGGTCGGATACTCCACCCCCATTGCTCAAATCTCCTTGCCATCACCGAGCACGGCGTACTCGCGGCTAAAAAAAGGCGCGGGTAGGTCTCACCGATCCTGTTCTGGCATTCAAGCCTGGTATTTCTATTACACCCATTCATCTCACAACATTAGCGGGTCTTTCATGGGCATACCAATACATCCTGCTACTCTCTTAGCAGGTGGACGTCGCAAACATTACAAATGTCAGGGGTCTTTCCTGGCTACCATGCCAGTACTTACTGTTACTCGCTTCACAGGTACCACCTACGACATCAAGCATCACGAAGGACCTTTCCTGGTCACACCAGTACTTCCTGTTACTCATTCATAGGTACGACCCATCAGCACAAGCAGCACAAGCATTCTACGGGTATTTTCCTGGACTACCACTCCAATACTTCCTGCTACTTTCTTTCACAGGTCCAACCCGTCGACTCCTACACTACACGTTTAGCACAGAGTGTTCTCCGGTTCGTATGCAACATCACCAATCCAGACTAACCTATCCAGATGGGCTTCACACAGCATGCCTATTCCGTACTCCATTTCCAGATCTATATGCCAACAAAGGGGATTCCACGAATCCACCCAAAGACTCCCAAAATCATCCACCTTTTGGTGGGGGAATCACATACATATGCCAAAAAGGAAGCCTTCACATGGCTAGGAAGAAAAGTCGTTACCCTTGAAGACCGCTTTGGTGCCATGAAGTTCCTTGATGGCTAGGAAGAGATTTTCCTCCGCAAAAATGGCCTCGAATCTTAGCTTGACACTCTCAAGCTCCACCAGCAAGTAGCCCTTCTTCTTCTTCCTCCTCCTTCCTCTCACTTTCTCTCTCTAAACTTTTAGAAAGATGGAGGCAATAACAAAATGAGAATACGTTCTCTGTTTTCGGCCTTAAGGACGTAGGAAAGAAGCTCAGCCTTTGGATCTCAGCTGAAGGAAATGAACGGCCACAAAAAACACGCAAAACTGCTTTTCGGGTCCGACACGCCCTGTGACACGCCCGTGTCATAGGCCGTGTCTCTAAGCGGTGCACAAACCACCTTATCCCGAAACAGGTCATGGCCACAGTACACGCTCGCGTCGGCCAAGTCACGCATGTGACACAGGGCGTGTAACCCACTCGAGACCTACTCAAGATGACTTACTCGAGAGGAAACCAACTAGTCGAGTAGCAAGTGTCGACCTACTCGAGACATCGGGACACTCCCTGTGACACGCCCGTGTCACAGGCCGTGTACCCTTTACTCCTACTCGAGATGACTTACTCGGGAGGAAGCCAACTACTCTAGTACCCCTACACGAGAGCTAAGCGGGACACGCCATGTGACACGCCCGTGTCACAGGCCGTGTACCCGTTACTCGACACTCAACTCTCGTCGATCAACTCTTGTCGATCGTCGAACGCAGGGTTCAACGATCATCGAACGAGCAATGATCATCGAACGAGCAACGATCGTCGATCGTCGAACGAACAACTTTCGTCAATCGTCGATCGTCGAATGCCTTTCGTCGATCGTCGAATGCAGGGGGACACGCCCTCCCGACAAGCCCGTGTCGTCAGGCGTGTTCCTCCCGAACACTTTCCGTCGAATGACTTTCGTTGATCTCTGCACGACTCTGCACCCGTGCAGGGCACGCCCTGGGACACGCCCGTGTCCCAGGCCGTGTCACCCAAAATTTTGCCTGCTGTAAAATTGGGCTTGTTACAACCCTCCCCTTCTAAAAGAAATTTCGTCCTCGAAATTCGTACACAGGAAGGCAACCAGCAACCAAACAGTTATAACATTAAAATTCTCATGTTACAACAACATATTTTCACTCTCCACTCATTACAGAAACAGCTCAGGAAACTCCACTCGCATGGTTTGCTCTCGCTCCCACGTAAGTTCCTCACGGCCGCAGTTGTCCTACCGGACTTTAACCATCCCGACCGTCTTGTTCCGCAACTGTTTCTCGGCTCGATCCTCTATCTGAATCAGTCTAACTCTCGTTGTTAGCCCATACTCCACCAGCACACGATCATCCGCGATAACCTGAGCTGGATCTTTAACGGCCTTCCGAAGCACCGAGATGTGAAACACATCATGTAATCCACCCAAGTCTGCCGAAAGAGCTAGCTGATATGTCACTTCTCCGACTCGCTCAACCACCTCAAATGGACCCAAATATCTCGGACTCAACTTTTTCAGACGTCGAATCTTGGATACGCCTTTGAAGAGCTTGATCTTCAAGTATACCCAATCGCCTACCGCTAACTCTACATTCCGGTGCTTGACATTGTAGTATTTCGCTTGTCGATCTTGAGATATAAGTAGCCTCTCTTGAATCGTCCGTATGGTTGAGTTTGCTTCATCGACCTCATGTCGATTATACACTCTAGCTTCGCCTGCTTATATCCAAGCCAAGGGAGTACGACACTTCTGTCCATACAGAGCTTCATACGGTGCCATCCCAATGCTCGTCTGGTAGCTATTATTATAGGCAAACTCCACCATAGATAGATATATATAGATCCGAGGTTCCTGCTTCCTAGTTCGGTGAACCAAGGCTTCCAGGCGTTGGTCGACACTGCAAGCGCGCTGGAAAAAGACATGAATAGAGTGCAAGGAAAGAGGGCATTGGTTGTGTCATAGCCAGAGTTTAAGTTGCCCCGACCGACGAAGTCATTCTATAAGAAGAAATGGGCAAGAGGCCCAAGATGGCGGGACAAGCTCCTTCTTCTATTGCATTGGGAGCAAAGTCGGGGGGCCACCTCCAAGCCAGATACTCGTACATGCTTCAATTGTGGATGGGTGGGACATATAGCTCGAGATTGTCGGGTGCCGCGAAAGAGTGAAAAGAAGGCAGGAGCGTCATATGCGGAAAAAAGAAAGGCGGTGGTGGAATCCTCTGCCTCTCAGTCGCAACCCCGGGTCTACAATCTTGGCCTGCAGGAGGTCATCAATCATAGTGACGTCGTCACACGTATGAGTTTAGTTTTGAGTATGTTATTGTCTGTATGTTTTGCTTAATGCCTCTATGGATGCGGCTTGTGTGTGTGACATGATTGTCACAGGTTTTGTGATGATTCGGGACACGCTGGTGTGAGCACTGTTTGATACAGGTGCATCGCATTCTTTTCTATCTCACGGGTTTATAGCGTGTCTTGGGATACCTAGTCGTGTGAAGACAGATAACGTCAGAGTGGTGTTGCCGAATGGCTGTTGGATGCTTGCGGATTAAGCTTGCGATGTGGAGGTCCAAATACGAAGTCGGGATTTTAGTTTAACTGCATCTGTATTGCCGATATCAGAATTCGACGTGATATTTGGTATGGATTGGCTTGCGGAGCAGCATGCCTTGATGGATTGCCAGTCCAAAGAAATCACGTTGGGCCAGAATACCGAACAAGAGACAAAGTTTGCGGGTATGCGAGTAGTGGGCGGGACGTTATTGTCTGCACTCCAAGTCTTGAAGGCTGTTCGGAAGGGTGCGGAGTGCTACTTCGCCTTGCTTCAGGCTGTTGAGCCTAAGGCCAGTGTGGGTGATGTTCCGATTGTGTCGGAATTTGCAGATGTGTTTCCGAAGGATCTCCCTAGGCTACCACCCCAGCGTGAGATTGACTTCATGATCGAGTTGGTGCCAGGTGCAAAACCTGTGGCCTGCTCGCCATATCGCGTCGTGCCTAAAGAAATGGCGGAGTTGAAAGTCCAACTGTAGGAATTGATGGAGCAGGGGTATATATGCCCAGGCATGTCTCCTTGGAGCACCCCTGTGCTTTTTGTGAAGAAGAAAGACGGTGGCTTGCGGTTATGTATTGATTACCGCGAATTGAATAAGCTAATCGAGAAGAATAAATATCCGATTCCGCAGATTGATGAGCTGTTTGATCAGCTAGTAGGATTGTCTGTCAACTCGAAGTTGGACTTGAAATTCGGTTATTACCAATTGAGGATCCGAGAAGAAGATATTCCCAAAACCGTATTTGGAATAAGGTACGGGCACTACGAGTTCATGGTCATGCCGTTTGGACTGTGCAATGCGCCTTCGGTATTTATGGACTTGATGCATCGAATATTCCGTAAGTACCTGGATTTGTTCATGTTAGTGTTTATTGATGATCCTGGTGTACTCGAGATCGGAAGCCGATCATGAGAAACATTTGCTGTTGGTGTTGACTACATTGAGGCAAAATCAGCTCTATGACAAGTTCTCGAATTGCGAGTTTTGGCTATCGTCAGTGGCTTTTCTGGGCCATGTTGGTGAGTGGAGCGGTCATAGCTGTGGATATAACGAAGATAAAGGCCATATAAGAGTGGCCGGTGTTGTCTTCAGTGGCCGAGGTCAGGAGCTTTCTTGGACTAGCAGGCTACTACCGAAGATTTGTTGAAAACTTCTCGCGGATTGCTTTGCCGCTAACCACGTTGAGAGAAAAGAGTAGAAGTTCGTTTGGTCGCCAGAGTGTGCGCGAGCTTTTGATGAGCTGAAGATTCGGTTGACCACGACGCCTGTGTTGTCATCGCCATGTGGTACCGATGGATTTGTAATCTACAGTGATGACTCAGGGAGCGGCTTAGGCTGTGTACTTCTGCAAAATGGAAAGGTGATTGCTTATGGCTCACGTCAGCTGAAAGTGCACAAGCGGAACTATCCCGTCCATGATCTTTAGTTGGCGGCGGTGATCTTTGCACTAAAGCTATGACGACACTATCTTTATGGTGTGAAGATAGAGATATATACAGATCACAAGAGCCTAAAGTATATATTCGAGCAGAAGGACTTGAATATGCGACAATGAAGGTGGTTGGAGTTCCTCGGGGACTACACCTTTGAGATTCACTATACTCCCGGGAAGGGGAATGTGGTCGCGGATGCCTTGAGACGGCGGACTCCGGAAAGAGTAGGTTGGTTGCAAAGGCATAATGAACGTCTCATCCAGGAGCTAGAAGCGTTGGAGATTTATTGTGTTGACAAGAATGCCACTGCCAATGTATGTTTGAACTGGGCGGAGGTGTAATATGACCTTGCGGACCGAGTTCGACGGGCAACAGAGTTGGATGAAGATCTCCTATGCTATGCGAAAGCTGGGCCAGAAGGGAAGTTCTACTGGAATGACGGTCTTTTGCTGAAAGGGGGTCGTTTGTGCGTCCCAAATGTGGGTAAATTGAGCGAAGAACTGATGTATGAAGCACATTATACGAAGTACTCAATCCACCCAGGGAGCACGAAGATGTTCAGCGATATGAAAAAGCTATTTTGGTGGTCAGGGCTAAAGAAAGATGTTGCTCTTTATGTGGCCAAATGCCAAACCTATGCTATGGTGAAGGCAGAATGCCAGAAACCGGACGGTTATTTGAAGTCATTGCCGATTCCAGAGTGGAAATTTGATGATATTTCTATGGATTTCGTGCACGGGTTGCTGAGATCTCAGCGAGGGAATGATTCCATCTGGGTGATTGTCGATCGGCTGACAAAAGTGGCACATTTTCTACCAAACAAGCGAGATGATTCAGCAGAAAATTTGGCAAAGCTGTACGTGGAACAGATTATACGGCTTCACGGTGTTCCTCGGAGCATCGTAAGTGATCGATATGGGCGATTCACGTCAACCGATTGGAGGCTAGTTCACCAGCTGTTAGGCACGAAATTGACTTTCAGTACGGCCTTTCATCCCCAAACGGATGGCCAAACTGAATAAACCAACAGAACTATGGAGGACATGCTCAGGATGTGCTCCCTAGACTTCGGAAAGAGATGGGAAGATCATCTCTACATGGTGGAGTTTGCTTATAATAACAGCTAGCAGGCAAGCATTGGGATGGCACTGTATGAAGCTCTATATGGAAGGAAGTGTCGTACTCCCTTGGCTTGGGTAGAAGCAGGCGAAGCAAGAGTTTATAAGCGAAATGAAGTCGATGAAGAAAACACAACTATTCGTGCAATTCGAAAGAAGCTACTCATAGCCCAAGATCGTCAAGCGAAGTACTACAACGCCAAGCACCGGAATGTGGAGTTCGCGGTCGGTGATTGGGTCTGTTGGAACACCCTATTACTAATTTGGGTCAGGATCACTATGTCTCTAGGAATCTGTGTTTGACCTTCTGTATAGCTTAATAGGTCAATTAGAATTGAGTCTAAGGGATCAGGAGTCTAGGTTTGGAAGCTGCCCTGAAGACCAAAGTTTTTCTGGAGACTAAGTCCAATCGTCGAGCTCAGCACGACGTTTCGTCGAACTCCGGTCGACGATCGTCTAGCTCAACTTCGACAGATCTGAAAGATATGGTACCTAGACACCTAGAGGGGGGGGGGGGGTGTGAATAGGTGACCTAAACCTTTTTGCAATTTTGTTGGCAGCTCAACAGTAATTTCACAGATTATTACAACTAATAGCAATTAAAGAAATAAACAGTAATTCCACAGCACAGCACAACACAGAAGACACACTAATTTATAGTGGTTCCCCAATCTTTGGGTACATCCACTTTCCCCCTTCGCCTATCTAGCAGTGTACTAGATTCGGCCAAACTTCTCCACTATCTCAGAACCCAACAAGGTTCCTACACCTCAGGCCCAAAGCCTTACACTCAGCCACAAAGGCCTACACTCAGCCACCCAGGCCTACACTCAGCAATTAAGGCCTACACTCAGAGTTCTTCAACTCCTACACTCAGGCAAGCAAGCCCTACCCTCAGCCTTTATAATATAGGCTTACAATTCTCTCAGATCCAATGGATCCTACAAGTTAAAATAGAAAGTACAATAGCTAACTTACAACTCAGAAAATAAGAGAGGAGTTGAGAGATTCTTGAAGAGTTCTTGGAAGAACTCAGTTAGATCCAAACTGACTTAGCTTCCTTCAAAGCTTCTTGATTAGAACTGAAATTAGTCTGAATCTTCTGCAGTTGTTCTGACCCTCTGCTTCTTGAAATCCAGATGACTCTGAATTCTTCTTCTCAGCTAGTTCCAAAGACTGAATACTTGTTGGAGCTCTCTCTCTCCAACTTCTTAGATCTGCCGAGCCACGCAAGATCTCTTGTGTTGATACTCAATATACCACTTTTTCAAAGATCTGAACTCTCTCTATTCAAAAACTTTTCAACCACTTCTATATTACTTCATCAATCTTGGTCTGTAAACTATGGGTGCCTATTTATAGGCTTCCTTCATGGTAACCGGCTGGTCCGGTTCATAACAGACTTCTGATATCTCTGACAGTTGATGTAGACCGGCTGGATCGGCAGCTGTCATGTCAACCAGTCACTTCTTGAAATTCCCTAACTGTCAGATAGTGTCGAGACTTTCTGTTCTTAAGTGTCGACACTTATAGGCCAAGTATCGACACATGTTGTGTAAGTGTCGACACAAGTCTGCAAGGTGTCGACACAATTCCTTGTATGTCTTGACACAGATTCTTCTGCATGTGTCGACACTGAAATTGAGTGTCGACACAAGTCTTGTTCTTCATTCTTTAACTGTATTCTTCTAAGTGTCGACACATGTTCTTTGTGTCGACACATCTTCATGTGTTGAAACTGTCAAGTGTCGACACTGCTTCTTGGTATCGACACAAGTCTTCACTTTTGTTTCTTCAGCTGAGTGTCGACACATTCCCTTAGTGTCGACACTTGTACTTAGAATATTTTGTAACTTTTCTGTTCTTTGCTAAGTGTCGACACAGCTCCTTGTGTCGACACTTTCTTCAAGTGTAGAGTCTTTAGCTAAGTGTCGACACATTGTGCTGAGTGTCGACACTTTCTTCAACTACTGACTCTTCAGCATAGTGTCGACACATTGTGTTGGGTGTCGACACTTACTTCAAATACTGAGTCTTTAGCTAAGTGTCGACACATTGTGCTGGGTGTCGACACTTTCTTTAAGTGTTGACTCTTCTGCATAGTGTCGACACATTGTGTTGAGTGTCGACACTTGTACTTAGATTCTGCAGACTTTTGCTGAGTGTCGACACAACTCCAAATGTCGACACTTTCTGGTGTTGACTCAGCTCTTCTAGGTGTCGACACTTCTGCTAAGTGTCGACACAGCTTTTCTGCATTCTTCTACACTGAGTGTCGACACAGCTCCAAGTGTCGACACTTTCTGACTGGTGTCGACTCTTCTTCCCAGGTGTCGACACAATGACTCCAAGTGTCGACACTGCTTGTCTGGGTGTCGACACAAGCTTTCTCAAGTGTCGACACTTTCCCTCTGGGTGTCGACACATGGACTTAGAAATTTTTAGCTTCAGTCCAGTGTATTCCTAACCTGCACAAGTAACTCAAACAAACATTAAATACACTATGATGTATATCATTGAGTTAGGTGAGGCTTCTTCAAATCAGGTACATTTGACCAATGTACCCAACAATCTCCCCCTATTTGGAGAAGTCATAACCCTTAGTCAATGATATACACCACTCATAATTAAAAATTATAAAATGATGTAAAGCAGGTATATGTCAACAGAGTTAAACTTAAACATGTAATAAAGCACACATGTATACTCATTCAGCATTACAGAACAAACAAGAATTAGACACATTCATCTGAACAATCATGAAATTTATTTAACAAAAATTGTTCAAACATTGTTGTTAATACATTTTCAATGATTTACACAAAATGTTTGATGTAACAGATTACAACATTCTTCAGTTTAATCTTAGTCTAATTCTGCTCTGGTTCTTTTATGACTATGCCTTTCCAGCTTGCACTTTGGCTTTACAGCAGCAGCAGCAGCAGGCTCAGCTTCAGCAGTCTTCTTCCCTTTAGAGTCCTTCTTCTTCTGTTCTTCAGCCTTGATTTTTTGCCTCTCAAAGTAATGATAGGGCTTAGGAAAGTACTTGCTAGGCTCCACAGCTGTAGGAGGTAGCTTTCCTAACTTAGCCTTCCTTCTATGTTGGACAATGGCTTCCTGCCTACTCTCATGCTTCCTCCATTCTGCCTCTGAGAACCACTTGTTCCTCTCATGGGCATTGTCCTTGGCCGCTTTCCAGGCTGTGAGAATGATGTTCCTAGAAGTAGGGCTCCATTGTTCAAAATCTGGTTTTTGCTCAGCCAGTTCCCTGAACTTCTTCTTTGACAGCCTTGTCTCTTCTTCTTTGTCCAAAGCCTCTTGCATAGCTGCTGTAATAGGTTGAACAACCTTTTCCAGAATAACATTTGGCTTACCAGCAGTTGGACTATACATTGTGCTTACATCAGCATGAACCATTTCAAAATCTGGAGGTGGATAGATCACCTGAGCTACTTCCTGTTGCTCACCTCCAAGATATGCACTTTGAATACCAGATTCAGCTACATTATCATCATCACACAGGGGAGGATAGCCCAGTGTAGCTCTGATGGAATTAGAAATCCATTTGGCATGGTCAGAGCTAGCTTTGACTAACACCCTCTCCCCCTTTATGACTTCTTGTGCTACATGATCTCTCACATCATCTTTTTGAAACCTGATTTGGCTGTCCAAATACCTTATGCCATCCTTAAAGAAAGGTCTAAGCTTTGTAAGCTGTTCAGAAATGACCTTCTGTGAATCTTTAATTGCAGTCTTTACAGCAGCAATTTCTTCCTGAAAGACTTTATCAAAGTCAGCCTTGGCAGCAGCAGAGGATGTTGACGGTTCATCAGGCTTACTCTTCAGTTCAGTGACTATTGCATTGTGGGATGCAGTCAAATTATCATTCATTCTGAGTTGATTCTCCAGCACATAGCCTTGCTTTAGTGCTATATCATCCACTTGAGTCTTTATTGTCTCTTGATGGGTTGCCAGATAAACCACTGCATTAGCACCCTTTGTAAAACAATCAGTCATCTCTTTTTTATTAAGGTTCATTTCAAACCTTATTGACTTGATGTACTGTGCCAGATCTGATTGAAGTGCCTTGTGCCCTTCATCAACATAAGTTTCTATAGCCTTCCTTTGTTCATCCATCTTGATTTGCATTGCAAGCAGTAGAGCACTGTAATCAGTTGATGGAGCTTGTTGGACTAAGGAGTGTTGAGCAACAGTTTGTAGAGCTTTCTTATAGCTCTTACTCCTTCTTTTGAATACAAAGAACTGCTTCTTCTTATCTTGCTCAGCTTCATCATCCTCAGACTCTGAAGTACTGGCTATATCCACCCTATCCTTAGGGCGTGATGGTTTTTCAGTTTGCACATCTTGTGCCTTCTCAGTATCTAGCCTTATAGGCTCTTCCTGAACTTCCAGATTCTCCCCCTCAGCAGCAGCATCCTTCTCTTCATCAGCAGCATTCTTTTCCATGTCAAAATCATCTTGATCTAAATTCAGAAATAGATCTTCCATTGTATATTCTGGGGGTGACTGAGCAGGAGATGTACTGGGTACATTAACGTCAGCAGTTGTGTCTTGGAGAACAACAGCTGGTACTTGGTTTGCTTGCTGAGTTTGCTGATGAATATCAGACAAATCAGAATCTAATACATAAAAATCTAAAGTATTGAGGTCAGAAAGTACCTCTTGGATAATGAGAGTTGCTTGCTCACACTCCAGTGTAGAGGGATGTTCTACAGCTGGAGGCTCCCCCTGGATTTCAGCTGGCTCCTGAGGAGCAGGTGACTTTTCTGCAGCCTCATCCATTGGACTATCAGGAGTGAAAACCACATGTTCTTCACTACCTGAGCTGCTGGAGGACTCCTAAGTCACAGCAGCAGTCTTCCTCTTCTTCCTGGGAGGAGAGTCTTTCTTTGAAACTTGCTTTTCTGGGGTTGGAACTTCTTTGGACAGCACTCTTTCCCATCTAGAGAATATCCTTGAGTCCATTCTCCTCATGTGATTGATTTTAGTTCCAGCAGCAGTGCTCATTACTTCTGGAATTGATCCAGCCAGGTAGAGACTTAGTATCCTGCCCAGATTGGGCTTCTTCAGACTTTCCTTTACTTTCTCAAATACAATCTTAGACCAATCTGTTTTGAGGTTGAAGATGATTCTGGTCATAATACTGAACATAGAGGCTGACACCCTGTCATGCCCTCCAGTTTTACTGAGAATGACCTTGCCTACTATCTCTGACAGAAATTTTCCTTGAATGTTCATGCCTTTTCTGTTAAAGACAGAACCTATTTTCATTTTAGAATCAAGACCACACCAGACCAAAGCTTCCCTGGTCTTGGATGTAGAAATTTCTTCTTCTTCTTGAGTCTTAGGTAGCTGAAGTACCTTTCTCAGACTTTTGGGTGATACCTTGACCTTGGTTCCATGCACTCTGGATTTGATTCTGTATCCAGAGTCATCCACAGTTGCTCCAGTAAGAAATTCAAGCACTCTTTCTTCCATATCTTGGATGGTTCTGAAACCAAGAACTCCAATCCGGAATCGGTGACTAGGGTTACCACCGTCTTGATTTCTTGATCGCCATCGTCAAAAGCACCTCGCACGAGCTCATACCCTTCGTTAACATTTTCCTCGAGCTTGGGAGCCATTAGGGTTTGAAGATCTAGTCTTGAGAAGAGAGAAATGTCGACACAAGAGTTTTGGTCTCGAAACTTTTGAAAGCGTGTCGACAAACAAAGACAGAATCCTATTTATACCTTTCTGGTTTGAAGACGAACAGGCGGGATGGATTACTAAAGATGTGTCGACACTGTCAATAAGTGTCGACACTGACTTATAATGTCTCGACACACATGTGTCGACACAAGTTTAGTCAACAGATTTTAAGTGTCGACACTTGGCTAAGTGTCGACACCACTATACTCGACATGTAGTCGTGACTTTACTTAGAAAAGTCTGAGTAAAACTTAAGTGTCGACACCTTATCGGATGTGTCGACACCTACTCGACATGTGTCGACACTAACATTCTGAAGTGTCGACACCAACTCGACATGTGTCGACACTAACATTCTGAAGTGTCGACACCAACTTCCTAGATGTGTCGACACCATTTTCCTGAAGTGTCGACACTTACTATTCTGTGTCGACATAGACTTGTCTATGTGTCGACACCTTTTTACTTAGCCAATTTTTAGTTCTGTAAACTTAGTCTAAGTTTATCATTCCTAGTTCAATTTTGAACCTATTGAACTTAGCTTCTTCTAAGGGCTTAGTAAACATATCAGCTATCTGATTATCAGTTTTAACATATTCAAGTGCAATATCATTTCTTTCTACATGCTCCCTAAGAAAGTGATATTTAATCTCAATATGTTTAGTTCTACTATGTGATACAGGATTGTTAGCTATTGAAATAGCACTAGTAGAATCACAGTAAAGTGGAGTTCTACTTACCTGAACTCCATAGTCTTCTAACTGATGTTGAATCCACAGAAGTTGAGCACAACAACTTCCTGCAGCTACATATTCTGACTCAGCTGTGGAAATAGCCACACTAGTCTGCTTTTTGCTGCTCCATGAAATTATTCTTCCACCTAGGAATTGACAGGTTCCAGTTGTGCTTTTCCTATCCTCTTTGCATCCTGCAAAGTCTGCATCTGTATAATCTATTAGATCAAAATCTCCATTCCTAGGGTACCAGAGGCCTAGATAAGGTGTGCCCTTTAGATATCTCAAGATTCTCTTGACTGCAGTCAAGTGAGACTCTTTAGGGCAGGCTTGATACCTGGCACAAACACATGTAGCATACATAATGTCAGGCCTACTTGCAGTCAAGTATAGTAGGGAGCCAACTATCCCTCTATACAAGGTTTCATCTACAGGTTTCCCTGCATCATCCTTGCTTAGAGACATACTTGACCCCATAGGAGTCTTCATGGTACTGGAGGAATCCATACCATATTTCCTTATGAGTTCTAGGGTGAACTTGGACTGACATATGGATAGACCATTTTCAGTCTGTTTAACTTGGAGACCCAAGAAAAACTTCAGTTCTCCCATACTACTCATCTCAAATTGACTTTGCATAAGATTTGCAAACTTTTTGCAAAGGCTACTTTCAGTAGACCCAAATATAATGTCATCTACATATATTTGGACAAGTATTACTTTGCCTCTAGATTCCCTGAGGAATAGAGTCTTATCTATTTTCCCCCTTGAGAACTTGTTCTCAATGAGGAAACTAGATAGGGTTTCATACCAAGCTCTAGGTGCTTGTTTTAACCCATATAATGCTTTCCTAAGTCTATACACATAATGAGGTAAAGTTGGATCAACAAAACCTGCAGGCTGCTCCACATAGACTTCTTCTTTCAAATTACCATTTAGGAATGCTGACTTGACATCCATTTGGTATACCTTGAATCCCTGATAGGTTGCATAGGCCAAGAACATCCTTATGGCTTCCAGTCTGGCTACTAGAGCAAAGGTTTGATCAAAATCAATACCTTCTTCTTGTTTATATCCTTTTGCAACCAGTCTTGCCTTATTCTTAATGATGACACCTTGTTCATCTAACTTGTTCCTGTAGATCCACTTTGTTCCTATCACATTATGATCTTTAGGCTTAGGAACCAAGTCCCAAACCTTGCACCTTTTGAACTGATTAAGCTCTTCCTGCATTGCTTCAGTCCACTGTGGATCTTGTATTGCTTCTTCAAATTTCTTTGGTTCTATTTGAGACAGAAAACTTGAATATACTTCAGCATTCTGATTTCTGCTCCTTGTCTGAACACCTTGTCTTGGATCTCCAATTATCAGCTCTATTGGATGATCTCTTAGATGCCTGTTGGCTGGAGGCATCCTTACTTCTGGTTGAACTTCTACAGCATCATCATCATGCTGAGTTCCTTGTACTTCTTCAGCTCCTTGTACATGTAGTTCTCCCCCTGGACATAAGCCATCTTCTTCTACTTGCTGTCTTGCAGCAGGTACATCTTCTATGGTTAGCTTGTCCATCTTCTTAGTAAGATCTGTGGGGCTGCACACACTACTAGACAACTCATTATTAATTAGTTGTGACTCATCAAAAACTACATGAACAGATTCCTCTACAACTTGTGTAATCAAGTTGTAGACTCTATAAGCCTTACTATTATTGATGTACCCAACAAACACTCCCTCTTGGGACTTGGCAGTAATCTTAGTTAAGTAAGACTTTCCATTGTTAAGTATGAAGCATTTACAACAAAAGATCCTAAAATAGGACAGATTTGGTTTCCTGCCTTTCACTACTTCATAGGGGGTCTTGTTTAACCTTTTAGTGATGGTAGCCCTATTTATCACATGACATGCAGTGTTAACTGCTTCAGCCCAGAAATACTCTGGCAGTGATGAATCACTTAATAGGGTTCTACCAGCCTCTATCAAGGTCCTATTTTTCCTTTCAGCAATGCCATTTTGCTGAGGTGTTCTAGGTGAAGAGAATTCTTGAAATATCCCATAGTCTTCACACAGCTTTGTCATGCTTTCAGACTGAAACTCTGTACCATGGTCACTTCTAATTTTGACCACTGTACAGTTCAATTCATTCTGAATTTGCTTAACAAAACTATAGAAGATACTAGGTGTCTCAGATTTTTGCTTTAAGAAGAACACCCAGGAAAACCTTGAGTAGTCATCAACAACTACAAAGGTATAGACCTTCCTACCTAAGCTGTGAACTGGCATTGGACCAAATAGATCCATATGCAAGAGGTATAAACACCTCACAGCATCTTTGTTGTCTAAGCTTCTAAAGGTGGATTTAGTCTGCTTGCCCTTTTGACAAGCTGAGCAAATGCCATCTTTGACACACTTAACTTGAGGACCATTCCTCACTAACTCTTTACTAAAGAGTTTGCCAATAGTCTTGTAATTAAGATGAGCAAGCCTCTTGTGCCATTTGACACATTGAGAGACTGTCTCATCAGCTACATGACAAACTGGAGAACTATTGTTCTCAACCATAATGTCTAAACAATAGACATTTCTCTTTCTATATCCTGTCAAAATGATCTCTTGATCACTTGACCTCTTGATATGACAACCATTTTTAACAAATGAGATGTCATACCCTACATCACTTAATTGACTTATACTTATAAGATTGTGTTTCAAACCTTTAACATAAGCCACTTGAGTAATGGTAACAAGGTTAGAAGAAATGTTACCAAACCCTTTGATGATTCCTTTTTCAGAACCACCAAAGGTCACCTTTGGACCATTTTTGATTGGATGTAGTCCTTCAGTAGTCCCCTAGTTCCAGTCATGTGTCTGGAACATCCACTATCCAAGTACCATGTAGGGGTATGGCCACTTGGATTCACCTGCAAAACAAATTAATGAACCTTAGAACCCAGAGTAAACTTGGGTCCTTGGTGATTGTTAGTTTGCAACTTGACATAGCTACCTACTGGCTTTCCATCAGGTAACTTGCTACTCAACTTGGCACTAGCATTGTGCCAACAATCCAAGGAAAAGTGGCCAACCTTGCCACAGCACCAGCATTCAAACTTGTTGTACCTTTGCTTAGATACAACCTTTGCTGTCTTGACTACAGCAGGCTTGTTGAATGTTGGGGCTTTACCCTTGGACTTGAACTTGGACTGTACAGTCCCTGCAGGTCTAACAAAACCTAGTCCAGCTTTGCCTTTTTGATGAACAAATTCATCAATTAATGGGTAATACTGATTTAGGTTTTGAAAACCTGGCAGCAAGTTCTTTTTCCTTTTGGAGATTAATCTCTAGTAACTTAATTTGATCATTCTTAAATGTAATAGTACCCATCTGAATCACAGTAATGTGTTTCAGCCTGGCTATTTCATTCAGTTTTTGATCATACTGCTTCTCAAAATCTGTTGCAGCTGCCTTGAGATCAGCAATCTCCTTTGCCTGACTTTTGGCTAGGATCTTGCTTTTCTTATAGGCTTGCAACAGTACTTGGTATTCATCTAAGAGCTGATGAATATCTCCCTCAGATTCAGAAACACTTCCATCACTTGATGAAGATGAATCTGACTCTGAACTAGAACTGAAATCTGAACTTTGAGTTGGACTTTGTACCTGACTAGGTCCTGGCTGTTCCAGGATTTTGGTACTTTCAGTCAATGCCATCAGTCCTTGGCACTGACACTCTTCTTGTTCATAGATTGATTCCATGATCTGCATAAACTCTTCTTCTTCTTCAGCAAATAGCCCTATGTAGGCTTCAGCATCTGTCTCAGTATCTGAAGAAGAAATGTCTGAAAGAGTCTTCTCATTCTTTGCAACAAAGGACTTCTCCTTCTTTCCTTTGAAGTGAGTCTTCTTTTTGTCACTGGATTCTTTCCTTCTTTCAGGACAATCAGCAATAACATGACCCTGTCTGTTGCAGCAGTAACACACAATCTTAGACCCAGTTGCCTTACTATTCTTTGTCTTTTTCTTATCCTTCATTGAAGGCTTCTTCTCCTGATACTGGACTTATTTCCCTTTGGAATATGAAGGTCTGGACCTCCACTGTTTCTTCTTAAGGAATTTCTGAAAATGTCTGGTGAATGCAGCAAAATCTTCATCACTTTCACTGCTTGTAGATTTAGTGCTAACAGACTCATCAGATTCTGATTCAACTACCTCTGGAGGAGGAGTTGATGACTTAGTCCTGTTCTTTCTAGGTACTTCTGACTTAAAGGCAACAGTCCTTTCCCTGTGTTCAGTCCTTGTTGACTTTTCCTCCTCTTTTCTTACTGACAATTGCATCTCATAAGATAACAACTTGCCAAACAGTGTGGGAGGAGGAATTTCTCCCAACTTTGCCATTTCTCTGATGACACAGATCTTAGTGTCCCAATCTTTGGTTAGGGACCTTAAGAACTTATCATTTAATTCATAGTTAGTGAACTCTCTTCCATAGGACATGAGTTCATTAACAATTCTATAAAACTTCTTGTAGCATTCAGTGATGCTATCTCCTCTTCCTTGCCTAAAGCTCTCATATTCTTGATTAAGCAAGGACTTCCTATCTTGTCTTACTTCTTCAGAACCTTCCATGTAGACAATGAGGGTATCCCACATTTCTTTTGCTGTTTTACAGTGAATAAGGTTCTGGAAGGTGGCATCATCAATTGCACTAACTATGATGTTCTGTGCCCTTTTGTCCATTGTAGCTAGGACAATCTCATCCTTGGTCATCTCAGAAAAATCCTTTGGAGTTCTCTGTGTAGCATCCAAGACTGAAATCTTCATGGGCACATAACGCCCTTCTTTGACTGTGATGTAGATCCTAGGGTCAGAGGCCTCCATGAACAGCCTTACCCTTTCTTTCCAGATTCCAAAAATCTCTTTTCTGCATATGGGCAGTTTCATTGAACCCAATTTCTTGTGATTCTCTGAAGACCCCATGTTTCTTGATTTTCTTGAAACTGTTTCCTGACTTATACTGAATCTGCCAAACTGGATCTCCTCAGACAGTTAGTCCTTTTTGAGGAACCTGGCTCTGATACCACTTGAAAGATATGGTACCTAGACACCTAGAGGGGGGGGGGTGAATAGGTGACCTAAACCTTTTTGCAATTTTGTTGGCAGCTCAACAGTTATTTCACAGATTATTACAACTAACAGCAATTACAGAAATAAACAGTAATTCCACAGCACAGCACAGCACAGAAGACACACTAATTTATAGTGGTTCCCCAATCTTTGGGTACATCCACTTTCCCCCTTCGCCTATCTAGCAGTGTACTAGATTCGGCCAAACTTCTCCACTATCTCAGAACCCAACAAGATTCCTACACCTCAGGCCCAAAGCCTTACACTCAGCCACAAAGGCCTACACTCAGCCACCCAGGCCTACACTCAGCCAATTAAGGCCTACACTCAGAGTTCTTCAACTCCTACACTCAGGCAAGCAAGCCCTACCCTCAGCCTTTATAATATAGGCTTACAATTCTCTCAGATCCAATGGATCCTACAAGTTAAAATAGAAAGTACAATAGCTAACTCTACAACTCAGAAAATAAGAGAGGAGTTGAGAGATTCTTGAAGAGTTCTTGGAAGAACTCAGTTAGATCCAAACTGACTTAGCTTCCTTCAAAGCTTCTTAATTAGAACTGAATTAGTCTGAATCTTCTGCAGTTGTTCCTTGACCTCTGCTTCTTGAAATCCAGATGACTCTGAATTCTTCTTCTCAGCCTTAGTTCCAAAGACTGAATACTTGGTTGGAGCTCTCTCTCTCCAACTTCTTAGATCTGCCGATGCACAGCAAGATCTTCTTGTGTTGATACTCAATATACCACTTTTTCAAAGATCTGAACTCTCTCTATCAAAAACTTTTTCAACCACTTCTATATTACTTCATCAATCTTGGTCTGTAAACTATGGGTGCCTATTTATAGGCTTCCTTCATGGTAACCGGCTGGTCCGGTTCATAACAGACTTCTGATATCTCTGACAGTTGATGTAGACCGGCTGGATCGGCAGCTGTCATGTCAACCAGTCACTTCTTGAAATTCACTAACTGTCAGATAGTGTCGAGACTTTCTGTTCTTAAGTGTCGACACTTATAGGCCAAGTGTCGACACATGTTGTGTAAGTGTCGACACAAGTCTGCAAGGTGTCGACACAATTACTTGTATGTCTCGACACAGATTCTTCTGCATGTGTCGACACTGAAATTGAGTGTCGACACAAGTCTTGTTCTTCATTCTTTAACTGTATTCTTCTAAGTGTCGACACATGTTCTTTGTGTCGACACATCTTCATGTGTTGAAACTGTCAAGTGTCGACACTGCTTCTTGGTGTCGACACAAGTCTTCACTTTTGTTTCTTCAGCTGAGTGTCGACACATTCCCTTAGTGTCGACACTTGTACTTAGAATATTTTGTAACTTTTCTGTTCTTTGCTAAGTGTCGACACAGCTCCTTGTGTCGACACTTTCTTCAAGTGTAGAGTCTTTAGCTAAGTGTCGACACATTGTGCTGAGTGTCGACACTTTCTTCAACTACTGACTCTTCAGCATAGTGTCGACACATTGTGTTGGGTGTCGACACTTACTTCAAATACTGAGTCTTTAGCTAAGTGTCGACACATTGTGCTGGGTGTCGACACTTTCTTTAAGTGTTGACTCTTCTGCATAGTGTCGACACATTGTGTTGAGTGTCGACACTTGTACTTAGATTCTGCAGACTTTTGCTGAGTGTCGACACAACTCCAAATGTCGACACTTTCTGGTGTCGACTCAGCTCTTCTAGGTGTCGATACTTCTGCTAAGTGTCGACACAGCTTTTCTGCATTCTTCTACACTGAGTGTCGACACAGCTCCAAGTGTCGACACTTTCTGACTGGTGTCGACTCTTCTTCCCAGGTGTCGACACAATGACTCCAAGTGTCGACACTGCTTGTCTGGGTGTCGACACAAGCTTTCTCAAGTGTCGACACTTTCCCTCTGGGTGTCGACACATGGACTTAGAAATTTTTAGCTTCAGTCCAGTGTATTCCTAACCTGCACAAGTAACTCAAACAAACATTAAATACACTATGATGTATATCATTGAGTTAGGTGAGGCTTCTTCAAATCAGGTACATTTGACCAATGTACCCAACAAGATCGTCGAGCTCCATTCGATGATCGCTGAGCTCAACCTCATAATATCGTCGAGCTCCACTCGACGATCGCTGAGCTCAACTTCGCAATATCGTCGAACTCCATTCGACGATCGGTGAGCTCAGGTCGACGATTTTTGACTCTGCACTGGATCCTTATCTCTGAGCTCAGTTCGACGATCTTTGAGCTCAGATCGACGATTTCTTTGCTGCTTGCATTTTCCAGTTCGCTGAGCTCAGCTCGACGATAGCAGAGCTCAGTTCGACGATTTCAGTTATCTTTCAGATTCAAATTTAAATCAGATAGAAGTTATTCTGCATTTAATTCAGAAGATCTGCCAGCCGTTTTCATTTACTTCTGGAGCAAGTTTCAAGGGATTTTTCAAGGAACAAATCAGTGGACTTTCCTTAGAAGAAATTATGCAATTAAGGCTGTAATCAATGCAGACCAACGGCTATCTTTGACAGAGTGATATCCTATTCAGACACAGAGAATAAAAGATAGAATGCTTTTGAATCAAGATAGATAATAGATAAGAATAAAAAAAAGAGATTGACAAGAATAGAACACAACTCAGTATACAGAGACTCTTTGAAAATATTCTGTCAACAAGAATTCTAAAGAACACTCATCAGAGAGATCAAGCTTTCAAAAATCTTCAGATCTCTTCAGCTCTTAAAGTGTTCAAGGCCAACATCATTTCAAGACTCCAGACACTCAACATTTCAGCTTGCTGAAATCATCTTTTGCTGGAGATCTATCTTTGAAGGCCTATCACCCTCAGCAAAGCTCATCTTCCTGAAGATCAAGGACTCAGGGGGAGCTTTGAAATCAATCCACTTAGTCTTCTCAGTTGATTGAGAAAGAGAAGACTGCCATAACTCTCTCAACCCCCACTCTGTAAAGGGTTTTTCAAACTCCCTTCAAAAGTTTGAATCTGGTTTTTGAGCACCTTGTCAAAAGCTCATTGGTGGCAAGACACCTGATCAAAAAATCTGTTTTGGTTTTTGAGCACCTTATCAAAAGCTCATTGGTGCCCAGGACACCTGATCAACTCATCCTGCAGTGGATTCCTACCTAGGGTGGTAGAAGAGTGGATGTACCCAAGTTTGGAGAACCACTATAATTCCTTGTGTCATCTGGTTTTGCATGTTTTCTTTTTGTTTCTGGCCTAGATTTTCTTGTGCTTAGTTTCTGCATAGCTTAGTTTTGTGATTAGATTTTATTTCTGCTTCCCTGCTTACACTCATTACAACAATTGTTGTAAAGCTTTGCAAAAGTTTTTCTTTGTGTTTTAAAAGCACCATATACTCTATTCACCCCCCTCTAGAGTATATCTGATCTAGTTTCCCCTTTCAATTGGTATCAGAGCCAGGTTGGTTAAACATACCATATCTGTTTGGTTGTACAGGATAACACCTGAACCCAAAGATCCCAAACTAGATCCTTCTTTTATATTTTTACTATTAGATTTAGTTTGCACAAATCATGGCCCAAAACAAAGATTATGCTAGCACCAGACCTCCAGTGTGCAATCTGTCAAAGTTTGCACTTTGGAAAGCAAGGATTAGACTCTACATGAATTCTATTGACGAAGATATTTTTAATTCTGTTTTGACAGTGTGTCCAAGACCTCCAGAGAGCACAAGCACAAATGCTGTTCCACCTCCATCAGGAACAGATGCTGACATCAAAAAGTGGAAAGTAGCTGATGCCAAGGCAATGAACATTTTAGCTCAGACAATGTCAGATGACATTTTTCAAAAGGTAGCTGAATGCAATTCAGCCAAGGAGAATTTGGGACAAGCTCTCAGAAATTGTCTCTGGCTCAGCTGATGAGAGAAAGGACAGAAGATCCCATCTCATCTCCCAATATGAGAACTTCAAGAAGGGAGAAACTGAGTCAGTGGGAGACATGTACAACAGACTGAGTCTAATTGTCAGTGAACTGAGGACATTAGACAAAGAGATCTCACTGACAGAACTTAATGACAAGATCCTAATGTGCTTCCCCAGCACTTGGGATTCAAGAATCTGGCCAATTAAAGATGCCAGAAGTCTGAATGAGATCACCACTGAAGCCTTGTTGGGTAAGCTCAAATCTTATGAGCTACTCATCAAGAACAGAGAGGAAGAACAGAAGGCTGCTTCACCAGCCACAAGAAAGGAGAAGACTATAGCATTCAAGGCAACTGAGGATCTGCCTGAAGAAAAAGGAACAGCCAATGATGAACTTCTCAGCTTGTTGGCCAAAAGATTCTATAAGATGGCCAGAAAGGACTTCAGAAGAAGATCATACAAGGAGCAGGATAAGCCAAGGTATGACAAGTCCATTGGCAATAGCAAAGACATTATTTGCTTTGGTTGCAGGAAACCAGGGCATATGGTTCCTGACTGTCCAGAGAACAAGAACAAGGACAGAAGGGACAGAAAAGAAAGAAGAAAGGAGAAGGACTCCAAAAGGAATGGAAGTAGCAAACCTTCCTCCAGCAGAAATAAGCACACAAGGAAAGGATTTGTTGCTGAATCCTGGAGTGAGACTGAAGAGGAGTCAGAAGCCTCTTCCAGCTCAAGTGATGATGAGGATGATGCAGAGGAAAAGGAGTTCTGCATGATGGCAATCAATGCCTCACAACACAACTCAGAGGAAGAGGAGTCAGAGTCAGACTCAGAGACTCAACCTGAAGAAGATCAGGTAATCAGCTCTTTTGATTTTACTTCAGAAGATTTTAAATCTGAATTTAAAGCACTATGTTTAGACCTGCTAAAGTCTGAGAAAGAGATCATCTCTCTCAGAAATCAATTATCTGAACAAAATGTTTTAAAGTCAGAAAACCTCAAACTCTCTCAGGAGTTGGAGAACTATAGGGAACAGATAGCTTCACTGAAAAGTGAGCTCTCTGAGGCCAAGAAGCTTGAAGAATCTCTCAATGGGAGAAGCATCAAGCTGATGGACATCACAAGCACAGTGAACTCAAGATTCAACAGTACACTGGGCTTGGGTGCCTCATCCAGCCAACCTATTGTTCTAACAACCCCTATCAAGTTCATTTCTGACAAGGGAAAGGGAGTTGTAGAGGTTGCCAGGAAAAATTCTGATCTGCCTCAGAAAACTAAAGTCCAGCACAAATCGTCGAACGGAGATCGACGATCGCCGAATGAAGATCGACGATCGCCGAACGCAGCTCGACGATCTCAGGACAAATCGTCGAACGCTGATCGACGATCTCAGCCAAGATCGTCGAACGCAGGTCGACGATCCCATAAACCTGACCTCAGCCATAGTCGACCGTCGAACGGAGCTCGACGATCTGACCCACGATCGTCGAACGCAGCTCCAAGATCGTCGAACAGAGGTCAGAGCTCTGGAAATTTTTCAAGGGCAAGTCAAAATTGAATCCTAAGGGTTCTTCATCCCAAACCTTTAACCCTTATACTGAATGGATTATACCTCCAAGGAGATATCATCCTGAAGGATATAAGATTCAGCCAGGGATGTCTTTCATTTCTGAATTTAGAGGTTATCAACCTAGGCCCAAGGTAAACTGGGTCAAAAACAAGTAAATTGTTTTATGTGCAGGTGAAGACCTATCCAACATCTAACCAGCAATGGTATTTGGATAGTGGGTGCTCTAAGCACATGACAGGAAACAAGGACAACCTCAATTCCTTTAGAGCCAAGCTTGGACCCAAAGTTATCTTTGGTGATTCCAACTTTGGACAAACTAAAGGATATGGTACAGTCCAGATTGGTTCAGTAACCTTCAAGAAGGTAGCATATGTGGAAGGACTGAAGCACAACCTAATCAGCATCAGTCAGCTATGTGATGAAGGCTACCAGGTGACCTTCAGCAAAACCTTATGCAAATCAAGTCAGAGGACAACACAACTGTGTTGACAGGTAAAAGAAAAGGTAACATCTACCTAGTAGATTTTCTTTCAACTACTATAGATATCTGTTTATTCAATTCAGTATGTAGACCAAATGTTTTATGGCATAAGAGACTAGGACACCTAAACCTTAGAACTATTGCTAGGCTATCCAAGGACAACCTTGTTAGAGGACTACCTTCTGGCCCTTACAAGAAGGAAGGACTCTGCAAGGCTTGTCAATTAGGCAAGCAAACTAAAAACAGTTTTAAGTCACTTAATAAGAGTGATTCACCTAGGATATTGTATCTGTTACACATGGATCTATTTGGACCCATCACAGTACAAAGCCTAGGAGGGAAATCCTACACTTTGGTGATTGTAGATGACTTCTCTAGATTCACTTGGGTGTTCTTTCTAAGGAAGAAGTCTGATAACTTTAAGTGTCTGACAGAGTTTCTCAAATGTATAAAGATTGAGTTCAATACTCACATTGCCCTGATCAGAAGTGATCATGGGACAGAGTTTGATTCTCTTCTTATGCAAGAGTTCTGTCAGAGTGAAGGGATCAGGCATACTTTCTCAGCTCCTAGAACTCCTCAACAAAATGGGGTAGCTGAAAGGAAAAATAGAACCCTTATTGAATCTGCCACTACATTGTTGTCAGATGCTCATCTACCTCTATCCTTCTGGGCAGAGGCAGTGAACACCTCCAACTATGTGCTGAACAGAAGTCTGATACATAAACTGAAGGGAAAGACTCCCTATGAATTACTCAAAGGGAAGAAACCTAAAGTTGACTATTTTAAAATTTTTGGTTGCATTTGTTATATTCACAATAATGATAAGAAATATCTAGCAAAATTTCAAGCCAAAGCTGATGAAGGAGTGTTTCTGGGATACTCCATGATCAGCAAGGCCTATAGGGTCTATAATAAATCATCATTGAAAATTGAGGAATCTGTTCATGTTTCTTTTGATGAAACTAACATGTCTTTCAAGGAGAAGATTTCTTCTACCATAGAACCTTTGCAGGAACACTCTCTAGTTGAAGATATGAACAAGTTGCAGGTTGCTCAAGAGAATGAAAGCAGTGAAGATGAAGGGAATGCTCAACACATTGAAGCTCAACTTGAAGAGCCAGTTGTTGTACCACAAGAGGAAACAACAACACAGGTTGGTGAACAATCAACACCCCCTGTTGATTTAGTAACATCAAGAGACCATCCAATTTCCCAAATAATTGGAGAACTCTCAGCTGGTGTGCAAACCAGAAATCAGGTCAACCAAAACCTGTTGCACACCTGCTTCCTTTCTCAAATTAAACCTCAGTCCATTCAAGATGCAGAGCAAGATCCACACTAGATCATTGCCATGCAAGAGGAGTTGCATCAATTTGAGAGGAACAAAGTATGGGAACTAGTGCCAAAGCCTAAGGATCATTCCATTGTTGGAACAAAATGGGTATTCAGAAATAAACTGGATGATCAAGGAGTAATAATAAGGAACAAGGCAAGGCTAGTTGCCCAAGGATATTCTCAAGAAGAAGGAATTGACTACGACCAGACCTTTGCACCTGTTGCAAGATTAGAAGCCATCAGGATATTTTTAGCTTATGCAGCTCACAAAGGCTTCAAGGTTTATCAGATGGATGTCAAGAGTGCCTTCTTAAATGGAGACATCAAAGAGGAAGTTTATGTCAGACAACCTCCAGGTTTTATCTCTCCAACTCATCCTGATTATGTTTTTAGATTACATAAAGCATTATATGGTCTCAAGCAAGCTCCTAGAGCATGGTATGAGACCCTAGCATGCTTTCTCTTGGAAAATGGTTTTATAAGGGGTAGAGTAGACCAAACTCTTTTTATTAGAACCCATAAGTCCAATACCCTACTAGTACAAATTTATGTAGACGATATCATTTTTGGTTCTACTGACTCAAAATTGTGCAGAAGGTTTTCTAACCTAATGCATTCTAAATTTGAGATGAGTAGCATGGGTGAGCTATCCTTCTTCCTAGGATTGCAAGTCAAACAACATGCTGAAGGCATCTTTATTTCTCAAACCAAATATGCTAATGAGCTGGTTAAGAAATTTGGCATGTCTGAGGCATCTTGTATGAAAACACCCATGCCTACCAATGCTGTATTGGATGCTGATGAACATGGGAAACCTGTTGATCAGACAACATATAGAGCAATGATTGTCTCTCTGTTGTATCTTACAGCTAGTAGACCAGATATAATGTTTGCTACATGTATATGTGCTAGATTCCAAGTTAGCCCTAGAGAGTCACACCTAACATTAGTAAAGAGGATTCTTAGGTATGTTAAAAGTTGTCCAAATCTAGGTCTCTGGTATCCAAAAGATTCAGCATTTGAGTTAACTGGATTCTCTGATGCTGATTATGCTGGATGCAGAATTGACAGGAAAAGCACCAGTGGAACTTGTCAGTTCCTTGGTGATAGACTTGTCTCTTGGTTTTGCAAGAAACAAACATCTGTGTCAACTTCAACTGCTGAAGCTGAATATATGGCTGCAGGTAGTTATTGTTCACAAATACTGTGGATTCAAAATCAACTCCTAGACTATGGTTACAACTTAGAGAAGTCAAAAATCTTTTGTGACAATACAAGTGCTATTTCCATAGCTCAAAATCCAGTCCTCCATAGTAGGACAAAACACATAGAGATTAGGCATCACTTCTTAAGGGACAATGTTGAAAAGAATAAAATTGAACTGCAATATATCCCAACTGATTTACAAAGGGGAGATATTTTCACCAAGCCTTTGGATGAAAAGAAACACACCTTCTTCCTAAATCAGTTAGGAATGTTAGATGGAGGAAGTCTTAAATAATATCCAAGATTTTGAAAGCTAAAAATTGACCAAGACTAGGCAAAAATTCTGATTTTCCTTAGTGTCTAGAATTTTCTGATCTCTGAACTGCGCTCGACGATTTTCCAAAGATCGTCGAACGGAGTTCGACGATTTCTTGAATCGTCGAACGGAGTTCAGCGCTCCTCAGATAGTATGAACTATCTCTTCTGGTCAACGATCGTCGAACGGCGCTCGACGATTTTGTTCACTGAACGATCGTCGAACGGAGCTCGACGCCTTTCCAGATCGTCGAACGGAGATCGACGATGTTGGAGTCTCTTCAGATTCCTTTAGAAGACCTCGATCGTCGAACTGAGTTCAACGATCTTTCCAATTCTGCGTCGAACCCTAATATAAAACTCATTTTTCGCCGTCATTCTCTCTTGCGCTTTCAATTTCTCTGCAAAAATTTTCTTCCCTCCAAACAGTTCTACGCTTGTTCGGTTTGTTTGTTAAGTTTTTGCAGGTACCATGGCCGTCTCAGTCGCTGTCCTCGCCGCAATGAAATTTGATGCAGGATTTGACATTGATCTGGACTTCCTTCAACACCACTGATCAAATCTTCCAGGACATCCTGAGTTTATTCAAAGATCAGCATTTGTCTGCCCTTATGACCACAAGAATCAAACTTGCTTCAGATGAAATAAAAGAATGGGTCTATACTGCACACAACCTTGACAACAACACCATAGTTGGTTCTATTGCTGGAACACAGGTACCTCTGACCCAACAGTCTTAACAGAGGTTTTTGGTTTAAGAAATGGTGAAGACACTGCTGAACTATCTGGAGAAGAGTTGTCTGATATACTTGCCAGGATGGGTCATCCAGAGGGAAACCCTAGCAAGTTGTTTAAGAGGAACTTGTCAGTTGAATATAGGTTCCTAGCTGATGTTGTAGGCAAGGTACTGTTGGCCAAGCATTCTGCACATGACACCATCTCCAGACATCAGCTCTGCCTTATGGGAGCTCTGGTAGATAGGAAAAGCTTGAACTGGGGAGAGGTCTTCTTTGACCTGATAAAGAAAAAGATTAACAAAAACTTTGTAAATTTTGGAAGAATTCTTGGAGTCTTCCTTCAGGCAAGGTGCCCTGCTCTGCTGGTCTCCTCTGGAGTGCACATCAATGCCTCCAAGAGACTCACCTGTGCCCTATTTGGGAAATGGGACAGGCAAATTAGCAAGCCCAGCAGGCCCTCTTCAACTGCCCCTTCAGGCACCAGGACTCACAGAGTCACTCCCCCCCAGGTCTCTGCTCCTGCAGAAGACCTGCCTGCTGCTAGTGCTGCTTCTCCTCCTCCTCCAAGTCCAACCCTACCTATTCCATCCACCACTCCAGCTCCATCCACAATTACAATCTCCAGCCCATCTCCAACCTCTATTCCATCTCCAGCAACCATTTCATCTCCACCAGTAGACCACTTCCACCCATTATTCTCATATCCACCACCAGATGTCACCTCATCCCCATCCATACCATCCTTCATACTTCTGGATGAATCCTACATGGATGATTCCCCCTCCTCTCCTCCAGAATTACCATCCTCTTCAACATCTTTCCAAGACCTTCTCCACCACATCATTGACCAACCCACTTTCACTCCCTCCATATCCCTCCCTTTGTCCTCCATCTCCATAATCCCCTCTCCTGAGCCATTCATTCCACCATTCAGCCCTCCACCTCCAGCTTCTTCAGCCATCCCTGTACCCTCTACCTCTGCTCCTCTTCTTGAGCAAGTAGATCTTTCATCCCTTGCTGACAAGTTGTATGAGCTCATTGCCCCCAGGCTCTCCCTTCTCTTGGAGACCTCTTTGGCTCCTCTACACTTGTCAGTGGCAGCCCTCTCTGCCAGGCTTTCTTCTCTCCTTCCTCAAGCAGCTCCACCAGCAGTTTGCCTTGATACAGAGGTATCTGCATCCAGGCAGGGGGAGATGCCCTATGAAGCCAGCCTTCATGCTGCTGCTGCTGCTGCTGCTCCTGTGTCTGCTGCCTCTTCTGCTCCAGTTGCTGCTGCTACTCCAGTCTTAGCAATAGACCTAAGGTCTTTGCTATCTGCATTTGATACTGCATATTACAGCTACCTTCCAGAAGCTATTGCTGTCCAGCCCTCAGAAGATCTGTCTAAGGCAATGGTGCCCTTCTCTGGCTGTGACCCCAACATTCTTTCATCCTTTGTACTCTCAGTGATGACTGCTGCTGCTGCTGATAAAGAAAAGGCTGAATCTGCTTCTGAAATTGTTCTTGCTGCTGCTGAAGAAAATGTTCCAACTGCTGCTGAAAATCAAATTGTTTCTAATGAGCCCATTTCCCAGGATTCTCTGATGACAGAGGCTGTTGTTTTTGAGCCTGCTGTAGATGTTATTGTTGTTTCTGAACCTGCTGCTGCCACAATTCCTGAAATAACCAGTGTTGCTTCTACTGCTGCTCCTGTATCTGTTGTTACATCTGCTGCTGTTCAACTAAAAGAAGATTTGATGAAAAGGTTTGATGCTTTATATGATGCTCAAAGCTCTGAATCTGATGACTACAACACTGCTTCTGATGATTCTTCTGCCACCATTGCAAAGAAAAGGAAGGCAAGAAGTAAGGCAATGAAGAGGGTTCCACCTGCCAAAGTTAGAGATGATAATGATGTTCCTTACTATATTCTGCACAACTGCCCAATTACTGAGCATTGGATGCAGTTCTCTAAGAATCAGCTAAAGGATATGAAGAAGAAAAGGAAGTATGAGAAAGGTTCCACCCAGTCCAAGCACCCTCATCCTCCTCCACCACCTCCACCTGATGCAGGTGCAGGTGGCAGCTCTGCAAGTTCAGGCCCAGCTAGAAGCCAGGCTCCCTACCAACCTCATGCTAGAACATATCAAAGGGAAAGCCAGTCTAGGGGCTCTTACTCTAGAAGGGGAGGATATAGGGGAAATCAAAGAGAGACTCAAGTATATTCTAAAGGGCATTCCAGGCAGCACCCTTATTCCAGGGGAGGACATGTTCCTTCTGATACATCTTCTGGTCCATTCCCCTATAAGCTCAAAGAAACTGTGACTGCCAGGACTCCTCAAGATACTTCTTCCAACAGGTATGAGCCACCTGTTCCATTTGAGGACCCTGAGAAGAATCCTGTTGCTTGGACTGCTAGAATGAAAGAGTTGGCTGCATTAGATCAAATAAAGAAAGCCAGAGAGCAAGGCCTAGACACCTCTAATATATCTACAATGTCAGAACAAAGATAGAAAGAACTAGAAAGATATGCCTCCAGTAAATTTTTTGATGCAGACAGGTACATAGAGTTGCATCCAGCTGCAGTGGTTCCCAGGACATCAAAGCAAACATATTTGGGAGCAGCTGATGATACTAGGTCCAACAGGGAAGCTTTAAATCCTAACAGAGAAATCAAAATGGTAAAAGGCAAAGAGAAAGAGTAACTCTGTAAGGTGACAATTCTTGGTTTTTCTGACTGCTTTCTGGATATCATATTTATATATCTCTGTTATGGTTCTGTAATGTCTAGCTACTGTTGTTTTTGTGTTTTTCTGATTGTATGATGTTGTTTGATTTTCCAAAGTCTGTAAATAGTTTTCCTAACCCAAATAGGGGGAGATTGTTGGAACACCCTATTACTAATTTGGGTCAGGATCACTATGTCTCTAGGAATCTGTGTTTGACCTTCTGTATAGCTTAATAGGTCAATTAGAATTGAGTCTAAGGGATCATGAGTCTAGGTTTGGAAGCTGCCCTGAAGACCAAAGTTTTTCTGGAGACTAAGTCCAATCGTCAAGCTCAGCACGACGTTTCGTCGAACTCCGGTCGACGATCGTCTAGCTCAACTTCGACAGATTGTCGAGCTCCATTCGACGATCGCTGAGCTCAACCTCATAATATCGTCGAGCTCCACTGGACGATCGCTGAGCTCAACTTCGCAATATCGTCGAACTCCATTCGACGATCGGTGAGCTCAGGTCGACGATTTTTGACTCTGCACTGGATCCTTATCTCTGAGCTCAGTTCGACGATCTTTGAGATCAGATCGACGATTTCTTTGCTGCTTGCATTTTCTAGTTCGCTGAGCTCAGCTCGACGATATCAAAGCTCAGTTCGACGATTTCAGTTATCTTTCAGATTCAAATTTAAATCAGATAGAAGTTATTCTGCATTTAATTCAGAAGATCTGCCAGCCGTTTTCATTTACTTCTGGAGCAAGTTTCAAGGGATTTTTCAAGGAACAAATCAGTGGACTTTCCTTTAGAAGAAATTATGCAATTAAGGCTGTAATCAATGCAGACCAACGGCTATCTTTGACAGAGTGATATCCTATTCAGACACAGAGAATAAAAGATAGAATGCTTTTGAATCAAGATAGAGAATAGATAAGAACAAAAAAAAAGAGATTGACAAGAATAGGACACAACTCAGTATACAGAGACTCTTTGAAAATATTCTGTCAACAAGAATTCTGAAGAACACTCATCAGAGAGATCAAGCTTTCAAAAATCTTCAGATCTCTTCAGCTCTTAAAGTGTTCAAGGCCAACATCATTTCAAGACTCCAGACACTCAACATTTCAGCTTGCTGAAATCATCTTTTGCTGGAGATCTATCTTTGAAGGCCTATCACCCTCAGCAAAGCTCATCTTCCTGAAGATCAAGGACTCAGGGGGAGCTTTGAAATCAATCCACTTAGTCTTCTCATTTGATTGAGAAAGAGAAGACTGCCATAACTCTCTCAACCCCCACTCTGTAAAGGGTTTTTCAAACTCCCTTCAAAAGTTTGAATCTGGTTTTTGAGCACCTTGTCAAAAGCTCATTGGTGGCAAGACACCTGATCAAAAAATCTGTTTTGGTTTTTGAGCACCTTATCAAAAGCTCATTGGTGCCCAGGACACCTGATCAACTCATCCTGCAGTGGATTCCTACCTAGGGTGGTAGAAGAGTGGATGTACCCAAGTTTGGGGAACCACTATAATTCCTTGTGTCATCTGGTTTTGCATGTTTTCTTTTTGTTTCTGGCCTAGATTTTCTTGTGCTTAGTTTCTGCATTGCTTGGTTTTGTGATTAGATTTATTTCTGCTTCCCTGCTTACACTCATTACAACAATTGTTGTAAAGCTTTGCAAAAGTTTTTCTTTGTGTTTTAAAAGCACTATATACTCTATTCACCCCCCTCTAGAGTATATCTGATCTAGTTTCCCCTTTCAGGGTCTACTTGAAGATCAAGCCCTTCAAAGGCGTATCCCGGATTCGATGTTTGAAAAAGTTGAGTACAAGATATTTGGGTCCATTTGAAGTGGTTGAGCGAATAGGAGAAGCTGCGTATCGGCTAGCTCTTTTGGCAGACTTGAGTGGACTACATGATGTGTTTCACATCTCGATGCTACGGAAGGCCGTTAAAGAAGCAGCTCAAGTGCTCACGGATGATCGTGTGCCGGTGGAGTATGGGCTAACAACGAGGGTTAGACCCATTCAGATCGAAGATCGAGCCGAGAAACAGTTGCGGAACAAGACAGTCGGCATGGTTAAAGTCCGGTGGGACAACTGCGGCCGTGAAGAGCTTTCATGAGAGCGTGAGCAGACCTTGCGAGCGGAGTTTCCCGAGCTATTTTGTAGCGATTGCATAGTGACATTTATTGTAACATAAACGTTTCATGTTATAAAAATGTTTGTTTGCTGGTTGTCTGCCTATATACAAATTTCGAGGACGAAATTTCTTGTAGGAGGGGATGTAACGTCCCGAATCGCTCTAGGCCCCTAGTGTGTGTGTTTTGAGTCAGGAGGGTTGACTCGAGTCCTGAGAAGTGCAGGGAATTGGGCTGCACTTGTGGAGAAGGGGAGAAATCAGTGCAGAGAGAAGTGACACGGGTAGAGACACGGCCGTGTCCCTACCCGTGTGCGTCGAGATGATCTCGACGAGCCGTGTCGAGATCGTCGAGAGTCGTCGAGATCGTGACACGGGTAGTGACACGGTCGTGTCCCTACCCGTGTGTGTCGAGATGATCTCGACGAGCCGTGTCGAGATCGTCGAGAGTCGTCGAGATCGTGACACGGGTAGTGACACGGCCGTGTCCCTACCCGTGTGCGTCGAGATGATCTCGACGAGAAGTGTCGAGATGTAACTGAAGATGCACACGGCCAATGACACGGCCAGGCACAGGGCCGTGTCATGTGAACACGGGTTGGGACACGGGCGTGTCCCGACCCGTGTCAAACACTGAACCGACGTGGAAACTGTCGTTGCCGTTTCGCCATGCAGGACACGGGTAAGGACACGGCCGTGTCCCTACCCGTGTCACATTTTGCATATAAGGGGCAGAGAAACCCTAGCCGTTTTTCATTCTCATTTCCTTCCCCTATTTCCTGTGAGAGCTCCTGGTGAGAGGAGAACTGCAGGAGCAAGTCCTACCGAAGGAGATCTGCCATCGCCGTGAAAGAGAAGATGCCGCCAAGGAGAACTACGCGATCCATGGCTGGAAATGGTGGTACCGCTGGAGCCAAGGTGAGTTTCCTACCCTCTCCCTTGGTGCTAGATCTATAGTTATGCCTTAGGAGAGACATCGACTCAAGAGAGTCTTGATGGAGAGGAGAAGATCTCTAGGTTAGGCCATGTTAAGAACTTGTGTTCTAGACTTTAGATCTCTTCAACCCTTCCCCTTTTCTTCAATATGACGATGGGTGGATGGTCTCGTGAGGAGTTTATGGCCTTTGAGGTTGAATAAGGGAGGAGAATATTTCTGGAAAATCTAGGAACGATCGCCTTGAGGAGGAAGACGAACCGATGCCGTTCATTTTCCTTTAAGATGCGCGCAGAATCTGTAATCTGCGCGCAGCGATCTTCTAGGCCATTTTCTTGTAGGATATGGGCAGATCTGGGCTCTTGGCTAAACACGAAAGTTGTAGCCCTTGGAAATACCTTTCCAACGAGTGGTTGCACGACTTCAGGTGATGTCTGTGGCCACGGGAAATCCTAATCGAGTTTGCTGTCCGGCAATTCCTGTACACAGAAATTGTGTTCTGTGCGCAGCGAACTTCGAAGCCGATTTCGAGTAAGTTATTGGCAGATCTGGGCTATGACCTGAATACGAAAGTTGTAGATCATGAAAAGATCTTTCCAACGAGGGGTTACACGCCTCCACCGGATTCCTGTAACTTCAGGGAACTCCGATCGAAGTTGCTGTCCAGTGCTAATCCTGCGCTGAAATTCTGGGTCTCTACATACGTTGTGGATTTGAAATTGGTGGACCTAATGTCGCAATTAATTCTAGATTTTGGAGAAATAATTTTATGTTAACCACCAGGTGTTATGGATGATAATATTTACTGTTTTAGAAATCAATTTATTATTGCAAAATAGCTTGAGGCCTGTTGATTTCCTTATGTTTAATTGGATTGATTTGATAATACTTCGGTAAGTTGTCGTAAGAGCAAATCTTGTTTAGATCATGTTGAAATCACTTGGGATGATATATAGATGGGTCACCCATGGCCATGCATATGTTTTATATCGGATTGAATTTAGGAGTCCAATACTTAGAGAGTCGTCTCCCTACGGGTAGTATTGTGAAGGGATGTATGTGCGGTGTTGACCGTCACTTGTGTTGGTTGTGTTGAGATAAAGTGTGGATGGATGGTTGGGCTGTGTCCTCGTGCTCACTCCGAGGCCCCCCTTCCATGATATGTTGATGTGGAATTTGCATGTGGTGTGAGTCGACACGCGGTGTCGTAATCCTGGGTTAAGGATAGTGTGGCAGGTCTACGGGCTCGCCAGTCGTCACACCGACGGGAGTTGGCAGTTAGACTTGGTCGGTTTGGGCTGTGTCCTCGGTGTTCACGTCCCGAGGCCCCTCCGGCCATGTGAACGGTTGGGCTGTGTCCTCGTGCTTTCTTCCGAGGCCCCTTCCGGGTCACGCAAGGCCAGTTCGGGCTGTGTTCTTGGTGCACATCTACCCAAGACCCCGCTGGGCCATAGTACGCATGGGCTCCGCTGTTGTGTTCTTAGCGTTGAGGCGTACGGAGGCCTAGGTGAAGTAGTGTGATACCCGCCTAGTAGTAGAAGTGCCCGTTCTACTGTCAACGCCTGGCCACAGCGGCTGATGCCTGAGAGGTTAGCTACCTGCTCGAAAAGTGGGAACTACAGTCTGTGTCGACATAGCAATTGCATGGGTGAGTCATTGCATAGCATTCATAGCATTTCATACATTGCACAACAAGATCCTCATCGTATAAGTTTGTATGGGCACTCCTATACGATGAGTTACTTTTATGTAACCCGATCCTTAACTTATAAGTTTGTATGGGCATCCTTATAAGTTAAGTTACTTTCCTGCTGATACTTATACTTGCTAGTTTAGTGTAGCTCTTTCATATATGCTGACTATGATGCTGTTACTCTTACACTACTGCCACTTGCTTGTACTTCCTTTACTTGCTTACTTGTTATATACTATACTACTGTTCCTTTTCTCCGCCCGGTGCCGAGGAGTCGCCGGGGGAGCGGATGTGAAACCACTTAGTCGTTTCGACTAACGGTTGCTACGTCTTCCTTTTTAGGAGGTCACGCCGCAGGTAGAGCAGCCGCAGACTACGCCGCAGGACAGCCAGGCCAGGACGACAGGGCCTGATGTGACGGTACCGTCGATACCGTCTGTTACAGATGTTAGTGTTTTGCTTACTCTGTTGTAGCCCGTTTGGGCAATGATTAGCTGTACTCTGATATATTGTAGAAGCATGTTTTAGCTTCTCATTATTGATGTTTTGGACATTATATATTACTTAGTGTGGATTTGACTTCTCTTGCTTATTTATTTGGTTGGGTTGGCATGATATATTGGTATTGTTGTAGCCGGCGGAATAGGCGTCTTGTGGTACAGGTTAGACCGTGTGCTAATGCTACCGCAAGGCGGCTGTTCCGGGCATAAGACTCCCTCTTCGTGCCGAGTTTTGGGATCCGGGAGGGGGGGGGGGGGGGGGGTCTTACAGGGGAGGGTTGTAACAACCCATTTTCAGCAGGCTCATTTTTTGTAACATCCCATTTCCAACTGGACCCCTAAGAGTGGTTTTGGCCATGAATAGGTCATGACAAAACCCTAGGAAGCCCAAGAAGACCAAGAAAAACCTAAGAATGTGGGTGAGACCACTATGGTCTACAAATAGTAAATTCATGAACCTTAGTTTAAGATAACCATGGGGCTTCACCAATACTTCAACACCCCACCATGGTCTCATCAACCCATTGTAAGATCCATTAGATCACTAAGGACCCATGGAGGGCAGTCAAAGGGGTTAAGTTGACCCAAGTCAACCCTAACCCTAAATGGGTCAAACTAACCTACTTAGGGTCAATTGACCATCCCCAAGCCAAGTGGACCCCACCCATGCCCACCTAACCATAGAGTGAGGTCAATGGGTCACCTAGGACCCATTGGGGTCCACTCAAGAGGCTAAGTTGACCAAAGTCAACTCTAACCCTAAATGGGTCAACCTAACCTATATTGGGTCAAACTGACCTACACCAGGGGCCAATTGTAGTTCCCTTAGCCAGGTGGACCCCACACATACCTTCATAACTCTAGTAAGAGTCCAATGGGTCACCAAGGACCCATTGGGACCAATCAAAAAGGCTAAGTTGACCAAAGTCAACTGTAGCCCTAAAGTAGTCAAGGTACCCTGCTTAAGGGTCAAGTGACCTCCAAAGGGCCAAGACAACCCTATGTAGGCCTTAGGGGAGGCCAATGGGTCATCAAGGACCCATTTGGGCCAACCTCAAAGACCAAATTGACCTAAGTCAACCCTAGCATAGGTTTGGGTCAAGCTAGCCCAAATGGGCTAACTCAAGCTCAAGCCCAACTCACTTGGGCTAACCATGTTTTGGTGGATGAAATAAACATGTGGGCTGCCAATAGATTAGAAGATTGACCAGCCAACTTAGTGACTAGGAGAGAGAGAGAGAGAGAGAGAGAGAGAGAGAGAATCTCAAAAATTAAAGAATAATTAGAAGAGAGAAAGGGGTATATTTAAGGGTGTTTAGTGGAATGAGCCACTTGGACCCATGCCATCAGCCCCCACTTGGGCCGGCCGACCCCTGGAGTCATGGAGGAGGAGGTGGATGGAGTGGGCCCCACCCATGCATGCATGGTGACAAAAATAAAGCAAATCCGCAACCTCTCAAATAGGAAATACCGCCCCCCCTATACTTCATCTTCTCACTTCCCCCCTTTCTCCTTTCAGTTCATTACCCTCAAGATAAGGATAGCAGCAGAGGGAGAGAGAGAAACACGAGTTGGAGCCATGAAGACCAAGAGATAAGCGCCGCCGCCGCCGGAATGGTCCCCCGCCGCTCCTCACGTCGCAAGGCCGCCGGGAAGGTCCTCCCTCACCTCTCTCTTCATACATAGATCTTAGGAATGTTTAGGGTAGGGTTCGGGTTTGAAGGAGCCCGAGCCCAGTTCTTCTTTTTTCCCATGATTGGCGGTTTTTGAGCTTTCGGGTGAGGTTGCGCCGCCATCTCCCGCCGCCCTAGCCGCCGGCAAAATGTTGCCCCCACAACCGTGTTGGGGAAGGCGAAGTTCGCCGGCGGAAGCGCCGCCGGTAGCCGCCGGGAAAGCCCCCGTGAAGTTCGGGCTGGATTCCAGGCGGTTTGGAGAAGAAAAGAAATAGCCGTCTATTTGCTTTAAGATCCGTGCCATGCATTAATTTTAATCATGGAATTATTTTATCACATGAATAGTGCTATTTTCTGCTTCTTTTTATCCGACTTTTTCATGCCAATATTTAGGGCACTTACATCCTTTTTCATAGAAGATTCTCAACATGTAAATTGTAGGTCTTGAAGTTACCTTTAATTTGATAGGTTACACATAAATTTTGGTTAGGTCTACTACCCTATAGAGCCATTTTCCTAGGGCTGGTCCTAGGGTAGGTCAGAAACTTAAATGAGTTCCCTGCCCAAACCCTACGTCCAAATGGGCTGAAATTTTGGGCATGTGGCTTAATTAGGCATATCTAGGCCTTCCACAAAAATGGGAATTTTTGGGGAAAATAATTCTATAGTTTTATTCAGAATATGATAAATTAAATGTTGTTGATTTTTGGAGCATATCAAC
Source organism: Platanthera guangdongensis (assembly GCA_039583875.1). NCBI lineage: Eukaryota > Viridiplantae > Streptophyta > Magnoliopsida > Asparagales > Orchidaceae > Platanthera > Platanthera guangdongensis. The sequence continues at coordinate 63,164,902 of CM077148.1, read as the reverse complement.
TCCAAAATGCCCCAAATTTTGGTGGCCTGCCCTTAGATGTATAATATACTTATGGTAGAAAAGTAGACAATTTAGCCCTCTGCATGTTGAGATATCTCACTTGCAAGATCTGAAAAAGTGAATGGTCTTGGGCTGCAAATAACAAAAATGCAGAAATTGGAAGAGATGCCCAAGCCCATCCAGAGGCCCAAATGACCTGGAATTTTGGGAAGTAACTTGTTTATGGTATAAGTAGGCCCTGCCAAAAATTGGGATTAATTGGAATTAAAATTAAAGGAAAATTACTAAAATACCCCTAGACTTATTAGGTGATTCTTGGAGTAGTTCAACTCCCAAAGGCCCCAATTTTTGGTGGCATGTCCATGAGGACAATATTAAGGCATGGTTAAATTTCCAGTGCATATGGACCACAGTAAGTTAGGGAAACCCCTTGCATGTGTTGGCTTGTAAAAGGGCTTGGTGTGTTATAGCCAGAAAGAAGAAAAAAACTGAAATATTGAATGCACAGCCCTCTTGGACCACTGACTTAGTATTACCTTAAGTACCGTCCCCTCTTTGGGGAAAGATGGATGTATTAGGGTTGACTTACCCTTAGACCCAAGTTCACACCCTAAGGAAGGACCTTTAGGGGGGTTGTGAAGGACATAGGGGAAAATGCCCTTGTATGGACTTATAATTCAGTAGAAAGATAGCTTGTTTATATTTAAGCTTCTGGTTGAAGTGTTAGGGAATTTAGAAGTAGTTAAGTACCTCAAAAATCAAACCCTAGCTTTAGGGTAGAAGCACTACTAGGTCAAAACAATAACTTAACATCATCCAAAAATTGTGAAGTTGGGGTAGAATGAATCTTAAGGTGAGTTGAACCCCTAGATATTTTTAGTGGAATTTTATAGATTATATTCATGGTAGTTCCTTTGTTAAATATCAAAGTATTCAATTTAGTATTTAATTTAATTTGATCATTTGGTTTAAATGGAATCTAGCAAAATTTGGCCAGTAGAGGTTTTTGACCTAAACAGAGGTCTCTGAATTTTATTATAATTTTTTAAGGAATTTATATATTGCTTCCTTCATAAATTTTGTAAAGGTCATACTTGGTAAATAAACCATTTAAAGAATAATTTAACTTGTAAAAATGTGAATTTTGGCCACTGATGATTTTAGGATGATATCTACTATTAGGAATTTAATTAGGAATTTTTGAAGTATATTTATAGTACTTGATTCACAATTATGCTCTTTGTTAATTGTTGTATTGAATTTATTTAGAATTAAATATTCTGTGAAAAATTATGAAAGTTGGCCAGTGATAATTTTAGGAGTGTAGTAGTGTAATATATTTAACTCAAATTATTTGGATGATAATATCAAGTAGTTGATTTACAAATCTTGGAATATGAGAATTTACTACTAAAATAATTTTAGGCCCCTTAAATGTTTGTAGAAAATGTAAAATTTGGAAATTGTCACTTTTAGATATGTGGAATATTATCATGAATTTATGAAACATTAATCATGTCTAAAATGTATACTTCATGATCAACTTGACTATAATTGACTCTTGTAAGAAATTATTTAAATAAAAGATTAATTGAGGAAAATATGATATTCTGGAATCAAATCATTTATGTCATGATAGGACTCCAGTAATAATCCTAGGTCACTCGGATGAAAACTTGAAAGACATCCTATCATGAACATCACTTAGTATAGGTTGGTCTGCAAATAGTAATTTGGGGAAAAGTTGTATTAGGATAAGAGTTGGATTAGCGTAGAGTTAGTCGTGTTGAATTGTTTGGAATGAAAGTAGATGAGTCACCATAGAAGGTTCTAAGGAGTGGTGGGAATCGAGTTGATGTGTGTTAGAAGGTACGCGAGTTCGACGAAAGATCGTCGTTCCCGCGAGAGTGAAAGGTCTAAACTACCCTAAGATTAGCCTATCGCAATATGAGAAGGTAATGGGTAAGGGAATCAACCAATAATAATAATAAGTACCTTGCGAAAGGGAATGTTGGACGTAATCCCAACATAGTTCCTAGTTCCCCTTGAGAGCCCTTCATAGGGAATACCGGGGGCAGTCCTGGGTCAACGTAAACTGAACTAACAAGCTGAAAAGAGTAACTTAGTAATTAGGGATTGCACATTTCACGAACACAGATAGCACAGGAAGATGATTTGGAAGCTTCAGCTTGGATGGTTGAGAGATGGACATTTTGGTCCGGCGAGCTTTGGCTCGGTTGATATTTGTGACGGACGGGATGGTCCGGGGAGCTTTGGCTCGGTTAATATTTGTGACGGACGGGATGGTCCGGGGAGCTTTGGCTCGGTACTGATACGATAAATTTGCATGTGCATGAAAGGAAAGAAAGTTAAGGTGGTGGGTCTTCGGTATGGGTTAGTCGATGCACCGACGCCAATACGATGACTCAGCAAGTGTGGTTTTACACTTCGCCAAACTTAAGTCCGGCGGTCCAGTCGGCAAGAGTACGTGGTAGTCCGCTTAGTGCACCAAGCGTTGAGGCATACGATAGGTCAGACCGGTAGTGCTTTTACTAGTTTTGAGGTGGGCGAGGCCCAACCCACCGCTTCCGTCTGCCACTACGGAGGTATCCTAGGAGGTAACGGCTCCGAAAGGGGGAACTAAAGGTCTGTGTGCACAGAGTCGGGTGTGTGTGTTGCACTTGCATGTTCCATCATACCCACTTGCATGTCATAGCATAATCGATTCATTTAACCCTGACACCTAAAGTATAAGTGGTATGAGATGCTTATACATTAGGCCCTGCAAAACGAACCCTTGGTCTATAAGCTTGTGTGGGCAAGTTTATAAATTAAGTTTATTTCAATATATATATATATATATATATATATATATATATATATACTGCTTGTGATAACCGACACCCCAACGTATAAAGTCTTATGAGACATTTTTATACGATGGGAGCCCTGTTGAAGATTCCTTGGCTTATGTGTACTCACATAAGTGAAGGTTAAATTCTTTTCTCACTTTACCTATTACAACATGATTATAAATTGCTAGCTAGGTTCCCCTGTCACCTGTTTTTGATTTTCTCTCCACTTTCACGTCCTTTCCTTTCTTCCTCCCCGCTCGGTGCCTAGGAGCATGGGGGAAGGGGTGGGGGACGATAGGGCTTAGTCTTATAGACTAACAGTTTTCGAACCACATCATATTAGGGGATCGTGGAGCCCAGTATGGAGGAGCAGCCCAGGAGACCGGTGCGATTTGAGACGGGGCAGTCTAGCTCAGGAGTACAGCCAGTAGGTATCGTGAGTTCCGACTTCTAGTAGTTGTTTTATTTTGCTTCCGCATGAGAGATCTGTAGTGAGGATATTGATATACCAGGCTTAAGCCCTTTATTTCTGTACTCTTTTACTATTCTGTGGACACTCTCTTCGTGGAGATTTTATATATATGTGATTTGCTGTGGACTTATCTTCTCTTGCACTACTACGTTTTGCTACAGTTGCGATCGATTTGGCCGGCAGGATCGGCGTCTTGTAGTGACGACCTTCCCGGGTGCGAAGGTGTCACCGCAAGGCGGCGGGTCTAGGCCTAAGACCCCGGGGTTTTAAGAGAAAAAAAGGGGTCTTACATTTTTGGGGTGACACGGCCTGGGACACGGGCGTGTCCCAGGGCGTGTCCTGCATTCAACGAGTGTTCGGGATGAACAGTCGACGAGTGGTTGACATAATTTGGTCGACGATCGTCGAGTGCTTCGGACACGGCCTGTGATACGGGCGTGTCACAAGGCGTGTCAGCATGGTCGACGAACTCAGCCCGACGAGTTTGAGCTGGGGCGTGTCTAATGCCGTGTATGGGCACACGGCCTGGGACACAGGCGTGTCACAGGCCGTGTGAGTATCGGGTGATTTTGAGATTTTTCAGCTTGATGAACACGGCCACAGACACAGGTGTGTCTGAAGGCGTGTCGTGTGACACGGCCCATGGCACGGGCATGTCAGTAGATTGGGTAAGTCGGTTGAGCACCTCTTTAGGCACACGACCTGGGACACGGGCGTGTCACAGGCTGTGTCAGGCAAAATTTATGATTTTTGGTGAAATCGTGGCCATCCATTCTTTCAGCCTGGATCCAAGGGCTGAGAGGCCTCCCTGTCTTCTTAAGGCCGAGAATGGGTTGGGGAAACTCATCTGGCTATTGGTCTTCTCTTTCTACACTTCTAGAGAGAGAAAGAGAGAGTTAGAAGGAGGGGGAGGAGAGGGGGCTGATCACCGGTGGTGCTGCGGTTTTCCGACAAGAGATCTGAGGCCGGCGTTGCGGAGGAAAAGCTGTTGCGGATCTTCCTAGCCAATATAGAGCTCATGGCACCAAAGAGGTGTTCAAGGGTAACGACCTTTCTTCCTAGCCATGTGAAGGCTTCCTTTTTGGCATATGTATGTGATTCTCCCACCAAAAAGTGGCTGATTTTGGGAGTCTTTGGGTGGATTCATGAAATCCCCTTTGTTGGCATATAGATCCGGAAATGGAGTACGAAATAGGCATGTTGTGTGAAGCCCATCTGGACAGGTTGGTCTGGATTAGTGATGTTGCATACGAACCAGAGAAGACTCCGCGATAAACGTGTAGTTTTGGAGTCGACGGGTTGGACCTGTGAAAGAAAGTAGCAGGAAGTACTGCAGTGGTAGTCCAGGAAAATACCCATAAAATGCTTGTGCTGATTATGCTATTGGGTTCAACCTGTGAAAGGAAGTAGCAGGAAGTACTGGATTGGAATTCCAGGAAATACCCTTTTGAATGCTTAATGTTCAGAGGGAGTCCACATGTGAAGAGAGTAACAAGAAGTATTGGCGTGGTAGCCAGGAAAGACCCCTGACATTTGTGATATTTGCGGTGTCCACCTGCGAAGAGAGTAGCAGGAAGTACTGGTGTGCCCAAGAAAGACTCACTAATGTTGTGAGCGAATGGGTGTAAGAGTTATGCCCAGGATTACATGACAGAACAGGATCGGTGAGACCTACCCGCGCCTTTATTTAGCCGCGAGTACATCGTACTCGGTGATGGCAAGGTGATTTGAGCAACGGGGGGTGGAGGATTCGACCTGCGCTATGTCCGTCTGACGTGAGACCAGAAAGTGCGGTCTATTGGAGCGCATAGTAAGAGTCTTAGGCCTACGTGCCGTGAGATAATGGGGGGGCTACGGGCCAATCCCGGTTCACTAAGACTATAAAACTCCGGCTGCACGCTATGGAGTAAATGCTCAAGTGAGTTACCGTTGGGCTGTGACCCTAATACGGTGGTGGGCAACTGATTTGCCAGTACACCAAGAATGTGCCCTGAGTGCACGGACCGTTGTGCCGGGTGGCTGACGGTTGTGATGGCATGTGTACGTGAAAGCACATTATATGAGATATATTGCCATGCTTGTGATATGATATGCATGCAGGGAAGATTACCGCTGCCCCGAGAAAAGGGGTAGGGTCGTTATAATTTGGTCAGCTGAATGCTGACTGTTGCCTCTGTTTGCCACCCTTGGGTGGAATGTCCCTGTGCAGTTGCTGGAGAACCGAGCGAGATGCATAAGGGTTGAAGTCCCTACTGCTTTTGTTGCTGCCGCTGCTAGCCCTCGAAGGCTATTGTGAATGTACATGTTGTGTTTTCTTTTGATGTGGTCGGCCTTTGTGCCAATGTTTGGGCCACTGTTTGAAAGCCCTGCAAGGCCATAAGGCCAACGATGTTTTCATGTTGTTAGACATTCCTATAATCTATAAAATGTGGAGTTTAGGCTCTTGTGATTCGTATATATCTCTATCTTCACAGCATAAAGATAGTGTCGCCACAACTTTAGTGCAAAGATCACCGCCGACAAGCAGGCACCATATAGTGGTAGCTCTTGGGCTATGAGTAGCTTCTCCCGAATAGCACGAATGGTTGAGTTTGCTTCATCGACTTCATTACGCTTATAAACTCTAGCTTCACCCGCTTTTACCCAAGCCATGGGAGTACGACACTTCCTTCCATATAGAGCTTCATACGGTGCCATCCCGATGCTCGCCTGGTAGCTGTTATTATAAGCAAACTCCACCATGTAGAGATGATCTTCCCATCTCTTTCCGCAGTCTAGGGCACATATCCTGAGCATGTCCTCCATCGTTCTGTTGGTGCGTTCAGTTTGGCCATCCGTTTGGGGATGAAAGGCCGTACTGAAAGTCAACTTAGTGCCCAACAGCTGGTGAACTAGACTCCAATCTTTTGACGTGAATCGCCCATCTCGATCACTCACGATGTTTCGAGGAACACCGTGCGGCCGCACAATCTGGTCAACATATAATTTTGCGAAACTTTCGATCGAATCATCCTGCCTGTTCGGGAGAAAATGGGCCACTTTAGTTAGTCGGTCAACAATCACCCAGATGGAATCATTTCCTCGCTGAGATCTCGGCAACCAGTGCACAAAATCCATGGAAATAACATCAAACTTCCACTCTGGAATCGACAATGACTTCAAATAACCGCCTGGTTCCTGGCATTCTGCCTTCACCATAGCACAAGTTTGGCATTTGGCCACATAAAGAGCAACATCTTTCTTTAGCCATGGCCACCAAAATAGCTTTTTCATATCATTGAACATCTTCGTGCTCCCGGGGTGAATGGAATACTTTGTATAATGCGCTTCATACATCAGTTCTTCCCTCAATTTACCCACATTTGGGATGCACAAACGTCCCTCTTTCTGCAAAAGATTGTTATTCCAGGAGAACTTCCCTTCTGGCCCACCTTTCACATAGCATAGGAGATCTTCATCCAACTCTGTTGCCCGTCGAACTCGGTCCACAAGGTCACATTGCACCTCCGTCCAATTTAAACATGCATTGGCAGTGGCATTCTTGTCAACACAATAAATCTCTAACGCTTCCAGCTCCTGGACGAGACGTTCATCATGCCTTTGCAACCAAGCTGCTCTTGCTGGAGTCCGCCGACTCAAGGCATCTGCGATAATATTCCCCTTCCTGGGAGTATAGTGGATCTCGAAAGTGTAGTCCCCAAGGAACTCCAACCATCTTCGTTGTCGCATGTTCAAGTCCTTCTGTTCCAATAGGTACTTTAAGCTCTTTTGATCTGTATAGATCTCCACCTTCAATCCATAAAAATAGTGTTGCCACAACTTTAGTGCAAAAATCACCGCCGCCAACTCTAAGTCATGGAAGGGATAATTTCGCTCGTGCACCTTCAGGTGGCGTGAGCCATAAGCAATTACCTTTCCATTCTGCAGAAGAACGCATCCTAAGCCGCTACCTGAGGCATCACTATAAATAACAAATCCATCGGTCCCACTTGGCGAAGACAACACCGGCGCCATGGTCAACCAAACCTTCAGCTCTTCAAAAGCTCGTGCGCACTCTGGCGTCCAAACGAACTTCTGATCTTTTCTCGTCAGTTTGGTTAGCGACAAAGCGATCCGCGAGAAATTCTCAACAAATCTTCGATAGTATCCCGCAAGTCCAAAGAAGCTCCTGACCTCGGGCACGGAAGACAACACTGGACACTCTTGTATGGCCCTTATCTTCGCTGGATCCACAGCTATGCCCGCTCCACTCACCACATGGCCCAGAAAAGCCACTGAAGATAGCTAAAACTCGCACTTCGAGAACTTGGCATAAAGCTGATTTTGCCTCAATGTATTCAACACCAATCGCAAGTGAGTCTCATGCTCAGCTTTCGACTTCGAGTACACCAGGATGTCACCAATGAACACTATCACAAACAGATCCAGGTACTTTCGGAACGTGCGGTGCATCAAATCCATAAACACCGAGGGCGCATTGCACAGTCCAAATGGTATGACTGTGAACTCATAGTGTACGTAACGCGTTCCAAACGCCGTTTTGGGAATGTCACCTTCCCGAATTCTCAACTGGTAATAACCAGACTTTAAGTCCAACTTCGAATAGACGGTCGAGCCCACCAGCTGATCGAACAATTCATCAATCTGGGGTATCAGATATTTATTCTTCTCGGTCAGCCTATTCAGTTCACGGTAGTCAATACATAACCGCAACCCACCGTCTTTCTTCTTCACAAAAAGAACAGGCGCGCTCCAAAGTGATATGCTTGGGCATATATAACCTTGCTCCAGCAATTCTTGTAGTTGGACCTTCAACTCAGCCATCTCCTTCGGTGCGATGCGATATGGTGAGCGGGCCACAGGTTTCGCACCTGACACCAACTCGATCGTGAAGTCAATCTCCCGCTGGGGTGGTAGCCCAGGGTGATCCTATAAGACCCCCCCTCCCGAATCCCAAAACATGGCACGAAGGGAGGTCTTATGCCCGGAACAGCTGCTTTGCGGTAGCATTAGCACACGGGCTAACCTGTACCACAAGACGCCTATTCCGCCGGCTACAACAATATCAATATAACATACCAACCCAACCAAAATATAAGCAAGAGAAGTCAAAACCACACTAAGTATTTGAGTCCAAATAGTACAACAAAAGAAAGAAGCTAAAACATGCTTCTACATATCAGAGTACAACTATAGAAATTTCCCAAAAAGGGGCTACATCAAAACCTCTCAACACTCATATCTGTGACCGACGGTATCGACGGTACCGTCACTTAAGGCCCTGTCGTCCTGGCCTGGCTATCCTGCTGCGTAGTCTACGGCTGCTCTACCGGTGGCGTGACATCCTAAAAAGGAAGACGTAGTAACCGTTAGTCGAAATGACTAAGTGGCTTCACATCCGCTCCCCCGGCGACTCCTCGACACCGGGCGGAGAGAAGGAACAAGGGTAATATATATATGCAAGTAAAAGAAGTACAAGCAAGTGGCAATAGTGTAAGGAGTAATTGTATCATAATCTAGCAGTTATATAAGAGCTATAGTAAACTAACAAGTATAAGTAACAGCAGGAAAGTAACTTAACTTATAAGAATTCCCATACAAACTTATAAGTTAAGGATCAGGTTACATAAAGGTAACTCATCGTATAAGAGTGCCCATACAAACTTATACGATGAGGATCTTATTGTGTAATATTATGAAATGCTATGTATGCTATGCAATGACTCACCCATGATCACACACATGCAATTCCTATGTCGACATAGACTATAGTTCCCACTTTTCGAGCAGGTAGCTAACCTCTCAGGCATCAGCTGCCGTGACCAGGCTGTGACAGTAGAACGGACACTTCTACTACTAGGTGGATATCCACACTACTTCACCTTAGCCTCTGTACGCCTCAACGCTAAGAACACAACAGCGGAGCCCATGCGTACTATAGCCCAGCGGGGTCTTGGGTAGATGTGCACCAAGAACACAGCCCGAACTGGCCTTGTGTGGCCCGGAAGGGGCCTCAGAAGTAAGCACGAGGGCACAGCCCAACCATTCACTTGGCATGGAAGGGGCCCCGGGACGTGAACACCGAGGACACATCTCAACCGCCAAAAGTCTAACTGTTAACTCCCGTCGGTGTGACGATCGGCGAGCCCGTAGACCTGCCACACTATTCTTAACCCAGGATTATGACACCGCGTGTCGACTCACACCGCATGCAAATGCCTCCTCGCCATAACATGGAAGGGGCCTCAGAAGTAAGCACGAGGACACAGCCCAACCATCCATCCATACCTTATCTCAACACAAACCAAACAAGTGACGGTTAACACCGCACTTACATCCTTTCACAATACTACCCGTAGGGAGACGAAGCTCTAAGTATTGGACTACTAAACTCATTCCATTAGTCAAACATACTCATGGCCATACAATTTATTCCTATACATGACTTTCCAAATGATATCAACTTATTGTAAACATGATGCACATATAAAGATCCATCAATATTTCCAAATGATAACAACTTATTATAAACATGATGCGCTTATAAAGATCTATCAATCTTTCCAAATGATAATATATTATAAACATGATGCGCATAAATAATGATCTACCCAATTTCTATCAAGTCAATTTGTTTAAGTAAGCTTGCTTCACAATTCGATTATATGAAATCTGATTAATAAACTTCATCAATCATGCAACTAAAATGATTAATCATAAAAGAGTTCATTTAAGCCAAGTTACTTGCAATATTAATTCCACCGAATCCAATCCATATTATATAAACCCAGAATTTAGGTGCAGAGTAAATCTAGACATCAACTTCAACAAGAGATTCCCGAAGCTACAAGAATCCGGTGAAGACGTGTAACCCCTCAATGGAAATGTCTTTCCATGGGCTACAACTTTCGTATTCAGATCTCAACCCAGATTTGAATGTATCCTATTAGAAATCAGCCTTGAGGTCTGTTGCGTACAAAACACAATTTCTGCATGCAGGATTTATCGAACACCATTTTCGTTCAGAATTCCCCGTGACTACAGACGTCGCCTGAAGTCATGCAGCCACTCGTTGGAAAGGTATTTTCAAGAGCTTCAACTTTTGTGTTTAGTATAAAGCCCAGATCTGGCCATATCCCTCATGAAAATGGCTTAGAAGATCGCTGCATGCAGAATACAGATTCAGCACGCATCTTGAGGCGGAATGAATGGCATCGGCTCATCTTCCTCCTCAAGTCGATCCTATAAAATCTCCTCCAGAAATTCCTCCACCCTTATTCACCCTCATGAGGCCTTTGCTCTTCACGAAACCATCCCCCATCTCCACATAGAAGATCAGAGAGGTTGAAGACACCACTAACCAAGAGCACAATCCCCAGATTGGCCTCACCCTAGAGAAAACATCTTCTCACATGTCAAGACTCTTTTGAGTCGACGTCTCACCTAGATATCTACAGATCTAGCACCAAGGGAGAGGGTAGGAAGCTCACCTCGATTCCAGCGGTTCCTCCATTTCCGGCCATGGATCTCGTAATTCTCCTTGGCGGCATCTTCTCCTTCGCGGCGTTGGCGGATTTTCTCCTCCGGAACTTGATCCAGCAACTTCTATCTCTCAATCAGGAATTTCTCTCAGGGAAACGGCTGGAAAGAAGAGTGAAAATGGCTAGGGTTTTCACAGTCCATATATATAATAAGAGCGGAGCTTTACGGACGGTTACAATGTCAAATCAATTCACCGACATGTGCAAAGCGTTACAGACGGTTACAACGCCGATTCAATATTCGATACGACGGAACGCGCCCTGGTCACGCCCATGGTCACGCCCATGACACCGGGCATGACTCCTATCGTTGATCGAAATTCTTCGAACTCAACTAAAATCGTCGAACGGAGAAAACGCCCCGGTCACGCCCATGGATACACCCGTGACACCGGGCGTGACTCCTATCGTCGAATGAAATTCATCGAACTCAACTAAAATCGTCGAACGGAGAAAACGCCCCGGTCACGCCCCGGTCACGCCCATGGTCACGCCCGTGACACCGGGCGTGACTCCTATCGTCGAACAAAATTCGTCGAACTCAACTAAAACCGTCGAACGGAGAAAACGCCCCAGTCACGCCCCGGTCACGCCCATGGTCACGCCCGTGACACCGGGCGTGACTCCTATCGTCGAACGAAATTCATCGAACTCAACTAAAATCGTCGAATTCAGTATTCGACACGGGTGAGGACACACCCGTGTCCACACCCGTGCCCACACGACACGGCCGTGCACTTGGCCGAATCCTTCTACTCGAGTGTCGACACATGGACTGTTTCGACACAGGGCTGTGTCGACACAGGCTGTTTCGACACAGGCCAGATGTGTCAACACAGAGCTGCTGTGTTGACATGGCCTGCTGCTGTGTCAATACAGGGCTGCTGTGTCGACACAGGCAGCAGCTGTGTCGACATAGCCTGCTGCTGTGTCGACACAGGCAGCAGCTGTGTCGACACAGGCAGTTGTTGTGTCGACACAGGCAGCAGCCGTGTTGACACAGGCAGCTGCCGTGTCGACACAGGCAGCTGCCGTGTCGACACAGGCAGCTGCCGTGTCGACACAGGCAGCTGCCGTGTCGACACAGGCAGCTGCCGTGTCGACACAGGCAGCTGCCGTGTCGACACAGGCAGCTGCCGTGTCGACACAGGCAGCTGCCGTGTCGACACAGGCAGCCGCCGTGTTGACACAGGCAGCTGCTGTGTCAACACAGGGCTGTGGACTAACTTGTCCATTACACCACAAGTGCAGCCCAATTTCCTGCACTTCCCTGGACCCGAGTCAGCCCTCCTGACTCGAACATGCAAACGAGGGGCCTAGTGCGAATCAGGACGTTACAAATCCTATAAACAAAATAAAAGATTGCGTCCCCGAAATCAGGCTTGGGCTAGGGGAGGAAAGAATAACAGGAAAATTAAAATATGCTTTTAAATAAAATTACCTTGAGCAAACAACTCCGGGTAGCGTTGTTGCATAAAATCCATTGGCACCCATGTGTACTTCTCCTTCCCATGATTAGACCATAGCACCTTCACCAAGGGAACACTTTTGCTGCACAATATTCTCGTCTCATTATCTACGATCCGCACCGGCTCTAGTCGCACAGACCTATCAGACGCCACAGCACCATCAGTAGTGGGGGTATATTGTTCGGGACGCAACAACGCCTTTTGAAGCGACAACACATGGAACACGTCGTGGAGGTTCTCCAGCTCTGGCAGTAAATCCAACCGATAGGCCAACGGTCCAATCCTTTCCAGTACAATATAAGGCCCAACATACCTTGGGCTGAGCTTTTTCACTCCACGCACCCGCGACACTCCATGCATCGGCCGAATCTTGAGGAACACTTTATCACCCACTTGGAACTCCACCATCCGGTGCTTTGCATTGTAATACTTCGCGTGCCGACTTTGAGTATCCAACATGCGATCCCGTATCAATCTGACCGCCGCATCAGTATCATCTATATATTCATTTCCCAATGTCTTCGGATCTTCATCCTGTACCCAGGACAAGGGAGTCCTGCACCTTCTTCCGTAAAGGGCTTCATGGGGCGCCATGCCGATGCTCGCCTGATGGCTATTATTATGGGAGAATTCCACTAGTGGCAAGACCTTTCCCATGGCTCTCCTCTGTCCAGCACGCATAACCTCTATAAATCTTCCAGTGTTCTGATGGTCCGCTCAGACTGCCTGTCACAACCCACATTTCCCCAACGAGTACATTGTATCAGAGTAAGAGGAACTACGTGTTATGATGCCGCGTCGTGCAGGGGATAACTGCACACGCTCAGGCAAAGCCTCGACGCTTACTTAGTAGTTGAAAATCATCAGTTATATGCAAGAAAACAATTTAGTTTGATGGCCGTATCCCTCGGCCTTAGGAATCAAAATGTGTGTTTGTACGCGGCGGAAATACTTTCGTTTACTTATGACGATCTCCTATATGCATTCTAGATTTATAATAATATAAGAAATCATCCTTTTTACGTTGTTTGGAAAATACTTGTTAGGTGACCAAAACTTGAATAGGTTTTGTTTAGCTTAAAAATACCTAATGCAACCTACCATAAACCCTTCCCAAGAGCAAGTAGACATCATCTCATCCAAATGATTCATAGTAGCAGTCTAGCATTCATATGTAGCAAGTAAAGAAAACCACCAATGGGCGCCAACAAGCTGACACGAACCCATTAGGGCGTATGTATGTCTGTACACCAAAGTAAAGAACTACCTCGCTAAGTAAGCTCGGCTAGCTCCAAAGAGATTCTACCCAAGCACTAGCCGCTCAGCCGGCTACAACCTGCACCTGAGGCATTCAAGAAAGAACACCTCAGCAATCATCAAATCTACACAAAATAGAGCATTAAGTTCATCAAATATAACGAAGGGGCTTACCGACCCCGTAGACATTTCATGTAAACGAGTTAAAAGAACAGGGTGAAAAATAAGTGTTAAACACTGCCAACCCAACACATAACGCAACAAGTGCATGAAATTTTCATCAAGTCCTGCTCAACCCGCAGGAGCAAAAAGGCAATATACATATACGCCCATTCCATCATCTTGATAATAAGAAACAACTATACTAGTGAAACATAAGCAGCAGTTAAGTTCGATTCCGCAAGGGTCTTTTGGTGGCGGCCCTAAAGTGGAACGCACCAATAAAAGCCAGCCCAAATCGGGGCCAAAACGGTGCTCTACAGCATAAAACAAAATCCGGTGGCCACCAAGGCTGAAACCACACCACCCCTTACCGAACCCTCACACAAAAGCTCCTGCTATGTTCACAATTTGCCCGCAAAACTCACCATAATCCAAGCTATACCCGTTTCCTTTCATCATCCTCACTCATGACTACAAATTACCCAGGTTATGTCAAACTTGGTAGAATTTGGGTCTCTACTTCACCATAAGCGAACCCCACAAGTAACACCATCGATTAAACACAAAAAACTCGCGAATCATAGGAACAAGAAAGGTAGCTAATAGAGAAATATAAGATAAAACACGAAAAAAAATGAGATGAACAATAGGTAAGCATCTAGCTTGGGAAATTCTTGAAAGACAAGATAATTTATGCTTGTGAGTCCTAAACAATAGTAGAGTAACAAGGCTAACCAATTTAGACAAAAGTGAGGTGCAAAACAAGAAGAACAAGCTAATAAAATTGAATGGGAAAAACTAGCTAAACTTGCATAATCAAAAACAACAAGAAAACAAGATTCCTCCTTGAATCCATGGAGGAATCTATGGAATCGAACTTAACTGCTGCTTATGTTTCACTAGTATAGTTGTTTCTTATTATCAAGATGATGGAATGGGCGTATATGTATATTGCCTTTTTGCTCCTGCGGGTTGAGCAGGACTTGATGAAAATTTCATGCACTTGTTGCATTACGTGTTGGATTGGCAGTGTTTAACACTTATTTTCCACCCTGTTCTTTTCACTCGTTTACATGAAATGTCTACGGGGCCGGTAAGCCCCTTCGTTATATTTGATGAACTTAATGCTCTATTTTATGTAGCTTTGATGATTGCTGAGGTGTTCATTCTTGAATGCCTCAGGTGCAGGTTGTAGCCGGCTGAGCGGCTAGTGCTTGGGTAGAGTCTCTTTGGAGCTAGCCAAGCTTACTTAGCGAGGTAGTTCTTTACTTTGGTGTACAGACATACATACGCCCCAATGGGTTCGTGTCAGCTTGTTGGCGCCCATTGGTGGTTTTCTTTACTTGCTACATATGAATGCTAGACTGCCACTATGAATCATTTGGATGAGATGATGTCTATTTGCTCTTGGGAAGGGTTTATGGTAGGTTGCATTAGGTATTTTTAAGCTAAACCAAACCTATTATTGTATAACATGCATAACATGTTTTGGTCACCTAACAAGTATTTTCCAAATAACGTAAAAAGGATGATTTCTTATATTATTATAAATCTAGAATGCATATATGAGATCGTCATAAGTAAACGAAAGTATTTCCGCCGCGTACAAACACACATTTTGATTCCTAAGGCCGAGGGATACGACCATCAAACTAAATGGTTTTCTTGCACATAACTGATGATTTTCAACTACTAAGTAAGCGTAGAGGCTTTTCCTGAGCGTGTGCAGTTATCCACTGCACGACGCGGCATCATAACACGTAGTTCCTCTTACTCTGATACGATGTACTCGTTGGGGAAATGCGGGTTGTGACAGTTGGTATCAGAGGGAGGTTTGCTTGACAATTGTTCGGGCAAACTGTCCTTGTAGTAAACATTACTAATCATCATCATAGGATACACACACAGAGGTGCCACCAGTACGTCTTGGCTGAAGCACGAACACTACACTCATGACATGAATAGAAGTATACATGGCATATTATGTAGTATGGGATGCATAATATGTGGTTGTATATGGATCCACCATAGGGGCAACATGTGCGGGTTATGTAGTATGGGATGCATAACCGTACCACATGGATGCGACCAGCACGTTTTCTTTTATTCGTTGCATGCAATGCTATGTATTATGGGATGCATAGCATTGTGATGCGTACGACCGCTCATGGCATACAATAAGGCCTTTTCAAGAATGCATAGCACAGCACGCATAACATAACATTGCACGAGCACAACGTGCTAAGCTAAGATTTACATGACGACACCTGTACACACATGGTTTTGGGTGAAAGAAATTCATGCATTCATGGTTTAGGCACAAGTTAGTGGGATGACGGTGAGTCATCGCAGGGTAGGCATAACATCATTCTCAAACTCCCAGAGCAAGTTAGCAGTTGATGTTCATATTTATACATATATTGTCTGTACATAGTAGTTATGTGTTGATTGTTGGGTTTGAGTTTGATATCGAGTGAAATGGTTTATGTTTAGGGTTATGTACCGCTCCTATGTTGATCTTGCCGACAGAGGGGATAGATTATGAGGTTTTTGTGGATGCATCGCACGTTGGACTCGGATGTGTATTAATGCAAGACCAAAAAGTTATTGTGTATGGGTCTCGACAGTTGAAAAGTCATGAAAAGAACTGCCCGATGCATGATTTGGAGTTTGCAGCGGTAATATTTGCATTGAAGTTGTGGAGACACTTTACGGCGCGCAGTGTAAAATCTTTACGGATCATAAAAGTTTGAAGTACGTCTTCACATAAAAGGAACTTAATCTACGCCAACGGCGATGACTTGAATATGTAGCTGATTATGATGTGGAGATTCAGTATCATCCCGGAAGAGCTAATGTTGTGGCCGATGCTTTGAGTCGGAGGACAGGTAAATTATTTAATCTTTCAGCCGACCGTGTAGTGGAGGAATTTCTATTGATGGATATTTCCGTGGGAAGATATGAACCGCAAAGTCATTCGGCAGTAGAAGAACCTTCATGGATGGTGCTTGCAAGACAACATCAAAAGGAGGATCCTGATATTTTACATTTATTTCTTCGGACTGAAAAAGCTGAATTACCAGATTTTGCTATTGATGGCGCAGGTATGTTAAAATATCACGGTCGATTTTGTATCCCCGCAGTTTAAGACATTCGCGATATGGTATGTAGGGAAGCACATGGATCAAGTATGGCCTACCATCCAGGCTCAACGAAAATGTACCGTGATTTGAAACAAATTGTCTGGTGGTATGGAATGAAAAGAGATATAGCGCAATTTGTATCTGAATGTCATACCTGCAAGCGGGTGAAAGCTGATCATGGGAGGCCTGGTGGCAAGTTGACGCCATTGGAGATTCCAACATGGAAGTGGGAAAGCATTTCCATGGATTTTATTACAGGCTTACCAAGATCTCCACGAGGACATGACTCTTTATGGGTGATCGTGGATAGGTTGACCAAGTGTGCTCACTTCATACCATTTAAAATAAACTACCCGATGAAGACAATAGCGGAGTTATATTTAAACGAGATTATCCGACTGCATGGTGTGCCAGTCAATATCATTTCAGACCGGGATTCCCGATTTACTTCTCGTTTCTGGAAGAGTCTACAAGAGGGTTTGGGGATGGATTTGAGGTATTCCACTGCTTACCACCCTCAGACGAATGACCAAACGGAACGAGTAAACCAAATCGTGGAAGATATGATTCGATGCTACATTCTTGAATATGGCGGAGCATGGGATGAACGTTTGCGGCTTATGGAATTCGCATATAATAACAGCTATCAAGAAAGCATGCAAATGGCTCCGTTCGAAGCTTTATATGGGCGACGATGTCGGACTCCCCTATTTTGGGCTGAGATTGGCGAGCGGCCTTTGTTGGGCCCAGAGGCGCTCGAGGATATGGAAGTTGCCGTACGACTTATTCGGGAGAAGCTCCGGATCGCCCAAGAGCGATATGAAAAGTACGCCAACCGGCGAAGGTCGGAGTTAGAGTTTGCTGTGGGGCATTTTGTCTTCCTAAAAGTCTCCCCAATGGTTGGCATGAAAAGGTTTGGAAAAGAGCGCAAATTAGACCCAAGATTTGTGGGTCCCTTCAAGATTCTTGCGCTGGTTGGTGCATCCGCGTACAAAGTCGAGTTACCCGTGAACTTTCATGATGTTCACGACATGTTTCATGTCAGCCAACTTCGAAATTGTGTGCGGAATGACAAGCAAGTTTTGGACTTTGTGCCGCAGTTGGCGCCGAACCTTTCTTATGTGGAGATGCCCATCCGTATTTTGGATTCCCAAGATCGCGTGTTACGGAAAAAAAAGATTCCTATGGTCAAGGTGCTATGGAAAAATCAGAATGTGGAAAGCGCGACGTGGGAGCTCGAGTCAACGATGAGGGCGGCTCACCCTCATTTATTTCCATAAAGTAAGCTGGTATGGGCCTGAATGTTTTTGTTTGATTCCTTCTTTAATTGATATCCGAAGTATTGAAAAGTTTCGAGGCGAAAATTTTTGTTAGGGGGAGTGATTGTAATGCCCCGGATTTTTTCTTCATTGAATGATTGCCTACGCGTGATGGGCGTTGCGTTGGCTCTGACCGTTGTTCGAGCATGGTTTCACGCGGGCTTGCGAGTGGCTATTTTGGTAGCCTAGTTGCACGATTCCCCAGCAAGCCGGAGTCCAATTTGGGGACTCGGTGAGGCCTCTTAGGGAATGCTTGCACTTTCTCGAGCCTGAGTCGTGTTGCTCAAAGCGGGTTGATTATATGGAAGATGTGGCGTTAGTAGATAAAATCGTGTTTGCTGGTTTTACTCCTTCAGGTGCCAAAATTCTGGCTGCAGGTTTTTGTAGCAGGGGAGAGGGGTAAGAGGTCAAATATCTTGAGCGCATTTGGGTGACACGGCCTAGGACACGACCGTGTCCCAGGGCGTGTCGGGGTACACGGCCTGTGACACGGGCGTGTCATAGGGCGTGTCCCGGGTTCGTTCGATGAAGTTCACTCGACGAGTGTCGAGTGTCGTCGAGAGAAGGGGTACACGGCCTAGGACACAGCCGTGTCATAGGGCGTGTCCCACTCTCGACGAACTTCGCTCGACGAAGTTCACTCGACGAGTGTCGAGTGTCGAGAGAAGGGGGTACACGGCCTGTGACACAGGCGTGTCACGGGGCGTGTCCCACTCTCGACGATCTTTGTCCGATGAAATTCACTCAACGAGTGTCGAGTGAAGGGGACACGGCCTGTGACACGGGCATGTCACAGGGCGTGTCCCACGGTCGACGAACGTCGCTCGATGAAATTCGCTCGACGAGTGTCGAGTAGAGGTGACACGGCCTGGGACACGGGCGTGTCCCCAGGCTGTGTCCTTCTCGGTTTGTTTGGCGGGCATTGTAGGCTGTGTCACGGCCATGTGACACGGTCGTGTAGATAGGCGTGTTCAGGGACACGGCCTGTGACACGGGCATGTCACAGGCCGTGTACTGTTTTGAGGTGAGGCGGTTGTCCACCGCACGACGTTTGTCGACTATGGGACACGCCGTGGGACACGCCCGTATCACAGGCCGTGTCCCCTTCTCTCGACACTCGACACTCGTCGAGTGAATTTCGTCGGACAAAGATCGTCGAGAGTGGGACACGCCCTATGACACGCCCGTGTCACAGGCCGTGTACCCCCTTCTCTCGACACTCGGCACTCGTCGAGTGAACTTCGTCGAGCGAAGTTCGCCGAGAGTGGGACACGCCCTGTGACACGCCCGTGTCACAGGCCGTGTACCCCTTCTCTCGACACTCGACACTCGTCGAGTGAACTTCGTCGAACGAACCCGGGATACGCCTTGTGTCACGCCCGTGTCACAGGCCGTGTACCCTGACACGCCCTGGGACACGGCCGTGTCCTAGGCCGTGTCACCAAAATGCGCTCCAGATCTTTGATCTCTTACCCCTCTCCCCTGCTACAAAAACCTGCAGCCAGAATTTTGGCACCTGAAGGAGTAAAACCAGCAAACACGATTTTATCTACTAACGCCACATCTTCCATATAATCAACCCGCTTTGAGCAACACGACTCAGGCTCGAGAAAGTGCAAGCATTCCCTAAGAGGCCTCACCGAGTCCCAAAATTGGACTCCGGCTTCCTGGGGAATCGTGCAACTAGGCTACCAAAACAGCCACTCGCAAGCCCGCGTGAAACCATGCTCGAACAACGGTCAGAGCCAACGCAACGCCCATCACGCGTAGGCAATCATTTTAGACAAAAGTGAGGTGCAAAACAAGAAGAACAAGCTAATAAAATTGAATGAGGAAAACTAGCTAAACTTGCACAATCAAAAACAACAAAAAAACAAGATTGGCAAGGGTGAAGAACACTGCTTGCCTGAACCGAGATGACACCACGATGGCTGCTCCTCTTTTTCTCCTTCCCTTTCCTTAGCTTTTCTCCCTTGCTTTCACTTTGAGAATGAAGAAGAAGGTGAAATGAGGAGGAGGAATCTCTTTTTCGGCCTTATTTCCTCTAGAACAGAGCTGGACCATTTGATCCAGAATCAAAGAAATGAACGGGAAAAAAAACTGGAAAAAATTGATTTTCGGCCCTGACACGCCCTGTGACACGCCCGTAGGGGATGCATAATATGTGGTTGTATATGGATCCACCAAAGGGGCAACATGTGCGGGTTATGTAGTATGGGATGCATAACCTTACCACATGGATGCGACTAGCACGTTTTCTTTTATTCGTTGCATGCAATACGATATAGTATGGGATGCATAGCATTGTGATGCGTACGACCGCTCATGGCATGCAATAAGGCCTTTTCTAGAATGCATAGCACAGCACACATAACATAACTCCTTTTTCGGCCTTATTTCCTCCAGAACAGAGCTGCACCATTTGATCCAGAATCAAAGAAATGAATGGCACAAAAAAACTGGAAAAAATTGATTTTCGGCCCTGACACGCCCTGTGACACGCCCGTCTCACAGGCCGTGTCACTTAAGCGGTGGACAACCGCCTCACCTCAAAACAGTACACGGCCTGTGATACGCCCGTATCACAGGCCGTGTCCCGGAACACGCCTATCTACACGGCCGTGTTACACGGCCGTGACACAGCCCATAGCGCCCACCAAACAACTCGAGAAGGACACGACCTGGGGACACGCCTGTGTCCCAAGCCGTGTCACCTCTACTCGACACTCGTCGAGCGAATTTTGTCGAGCAACGTTCGTCGACCGCGGGACATGCCCTGGGACACACCCGTGTCACAGGCCGTGTCCCCTTCTCTCGACACTCGACACTCGTCGAGTGAATTTCGTCGGACAAAGATCGTCGGGAGTGGGACATGCCCTGTGACATGCCCGTGTCACAGGCCGTGTACCCCCTTCTATCGACACTCGACACTCGTCGAGTGAACTTCATCGAGCGAAGTTCGTCGAGAGTGGGACACGCCCTGTGACACGCCCGTGTCACAGGCCGTGTACCCCTTCTCTCGACACTCGACACTCGTCGAGTGAACTTCGTCGAACGAACCCGGGACACGCCCTGTGACACGCCCGTGTCAGAGGCCGTGTACCCCGACACGCCCTGGGACACGGCCGTGTCCTAGGCCGTGTCACCCAAATGCGCTCCAGATCTTTGACCTCTTACCCCTCTCCCCTGCTACAAAAACCTGCAGCCAGAATTTTGGCACCTGAAGGAGTAAAACCAGCAAACACGATTTTATCTACTAATGCCACATCTTCCATATAATCAACCCGCTTTGAGCAACACAACTCAGGCTCGAGAAAGTGCAAGCATTCCCTAAGAGGCCTCACCGAGTCCCCAAATTGGACTCCGGCTTGCTGGGGAATCGTGCAACTAGGCTACCAAAACAGCCACTCGCAAGCCCGCGTGAAACCATGCTCGAACAACGGTCAGAGCCAACGCAACGCCCATCACGCGTAGGCAATCATTCAATGAAGAAAAAATCTGCGGTGTTACACTGCCCGTCTGTCTGAGGGTGAAACACTGTGCTAAATGTTAGGCGCGAGCCCAAATATGCCTGCACCGCTTTCCACTCCTTGGAAGTAAACCGACCATCCCGATCCGAAACAAGTGTCTTGGGCATGCCATGATACCGTACGAATTTCTCCACAAAGAGGCGTACCAAAACGTCCACGTGTGCTTCCTTCTTCATTGGAATGAACCGGGCCACCTTTGTCAGTCGATCAACAATAACCCACACTGAATCATTCCCGGAGCGGGAGCGAGGTAGCCCATGGACGAAGTCCATGGAGATATCCTCAAACTTCCACTCGGGGATGTGCAACGACTGCAACAAACCACAGGGACTCTTACATTCGGCCTTCACCCTTTGACAAGCTTCGCAATGTGTAACATAGTAGCGAACATCCTTCTTCATTCCCGGCCAGCACATGGTCTTCCGTAAGCCGGCGTACATCTTGGAAATACCCGGGTGTACAGAATATTGAGAGCAATGTGCCTCTCTCAAGATATCCACCTGGATTTTGCCGCCCTTGGGTATATAGAGCCGAACACGAAAATAAACGAGGCCGTATTTTAGTGTGTACTCGTCGGTGGTCCCATCTTCAATTTCCTTGACTGTCAGGGCCAAGGCCGCATCCATTCCTTGCTCCACCCGAATTCGGTCCCAGATATCACAAAATATGCTCCTGCTTACCAAATACTCCGCATACTCTGCCGAAGGAGCCTTGAATACCAAAGTAATATCCATCTCCTCAATCATCCGAGCCAACTCCATACTCATCAACCGAGACTCTAGGCTAGAGCCTGACACTTTTCTACTCAATGCATCGGCTACCGAGTTCGCTTTCCCGGGGTGGTAGTTCATGGTGAACTCATAGTCGCATAGAAATTCCAACCACCGCCGTTGTCTCAGGTCCAGCTCCTTCTGAGTGTGGACATACTTCAAGTTTTTGTGATCGGAAAAGATCTCACAGTGGACTCCATATAGATAATGACTCCAGAACTTCAAAGCAAACACCACTGCTCCTAACTCCAAATCATGAACCGGGTAATTGATTTCATGTTTCTTTAACTGCCTTGAAGCATATGCAATCACGTGCCCATGCTGCATCAGCACCGCTCCCATCCCTTGATATGGCACGTCCGTGTAAACCTGAAATCCTTCCTTCCCGGACGGAAGTGCAAGGATGGGGGCGGAGGCAAGCCTATCCTTCAGCTCTTGGAACGCCGCTTCACATTGGGGAGTCCACTCAAATGGCACACATTTCTTCGTCAAAGAAGTAAGAGGAAGGGCAATCTTGGAAAATCCTTTCACGAACTTGCGGTAGTACCCAGCAAGTCCAAGAAAACTCCTCACATCGGCCGCCGACATCAAGGGCGACCACTCTTTCACGGCTCGCACCTTTGTTGTATACACTGCTAATCCTGCTCTACTGATCACATGCCCCAAGAAAGCAACATCCTTAAGCCAGAATTCACACTTGCTAAACTTGACGTACAAGGCGTGCTCCTTAAATTTCTTCAACACCAAGGTAAGGTGCTCGACATGCTCCTCCTCCGTCTTTGAGTAGACCAAGATGTCGTCAATGAAAACAATGATGAAGATGTCCAAATATGTCTTAAACACCTTGTTGATCAGACTCATGAAGGCCGAAGGGGCATTTGTGAGCCCAAACGACATTACCGTGAACTCATACAAACCATATCTTGAACTGAAGGCCGTTTTTTGGATGTCCCCTTCTCGAATCCTCAACTGATAGTATCCAGAGCGTAAATCCAGTTTGGAAAACCAATGTGCTCCTACTAGTTGATCGAACAACTCGTCGATCTGAGGTAGTGGATATGTGTTCCGCACCGTCAACCGATTGAGTTCCCGATAATCTATGCACAACCGTAGGGTTCCATCCTTGTTCTTCATGAACAGTACAGGAGCTCCCCAGGGTGATGAACGAACCCTGACTCCACCAGTTCCTGCAATTTAACTCTAAACTCCGCGAGTTCTTTCTGCGCCATTCTGTACGGAGCCTTAGATACAGGCTTGGCACCTGGTACTAGATTAATTTGGAAGTCAACCTCTCTATGCGGGGGCAATCCTGACAGCTTCTCAGGAAATACCTCAGGAAAATCCCGCACTACCCGTACATCCTTCACTTCCAATGCTTCTTCCTTCAACTCGAACCAGACCATGAAGACCTCGTCCCCCTTCGTATGGGCTTTTACAGCCTGAATAGAAGATAATATCATACGCGGCGTGAAGCCAATACCTTGGAAGATGACGTCGGAGTCTCCATGTTTCAAATAGATTCGCTTCTCTGCGCAGTCGATCCTCGCGAAGTGCCAGTCCAGCCATGCCATGCCCAAAATGATGTCGAAATCCGGCATTCTCAGAACCGTGGCTGGCGTATCAAAGGCCTTCCCATCAATAAATAACTCCAACTCGCACTTGTCGGTTGCGATCATCTCTGAGCCGTCCGGAAGGCATACTCGTCGGGCTATGCCAGTAAAGTACTATACACCCTCCACGTCTTTTATGAAATCCTCGGACACAAAGGAGTGTGAGGCACCAGTATCGAACAATGCATAGGTCGTCTTCCCGCCAATAATCACGGTGCCTAAGTACCAACAACCAAAACTTATTGCTAGGTGTCTAGTAAGTCTTAATCAATTCAAGTTAGAACATGAAAATATGTTAATTAATTAAATCATACCTGCAATCACATCTTGGGGGTTCCGTTCCTGCGCCATGTCAAGCGCGTACACTTGATCCCTGGCAGGGCCGGGGTTACCTCCTCGCGGTCCCCGTCCTCGACCACGTATGTGACCCCACCCTCGAGGAGCTTCCGGCGGGAGAGCGGGAGGGACATTTCCAAATAGCTGTGGGCAGAAACGTCGGATGTGTCCCGGCTGGTTGCATTCGAAGCACACCAGCCCACGACGCCCTTCAGGTTGTTTAAATTACTGAGGCTGTGGTGGTGGAGGCAGCGCAGGCGGCTGCGGAACCGGATGCTCCACCCTATAGTTTCGGTGGACACGCCCTCCACCTCTTTGATATCCTCTTCCTCCTCTGAAGTCCCGCCTACTTCTATTGCTTGGGCCGACTTCCATCACGTCCTCCGCAGGCCTCTTAATACACCCCAGCTGGTCCGCCTCCAATCGTTTCGCCTTATCAATGATCTCCGCCAAGCTACCATCCGCTATAAACGAAGGGGACTGCCTTAGGGTATCTCACAGCCCTTTGTAGAAGCGCTTGGCGTAACCTCTGTCATCCAACTCGTAAGAATACGCAAACCTTGCGAGATGCTGGAATTCCCGCTGGTATTCTGTAACCGACTTTGATCCATGCTTTAGTAGAAGAAACCACTGCTCAAGCTCATCTCGTGCCGATGTACGGATAAAGTGCTCCAAGAAAACACCCGAGAATTCATTCCAACTTATCTCTATGTAGACCCGGCCTTGGAAGGTAGAGCCCATGAGGGACTTCCACCACCTCTTAGCATGTAAGTCCAAGACGGACACCGCCAATGTCACTGCCATGTTGGTCGGGCAACGGATACCAGCCAACAACTCCTATACCATGTCTAGCCATTCCTCTGTACGTACGGCTGACTCCGTCCCAAGGTAGGAGGGAGGGGAGAGAGCCCGGAAGGTGCTCAGCCAGTTGGAGCTCGGGGCCTGTTGCTGCATCGAGGATGGCAGTGAGCGTCTGCCCCAACTCAGATTGTTGGAACTGAGTGGGAGTGGGTATGGAGGGCGCAGGAGTGCCTCCCACCTGCTCAACGAATGCTGGAATCTACACATAAAACGCAAACGTATGGTCAGGTTGGCTAATCTTAAGGTCAAAGTTGGACATACTTAGCGTGAATTACAAATGGGCACACCACTGCTTCCGCTAAGTCAGTTTGTCCCCAAACTGACTAATCAAATGGGGGTGGCACCATTGTTGAATGACTTCTTTAGTTGAGTATCGTGGCAAACTGATACCATTTGTAAGACCCCCCCTCCCGGATCCCAAAACACGGCACGAAGGGAGGTCTTATGCCCGGAACAGCCTCCTTGCGGTAGCATTAACACACGGGCTAACCTGTACCACAAGACGCCTATTCCGCCGGCTACAACAATATCAATATAACATGCCAACCCAACCAAAATATAAGCAAGAGAAGTCAAAACCACACTAATTATATGAGTCCAAATAGTACAACAAAAAAGAGAAGCTAAAACATGCTTCAACATATCAGAGTACAACTATAGAAATTTCCCAAAAAGGTGCTACATCAAAACCTCTCAACACTCACATCCGTGACCGACGGTATCGACGACACCGTCACTTCAGGCCCTGTCGTCCTGGCCTGGCTGTCCTGCTGCATAGTCTGCGACTGCTCTACATGTGGCATGACCTCCTAAAAAGGAAGACGTAGCAACCGTTAGTCGAGACGACTAAGTGGCTTCACATCCGCTCCCCCGGCGACTCCTCGGCACCGGGCGGAGAGAAGGAACAAGGGTAATATATATATATGCAAGTAAAAGAAGTACAAGCAGGTGGAAATAATGTAAGAGTAACAATATCATAATATAGCAGTTATATAAGAGCTATAGTAAACTAACAAGTATAAGTAACAACAGGAAAGTAACTTAACTTATAAGAATGTTCATACAAACTTATAAGTTAAGGATCGAGTTACATAAAGGTAACTCATTGTATAAGAGTGCCCATACAAACTTATACGATGAGGATCTTGTTGTGCAATATTATGAAATGCTATGTATGCTATGCAATGACTCACCCATGATCACACACATGTAATTGCTATGTCGACAAGACTATAGTTCCCACTTTTCAAGCAGGTAGCTAACCTCTCAGACATCAACCGCTGTGGCCAGGCGGTGACAGTAGAACAGGCACTTCTACTACTAGGCGGGTATCCACACTACTTCACCTTGGCCTCCGTACGCCTCAACGCTAAGGACACAACAATGGAGCCCATGCGTACTATGGCCCAACGGGGTCTTGGGTAGATGTGCACCAAGAACACAACCCGAACTGGCCTTGTGTGACCCAGAAGGGGCCTCAGAAGTAAGCACGAGGGCACAGCCCAACCGTTCACTTGGCACGGAAGGGGCCTCGGGACGTGAACACCGAGGACACATCTCAACCGCCCAAAGTCTAACTGTCAACTCCCGTCGGTGTGACGATCAGCGAGCCCGCAGACCTGCCACACTATCCTTAACCCAGGATTACGACACCGCGTGTCGACTCACACCGCATGCAAATGCCTCCTCGCCATAACATGGAAGGGGCCTCAGAAGTAAGCACGAGGACACAGCCCAACCATCCATCCATACCTAATCTCGACACAAACCAAACAAGTGACGGTCAACACCGCACTTACATCCTTTCACAATACTACCCATAGGGAGACGACGCTCTAAGTATTGGACTACTAAACTCATTCCATTAGTCAAACGTACTCATGGCCATACAGTTTATTCCTCTACATGACTTTCCAAATGATATCAACTTATTGTAAACATGATGCGCATATAAAGATCCATCAATATTTCCAAATGATAACAACTTATTATAAACATGATGCGCTTATAAAGATCTATCAATCTTTCCAAATGATAACATTATAAACATGATGCACATAAATAATGATCGACCCAATTTCTATCAAGTCAATTTGTTTAAGTAAACTTGCTTCACAATTTGATTATATGAAATCTGATTAATAAACTTCATCGATCATGCAACTAAAATGATTAATCATAAAAGAGTTCATTCAAGCAAAGTAACTTGCAATATTAATTCCACCGAATCCAATCCATATTATATAAACCCAGAATTTAGGTGCAGAGTAAATCTGGACAGCAAATTCAACCGGAGATTCCTGAAGCTACAGGAATCCGGTGAAGACGTGTAATCCCTCGATGGAAAGGTATTTCCATGGGCTACAACTTTCGTATTCAGACCTCAACCCAGATTTGACTGTATCCTATTAGAAATCAGCCTTGAGGTCCGCTGCGTACAGAACACAATTTCTGCATGCAGGATTTATCGAACACCATATTCGTTCAGACTTCCCTGTGACTACAGACGTCTCCTAAAGTCGTGCATCCACTCGTTGGAAAGGTATTTTCAAGGGCTTCAACTTTCGTGTTTAGTCGAAAGCCTAGATCTGGACATATCCCTCATGAAAATGGCTTAGAAGATCACTGCGTGCAGAATACAGATTCAGCACGCATCTTGAGGCGGAATGAACGACATCGGTTCATCTTCCTCCTCAAGTCGATCCTCTCAAATCTCCTCCAGAAATTCCTCCACCCTTATTCACTCTCATGAGGCCTTTGCTCTTCACGAAACTATCCCCCATCTCCACATAGAAGATCAGAGAGGTTGAAGACACCACTAACCAAGAGCACAAGCCCCGGATTGGCCTCACCCTAGAGATAACATCTTCTCACATGTCAAGACTCTTTCGAGTTGACGTCTCGCCTAGATATCTACAGATCTAATACCAAGGGAGAGGGTAGGAAGCTCACCTCGATTCCAGCGGTTCCTCCATTTTCGGCCATGGATCTCATAATTCTCCTTGGCGGCATCTTCTCCTTCGCGGCGTTGGCGGATTTTCTCCTCCGAAACTTTCTCCAACAACTTCTCTCCCTCAATCAGGAATTTCTCTCAGGGAAAACGGCTGGAAAGAAGAGTGAAAATAACTAGGGTTTTCACAGTCCATATTTATAACAAGAGCGGAGCTTTACGGACGGTTACAATGTCAAATCAATTCACCGACACGGGCGAAGCGTTACAGACGGTTACAACGCCGATTCAATATTCGATACGACGGAACACGCCCTAGTCACGCCCATGGTCACGCCCGTGACACCTGGCGTGACTCCTATCGTCGATCGAAATTCGGCGAACTCAAATAAAATTGTCGAACGGAGAAAACGCCCCGGTCACGCCCCGGTCACGCCCATGGTCACGCCCGTGACACCGGGCGTGACTCCTTTCGTCGAACGAAATTCGTCGAACTCAACTAAAACCATCGAATGGAGAAAATGCCCCGGTCACGCCCCGGTCACCCCCATGGTCACGCCCGTGACACCGGGCGTGACTCCTATCGTCGAACGAAATTCGTCGAACTCAAATAAAATCATCGAATGGAGAAAACGCCCCGGTCACGCCCCGGTCACGCCCATGGTCACGCCCGTGACACCGGGCGTGACTCCTATCATTGAACGAAATTCGTCGAACTCAACTAAAATCGTCGAATTCAGTATTCGACACGGGTAAGGACACGCCCGTGTCTATACCCGTGACCACACGACACAGCCGTGCACTTGGCCGAATCCTTCTACTCGAGTGTCGACACATGGACTGTATCGAAACAGGGCTGTGTCGACACAGGCTGTGTTGACACAGGCCAGCTGTGTGTCAACACAGGCCAGCTGTGTCAACACAGAGCTGCTGTGTCGACACGGCCTGCTGCTGTGTCGACACGGCCAGCTGCTGTGTCGACACGGCCTGCTGTTGTGTCGACACGTCCTGCTGCTGTGTCGACACGGCCTGCAGCAGTGTCGACACAGCCTGCAGCTGTGTCGACACGGCCTACAGCTGTGTCGACACGGCATGTAGCTGTGTCGACACAGACAGCTGCTGTGTCGACACTGGCAGCTGCTGTGTCGACACAGGATGCAGTCGTGTTGACACAGGCAGCTGCCGTGTCAACACAGGCAGCCACTGTGTTGACACATGCAGCTGCGGTGTCAACACAGGGCTGTTGACTAAATTTTCCATTCCACCACAAGTGCAACCCAATTTCCTGCACTTCCCTGGACCCGAGTCAGCCCTCCTGACTCGAACACGCAAACGAGGGGCCTAGTGCGAATCAGGACGTTATAGATCCTTGGGAAACACATCTGTAAATTCCGACATAATCGGAACATCGCACACACTGGCCTTAGGCTCAACAGCCTGAATCAATGCGACGTAACACTCTGCACCCTTCCGAACAGCCTTGACTACTTGGAGTGCAGACATCAACGTCCCGCCCACTCCTCGCATACCCGCGAACTTTGTCTCCTGCTCGGTATTCCGGCCCAACGTGATTTCTTTGAACTGGCAATCAATCATGGCATGCTGCTCTGCTAGCCAATCGATACCAAATATCACGTCGATTTCCGATATCGGCAATACAGATGCAGTCAAACTGAAATCCCGACTTCCTATTTGGACCACCACATCGCAATCTTGATCCGCAAGCATCCAACATCCATTCAGCAACAACACTCTGACGCTATCTGTCTTCACACGACTAGGTATCCCAAGCCGCGCTATAAACTCGCGCGATAGAAAAGAATGCGATGCACCTGTATCAAACAGTGCTCGCACCAGTGTGTCCCGAATCATCACAAAACCTGTGACAATCATGTCACACACACAAGCCGCAGCCACAGAGGCATTAAGCAAAACATACAAGCAATAAAAAACTCAAACACTAAACTCATACCTGTGATGACGTCACTTTGCTTGATGTCCTCCTGCAGGCGAAGATTGTAGACCCGGGGCTACGCTTGAGGGGCAGAGGTGTCCACCACCGCCTTTCCTTTCTCCGCATATGACGCTCCCGCCTTCTTTTCATTCTTTGGCGGCACCCGACACTCTCGGGCTATATGCCCCACCCGTCCATAAGGCCATAAGGCCAACTTTCGTGTTGTTGTAAGACATTCCTATTATATATATACAATGTGGAGTTGTTTTATATGTTGGACATTCAAGAGAGGAGTTCAAGTGTATAGGCTTCCGCTAGA
This sequence comes from Platanthera guangdongensis, assembly GCA_039583875.1. Classification (NCBI taxonomy): domain Eukaryota; kingdom Viridiplantae; phylum Streptophyta; class Magnoliopsida; order Asparagales; family Orchidaceae; genus Platanthera; species Platanthera guangdongensis. Next base: position 63,134,354 of record CM077148.1, on the reverse strand, counting down.
ATGCAATGCGTTAGGATCCGCTGCGTTACTCTGGTATCACCCCGTACCTTCACCGCCTGTTTTGTGATATATGCTGTGGGTCCCCGGCCGGAACTTCTAGTATATGCTATATGAACGGAAGGGTTTGTTACATGTTTGGTATCAGATGTCTTGGTCTTTCCCTCTCGAAGTCGTGGTCGACGTCTTTTGTGGGGTAGCGAGCACGGGTCTGTGCAAACCAAGTTGTACGATTGAACTCCTGAATGTCCATGATAGGAATGCATATTTATGTGTTTAAGGAACCTGTGCGTTCCTATTTTGTGTTGATTGCTTGTGTGTGGTCGCTCATATGTGTGTCTTGTCCACCTTTAGGTGACACGGATTGGAGCTGGGCAGTCGGAGCCCCAGCATTCTGATGAACGTACGACACCAGCCGCGGTGCCTACACCTCCACCGTCTGCAGAACATGTGCGTTTAGTTGCTGAGGCTTTGTTTGCCATGATCCATGCCCAGCCACTTGGGCAGGCACAACTGGCTGTGAGACCAGAACAGGTGGAGGCGAGGTGAGAACCTGTTGTGGTTGTGAATCCTCGAACCGCTGAGAAGCAGTTGACGCGGTTTATGAGTTTTCACCCGCCGACGTTCTCGGGAGTGGGAGCTGCTGCACAGGCTGAGGATTGGTTATCGCACGTCAAGCGGATCATGACGGCGATTGAAACGGAGGAGCATCAGAAAGTCACCTTAGTTACCTTCCTGCTTGAAGGATAAGCTCGATTGTGGTGGGACGAGATGGAGTTGCATCACTTGGTGGGTCGACCCTTAACACAAGTATCGATGGAAGAATTCTCCCGACTCTTCCTAGCGAAGGACGTCCTGACGGCTCAACGGATAGCCATGGAAAATGAATTCCAAAGGCTAACACAAGGTGATGTCAGTGTTGACACGTACCTGCATGAATTTACACACTTGGGGCGGTATGCGGGTTCTATTATTGCTGATGAGCAAAGGAATACAAATAGGTTCTACGAAGGACTGCGGGACGAGCTGAGGTTCCTACTTTCTAGTTCTTTGAACCAAGGCTTCCAGGCGTTGGTCGACACTGCGAGCGCACTGGAAAAAGATATGAAGAGCGTGCAAGGGAAGAGGACTTTGGCTGTGACGCAACCGGAATGGAAGGTGCCCCGACCTGGGAAACCATTTTATAAGAAGAAATGGGGCAAGAAGTCCAAGACAGGTGTACAAGCTCCTTCGTCTGTTGCATCGGGAGCAACGTCGGGGGCTACCTCAAGGCCGGATACTCGTATATGCTTTAATTATGGATGGGTGGGGTATATAGCCCGAGAGTGTCGGGTGCCGCCAAAGAATGAAAAGAAGGCGGGAGCATCGTATGCGGAGAAAGGAAAGGCGGTGGTGGACTACAACGCTAAGCACCAGAACGTAGAGTTCGCGGTCGGCGATTGGGTCTACTTGAAGATCAAGCCCTTCAAAGGCGTATCCCGGATTCGACGTTTGAAAAAGTTGAGTCCAAGATATTTGGGTCCATTTGAAGTGGTTGAGCGAATCAGAGAAGATGCGTATCGGCTAGCTTGTCACGACCCGCATTTTCTCGACGATTACATTGTATCAGAGCAAGAGAAAATACGTGTCGTGATGCCACGCCGTGCAGGGGATAACTGCACACGTTCAGGCAAAACTCCAGACCTTAGATTTTAAGGAAAATCATATTTTAATATGAAAGAAAACCAGTTATACTAAATGGCCGTATCCCTAGGCACAGTGGACCAGCTAGTCCACAATTAAATGTATATTTATATGCAGCGAAAAATACTTTGGTTAGGTTAAGTTGACATCCTAAATGAGCATAAGAGTCCCCGAGGGACGACTCATGGTATGCACGACTCTAAGGTTAGTATTGTATATAAAAATGTAGTCTTTACGCTAAAGGAAAAGTAGTGTATTAGTTTTATAAATATGACATGCATGATATACATATAGTAACGCTTTTAGGGTTTAAAAATATCTAACATGCAACCTAGCATAAAACATCCCCAGAAGCAAGTAAACAACCACAAAAAGGCAAAAATAGCAGTTTTAGTTCATACCCACCATTGCAAGAAAGCCACCAGTGGGCGTCAACAACCTGACACGAACCCACTGGTGAGTATGCATGTCTATACAGAAAGGAAAAGAACTACCTCACAAAAATCGAGGATCAGCTATCTCAGCTACCCAAGAGGCCACAAGCAAGCCCCTCCAAAGGAACTAGCCGCTTAACTGGCTATAACCTGGACCTGAGGCGTTCAAGAAAAGAACACCTCAGCAAAAAAAATAATCAAAAAGGTAAATAGAGCATTAGATTTATGAGCAAATAAGAAGGGTTTACCAACCCGGCAACAAAATGCTAACATTAAAAGAAAGGACATGACAGTAAGAAAAGAACACTGTCTAAAGAACAGCAAAAGCACACCAAGTGTGAGTAATAAAAGCAACATGCCCTACAAAAGAGCCTACAACAGCAACAAGACATATACATATATACCAAGAGAAATAGCCATAAAATAGGAAAGGAACTAACGGTCCTAACTTGTGGGTTAATGGCAGGGGTCAAAACATGGATCTGAATACATAACCAAAACCAGATCCAAAAAGGGCTAAGGGGTCAAACAGTGGCAACTCTAGGGTCCCACACACACCAACCCAAATCGGGGCAAAAGGTGGTGGCCACAGCTCTCCACATAAAGCCACCCCTCCAGATGCACCAAAACTCCATCACCTACCATAACCCAAGAGTCAGCATGCAAAAACTAGCCGAACACCCAATACCCCCCTAGGGAAAAGTCACACTAACAATCCTAAGGAAACACACGAACCCAAGGCAGAAACGTTGAGCCCACTCGACGCGGCGTTGAGTAAGCTCCACTCACTTGACGCCAAAATACTTAGCCGCAAAACCTACGCTGGATGATGGCATTGAGTGAACTCGGCTCACTCAACGCTGTCCATGCTTTCTACTTAGGATAAACGTAAATTTTAGTTAAAACCACAGCCTAAACACTCTCAACGCGTGGAAACCGAGAGTTGGAGATTTAATTCCAACTCTCCCTTCTACCCTATATACTCGGGGATACCACAACTATACTTAAACTACAACTAAACGCAGTCATACACTACCTCTAGCTACCCACTAGACACCAAACCGCGAATAATAAAAAAAATACTAGCCAAAATTCCTAGACAACCTAAATCGAACATGACTGAATTTTAAGAACAATATACATCAAAGTAACTAGGTAAAAAAGGGGTCAAATTGGCAAGGGCAAGGAGCCACTTGCCTTACCACCAAGATGCAGCGATTGTAACACGAAAACAGGCTTTGGCGGCAAGGTCGGCCACCTACGGGTCAAAAGGAAAGATTTAGAGAAGAAGAAAAGAAATCAAAAAAAAGTTTAACTCCTGGAATCAACCCTAGATCAAGAATGACTTACATGGAAGGGAAGATCTAGACGAGAGCAAGCCAAATCCGCTATCGCACGAGAAATATCGAGCTCCCTCCCGCAATCACCGATCAAAACCCAACACCGCCACCTCCCAAAACCTTCCGCTGGAAGCTTCTCCAGAATCGGGAATGAAGAAATGAGGAGGAAAAACGACTCACGGCACAAAAGGAAGCACTCATTAGAAAAAAAAATACGGAACACGCTCCAGACACGCCCGTGACACGCCCATGTCAGGTCCAACACGCCCGTGTCGCGGGTCATGTACCCCCTTACCTACCCACTCGACGATCGTCGAGCTCAGCACGCTGAAACAGGGGACACGCCCGTGTCATAGGCTGTGTACCAACCAACCTAGCGCTCGACAATCGTCGAGCGTAGATCGCCGACCAGGAGTCACGCCCTATGACACGCCCGTGTCAGATCCGGCACGTCCATGTTAGGGGCGCGTGAACTCACCCAAACGCCGCTCGACTATCGTCGAGCGCAGCTCGACGAACCGAAGGGGACACGCCCTGTGACATGCCCATGTCACAGGCCATGTTCCTACCAAAAATGCCCGTCGACCGAATTTCATCGACCACACAACCGAGAGCTCTACCCGAGCTCGACACGCCCTGGGTCACGCTCGTGACCAAGGCCGTGTCACCCAAACATACACAAAAAAACAGCTAAACTCCTTAGCTAAAAAAAAGAAACAAGGCACCAGCCTAACAAGCTCGGCCACACCAGGCCATGCACAACACAACAAACATACAACTAACATAACAAACGTCGAGACGATGCGAAAGCAAACGATCTCGGTCTTCGACCAAAACCCGCACCGTAGCTAAACACCCAAGCCACGAAAACAACGGTGAGGTCGAAAACAACATCCGACGATCTCACACTCGGGCTAACACCTCCCGAAGCCAAAACACAAGCATTTCCTAAGAGGCCCAACCGAGTCACCAAAACAGACTCCGGCTAGCTGGGGAATCTTGCTAATAGGCTACAACCAAGCTACACAAGGTACCTAAAGAGCTAATACCACGCTCTACAACGGCGAAAGGCCGAAAATGTGACATCGTAATGCTAATCGAAGATCAAAGAAAACACAGAAAAACTGGGGGCGTTTCAGTCACTCCCCCTAAAAGAAAGTTTCGCCTCTAAACTTTACTCACAACACCCCTATCAAGAAGGAGAGAGAAATAGCCAAGAAGGGGCTATAAAAAAAGAGCACAAAACATACCAGACACAAGATCAGGGAAACAGATCAGGGTAAGCCTTCCTCATCGCCGACTCTAGCTCCCAAGTCGCGCTTTCCACATCCTGGTTCCTCCACAAAACCTTAACCATAGGAATAGTTTTCCTCCACAACACGCGATCCTGAGCATCCAAAATGAGTACAGGCACCTCCACATAATATATATTCGGCTCCAACTGAGGCACATAATCCAAAACCTGCCTACCACTCTGTACACATTTCCGCAGCTGACTGACGTGAAAGACATCATGCACGCCAGGGAAATTTGCAGGCAAAGCCAGCCTATAAGCTGATAACCCAATCCGCTCAACAATCAAAAACGGCCCCACGTACCTCGGGTCCAACTTCCTGTTCTTGCCAAACCGCTTAACTCCGATCAACGGGGAAACCTTTAAGAACACCGAGTCCCCCACAACAAATTCCAAGTCCGATCTACACCGGTTGGCGTTCTTCTCATATCTCTCCTGGGCTATCCGAAGCTTTTCCCGAATAAGATTCACAGCAATTTCCATCTCCTCGAGCACTTCTGGACCCAACAAAGGTCTCTCGCTAACCTCAGCCCAAAACAAGGGAGTCCTGCAGCGCCTCCCATACAAAGCTTCAAAAGGAGCCATTTGCAAGATTTCTTGATAACTGTTGTGATACGCAAATTCCATAAGCTGCAAGCGGTCATCCCACGCTCCTCCGTGGTCTATAATATAGCATCAGATCATATCTTCCACAATCTGATTTACTTGCTCCGTCTGACCATTGGTCTGCGGATGATAAGCTGTGGAATACCTCAAATATGTACCCAACCCCTCTTGGATGCTCTTCCAAAAACGAGACGTGAACCTGGAGTCTCGATCCGATATGATGTTTACGGGTACACCATGCAATCTGATAACCTCATCCAAATACAGCTTGGCAATCTTCCTCATCGGATAATCTATCTTAAATGGTACGAAGTGAGCACACTTCGTCAATCTATCTACGATCACCCAAACTGAATCATGCCCCTTAGGAGATCTCGGTAAGCCTGTAATGAAATCCATCGAGATACTCTCCCACTTCCAAGTCGGAATCTCCAAGGGAGTCAGCTTGCCACCAGGTCTCCCATGGTTGGCTTTCACACGCTTGCAAGTGTGGCACTCAGAAACAAATCTGGCTATGTCTCCCTTCATCCCATACCACCAGACAATCTGGTTTAAATCATGATACATCTTGGTATACACTGGATGGTGGGCAACACTAGATCCGCGGGCTTCCCTGCACACCATATCCCGTATATCTCCAACAGCGGGGATGCAAAACCTGCCGCGGTACTTCAAGGTACCCGCATCATCTATAGAGAAATCTGGTAATTCACCTTTTTCAGCTCGAAGATACAAATGCAAAAGATCGGGATCATCCTTCTGATGCAGTCTTGTATGCGCAATCCACGAAGGTTCTGCCACTGCCAAACTACTCTGCGAATCGCAGATTCCCACAGAAATGTCCATCAAAAGGAACTCTTCCACTAGATGCTCGGCGGAGAGATTGAAAATCTTCCCTGACTTCTGACTCAGGGCGTCGACCACCACATTAGCTTTGCCCGGATGGTACTGGATTTCAACGTCATAGTCGGCCACATACTCCAACCATTGCCGCTGGCGCAGATTCAATTCCTTCTGGGTGAAGACATACTTTAAACTCTTGTGATCAGTGAAAATCTTGCAATGCGCGTCGTACAACAAATGCCTCCACAATTTCAGTGCATAGATCACAGCTGCAAACTCCATGTCATGTGTAGGGTACTTCCTCTCGTGAGTCTTTAGCTGCCTCGACCCGTACGGAATCACCTTCCCGTCCTGCATCAATACGCAGCCCAGTCTGACATGCAACGCATCCACATATATATCATACTCACTACCTTCAGTAGGTAAAGACAAAATTGGAGTTGAACATAACCTTATTTTTAGTTCCTCAAAAGCCTCCTCACACTTGCCATCCCATAGGAAGGCTACATTCTTCTGCGTCAACTTGGTCAACGGGGCAGACAAGGTGGAGAATCCCTCTACAAATCTTCTATAATAGCCAGCCAAGCCCAAGAAGCTTCTGATCTCTCTGGGAGTAACAGGCCTCGCCCATTCCATAACAGCAGCGATCTTTTTTGGGTCCACCGATATTCCCTCCTTATTAAGCACGTGGCCCAGAAAAGAAACTTGAGGCAACCAAAATTCGCACTTGCTCAGCTTGGCGTATAGCATATGGTCTCTCAGAGTCGCTAAGACCAGTCGCAAATGACGATCATGCTCCTCTGCATCTTTAGAGTACACCAAAATATCGTCTATAAAGACAATCACAAACTTATCTAGAAAATCCTTGAAAACTCTGTTCATCAAATCCATAAAAGCTGAGGGCGCAATAGTCAAACCAAATAACATAACCAAAAACTCAAAATGCCCATGACGAGAGAAGAACGCCGTCCGCGAAACATCTAACTCCCGAATCCTCAACTGGTGATTGCCCGATCGAAGATCAATCTTGGAAAACACGGCACTACCATGCAGTTGGTCAAATAAATCATCAATCCGAGGCAGAGGGTACCTGTTCTTAATAGTAACCTTATTCAGCTCTCTATAGTCAATGCATAGCCTCATCGACCCATCTTTCTTTTTAACGAACAGCACTGGTGCACCCCAAGGCGAAGAACTCGGCCTTATGAAACCTTTTGCCAACATCTCATCCAGCTGGATTCGCAACTCTTCCAGCTCTCGCGGGGCCATACCGTACGACGCCTTTGTAATAGGACGAGTGCCTGGCTCCAAATCTATAACAAACTTGACATCTCGATCGGGTGGAAGACCGGGAAGATTGTCAGGAAACACATCAGAGAAGTCACACATCACAGGAATCTCCTCCAAACGCTGCACACTAACAACTGTCCCTACCAGAGATACCACACAGGCAAAGCAGCCAGAATCAAGCAACTTCCGAGCACGTACCGCAGAAATGACTGGAGACTCCTGGAGAGAATACCCATAAACGCTCCCTGGCTGACCGTTGTCTTTGACGAAGTCCAAGCGCTTACCCTTACACTGGATAACTACATCGTACTTGGACAACCAGTCCATGCCCAAGATAACATCGAAGTCCTCCAGGTCAATCACCTTCAGATCTGCCTTTGCTAGAAAATCCCCTAACAAAATCGGATAGACATGGACACCCAGGTCTGAAACCACAGAGTCACCGGAGGGGAACTTAATGCAAAAGGCACCACCAACATGATCTAGGACCAAACTGAACCGCTCCATGAAGGCTCTAGCCATAAATGAGTGGGTAGCACCAGAGTCGAAATGAACGTGCGCCCAACAGTTCTTTGCCTTAAATCATCCTACAAATTGCGCACACATCTAAGGCAACAAACGCTAAAATGAAAACTACAACCAAAAAGGGAACATGACAAAACGGCTGGGGAGAAGTCTAACCTGAGATAACCTGGGTCGAAGTCTATGCTTCATCTGCTGAAAGCACATTCAGCTTCCCCTTTCCTTTATCCATTTGTTGAGGCGGTGGCAAAGCCTGGAGGGGAACTGGCTGCAGAATAGGCTGGATCTGTGGGCACCTTGTCTTGAGATGACCCTTCTGCCCACACTGAAAACAGACTCTATCTTTTAACCAACAACGGGCAACATCATGCCCCTTCCTTCCACACAAGGCACACACCAAGTCTCCTCTGGGAGCACCCTGAATCGCATGCACCTGTTCCTTCTTCTGCGCTCCCAACCTTTTGAAACACCTCTCAAAGGGGTGGCCTGGCCGGCCACAGAAGCTGTAAACCTCTTTGTTCTTCTTTTGCGAGACAACATCAGGCTCCTGGGGGCTCTTCCCTCCACCGGACTTCCGCTTATCCTTCCTCATCTGCTGGCCTCTATTCTTGGCATTCTCAATGGCCTCGACCTTCAAGGTAGCTTCAACCACGCTGGCATAACTGACTGCTCCGTAGGCATTTGCTAACTGCTGAATGTCGCTTCTTAGTCCACCCAGAAACCGTTTAACTCGATCTGCTTCAACACTCACCAGACCAGGAGCAAACCGACTCAACTTGCTAAACTCAATCTCATACTCACTAACCGTGAGTTTCCTCTACTTCAAATGAAGGAAGTCATTCATTAGCAGGTCCCGCTCGACTGAAGGCAGAAACTTACTTAACAGCATCACCTTAAATGACTCCCAAGTGCAACCTGCCACCAAGCTCTATTTCTCCCTCAGCCACCAACTCTTTGCTAAGACCTTGAGCTGATAGGCAGCGAGCATCACTCTCTATTCGTCTGTGATCCCAGAGTAAGAGAACATCACTTCAATGTAAATCAGCTAGTCAACCAAAATCATGAAATCTGCTTCCCCACAATAAGTAGGGGGCCTAAGCCGCTGAAACTGGGATATGAACGCCATCTCCGGGGGCACCACAACCGAAGGCACGGGAGGTGCAGGAGGGGCAGGAACAGATACGCCCTCAGTGGGGTCCTGAACTCTCGGAGTCTGTCCCCCCACCACTGCTATAAGAGACTGAATCTGAGCCTGCATATCCAGAACCTGCCTCGATAAAGCCTCATTACTCTACCGCAGGCTTTCTATCAACCCCTCGCTCTGCGCTCCCAATGACTCACCCTCTGATTGGGGAGTCGATCTCGTCGCAGGACGTCTCGCCATCCTATAATCGCACAAGCTTTAGACAAAACCTAGCCTAACAGCTAGAACAAAACTACCCGGTACAGAAAAACACACTTAAATATGAACTTCAACTGCTAAACTTGCTCTGGGATTTGTTTTTACCATGATGATGTTATGCTTAATCTAAGATGGTTCACCACCATCATACTAACTCATGTGCCTAAACCATGAATACATGTATTTGTATTCTTTTTGACTCAAAATCATGCGTGTACATATGTCATCATGCAAATCTTTAGCTTGACATGTTGTGCTTATGAAATGTTATGCTATGCATGATGTGCTATGCATTCTAA